>CM076992.1:60514891-61114891 GCA_039090855.1 Macrothele yani | reverse complement strand
ATTAATATCATTCTTACCGATTCCTGCCCCGTGGAAGGGGAAGGGGGAATCGGTAGTTAAGAGTGATATTCTTGGTTATAGCTTGAGTTTTATAATAGTATTCAGATTTAGAGATTGATTTATGATTTGGCTAGGAATAGAAATTAATATGTTAAGATTTTTGAGATTGGGGTTCCATCGAGATAACTCATGTGAAGCTGAAAGATTATTTAAATATTTTTTTATTCAAAGTGTAGCTTCAGGGTAGTTTTTAAGAATGTTGTATTCCGGGGAAATGTCATAGTAGCATTGGCATTGAAAGTTGGGGGTGGTCCTTTTTAATTTTGATTCCCAGGGGTTATTGAAAGGTTTGATGTGAATAGTGTGTTTTTTATTACTAACTTTCTAGAAGTTATTTCCTCTAATGTTAATAGTGACTGTGTGGGGAGTGGTGGATGAGGAGTAGGAATAGTGAGTTGGGGGGGGTTATAGGAGCTTTCGGCCAGATGGATTTGCGAAGTTTAATAGCGTATTGGTCTGTGCAACATACAGGGTGGATAATATTGAGACAGGGATCAGGAGGGGTGTGAATTTTATATTTTTTTCTTTATGCATTAGTAGTGGGGATAGTTGTTATTATGTTTGAAATATGAGGAATGAGTCTGGTAGGAGATTTTATAAACGATTATAGAAAGGTTGTTGTAATTGGCATATTGTCAATGGGAGGAATGCCCCCGCTCTTGGGGTTTGCTATGAGGCGAGTAGTTTTAAGTAGCATAGTAGTCTAAGTTCTTTAATTGTGTTTATTTACGTGTAGTATATTCTGGGGTTTTAGGAGGAAATGGAGAGGTTTCAGGAGGGGTAAAACGAATCGGCAGTGGGATTTTTGTTATTCCTGTGTTGATAGGGAGATTTACACTATTAAGTAGATTCCCAGTAACACCATATTCATTCAATACCTTCCACAAAAGTGTCCTATTTACTCAGTCATAACCTTCCTCTAAATCTATGAAGGCAGCAAAAACTTACTTACCAACAGCCAGATACTTTTCAATTATCATGCGTAATGCAAAAATTTGGTTAGTGCAGCCTTTACCAGGCATAAAACCACTCTGAACATCCCACTTTCTCCGATGTTAAATCCTGTACTTTCTCAATAGTGACCTTACCAAACACTTTCCCCGGCACACTCAGTAGGCTAATGATACCATGATAGTTCTTGCAGTCAGTCTGATCACCTTTTCTCTTATAAAAGGGAACAATGATAGCTATCCCGAGGGGACACTCCTAACTCCCAGCACAACTGGCAAATTTCAGTTAACCAGTCAATTTCAGTCACCACCGTATTTTAGCATCTCGGCAGTTATGCCACGAACTCCCAGAGCCTTATCATACTGAAGAGATTTTAGAGCTTTACACACCTCTTCTCTTGAGATCCCTCCTGTGCTTCCATCCTCCACTGTGACATCATCAGCATCTGCCTCAGAATCACATTTGCTTTCTTGATCTAATAACTCACAGAAGTATTCAACCCATCTTTCATTTAACTCATTGGGCTCCCATATCATTTCCCCAACCCTATTCTTCACACAACTTACAACTTTGTTTCCCCCTGAGTCTCATGTATTTCCAGAAAGTCTTCCTATCTTTCCATAAAGCCAATTCATGCCTTTCAACCTTCTCTTTCCTATCTTTTGGCTTGGATGGTAGCCATGTTGTTCACTTTGGAACAACATGGCTACCATCCAATTCTAAAGAACAACCATTTTGAAGATTCACCTTCACTTTTAATGTCATTTTTTGTTACAAGAGTACACTGATTCACTCTCTTATTCATGTTCTCTTTATGTTTAACAACTATTAGCATGTGAAATAAGTTGAGAAAATCCCATGTTAGAAACACTGATCGATTCGTTGCAAGCAACACAAAATGCTGAATATGGATCATATTCACATGGCGTACACCAGGTATTCAAATTGCTCCCACTCTTATCTCATTTACTATCACAAAGCCACGATGCTGAGAATTTTGTTTTTCGGGGCACGACCACGAAAATACTTCCAGTGAAATCATGAGAAACTGATGAACCAAGTAATTACTTGCCAATCGCCATGCCTTTATACATGTACACAACTGAAACATGTGGCTGGGAAATTACGTAACCCTAAAGTAAATATATGCAGCGCCTCAACCACCTGCAGCAGAATTAGCCGTTGATTGACAGCAGGAGTTTCCCAGGAACCACGTGACTGCTTCCATACCGATTTTGAAACTTCTAGACCAAAGACGAAGATTTACTGTGCTATCATTTTTCAGTTTAACATCCTAGTAAGTGGAATAAAAGCAGTAATAAGTGGAAGCAGGTTCGAGAAGATGCTGAAAATTAGCGCAATTTTAAATATTTATATAGCTTATACACGATCGGATTCTCAAGGATTATGAATGTGAGAGTTCAGTTCGCTTGGCTTAGATTGGGGACGGGAGTTGAGGACAAAGGCCGTGGGGAGAAAGAAGGAAGGGTGCGGAGCTGCTGAACCCCGTGCGCAAGGGCTGGGTTGCTATTAGCAACTTTTGCCGATATTGCGGGGTCTGGTCACATTTTGCTTCTGCTGCAGGCGGCTGGCGGCATCACGTTCTATGGGAGGAGTTTCAACAGGCTTCTATGCCCGATTCCACTTTATGCGGTAACCCAACCCACCCTCTTTTCCTTAATACGCACCAAACCAGTAACAGCCAATGAAGTTGCGCAAACCAGTGGCGTGACATCATTACAGCATATGGTAAGCAGAAAAGTCGCTGACAGGAGGAGTGGTGCCAGCATTATTGCTGTCCTGTATGTTAGTCAATGTAAGGATCTTTGGATGATTGCCATATTTGGCGAAAATTAATTGAAATTTCGAAAAACGATTACGAAAAGTTGCAAATCCAAATCTGAAATATTTTCGGCAATAATTTTTAGAAACAAGTGAAATTTTATTTCAGAAGTTTTCGTAGCTTCTGAAAATATCTTCAATTTTTGGAAACTACTAAAAAATTTCAGGAATTTCAATCAAATCAGCAAAAATTAAGGACATTTCAGGACAAACAAATTTTTTTCAGGAATTTCAGGATAACTACGACCTCTGTGTGAAACACGCATTCACTCGTAGTCCTCAAAAGTTAATCAGATTAGCAGCACGACAGCTCGCCATGTCCAAGTCGTCAGTGCACAGATTGTTACATGACAGATTGGAAATGCACCTGTAAAAACTGCAGATAACCCATCACAAGACTGCAGATAATCATGTGGAATGTAAACAGTTTGCTAAAGAGATGTTGGAGAACATTGCAAGTGCTGAATCTTTCCTGAGACAAATCTGTTTCTCGGATTAGTGCACTTTCCGTGTTTCTGGAAAGGTAAATAAACAGAATGTGAGAATTTAGGGAACTGGAACACGCTAGCCCAAAAACTAATGCTTGGCATGGCATAATGGTCGACCATGGGATCTGATAATTACCTGGACATGATTGAGAGTTTGTGCATCCCCAGTTGGATGAACTTGCAACTTTGGTGGTCATTTTCCAACAAGATGGCACCACTTTATTGGACTGTGATTGTGAGGAGGTCTCTGGACCAAATTTTCCAATCCATGGATTGGGGGTGGTGGTCCCATTGCATAGCCCCCACATTGCCAGACTTAAACACCCTGTGACTTTTTTACATGGGGATTCATCAAGGGTGAGGTTTACAGAACCTCGGTTGCAGACATTGCTGACCTAAAAAGGAGGATTACACATGCACTGCAGAAAGTTAGTGCAGACATTCTTGAATGAACATGGTTGGAACTGGAATAACATTTAGACATTATATATTGTGGAAGAAATATTCTTCTCATAATACGTGGTCAATTCGTCATGATAATTAACACAGCAATCAGACATCGCTGAATTGACTGTAAGTACTGTTTCACACATAATATCAATCTCATCAGAAAACTTGAACATTTCACACTAAGATACTTGGGACTGTCATCCTGGGAAGTGTAATGACCAGCATGCTCGAACGGTAACAGACTCCAACCTTCCCAGAAAATTTTCAGTAGTAGAAGTTTTTTTGCTTTTTTCAGTAGTAATGAATTAAAACATTTGTATTGTGTGCTCTGTAACAAACACAATGTGAGTAGTGACAAAATAAAAGTGTAAGATTCATAAAACAGTGAAATATTGCTTAAACACTGAAAAAAAAAATTGAAGATTATCTGTGGAAAACAAGTGACCCCAACATTTCTTTTGCTTCGGTTTTTCCTCAAAAAACCAACATATGTTCCAGAGATAATCTTGCAACATAGTAAGCACCTCAGCTTGTTTGAACTGCTTCCAACCTGTGAAGGCACTATGTAGTCTGTAGGATTAAAAAACTCTCTCTCTCTCAAAATATATATATATATAGGGATGTAAGGTCAGGTGATGCGTAACATCACAGCCTCTCCTTGACAAATGTCAACCCCGCCTTCTCGTGGTGCATCCTGTTCCCACTAAAGGGGCTCTGACGACCGACAATAGCGGTATAACTATACCATCGGGATTATAGGAAATGCTATCCCACACTCACCAACCCGCTTGGCCAGCGTGGTGAGTTATGGCCAAACCCCTCCAAAATGATTCCACAACTTAAATCTTGGCCCTCAGTCTCCGGCAGCTGGAATGTACCTGGCCAAGGCAGCGGCCAGTGCGACATAAAGGCAGAGGGTGCTAAGAATCCCCGGAGGACCGGACTAGGCTGCCATCTGATGCTGACCTTGGCTACATACAATGGACGCTCCCTATCTTCTGATTCAAGGCTTCTCGAATTGGAAGAGGAACTACAAAGGATCAAGTGGGACATCGTGGGGCTAAGTGAGGTAAGGAGAAAAGGAGAAGATCTCATTGAACTGAAAAGTGGACATCTCTTCTACTATCGTGGGACAGATACTGGCAGAACTAGTGGTGTTGGATTTATAATAAACAAGAAACTGAAGGATAAAGTTGTAGAAGTTGAAAGTTCCTCTGACAGAGCTGCACGACTTGTTATCCAACTCTCGAAAAGATACCAGGCTCAGATTATTCAAACTTATGCACCCACCACAAGTCATCCTGAAGAAGAAATTGAAGAATTTTATGAGGAAATTTGTCATCTAAATAATAAAGGTAAGCAGCACTTGAAAATAATTATGGGAGATTTCAATGCAAAAATAGGGCAACGGCAACAGAATGAAACTTCAGTAGGTAAATTCGGTCAGGGCAACAGAAACCAGCGTGGAAATACTCTCGTTGAGTTTGCAGAGGCAGAAGGGTTTTTCATCTTGAACTCCTTCTTCAAGAAAAAGCCACACAGGAAATGGACATGGAGACATCCAAATGGGACGACAAGTGAAATTGATTTTATTATGTGTAACAAAAAATTCGTCATAGAAGACTGCAGTGTGCTAAACAAGTTCAACACAGGTAGTGACCATAGATTGGTGAGATGTAAGATGCACCTCAACACTAAACTTGAACGTGGCAAGCTCATAAGACAAACAAAATGTATTGACATAACCAACCTTAAAAAACACCATAATACCTTCAAGTTGGAACTGAAGAACAGATTCTCTGCTTTAGAAGGCCTAACATCGGAAGAAGTGGACATCTCTGAAGTTAACAGAAAAGTAACCAAAGCTCTTATGGAAACAGCAACAAAATTAGCTGGGTCTAAGAACAAGTTGCATGTAAATAAATTATCAGGAAAAACGAAAATGTTGATGCAAAAAAGAAGAGAGATGAGGACAACTAAAGAAGATGTAACTTCCAAAGTGGAATATATAGAGCTATGCAAGACAGTAAGGAAAAGTATCACTGAAGACGTAAGAAAATTCAACTGTGAACTAGTGAGGAAAGCAATTGAAAACAACCAAAGCCTAAAGATAGCAAAGGGACATCTCAGTAAAGGAAGAAAACAGATTATGGCACTGAGAAAAGAAGATGGTTCTGTAACAAGAAATAGAGGCGAAATTTTGACAAGAGTGAAAGATTTCTACTCCAAATTATATGAAAGGGATGATACATGCACTCCAGACATCATGAAAGATACCAGTACCAGAGTTCCTCCAGTCCTTCCAGCAGAAGTTGCACATGCAATCAAGAACATGAAGCGGGGAAAAGCTCCAGGAGAAGATGGAATTACTGTAGACATCATACAAGAAGCAAGTGGAGAAATCGAAACAGTACTCGCCGAAATTTTCACTCGATGCCTTAATGAAGGAAAGATTCCTGAGGATTGGAACACCGCTACAATGATCCTGCTACATAAGAAAGGTGACATTGAGGATCTTCGAAACTACAGACCTATCAGCCTCCTATCAGTAGTTTATAAAATCTTCACTAAAGTTCTTTCACACCGCTTGAAGGTAACACTGGACATGGCTCAACCGAGAGAACAAGCTGGATTCAGGAGTGGCTACAGCACAATAGATCATATCCATGTGCTGAGAGAACTAATTGAAAGAGCGAGGGAATATGAACTTCCATTGTGCATGGCTTTTATCGATTATGAAAAAGCCTTTGATTCAGTGAAACCATCAGCAGTTACAATGGCTCTGAAAACCTGCGGTATTGAAGATGCATACATTAATATTATTAATAACATCTATGAAAATGCAAGTGCAAAGATTAGGCTGTTTGAAAATACAACACAAGTAAAAATTGGAAAGGGAGTGAGACAAGGTGACATAATATCTCCGAAGCTCTTTAATGCCACATTGGACGGTGTTTTTCAGTCGCTGAGCTGGGAAAACAAGGGGATAAAGATTAATGGAGATTATCTAACCCACCTTCGTTTTGCTGATGACGTAGTCATTTTTGCAACTACCCCATCAGAGCTGCAGAGTATGATCCAGGAACTTGCTGACAAGAGTAAAGAAGTGGGATTAAAAATGAACTTTCAGAAGACAAAAGTGATGTTCAATGCTTTTACAAGAAATGAAGACTTATCGATTGATGGAGAAAAGCTGGAGATAACAGACACGTACGTTTATCTTGGACAGCAGATATCTAGTGAGGGTCACATTAATGAAGAAATTAATCGGCGTACAAAACTTGCCTGGAGAGCTTTTGGAAGAAACAGCATAATTTTCAAGAGCAATATGCCATTATGTCTTAAAAGAAAAGTTTTTGATCAATGCATCCTTCCAGTGCTTACGTATGGTGCAGAGACGTGGACCTTAACTAAAAGAGACATACAAAGGCTGCAGACAACTCAAAGAAGCATGGAGAGGTGCATACTTGGTGTAACCAGGAGAGATAAGAAGAGGAACTCGTGGATCCGAAAAATGACAAGAGTGGAAGACATCATGATCAGAGTTAAATCCCTGAAATGGCAATGGGCTGGACATACTGCCAGAAGGACAGATCATCGATGGACAGCCGAAATTTTAGATTGGATTCCAAGGGACAGGAAAAGACCCAGAAGAAGACCACATGGGAGATGGGTGGATGAAATTCGAAAGTATGCAGGGGTGACATGGAGGAGACTGGCACAAGACAGACCGTTGTGGAGGAAACTTGGGGAGACCTTCGTCCAGCAGTGGATTGATAATGGTTGACAATGATGATGATGATGATATATATATATATATATATATATATTTTTTGAGAGAGAGATATTAGCCCTCCTTTAGCGATCCCCCCCCCCCCCCCCCAATGACATGCTTTGCTGAATGCACACATTTTCATTTTTTCAATGAGCAGAGCTTCGAGTGTTCTGATGCTCATATTTGGTCTAAAATCAGTGTAGTTTTTCCTCACAATGCTAACAACTCTTTCAGCTTCGGCATTTGAAGGAGGCACTACTAAAATGGCCAACATTACTTTGGGAAGAACTTTGTATTTAACACTGCCATCACAGTGGTTTAGCTTTGATACTTTAATCCACGTAACATCAGCTCGAGGAATTAGTTCAATTTGCTTCAAATCATCAGCCTGGTATCTAGCAAATTCCACCTTCAGCTGTTCACACTCATTTGCAGAAACTATGGGAAACGTTTAATAACATACCGCATGGAGGAAAATGAAACTTGAGCCCTTATTGAAATATTTGCTACTTTTTTGGGGGGATTTTTGGATTGGAGGTTTAACGACCACTGTGAGCAATTCAATGGGCTATAAGCAGTAGCCCGTCCCTAATTTAGGGTCACTGGTTCTAGGGAAGGGAGAGAGCCAGTGCCGTAAGACAAACACAACATCCATGCCTCACCAGGATTCAAACCGGACCCCGTTCGGACGAACGATCAGAGGCCATCGCTTAGACCACTGCGCATTTGCTACTTTAACATGTTTCAAAAAGTTGTCTTCCAAAGGAAACTTTTCCAAAATATAGGTGCAGGCAGAAACAAAAATTACCCATGCAAGTATAAAACTCCACAATTTCTACATCACTCAACCTACCATCCTTCAGAAAAAGTCTTGTTTTAACACCAACAGCTAAATTTTCATCATCTTTTTGCTTACTCTTTTTTTAAAAAATATGATATCAGAAAGATTTGTTTCTATCTGATAACCTGATATTATTGTTGGCTTTACAAATCTTACCAAAAGCTTGTGAGAAGTTCTACAAGGGCTTGTCGTAATTTATAAATATATGGAGATCCTAGTTGCATCAAGGCTTCGCTTCCTTAAAAAAACAAAAAAACTGTTAATGGTTCCCACTGTTCTAAAATGCGATCAATGCAATCGGCCAAAGACAACCACCTTGTAGTAATATATCTTGTGTGGTTTCCCATTCTGTCCACAAATCTGTCAGCATATTTTTAAACTATTTTACCTCTTAGAGCTCCTTAAAAAGAAAAAACTGTCGACAAGGAGCATGTCAATGTTGCTGGATTTTTTAACTATGCTGCTGCTGTATGTATAAAATGCCATGGGCAGCCAGCCCTCTTATGACAATTGAAGGGTGTTGCTTTGCAAAAATCGCTGCAACACCTTTGAATTCGCCAAGCATTGACCTGGCATTATCAGATCTAAATGTAATATAAGTATGCCACTGCAACCTTGTTATAGCTTTAAAAATTCTTTCACCAGTGTTATCACTGCACGACAACCGAAAAATGAGCAAAGTAATTACTTTCCCACTCACCTTCTCAAAAAATGTGATTAACACAGTGGATGCAGTTTCATATCATCACTGTCATTGCTTCCATCAGTATTAACTGCAAAGGGTGAATTTAAGGAAGAAATTATTTCTTCCATAGTTGTTTGAGCCATACTTGTGATGACTGTTGTGGTTTTTGTATAGCCACTACTATAATTTCATGCTACCTTGGAATCCGGAAATATTGCCATAAACAAAGGTCTAGCGTGATGTTAGTTAGTTAGTTAGTTAATAGATTTTAGTGGCGCAAGGGCCAGGTTTGGCCAAAGAGCGCCAGACACAGAACTATCAGTTAAAGATTTCTAAAAGCGGGGTGAAATGATTAAGAGCAGACAGGCTTGGTAAAAGTTAGAAAAGAGAATGATGAAAGCTGTGAAGACTAGTTAGTTATTTAAAGTTATGTATAAATTTATTAATTCACTGTTATAATCATTATAATCTTTTTTTTTTTTTTTTAAATAAGTTTTAAAAAGTCAATCTGCTTTAAGAATGAAAATACTGTGAAAGTGTCGCAGTGGTCGCCCAAAAGAAAAGCTTCTGCAGTGTAGCTGCGTCGTCATCCAGTAGATGAGACTGAAAATAGTGAAACCGATGATTACGAAAACGAACACAACTACATAAAACATGAGAGATGGTTAGTAAACAGTCGAACGCCTTACACATTGGGGAAGTGTCGCCACACAGCAAATAGCTATGCGTGAAGCGACAATGCCCAATGCGGAGACGCGCAAGAACAACTTCTTCCCTACGGTTCCGGCGACACGATGATTTCCAGACTCCAAGGTTAGGTTTTATACGGTGCAGTTTATTCTCCACCTGTTGGTCCCACAGACTTCGCCACGTTCGTCTGATATGATCGTGAACAAGAAAGCGAAAATCACGGTGAAACAGTGGCAAGGGTGTGACGACCAAAGAGGAGGCAGATCTAGCAGCAGCATCGGCAGACTCATTCCCTGGGATCCCAACATGCCCAGGAATCCAGCAGAACCGAATCTGGACATCAGCCTCGAGCAAAGAAGTCTCCGAACGGTAAAAAGAAGTGGGTGGCCAGTGAAATCCAAAGATGACAAAGATTGCACAACACTCAACGAATCAGTGTACACAATAGCACGCTGATTAGAGCTCGACTGCACGTGAACAAGTGCAAGATGCACAGCATGCATCTCCGCCGAAAACACCGTGGCCTCAGTAGGAATGCGGGCAACAGAAACTTCGTCAACGCAGACGGCGGCGGATCCAACAACACCAGCCGCCTTAGATCCATCGGTGAAAACAGGAATAAAGTCTGCATTGACATAACGGTGTTCAGCGAAGAGCTGCTGGTACACTGACGCAGGGGTTGAGGACTTGTCAAAAGATGTAAAGCTGGTATCAACCATGACACCAAGAGGATGCCATGGGGGATCATCAAAGCCCCTGGTCGCTCCAACGAGTGACAAGTCGAGCTCTGCATCACGGGCTACGGCCGCCATACGAAGACCGAAGGTTCGAATGCATGAGGGACGGATCTCGAACAAACGAGCCTGCTGGGGATGAAAAACTGCATCGTATAAAGGATGGTCTGAGAGAGATTTAAGTTTTAGGTAAAATTGAAGAGACAGCTGCAGACGGCGTAAATGAAGCGACGGTTCGTTCGTGTTCAATCAAAAAACGAGCAAATAAACTTTCAGCTTTTATGGCACTTAAAAAGCTTCATCATCTTTAGTGATGGAAAATAATGCAACATCTTTTCACTTCGCTTTTGCTTGTGCACATTCTTGGTGTTTTTTCGAAAACACATTATGACAATCATCTTGCTCTCTGTGGGCGATATTTAAGTCCTTTGAAAAATAAGTACAAAACACCATATTGGCTGAAAATTTTGATGGTTGAAGACATGGAAATTTAATACTATATAAATCTTAAAAATTTTCATTGTTTTTTAATTTTCGATCTCTTGCACCACACGAAAAGACTAATTTTGTTTTCCAGAATTCTTTATTCTTTGTTTGAGCCCGAATAACACTAATCTCCAAACTAAGTAAACAAGAAGCCTGCTAGCTGCTACTACAATCTGAAATCGAAAGCATAAGAAATATGTTGACATCTCGAGAAGCCAGCAGCACGTGGTTATCAGTTAACACAAATGAAAAAAAGCAAAAACTGTATCCCACTCAGTTCCTCAACAATCATGTGAGCAGAAACTTCTAAGAAATCTACACTGCTGGCCACCCAAAATGCAGCACCAAGAAGGACACGAGATAGCAAAGCCAGATTTACTGGACACATAACAACAGATACAAAGATGAAACGATTGAGCTTACAGGCCCGTGCGACTTGCGGAACACGCAGACATCAATAGTTCATGTGGCCCCCATGGCTGGCAATAACGGCTGCGGCATCGAACGAAAGAAGCTTTGGATGTGGGCTTGGGGTATGTCGGTCCAGGCTGCTTCAACACGTTGCCACAGTTCATCAGGCGTAGCTGCAGGCGGTGCTTGCCGGCCTACTCGGTTGCCGATCAGCGACCAGATGTCTTCGATGGGCGACATATCGGGAGAGCAGGCAGGCCACGGTAGCAGTGACACCTGGTGGGCCATGAAGAATTGTTGCACGGCGCGTGCCACGTGCGGGCGCGCATTTTCCTGTCGAAACGTGGCCGCTGGCAAGTCCTGCAGGTAAGGGAGGACTACAGGCTCCAAAACGTCGGAGATGGTGCGGTGGCTGTTGAATGTACCGGCGGTGCGATTCAATTGTGCCCCAAACCATAACGCCAGGTGACGGACCGGTATGGCAATGCATAATGCAGACGTCATACAGCCTCTCGCCGCCACACGCGGATCCGACCATCGTGGTGTTGCACGCAAAAGCGGGATTCGTCGGAGAAGACAAATTTGTGCCATTACGTAGTCCAAATGGGGCATTCAACGGCCCACTGCCGCCGCACTCGCCGGTGGTGTAACGTCAATGGTAATTGGAGGAAAGGCCGGCGTGCGAGAAGTCCCCTCTTGTCGCACGGCGGCCTTTGACTCGTTCTATAACTATACCCTTCCCACGTATATTTATAACTGTAGAAATAAATTTAACAGCCCCCATGATAGAAGAAGCCCCCGCTAAATGCAAAGAAAAAAATAGCAAAATCCATCCTGCCCCCTCTATGTCCAAGACCCGAAGAGAGAGGGAGATAAATAGTCAATCCAGCTCCAACTCCTCTATCAGTTATAGATGACAAAACAAGCAAAAATAACGACGGGGCAACAACCAAAATCTCAAATTATTCATTCGAGGAAACGCTATATCTGGTGCCCCTAATATCAAAGGAACTAATCAATTTCCAAACCTCCCCAATTAAAAGTGGTATCACCATAAAAAAGATTATAACCAAAGCATGAGCAGTAACAATTACATTATAAAGGTGGTCATCTCCAAGCAATCTTCCGACCTGACCCCAACTCAACCCGAATAATCACGCTTATTGCTGTTCCTACTATCGCGGATCATACACCAAAAATTAGATATAAACTTCCAATATCACTGTGATTGGTAGAATAAATTCATCGCAGAAATTAGTTTAATAAAAACAACGAATTGCAAGTTCCTTAATAATCAAGGAAATCTATATACACTGACGGAAAAAAAATCCCAACACAAAGAAAGGGTTGTGTTAGATAAATGACAGTTGGTAGGCGGTGAGAGTACATCTGTAAGATGACGTCTATGCAAATTTCGCGCTCGGCGCATACGTGTGGTGCTAGTAGCGCTCCTCGGAACATGCAAAGCAGGTTTGCTGTAAAGTTTGTGAGCGTTAGTTATCGTCTAGATTCGACGTAGTGTGTTGATGTTAGTCAAGAATGCCTTTAAGAAGACGAAGAAGCCATTATCAACAGCTCACGGAGTTTGAACGAGGTTGTGTAATACGGCTACGAGAAGGGGGATTTTCTTTCCGCAATATTGCAGAACGACTTGGCAGGAAAGTAGCCACTGTGCATGATTGTTGGCAGCGGTGGTCAAGGGAAGGAAGGTACTGCCTCAAGAAGACCGGGTTCCGGCCAGCCACGTGGCACTACTGAGAGGGAAGACCGCCGTGTACGGCGTACGGCCGTCGTGCATCGTACTGTGTCCGCGGCAGCAATTCGAGCTGCAGTTGCCACCACAGTGACACAACGAACTGTTACAAATCGGTTACTTGAAGGACAGCTCCGAGCCAGATGTCCTGTAGCGTGCATTCCACTTACTCCAAACCACTGCCGTTTGCGACGTCAGTGGTGTCAAGCTAGAGCTCATTGGAGGACGGAGTGGAGATCTGTTGTGTTTTCTGATGAAAGTCGGTTCTGCCTGGGTGTCAGTGATGGCCGTGTGTTGGTTAGAAGGAGGCCAGGTGAGCGCCTGCAACCAACCTGTCTGCGGCCGAGACACACTGGACCTACACCTGGAGTTATGGTCTGGGGAGCAATTTCCTATGACAGCAGGAGCACTCTCGTGGTTATCCCACGCACCCTGACTGCACAGTTGTATGTCGGTCTGGTGATTCAACCTGTTGTACTACCATTCATGAACAGCATTCCAGGAGGTGTTTTCCAACAGGATAACGCTCGCCCGCATACTGCTGTTGTAACCCAACATGCTCTACAGAGTGTCGACATGTTGCCGTGGCCTGCTAGATCACCAGATTTTAACCAATCGAGCACGTATGGGACATCATTGGACGACAACTCCAGCGTCACCCCCCAACCTGCATTAACCGTCCCTGTATTGACCGAACAAGTGCAACAGGCATGGAACTCCATCCCACAAACTGACATCCAGCACCTGTACGACACAATGCATGAACGTTTGCGTGCTTGCATTCAACATTCTGGCGGTTACACCGGTTATTAATGTACCAGCATTTCACATTTAAAATGGCTCTTCTCGCGCTTACATTAAGCTGCGATCTTGAAACCTTAATCGATTAAATATGTTACCTATACAAATGTATTGCCGCCATTTCATTCCTCTACAACTATTGTTTCGTGGTGTTGGGATTTTTTTTCCGTCGGTGTATATGTGTAAGAAAACATTACCTTCTGCACAAGTGATTCATTTACATCCAGTTTTTTTCAACAGAAGGCAAGTTTTAATCATGGAATAATGTTGTTAAAGTAAGTGTACTAATTTTGGTTTATAGAGCAGTATGCATAGTCTTTTAACTTCGAAACACATGATGTTGCTTACGTTACGTCATTGGCGTGCATCTGTTGGTTTTTGGTTAATTACTGACAGACTCCTCAAAAGGGTGACAGCTTTGAATTTCTGTAATCTTGATTGCTATTTCCCTGAATTTTTGGGCTTTCCTTTTGCAAAATTTCCCTTGCCATGTCAGCACGATGAGCAGAGGTAGTGATTTGACGGACATTCAAGAAGGAATTATCATCGGCCACCATTCCAAAGGTGGAAGTATCTCCGAAACAGCAGCCTTTGAGGTTTGTTCGCAAGGTGTTATAGTGAGGGCGTACCAAGAATGGACTGCTGGAGCACCGAAAGCCATCGACCCCAGAGGAAAACGTCAACTGGTAAAGGGGAATGAGCGTGCAACAGTGCAGCAATTGACCACTCAAATAAATGGTGGGGCACCCTGTTACTCATGGGTCTCCGGAGTCGGCGCTGCATCAAGGTGCCCATTTTAACCCAGGCCCATCAACAACGACGCCTGCAGTTCACATGGGACTACCGTCGTTCAACAGTGGACAAGTAGGAAAAGGTTGCCTTCTCCGACAAATCGAGGTTTCTACTCCGCAAAAGTAAAAGGCAGTGGCGGATATAGCATTGGACACACGAAAGCCAACACCCAGGCATGCTTGTCCGTCGAGTACAGACCGGTGGTGGCAGTGCGCATGTCTGGGGGATGTTTTCCTGGTATGACCTGGAACCTCTGGTAACATTGGATGGGGTCCCTGTTTGCCAGTCGCTACCTGTCCATCCTCGCTGACCACATGCATCCCTTTGTGTTGGAAGTTTACACTAGTGGTGATGGTATATACCAACAGAACAATGCGCCTTGCCACTTCGCTAAGGGGGTGCGTGTCTGATTCCAGGAACACGGCATTCGTATTTCCGTTTTCTCTAGGCCGGCGAAATTGCCCGGCCTTAATCCCATAGAGCACTTGGGGTACTATTTATTTTGATTGACAGGTTCAATGTGCCGACCCACAACCACTTCATCTCTGGGACTTGCATGCTCTACTTCAGTTTGAATGGGCACAGGGCACATGTGTCCCAGACAACATTCTAGGGCCTCATTGCGTCCGTGCCACACCGTTTTGCCACTGTCATTTAGGGGGGGGGGGGGGTATTCCCATTATTAGATAGGTGGTCATATTATTTTGATATGACTATGTTAAAGTGTCACCAGTGTAGAAGATAAGAGCCTTTCATCAAAACATGCACTCATTGTGGCCCAAATCTTAGTGTCTTCCTTCTTGCTATGTTATTTTCTAGGTAGAGCTGAAAGTCATTCTTTTAGCTAGGTGATTGGTGCTGACATTTCTTTTAAACAGTCTGGGTATATGGATAAATGTTAAATGAAAGCAAAAATAATGTGCCTGTTTGCTTACGATGCACTTGAGAGTTCATTAATTTCTGTGATGATATATGAAAAATGTAGATTCCCCACCTGTCTGGATCTGTTCTTGGATTAGGCGATTGCTTATAGCCCATTGAGTTACTCACAGCGGTCATTAAACCTCCAAACAAAAAAAATATTCCTTGATTAGAGTGGTTGTGGGCACTGCAAGAAAGCCTTTGATGCTTCGACTATTGCAAATATGAAATTATTTCAGATTTCTAAGATTCAGTAGCTTGGTTTCAGTAACTTGGAAATTTGTTGTCCTGGGTGGTGTAACAGTTGTGTATGCTAACAGAAATCAGGCAGTGCATGTTCAGTTCTGACTCCAGAGTAATTGAATTTTTAAGTTTTCTGAGGAAAATAATATCAGACGTGCCGATTTTCCAGATTTAAGTGGTAGACTCCAGATTTTCAGCCCTTTTTCTCACCCTCCGAATGAATGTCAAGATTCTCCTGATTTTCACTGAGAATTAGCCTTTAGGATGGTCGAAATTCTAGCAACCACCACCATAATTTCGAACCGCCTGTGAAATCTTTTTCTTTCTGCATCGATACAAGACAGCATTACAGTCATCAGTTTTGTACTTTTCCTCTTTTATCTACAAAATTAAAGTTGCCCCGGTGGCACAGTGGTCTAAGCGCTGGCTTCTGACTAATCATTCGAGATGGGTCGGGAACATTTTCTTTAAAAAAATTTCTCCCAGTCTGATTTACATACAATATCTTTAGTAAAGAGCTCTCCCATTCTGGCGCCAGAATTCTGGGGAGAGTCCGTATGCAAGCTGCCCTGCCTTGTCCTTGCAGTTCAGTCTTTCAACCCCTCGCCTCAACAGAGCCACACATTCTAAGTGACTATAAACAGTTGAGTTGCGGCGAATTCACTTAAAGACAAAAGGGAGTGGTTACAGTTAGCCTCGCTTTATAATGAAAGGCAAGGTTAGTATGATGCTTTTTGTCGGCTTCGCCTTCGCACACAACCTAAAGAAAAAACAGTTGGCTGCTATTTTATTCGTAAAAAAAAAAAGAAATACAGCAGCAGGCCATTTTACGTTTTCATTATCTTGCGGAATCGACATACCTGAAAACGAATTTCAGTAGGAAAGGGGGGGGGGGTGTTGATTTTTGCGCTTTTTTTTTTTTTTTTTTTTTTTCTTGTTCTCCAGAACTTTTAGTGAACCAATAATACTATTTCTAGAAAATTGTTCCTACGTCTGGTGAATGTTGATAAAAATAGCGCTCGTGTGAATTCTACGAGCTGCAAGAATCTCCCGATTTTCAGATTTTGAAGGTTGGCATTCTGTAATATGCTTATACACTTACCGTCTACTTGGGAATATTTCTTCAATTTCTGTGATTATAAATTAAAAGCCAAGCAGTAAATAATTTTAAGAATGCTATAAGAATATTAGTATTAGCTGGTGTGGTAATTTAAAAAGAGTCAGTTCTGTGCATAGAAGAGTAAGGTTTGATGTGAGATTATATGTTCATTGTAAATAATGAGTAATGTAATAATTATGACAACAATTCATACCAACAATTCTTGTTAAGTCTGGGTTCTCTTTGTTTCAGGCTCCACGTCCACCAAAGCAACCCAATATTCAAGATTTTCAGTTCTTTCCTCCTAGGCTGTTTGAGCTCTTAGATAAAGAAATCTATTATTATAGGAAAACAATTGGATATAAAGTAAGATTTGCCCTTTCTAATTTTTAATGGTGATATATATTTGTATCAGTTTTATAATATGTTTTAATAAAATATTGCTCATCGCATTATTTGATAGTTCTTTCATGAGTAATATGAAATGCTAACCTACAAAGAGAAGCACTGATTTTAACATTTCATTGTTCCTATTTGCGTTTTAAAATGTTGATCAGCAGTAAAGCCAATTTTCATCTTTATTTAGAGGTATGAAATTAGTAGTGATTTTGTCCTGTTTATGTTTTTTATTTATTTGACTGTAGGAAATATTGTTATTTTCAATATGTTAGTGTGAATTGTGATGTAAAAAGTTTACATTTTATATTTATTGCCTGGAGTAGTGTGGCAGATTTCCTGGAGCAGCTGATGTGGTACATGGTGGCATGTGTGGTTCTTATTGCCTTGAGTAAGATCTATAAGTTGGGCTTGCCCACTGCCATTGTTCCAACATCTTTACCGCCTCTTGCAGCCGACCTCACTTCAGCTGAATTCATCCTTGTACTCTGTGCTGTTTTCTGCTTGCTATCTTGATGATAAAGATCGTTAATATTTCACTGTTGAGGATGATGATCGTGTCTCTCTGCCTGCACAAACTTTTGGAACTTTTTCTTTACATTCTGTCAACTTTGCTCATGGCGTGCTCCTCGTGTGCTCCTTTATCAGCCTTGTTTGTTGTACTCAGGTCTTTTCATAGAAAGTATTGTGCACATTTTTTTGCTCTACTATAGACAATTCCTTAGCTAATAGACTTCTCATATCATTATGCTGTGGTGCTTCCAGCGTAGTTCTTACTACACGTTTGTACCTGTATTTGTTTTCTTTGTTGATGTACCTATTTTGATTTCTCCCGTGTGGGGTACTGTGTACCCCTCTAAGATGCTCATGTATTGGTGATCCAGGGTGTCTACTAGGTCACGGAAGTAACTGAAAGGTCACGAAATGAGAAAACGGTCACGGACTTAAAGGAACAGTAAACTTTAAAAAAAGGTCCTCGAAAATACAAATTTTTGCTGTCATGTTATGCAGGTGACATGGTGATGCTCATAGAGCCAAAATTTGTTTCCCTGCGGCCATTGGGAGCTAAGTAAACCGCCGACAAACTTTTTGGTGATGACGTCAAACTAGACAGGCGGTCAGTCAGACCACTTCTCACACCAGCGGCATCTGTGAACTAAGCGCGGTAGGGGTTGCGAGGAAAAGTACGAGGTATTTAGGGTCAGGAATATTTCTCCTTCTGTTTGTTGCACATGTCCTGTTCGTTAGTCATCAAACTTTCTGCTGCAATTTACACCTGGAATAAATTTTAAGCAGCTTACAAATTTCGCTAAAACTTTTGGTTTACAATCACTCAACAGCACTACTTTTTACAAAGTGGTGAAATTTTTAGTTGGGCCAATAATCAAGTTTATGTACCACAGTATGAAAACAGGTACTGATGATTTAAAATTATGCGACTCCGAAATTTGGGTGAGCAGAGATGGACAATTTGATTCACCAGGTTTTTGCGCCAAATACTGTACATATTCCATTATAGATATTCGCAAGGGAAATATTGTTTGTATTGTCGTCTAGAAAGGTGTTTCTGATGGTTCATTTTCAAGTGATGCATAGATTTTCCACTAGGGAGCATAAAGGTAACTTGCGTTTACCCCAATATCTCTGCTTTAACACTTCGATTTGAAAAATTCTATCTGCGTCGGATACTGCTCTTGATGAGATGTTTTTCATGTAATTAACAGAGATGCCAACTATTACGAAATCTCCGTAGTTCGTACGGAAATATCTCTTGCACTGCAGGATATGGAAAATTAACAAGTTATTAATTTTTATTTTGCTTGTTCCCCTTCCCAACTCAACAGCGGCCATTTGACGATCCATCATTCGTCTTGCTTGCGATGCTGCCTGCACCTCCAGTTCTGCCTCTCAAAGCTACTCGGATCTTAGCGCAAGCGACCGACACTCGATGAGTGTCACCTGGCGCTAGCCTGCAACATTCTGGGGAAGTTAAGCGTTGCTCGCTTTTGTTGACGTGGGCGGAGTTCGGCCTAAGCGCGCGTCAGCCATTCATGTCAGTAATTAATATTTTGAAGTTTTTTCTTGCGTTGCAGAAAAGTATGCTTGGATTTCGTTCTTATGTGCAGAGTTCGCCAAAATGCATAAGGACGCATCTAGTGCGCATCGAAAACTGTGTTTATGCATCGAATTTTTACCAATGCGTAAAAAATGTGCATCGGGAATTTTTTGCGCCGCATAGAAATACACGGCCGTAGCAAAGGTTTCTCCCGTAACTGTAATAATTTTTTTCGCAACGACGTTCCGAGCGTGTATCCTATGTTCCTAAATATTCCCCCCAAAAATGGTTTGCAGCTTGATAAAGGGGGTAGAGTTCCAAAAACGAAAGTGACGAAGCTGAAAAATTCGTAAGAATTGATGCATGATATTCAAAAGCATTCAAAATCTCCAAGTTACACTATCTTTTATTTAAAATAGTGAAAGCTACTAAAGCTAAAAGTTCTTTCAGCATGATGGATAAAATTGTCATCCAAGAGATTTGTGAAGCCTACTTTCGTAGCTGATGGTGATGTTGAGCTTAAGTTTTCAAATAACACAAAAAAGAAAAATCAGAAAGGACACAACTGGTAATTGGAGTAAAAACAAGATTGTATTTAAGCGAAATCATTTTAAACGAAAATGAACTTTCTAAGTTCTATACATCTGTCAGAAAATTTTACATTGAAGAATGTCCTTATATTCAAGAAAAGATACTGATCTATGATGAATTCTTAAAACATGCAGAAGTAGCAGATCCTTCACTTAGAGCCAGAACACCATTTACTTCTGTATTATACATAATCAAGCGCTTTCCATTTATAATAATTGAAAACGAACTTGATATACTGGAAGCGGAATTCCTTGTTATCAAGCTGACAAGACCAAAACAGAAACAGATAGAATAGATGTCACTTTGTCAGAAATCTCAAAATTAAAAGGCTGTAATGGAGCTGTTAAGTATACTATTCTCTCGAAAGTAATGTTTGCAATACTTGTTCCACATTCAAATGCTGCGAGTAAGAGAGGTTTTAGTTTAGTGCAAAAAAAATCAAGCCCGTTTCCAACCTAATTTAGGTTTAGAAACTGTAGAAGCACTTCTTATTGCAAAAATGAATATGTTCTCCTCTGGGCAAGTGTGTTATGAAAAAATATTTTCTGCTGAGGAACTCAAATCTGCAAAACAGTGTACAGCCAAATCACGAAATAAAGCTGTTTAACACTTTCGCTGCCAGCGGGCGCGCTCCTTCTGTAGAAATCGCCCTGGGGGACCAGATAAACAGAAGTAAATATCTGAAGTTCCAGTAATGGGATTCCCAAAATATTTATACCACCTACTAGTTGGCTGACCACAAGTCCATTTATAGCAAAACATGCAGAAGTTATGTGCGACTGACGTGGCTCAAAAGTTAAACGTGGTGTTGTATAGGCCATGCAGGCGCGAGCAACTTCATACAAGCTTAGGTAAACAAGTTAGTAAAATCCAGTAAAATCATGCAATGCATTGCTTATGATACGCTTTTCAACATACTAGAAATCATTACTCAAGTTATGAGGAACGTGGCTATAGAATAAATCTTGCTTCTATGCCGTGACCTGTGACCTCATTTCAATGATATTTAAACAGAACCGGTTAAGTATACTTCCTGAACAACATGATAGAGTTTTGTCTCAATCAAAACATATTTACGTAAGTTATGACACATAAGGGCGATGGAATGGATCCCGCTCTTATTTCCTTACCTTTGACCCCATTTCGCCCATTTTCAATAGAGTTCGTCCCCAGGTGGTCCCCTACCACATATTAAAATTTCATTGAAATCGAACCATTTTTATGCGAGTTATCATGCGGACGGACAGAAGGACAGACAGACGGACAAAGCTGGAGCATAATGCTTCTTCAATCTACGGTTGGAAAGCGTAAAAAAGGAATTGTAGAAAGTCTATAAATAATGAGTGCTCCTCCCTCTTTCCTTTCTTTGTGTAGTGTGTTGTGTCTAGCGGAGGTTGAGCTGGGACATCGCGACGATCGGACACAATGGAAATTTAATACCCTACTGGGGGAAGGCAGTTCCCACATAAGTGGTTCCACACACAGATTCCTTAGCACAGGGTGGCTGGTGGAAGCAAAATAAGAGAAAACTGGGTGAACACTTTTCTCTTACTAACAATATTCCTCTGCTCGGATGCAGTTTATATAAACAAATGCTGCAGGAAAAGTAGCCTCCTTCCTTCCTTTTTGAGCTATGAATTTATTTTTTTCCATTAGACAGCACTTACTTCACTTGAGCAAAATAGATTTCAGGATGTTAACAGACATGCATCTTTTCTTTCTTTTTTTTTTTTCTTTTTCTTCCCAAACCGCACTAATTTTCAGTTCGATGAAAATCCCATAACCGAGTGTGAGGATGGCCGACCCCATAAATAACTAAAAGTTTTACTCTAAAAGGCGAAAATTAGAATCCGTTGTCAGGCTTCCTTCTCCATGGATACCTGATCCCACTGCTGGTCCATCTGGAATTACACTGCCGGACAATTGCTAAGGACGGATGACAATAGCAACGATAGCAACCATACAGTGGAAGGCAGGAAAATGTGGAAATTAGCATAAGTGCGGGATACAGTAAGACGTGTTGTGCGTATGCAAATTTTGGATTGCCGAACTTGTTCGTGACGTCATAGCGCTGATAAGAGATATAAAGGATTTGACGCGTATTGATCGTTGTTGTTCAAACGCAAAGTTGAAAGGGAAAGAATCAATTGACGAACTTGCAATTTTCAGTATGTCTTCCCGACATCACCTAGAAGATTTGATGCGGGGCCATATTATTGGCCAGATTGAAGAAGGGCGAAAAATAACAGATGTTGCCAGGGAGTTCGACGTCAGCCACAGTGTTGTTTCAAGGCTTTGGAAATCATTTCAAACAAATGGAGAGTGTAGCAAACGTCACGGGGAGGTCGTGTTCGCAGTACGACACCTGCAGAAGATCGGTACATAGTGCTATCAACAAAAAGACACCGGTGCAGCACAGCTAGTGAGGTAGCAAATCAGTTTATGGCTGCTACTGGCAAGCGGATCTCCCGAAAAACTGTCGCCAGACGTTTGCATGAAAGAGGACTATACGCCCACCGTCCTGTTTTGTGCATCCCATTGTCCAGACGTCACCGTACCGCCCGTTTGCAATGGTGCCATCAACATCGCAATTGGACAGATAACGACTGGTCTGCTGTCCTCTTCTCAGATGAGAGTAGATACAGTCTATCGTCTGATTGTCGACGACAACTGATCTGGCGTGATAGTGGTACTGCATATTGTCCAGCAAACATACAGGAAAGGGACCGATATCCGACATGTAGTGTCATGGTATGGGCTGGCATCATGATCAATGGCCGTACGTCCCTCTATGTGCTTCCAACTGGGACTATGACTGGCCAACGATACATTAATGATGTTCTGCTACCTCATGTTTGCATGTTCCGTGGTGCTGTCGGTGATAGATTCATTTTCATGGACGACAACGCAACATGTCATCCAACAGTTGCTGTCCAGGAGTGTCTTGAAAGCGAGGATATTCAACGCCTCGTATGGCCAGCACGTTCTCCAGATCTGAATCCGATTGAAAATGTGTGGGATGCTTTGGGGAGGAGTCTTGCTGGTCGCCAATGCCCTCCAATAAACAAGGACACCCTCATCCGTGCACTGACAGAGGAATGGGATAAATTACCCCAACGCTGCTTGATAATGTTGTGCAAAGCATGACATGACGTGTGGAATCTTGCATCGCCCTCCATGGTGGCCATATCCTGTATTGACATCTTACGCCATAACGCCTGCGGACGGTAATTGCATTTTTTTCACGTTTACGTATTCTGCACAAAATGGCCTGTTCGTCCCTTGAACACGTTCCAAAGCATTCTGGATTTGAGGGCACAATAAATTGTCTTTCTTGTAATGTCCTGGCATTCTGACATTATTTTATTTCACTTGGCATTCAACCACACTTACTTTTTTATGCGCTGTATAGCCGTTTATGATCCGTTCTTAGCAATTGTCCAGCAGTGTATTAACCCTGCTACAGATCTTTTTGCTATAGATGATTCAACTGTTGGTCCAACAACAAACGATTCTGTTGAATCGGACATAAGTGACCACGAATCTAGTCTTTCCAGTTTTGAATTTTTTTCTGCATCTGATTGTGATCCAGATTATGAAATCAGTACTGAATAATATGATGATGATTGTGATTTCTTGCAAACAATGGAAGAACATCGGTGTTTAGACGTGAATCCTGTACATCACAAACAGCAGCAGATAGTTTGGGGGCCAGTTGATTCATCAAAACAAAAGGAAATTTCATTGACAGCACCTTCAGGTATATGTCCCGATGTAATGAATTTAGACCCCCTTACAGCTATTGACATTTTCCACTATCTAGTGACTGATGATATTTATCTTCTAATGGTTACTGAAACAAATAAAAATGCACATCAAGTCATTCAAGGCGGTATCCTATCGCCACGTTCGAGGATGAAACAATGGCTGCCAACATCTGTAAGTGAAATGAAAAAATTTCTTGGTCTGCTTATTTGGATGTTCCTGGTTAGATTACCGAAGATTACAGATTATTGGTCCACTCGTATGTTGTTCCAAAACCGAATTGTACCTAACACTTTCAGCAGAAACAGGTTTCGACTCCTACTGAAGTTATGGCACTTCGCTGACAATTCTCAAGATCCAGGGAACGATCGCACTTATAAGGTCTTGTGGAGATACTGCTGTGCGACATGAATAAATTTAAACAGCCGGGAAAAGAAATTTCTGTGGATGAAAGCCTTGTGCTGTTTATAGGAAGACTTGGTTTTCTCTAAACAGCACAAGACTTTCATCCACAAATATGATATAAAAATTTATAAGTTATGAGTAGCCCCACATCAAATTTGTACTCTATATTTTACTTTAATAAAAAAAAACTATTTGTAATATATCATGAGAATTTTGAAAATATACACAAAATTCTATGGAATCTATGAAAAAAATAATAGTATACCCAAGGGCCATCTGATTTATGCTGTATTTCTTCAGTACTTTGGTTAGTAATCTAATGCTTCAAAACATGGATAAATCTAGTGAAAGGAATACAAAATAAAAACCACATTAAGTGAAATGTTCAAGGCGACTGCACCCAGTGTAGCTTTCCTTTTATTAATTTTACTTATTTTTTCCAAACAGGATAACATTTATGCCTTTTATTTTTTTTACATGCTATTTGCCATAAAAACAAAATATAATACAAACATACATATATATATATAATATCTTTATATGTATATATGAATTGGAAGAGGAACTACAAAGGATCAAGTGGGATATCGTCGGGCTAAGTGAGGCAAGGAGAAAAGGAGAAGATCTCATTGAACTGAAAAGTGGACATCTCTTCTACTATCGTGGGACAGATACTGGTAGAACTAGTGGTGTTGGATTTATAATAAACAAGAAACTGAAGGATAAAGTTGTAGAAGTTGAAAGTTCCTCTGACAGAGCTGCACGACTCGTTATCCAACTCTCGAGAAGATACCAGGCTCAGATTATTCAAGCTTATGCACCCACCACAAGTCACCCTGAAGAAGAAATTGAAGAATTTTATGAGGAAATAAGTAGGTCAACAGCAACAGAAATCAACAGGGAAATACTCTCGTAGAAATTGCAGAAGCAGAAAGGTTTTTCATCGTGAACATCTTTTTCAAGAAAAAGCCACACAGGAAATGGGCATGGAGACATCCGAATGGGACGACACGTGAATTTTATTTTATTATGTGTAACAAAAAATTCGTCAAAGAAGACTGCAGTGTGTTAAACAAGTTCAACACAGGTAGTGACCATAGATTGGTGAGACGTAAGATGCACCTAAATACTAAACTCGAGCTTGGCAAGCTCATAAAACAAACAAAGTGTATTGATGTGACAACCTTACAAAGCATCATAATACCTTCAAATAGGAACTAAGGAACAGATTCTCTGCTCTAGAAGGTCTAAAATCAAAAGAAGTGGACATCTATGAAGTTAACAGAAAAGTAACCAAAGCTCTTGTGGGAACAGCAATAAGATTAGCTGGGTCTAAAAACAAGTTGCATGTGATCAAATTATCAGGAAAAACCAAAATGTTGATGCAAAAAAGAAGAGAGATGAGGACAACTAAAGAAGATGTGACTTCCAAAGTGGAATATATAGAGCTATGCAAGACAGTACGAAAAAGTATCAGTGAAGACGTAAGGAAATTCAGCTGTAAACTAGTGAGGAAAGCAATTGAAAACAACCAAAGCCTAAAGATAGCAAAGGGACATCTCAGTAAGGAAAGAAAACAGATTATGGCACTGAGAAAAGAAGATGGTTCTGTAACAAGAAATAGAGGCAAAATTTTGACAAGAGTGAAATATTTCTACTCCAAATTATATGAAAAGGATGATACATGTAGTGCAGACATCATGAAAGGTACCAGAGTTATTCCAGTCCTCCCAGCAGAAGTTGAACATGCAATCAAGAACATGAAGTGGGGAAAAGGTCCAGGAGAAGATAGAATTACTGTAGACATCATACAAGATGCAAGTGGAGAAATTGAAACAGTACTCGCCCAAGTTTTTACTCGATGCCTTAATGAAGGGAAGATTCCTGAGGATTGGAACAACACTACAATGATCCTGCTACATAAAAAAGGTGACATTGAGGATCAGACCTATCAGCCTCCTATCAGTGGTTTATAAAATCTTCACTAAAGTTCTTTCACACCGTTTGAAGGTAACACTGGACATGGCTCAACCGAGAGAACAAGCTGGATTCAGGAATGGCTACAGCACAATAGATCATATCCACGTACTGAGAGAACTAATTGAAAGAGCAAGGGAATATGAACTTCCATTGTGCATGGCTTTTATCGATTATGAAAAAGCCTTTGATTCGATGAAACCATCAGCAGTTGCAATGGATTTGAAATCCTGCGGTGTTGAAGATGCATACATTAATATTATTAATAACATCTATGAAAATGCAAGTGCAAAGATTCGGCTGTTTGAGAATACAACACACATAAAAATCAGAAAAGGAGTGAGAGAAGGCGACACCATATCTCCCAAGCTCTTTAATGCCACATTGGAAAATGTCTTTCAATCACTGAACTGGGAAAACAAAGGGATAAATATTAATGGATATTATCTAATCTATATTTTGAGGTTACTCATCTTTATTCCCTAAATCTATTAGGAGGTTTTTGTCTCTACACATTTCCAACACGTATTTTTCTTATTTACATCGTGGCTCGAGGCTGCAACAAAAAAAAAAAAAAAAAAAAAAAATTCAACTCACGCAAACTTCATTCCCTTCCCTTCTTTTCCCTATGACCAAATTCAGATTCAAAATAATCCACCACAAATATACACAATTGAACTCCCCAAAACATTTTTATCTAATTAAAAAAAAACAATCAATAAAAACCTATTTACACATTTCCTAAAACATCAAAGTTAAAAACTGTAACCCACAACTATTTACAATTGCACATTAGTGCCAACGGACCTTTCTCCCCTCAGAAACAAGCATAACAACCAAGCACTTTCAGCCACTGTCCTGGCCATTTTCAAGGAGCGGACGCAACAGATGTACCACCCGTCACCATCTACGAAACGTAGCGAATGTTCCAGTGCCCGCGCGACATCATCTCATTTTACGTTCTCCGTCATTCAGGCGCAGTGGCGCCATCTATCAGATGACCCAATAGTCTTTTTCTTTTGTGCCTATAAATATCTGTTCAATTTATTTGATTCTTGAAACTAATCATCTTATATTCTAACACGTTTTTTATTTATATTACATCATTTTATTTCCCTCTTGCCTTTTCTCCTCTGTTCTTCTCTGTGGTTTTCCTTTCTGATCAAATCCTTCCATTATGTGTTTAAGCTATTAGGATCGTTAACGTTACATATACATTATCAGGGTTCCCACTCAAAAGTAGAAAAAAAAATTCCCTGACTTTTCCAGGCGGCCCTGAGAGTTTTTCCAGAGCGGCAAATTAAATCACATTGCGACAAATTGTTGCATTTCCTTACATTCTTGCGTTCCTTATGAAAGCATACATTTGTTAATTCTTTAAATAACTGTACTTTATACAATTACCTGCTTTTTATTAATAACAATTAAATGCCTGAGGCATATTTTTGGTACCATAATTCCATGATATTTTCTGAACCTAAGTGGTATACTGCCTATGTAGAATTTGTTAATACATTTCTGTAGAAACAGATCATATGTAAGAAAAAATCTGTATGTTGAATAGTTTGTTTTCCTTTCTTCTATAGCACCGATGTTCGTGGTTAACTTCGCGCTAATGGACAACAGGCTAAAAAATCAAGAGCTAGAGTTTATCTCGAAAATATCACGAGTATGGGTACCCGAGCAAGCTAATTAATAAATGGATACATGAGAGTAAAAAGCATATGACTCAGAGTAAAGAAGGCCAAGAAATGCACAACCAAAGGAAGATGAGTAATAAAAAATTGAAATACATTGGAGCTTTCCCATACCTGGAAGGAGTGAGTAAAGAAATCAATAGGCACTGTGCTAAATATGACTTACAACTAGGAAGCTCAGTGCACACCGTGAAAAGTATGACTGTCAAAAAAAAAAAAAACAGAGGAAAAAATGCTAGAAGAATCGGGAACCTACGAAATTCTAATTGCACACATACCCCCAATATCGTACATTGGAAGTACGAAAAACAGATTAAAAAAAGACTTAAACAACACATATCTAACTGGCAAAAAAAAAGAAGCCAAAACTGCTTTAGTGCAATTCTGCATGGAAAACCCGACATTCCCAAAGTTCGATGAAATTAAAATGCTAAAAAAGAATAAAAAATCAGAAAGGCAAATGAGGAGGGAAGGAGCAATATTAATCTACAAAAATAAAGCAAGGGTGTGTAACCAGAACGACCCTAGCACATTATCGGGCCTGTGGAAAGAACTAATAAGACAAGAAAAACAACAACAAAATAAAAACCGGCAAAAAAAGACAAGAAAACCAGGATAAAAGAAGAAAATCTAAAAAAAAAAAAAAAAAAGTGTTTTTAACGAAACATAGATGGCGTCAGCCGGGCTTGATAACGAAATATATCCAGGAAAGTATTTCCGACGAATGGCAACAAGGAGTATCGGACTCCATTAGCGCGAAGTTAACCACGAACATCGGTGGTAAAGTCACCACACTCCTGAAGATGCCCAGAGTATGGGCGAAAATTTCGAGTATAATGAACAGTAAAAATTGATGTCTGAATCCTAAGGCAAAGATCCAATGAGTATACCCAGCGAAAAGCGTGAGAAGTAAAGCCAGTCATCGCATACAACGGATTTTAGGACAATAACATCAACAAAGACCGGAAAACACGTGCGTGAAATGTTCCCGTCGCTAGAAAGGAATGCCAAGGTAAGCATTATCCGCTAGATTTTTGTACAAGTTACTTTGAAATATCGCACGTAAAAGAGAATAGTAGAATAATTAGAGCTATATAATAGTCAGAATTAGAACTACAGTGGAGCTTTCTGGTATTTAACCTTTGTGAACTTGGCTTGGGTGACATCAGTTGTGTTTAATGCAGATGGTTTAACAAATCTGATCAGCAACTCTGTGAGTAGACTATAAAGTTCTTTTCTTACAGTGTGAACTACTGGAGCTTCAAGCAGCAATTTTACATTCAGATCTACAAAAAAGGGCAATGTGCTGCTGAGAAACAAACAATAAAGTTTCGTATCTAAGGATCTTAGAGCGATTCAAGAGAGAGGCAAGTGGGTTTCAGTTGCAGCGCCACTTCTCCCCACCTGCCGTTTACAGAAGAGGGAAAAAAAAAAAGCAACCCACCTGCTGTTTGCAATAGCAAAGAGCAACAGGAGAGGAAGGTTTGTAATGCGAATGCCTAAAAAGAAAACTGAGATCTTCTGTGTGTCACATGGTACCTCAGGCTCAGACCCTAGCTGTTAGTGTGAAAAGCGCAAACCAGTGGTGATAACCCCCCCCTGAAAGCAGATGAAGCATGCTGAAAACAAGAGTACCGTAACTGTGACCGCAAAAGATGGTATGTCAGATAATATTTGAAAACTTGAAAATCTTACCATCTGACTTACCATTCCCTTGTCATATTTACATCAAAAAACAGATTGTTATCTTCAAAATTTGTGTTGCATGGTGTAATCCCATATTCCATTTATGATTTATCTGCTCCTCCGGGCAATCATGGGATAGGATTCTTAACCTCCAGATTCGCTAAACATGAATGCCAGTTGCTTTGACTAGCGAATCCTGTGATGGTTATATTCAAATTACCGTAATTTTCGGACTAAGAGCCGCAGGCGAAAAATTTTGCAATCTTGGAAGCAAAAGTTGCTGTAAGAGCCACACCGGCATAAGGGTCGCACTTGTGAAGTCGTGTTGCTGCTCAGAAAACTAAATTATCTTCCTTATTTTCATGAATTAACTCACACGCAATGTGATTATATGATTACTTCAAAGGCTAATCTGCTATTCAGTGTCGATCTGCTTTATGCACTTATTTTTTCATACTGGCAAAATGTTTTATTTATACATTTTTTATTAATCATGCTAATGATGTTATTTGTTTGCCTTTATTAAATGCTCAAAACCATTTATGTAATCAATATAAATCACAGTCAATCGTAAGACTCCCGTTAGAATATTGCATTGCTCGTAAAACCGCACAATTATCTAAATTCCATTCAATGTGGATATCTGCTACAGGATGGTTCGCTGTTCACCGCAATAGAATCCGTCTTAGAAGTAATTAATTTATAAATTATCACTTGTAATGCTTTCGATTAATGTTTTCTTTAATAATATGTTCCTTCTATGTTATGCTTTTTTTTTCTCATCTACAGATGTTTTTGTTAGAATGAAGTTGTGCTTCGTTTTACCAGCTGCCTCGCACGTGTTCGCGGATCTGGCCGCCAACACTTCGAAACAGTGGAGCAGCTTTCTCTCTTTTAAGTGGTTTGACCTACTTTCATTTACTGCGCACCGAGCCTTCGCGTTGAGCCCCGCTTTTACATGAATGGGAAAGCTTTCCCTTCTTTTTTTCTTTTCCAGCCGAAGCCTTCAACTTCCACTATCGTCAGTCAATAAAAAAATTAAAATCGAAACAAAACTCAGAAGCACGAGCCAAGAAACACCTGTATCGCATGCCAGATTAACCAAGAAGAGTGAACAGAATTTGTCTTTCCGTCCCACCAGTATTGTTTGGGATAGGTCTCTCCTAATGGAATCAATCTGGGGCATACTTTTGCATTGTTCTTTTTCTTAAGCTTTTGTCCAGGAAAGTGCTCATCAAACCGGTCTCCCCACCCCAGTGAAAATCAACGTTCCTTCCCTTGGTTGCATCACACCTTCCTGCATGATGTATGCTGCAACCAACGTAAGAGATACGCTGGGCGCGCTATCCACAAAGCCTCGGACGTCACGCTACTTGTCTGTGTGCTTATGTCCCCATTCCATCCCCCATTCCCCCATGCAAAAAGCATTTGAGTCAGGCATTCCTGTCCTCCCCACTTTCCTTCCTAAACCAACATCAGGACAGCGGAGTTATCGTTTAAATAGACGTGTCTAACGTATGAGTAGAAAGGGGGGAAAACTTTATCATAGTAGAGTTTGTGAAAAAAAGAGATGTGGTTTGAAAAATTTACTAAGCATCTGCATGAGAAAAAAGGGGGGGGGGAAGAAACAGTCTTATCGAAAACAAATTCGACATAAGGGCCGCTTCAGCATAAGAGCCACACACCCCAAAAATTTCCCTTTTAGTAACGTAAGAGCCATGGCCCTTAGCCCAAAAACTAAAGTAATCGGAAATTTGAGGCTTGGTCGTTCTGGGTGGTGTAGTGGTTAGCATACCCGAGCGCTATCTGGGAGACACAGGTTTGATTCCCGCTCCAGGACGATGAAATTTTCAAGTTTTCAGATATTATCTGACTTACCATCCTTGTCATATTGACACCAAAAAACGGATTGTCATGTTCAAAATTTGTATTGTATGGTGAAATTCCGTATTCCATTCATGGCCAACTTTAGTTTCATTAATCATCTCTGCGTTTTGCGGAAATCCAGCTTTCTGAAAACATTTAACAATTGTCGAAATCTGTAAATTTGGCCAAGAAGCATGCACCTAACGAATACAATCGAAAACAGTGACTGCTTTCGAAAATTCTGTCACACGAAGGAAAATATTTTGATGCCAGCCCGCAAGATTTCACTTTTAAATGGATTTTCTCAGATTATGAAAGGATAAAATGTTATTGGCTTAGATGCCCCTCAGCTCATCTTCAAACACATTCGCGGACAGTAACAAAAATGCAGAGACATTTATGGAAAATTCATGTTTTCAGGAGGACAGTAAACTTAAAGTAACTTGAATCCACATACAATATTGGCGACATTAGCAGCTTTGTACTTACGGCGTGAAGTAAAGTCGGACGGCATATAACGTAATGTCTCTGGATGTGCAGTAGCATATGCTGTCTTGCCCGCAAACGTGTTAATTATGAGGCCTTCCTCTACAATTATAAGGTGAGGTATAGGAGTACAGAAATAACTACTTTCACATAGTTGTACTATGTAACTACATTCACATACAGGGTGTTTCACTCGCTACTTTACCCAGCTTTCTTGCAATAACTGGAAAAGGAATGAAGATATCACTACGAAATTTGAACTGGACTTAGCTTAGTCCACAGATTATGTTTCTGGCAAGTGCTGCGGTTGTTTTCAATGACATTCGTAACAACCGCAGCAATACAGCACTTACCAGAAACGTATTCTGTGGTAATGTTCAACTGGACTGGAATAACATCAAGTTGTTGCACACCCCTGCGTCAATATACTCCTTTCATATTACTGAGAGCCTTTATATCGAAGCCTACGGGGACCGCTGTTGTAACGACAGTAGCCCAGTTGAACTATCCAGAATTTGGAAACGTCACATTGCAACTATGAACTTGAAGAACATCTATAACTAATTTTTGAACTCTTACAAATACATATTCTCTGTATATTACATACCGGCTTGATATGCTCTCTCTTAGGTCTAATATATTTTGTAACTCAATTGTGTTGCGATGGCAACAGTGCGATACTCTTGCGCAGAAACTTAACTCTCTCATACATCAGTATATTCTGATGTATACATGTATATTAGAGCACTAAAGCAGCTATTACTCTCTTCCATCTGAAGACGGGTGCGACTGTCACCCCGAAAGTACTTATGGGATTTTAATTAGTAAATATCTGTCATTTTTTAGCATTAAAAATCATGCAAAGACGGTGTGCTTCATTGTATTGTATATAGCACAAATTTTTTCACCTGTTCTCTAAAGTTTCACCTTCAAATGAATCCAGAGAATTCTTTCACTAATGCAGCTGTAATGAATTAAGTTGTTCATCTTTTTATTTAAAATCACACACCAGACTCTCATCTCATATTATCCAACAATTTCAGACACACACTCACCATTCCATTCACTTCTTCTATCCCAATTTTTTCTTTTCAGTTTCACTTACACACAGCACATCCAATCTATACGTATTGAATTCTTGAATCACCTCATTTATTTTCCCATTTATACCTCTAGTCTTCCATACACCAATCTTGCACTCACTCAGCCGAGATCTCTTTCTCATACGCCATTTTCCATTTCCATGTTGTTTTCGTGGTGGACCATCCTTTGAAAGCATGGTAGGTCCACCATATCCCACACTTAAGTCGTAAAAGTTCTCTCTTTGGGTCATAGAAATCATAAAAGTACATCAGTGTGGGTGATCAGCCACAGCTAGCGGTTCCAGTTGGTCTTTCCATCTGAGGATTCTGGAACAAAAACCCAGTGAGTTGGGATCTTTTCTCCAATGTCACACAGAACTAGTTGGTACCAAAGAAGCAGAAAGTAGACATATGTGTAGAGTCTAAACTATTAGCAGATTTTGCAGATAGTTTCTGCTTATAGATTAAAAAATAAATAAAAGTGTTATTTACAGCAATTATAACACTTAGTCAGATTAATATACTTAATTCAATTTTAACTTGAACTTTCAGTTATTTTTCACATCTTGTTAGTTCTTTTGTTTTTACAGAAGCTTCTAAATTTTATCAAGGCCTTTTCTCAATGTATAAGAACTCTTATCAAAAGTTTTGTTTACACAGAAAGAATTTAAACCTTTTCTTACAGTTGCCAGTAATTTATTTAACATCTTTTCCTTATGCATTTTGTAAGTCTACTGTATTTTTGAAGGCTGCGGATGGCCTAGAGGTCAGCGTTCGTGACTGCCAAGGAGGAATCTCAGGTTCGAACGCTCGTGCCACTAAATATCCGCCGTGCATCGGATGGGCACGTTAAGCCATCGGACCCCAGGTACTAGTCCCTCGGTAAAAAATAAGGGCATCTTTCTACCCCTTTCTACTTCGTTTCCGTGTCACTATCCTATCAGGCACTCTAGCCCAAATCTCCTAGCTTCCTATTTCCAAAGGTTGTTTAAGACCTTGGGTCAGATACTCCCTTCCTAAAATCCTCTACATATGATCCGATCTGTATTTTTAAATTTAATTGTTGAAAATGCTATTTATAAACTTTGAAGGTTCATTAATGGAACTGTTTTTCTATATATAAAAACTTTTTCTGATTAGTATCTTGTTTTTATGAGGTTTGTAGTCCAATGTTTTGATATTTTGCCATAAAGGTCCATTTCATGCACATTGCTGCACATTCAAGTATAATGTACTAATCATCGGAATATGTAAAGCTTTAATAATTATTTATTGTTTCAATAATTTTTCTATAAATTATCTTATTCTATTGTTATCGTAGTTTGTGCTCTTCGGATTTGCAAGTATTCTGTTTCAATGGTTGTGTACGCAGATACATTTTACTTTTATACAACTCTGGCTGGTACCCTCTCCAAAATTTACAGAGGCCCTTGTTGTTGTTGCGTGTTCTATTGTTGCCCAGTGGTGCGCCCTGAGGAGGCAAACCTATATCTCACTAAGACCTACCACTGTCATGAACAGATCTACAGGGTGTATACCATTTCCACGAGACTCAATTTCTTGACCTTTACAGGGCATTTCTTGACCCTAAAGCTAAGTTTTCTTGACTATTCTTTCTGTTAATGGCACAGGAGTTTGGTCATTTTAATTAATTAAATATAAAATCTGATTATGTAATTAAGAAATTAAAAGGGTAAATTGAGTATATAAAATGATTTCTAAAAAGTTAAAATAAATACCATTTTTTTTTTTTTACGAATAAGCTTGCATTTAGTGAAAAACTCAAAATATTGCACTATAAAGAATTACTTGTAACCAGGAAACCTGCATGTTACACAAAAGTATGTTAAGTGAGTATAGGGAGTGCGTTATAAAGGTTCAGACTTGTATCAACAATTAAAATTAATAGCAATTTATTTCAGTTTTTGATAACACTATTTACTCAGCAAATAAGTGCTATTCAAAACAAGCTTCATACTCTTGCTTAAAGTATCCGAACATATACACAACTGAAGACTGCACTCAATATCAGGGCCACACTTAATCAATTTTATTTACAAGCTGTTCTATGATTTTGAAAGTTTTTTGAGAATGTTTGTTAGTGTAGGTTTCCTTTAGTAATTTATTCACCTGAGTCTTCTTATGAGCCACTATCCCTGACCATGTTTCAAGTTCAATCAAGCCCTCAGTGCTAAGTCTTTTATTGTGTAAGGCTAACAATTCTTTCACATCAGTTTCCAACTCAAGCTTTTCAGGTAGCTGGAGAATTTCTTGAACAATATTATTAAACTAACAGTTGGTTCAAATCCTTCCAAATCAGTCACAAATTATGGACAAAAGGTTTATGTCAAAGTTCAACCATGCATTACTGTGTCATCATTTTTCATGCACTATCGAAGTTCCTGTGATACTGCATACAAAATACACTCGTGGACAATGAAATTTGCACACTTAGACGAAAAAATGCTACAACCGCGAAACTTTGCAAATAGCTAGAGTCCGTGCTGGTTTTACAAATGATCCACGTTTGGTGCAAGTGCACATGACTGCACACCCTGTGGTGGCGCTGCAAGCAGGAACCGGTAGCTTTATAAACTGGCGTGTACTTGATGCCTCATGAAAGCACCGGACGACGCAAGCAAGAGTACAGAGTGACAAGAATGATGGGTAGATGTCAATTTACGCAACTTAGGGACTTTATCATCGGGCTGAAATCCGCAGAGTGGTTGGCGCGCCGTATAGTCCACCATGTGAATCGTTCTGACCATACCGTTCGATTGTGTTGGGAGTAGTGGACACGTGACGGCACTGCCACAGGGTGGAGCAGTCCTGATGGACCAGGAGGACCACCAGTGGAGAGGATCGATGGATCGTGCGCCAGGCATGAACGGATCCCACAGGACACGGTCCACTAAACAGGCAGATGTAGCCGCTCTTGTGTGCCCACGAACCACTTCCCTGACGCCTCGCAGAAGTGAATCTGTGATCCCATCGCCCTTTACGTGTGCAGTGGTGCCAGGCCTGAGCAAGGCATGGTGTTTAGCGACGAGTACCGCTTCGTTTTGGGGACAGATGATTGTGTGCTGGTATGGAGGTCCCCGGGTCAACGGCACAATCCCAACCGTGCTATCGAGTACCACTTCCCCTCACTGCAGGCATTATGGTCTGAGGAGCCATTCCCCACGATGGCCGATCAGCTCTAGTAGCGGTACGTGGATCATTGACTGGCCAGCGGTATGAGGATAAGATCCTACAGCACCATGTGCTTCCATTTTTGGCCTGGATTCCAGGTGCACTATACCAGCAGGATAATGCCCGTCCGCACACCGCTTGGGTTGCCCAGGACTGCCGTCATGTCCTATCGAGTATGTGTGGAACCAGTTGAAACGCCAGCATGCTGCACTATCCGGGATTTAGAGCACACCATCCAACACGTGTGGGCCAGTCTGCCACAGGACAATATCAGGTCTGTTCGCCTCCATGCTGGACTGTATTACAGCATGCATCGCCGCATGAGGCGGTGCGATGCGCTATTGAAGATGACCGGACTGCATGCCACAGTTCACTCTGTAACTGTCCTGCAGCTCTGTTTCTGCCATCACGTGTATCATTGCACATGGGTGTATTATAATTATGACTACACTTTGCATTGTCCTTACTAAGTGTTACTAAAATAAGCTGTCTTCTGATCATGATGCGATAAATAATACGATTCAAAAGTGGCAATAGCTCCTTGTTCCATAGGTTGAACTTATGATGTATTTCTTATGTAGCAAAAGAAAAAACAAATTACGTAAGAGTATGGTCTGTTGAACATGTGGAGTGGCTAGGACCATTTCATAGAGTTTGGAAGTTTAGTAATTAACTCACCAGCCTCATATTTATTATGTTCACTTTTTCTTGTAATTTTATGGATTTCTGTGACATTTTACCAATATTTCACTTTTAGCACCACTTTTTCTTTTATTGGAAGACATGTTTACAAAAATGTCTTTAGTAAATCAATAAAAAAGCAATACCAATGAGAATTCCTCCTCCTCCGATCAGAGAAGCCAGAAACAAGTGTACCGTAAACAAAGATTTCTAGACTTCAAAGCATGCAGCTTCCAATTGGTGGAAATTTTCAGCGTGATCTTAATGACTTATGTTTTGAATGGGTAAAAATGTTGTACATATGTTATGTACAACATATTTACCCATTCCAAGACATAACTTATTAAGAACATGCATTAAGTAGACATGTAAGGCTCGTATTACTATGCATACATAAAACTAAATAAGTTATCTAAATCAAACATTTCCTCATTGGACAACATTTAACCCCCAGGGCACTAATGAAAAGCTTTAACAATCCAAATGCAATGTATGGCATAGCTTTAACTCTGCAGTTTGTTTGTATGTGTATGCTGCTTTAATTTCTGTTTCTATTGTATTAGCTTCTTCAGCCTGTTCCGATATGGTTAGGCTTTTATTTTTATTTTTTATTTTTATTTTGTGTGTGTGTGCCTAGCTTAGACCTATTAAAATTTTTGAAAGCATGATATTTTTGTGTTTGTCTACTCAACACGCACTGCATTTATAACTATTTTTATGATGAAATTCCGTCAGAAAGTATCCAAATCTGAGGTCAGGCCTTTTCTTTTTTTGTGCCTAGCCTAGGCCCGAATAAAAATTTTAAAAGTGTAATATTTTTGTGTCTGTATACTCAACGTACAGTGCATTTATACCAATTTTTATGGCGCCATTGCATCGGGAAGTACCGAAATCTGCAGTCAGGCTCCCCCAGCCTAGGCCTGATTAAATTCTTTGAAAATGTTGAAAAAAATGAAATAATTCTCCGAAAGAGTGGAAGTGCACTGACTGAATTTTGGAAAATTATACAGATGTAATTTTAAATGCCCATACATCTCTTTATACTGTTTTGCTAAAACGTTTACAAAAAAGAAAACACAAAAGATGACACCGAATTTTGGGTTGTAATGAGCACGTCTTGAAACTTTTCTCATGCAAATTAAATTTATCGAAGTTATTCAAAGGCAATGCAACTGATTAGAAAAATATCAACCAATAGAAAACAGCCACTTACTTCCACCAGCAGCTAAAAAGTATGAAGTGCCAGAAAACTGGTACAGACGAGCTTATGCAAAATACATAGCAATGTCACCTATGCATGTACCTGGTTGCGTCCGCCAGTGCGTATGTAAAGCGATAGACATCCTTGCCAGCTGTCAGAACTGTTTTCGGCATGAGAATGACGAGTAAAAACGATTTAAGCGATTTTCAACGCGTTCTCATAGTTGGCACTCATGAGATGGGCCATAGTTTTTCGGAATTAGAAATGAAGTTTGGATTTTCACAGTCGAACCATTGCAAGGGTTTACCGTGACTACAAAAATTTCGGCAAAACCTCCAACCTACGATACCAGTTTGGCCGTAAAAAGACATTGGGTGAACATGACCATCGTCGGCTGTCAAGAATCATTTCACGCAATAGGCGTGCAACACTCTCGCAGGTATAATCGGAATTCAGTGCTGGAGCCTCAACAAGCATCAGCGTCCAGACTGTGCAACGTACCCTGCCCGATATGGACTTCGGTAGCCAAAGCCCAACTCGAATCACCTTGATGGGTGCACAACACAGAGCTATGCGCCTTGCTTGGGCACGGCAACACCGTTTTGTTTTTTTTTTTGTTTTTTTTTACCTTTTAACAATCAAAAGGGTAAGCACAAAAATTTGATAAGCTAAAGGAATACAGTTGAGAAGTTGTGTGCATATTTTTTTACACAATTATGTTACATTTAGCTTGGGAGGCGTAAACTCAATATATTATTTATTTCATGTTTTTTTATGCTCGCAAAATGCTTCAGAAGTTATTGTTATTAGATCGAGAAAAGAAATAATAGGTTCCCAAAAAGTCAAGAAATTCCCCTTTCTATCAGGTAGGACCATATGTAGGGAGGGTGAACCAGCTGCTCCTATCCAATTTGATGACCAGGTTTTGCATCACATTCATGGCATATGAGGCCTTGCATTGTCATGGAGAATAACTCCTGTACACAGCATGCACTCCATTTGTTTTGAATTTCACAAATTTAACTTTCTCAGTGTCTAGCAATAAACAGCCACATCTACTGTCATGCTTTTAGGCAGGAATTCCACCAACAAAATTCCTTTCGTGTCTCATAAGGCTGTGCACATGACTCCTCGTTGGCATTGTCTGTTTGAAATTTTTGGCTGTAGGCAAACCTGTGTGCAGGGACTGCTGTTTCGATTCTGGTGTGATGTGAGTGGCCCAAATCTCATCTCCTGTCACTATGCAGCTCAAAAAATATAGCATTCCTCTGAGTTCCGCTCCAAAAATTCCTAAGCGGATCCCATGTGTTTCGTTTTATGCTCTTCTGTCAACATCTTTGACACACATCGTGCACACACACACTTTGCAGTACTGAAGCTTTTCTGTCATGATTTCAAATCTTTGGGAAAATGTTCTAAAAGATCAGAAATGTGAGGTGTCATTTCTCTCTACATTTTCATTCACTCTCTGCACCAAATCTTCTGTGGCCAAAGAAGGCCTACCACTGTGTCATTCGTCTTGAATTCTGTGCCGTCCTTCATTAAGCACTCGAACCCACTTCAGCACGATTTCTTCACTCATTGCGCTTTTTCCATGAATTTTCGCAAATTTGCTGATAAATCTCACTTGGTCTGACTTTTCTTGCATTCAGAAACTTTATCACAGACCGGACTTCGCAGTTGGCGGACTGTTCTATTAACCTAAACATTAACCAATGGCACGAACCTTTAGCATAAGCACAGCCATGTAAAATGGTGTCAGGACATGGATAATGGATGGGGGAACCCAAATGCACATGTGCAACTTTGAAGCGAATACTTGCCATGGTCCGTATGCATCCTGGAAATGCCCTGGAATTTTATCCATTCCTGTCTTTTTGTCCCTGTGCGATGTTTTGTAGTTGAGGATGTTTCTACTGACACAACTTATGTCTGACAAATTTCCCACACCACCCCCTGCAAAATGCGGGGGGATTGGGGTGCTGTTGGTTTTCTTGTCTGTTAGGACTAAAGCTGCATTATTGCATCCTTTGTGTCATGCTTATGTTATCCCTTTGTCTGTCAGGCCAGGGACACCATATCCATACCTGCCAGGTTTTACGATTTAACTGTAAAATTTACGGAAATGTGACTTGTTTTATGGGCAAAATGTTAATTTTACGGATTTGGTGATTCTCCGAGATTTTTTTTTTTTTTTTCTGATGATGATTTTGCACCCACTATTAAAACTTTTTTTTTTTAAACTTAATCCATTCAAAGTAAAGTGCTGATGTAAGTTACGAATAAGTTTTCAGTTACATGTGGTTATTTGGGAATAATTTGCTGTAGTTTTCCCTTGTTTTAGGTAAAAGGCAATCCATCCCAAAAGAAAAAAATGCTGATGTGGTATTAATTACGAAATTGCGACCCTCCAAAAAAAAGAAAGAAAGAAACAACACCAATGCAGTAGTAATTACGAGATCGCGACCCTCCGAATTTCTCTGAGCTTTGAATTTGAAAAGTCTTCCGACTTTGCGTATCCACGCGCAGCAGCTGCACATCGAAAGCTCCGTCCTCCCGACTACAAAGTTTATTGCGCTGACCTACAACCTAACGTAGCCATGCGACAGCCATTGTTAGGTGTTGCTCGTCTCGCTTCTCCTATTATGGCTGACACGGATTGTGTAAAGAAGCGGATGTCCTATAACGCAGGATTTAAGTTGAAAGTGGTTTGTTTTGCTGATAATACTAACAACTGTGCTGCTTCACATCAATTTGGCATTAACAAAAAAATGATTCGAGATTGGCGTTTAAAAAAAAAAAAAAAAAGCGGACTTGGTGAAAATCGCAAAAGGCGCTGCACCATGGAACGGCCTTTTTTCCAGAGCTGGAAAGTGTCTTGAATGATTGGATTGTGGGCTGCAGACAAAATGGTTACATAGTAAAGTGAAATGGTATACGTTTGCAAGCAGTGAAGCTCGCAAAAGATGAAAAGTTTGCAGCCACAAATAACACTTTTCGTGCCTCACCAGGTTGGTGCACAAGGTTCATGAACCGCTATGTGTTGCGTCTACGCCAACGCACCAAAATTGCACAAAAGTTACCTCGTGACCTGGAAGCAAAGATAATGGAATTTCAAAAAGTATGTAATTCAAAAGAGACTGCTTTTGAACTTTCCTAAATAGGGAACAAGGATGAAACCGCCATGTGTTTTGGCCTTCCTGGAAATAAGACTGTGAACCGAAAGGGCGAAAAAACTATCTTGATTAAAACGACTGGCCACGAAAAAAACAGTTTCATGGTTGTTCTTTCCTGTTTGGCCGACGGCAGGAAGCTACCTCCAGTAATTATTTTCAAACACAAAACTCTGCCAAAAAGCGTAGACTTTCCGTCTGGTGTGCTCGTTCGTGCCCATGAAAAAGGATGGATGAACGAATCCGGAACAATTGACTGGTTAAAGAATGTGTGAAACAAAAAGCCAGGTGCACTTTTGAGAAAACCTTCCCTCTTGGTTTGGGATATCTTTGTTGCACACCGTTGTGCAGAAGTGAAAAAAACTGCAGAAAATTCAAAAACAACTCTTGCTGCCATCCCAGGTGGGTTGACATCTGTTCTTCAACCACTAGATGTCTGCCTTAAATAAGTCCTTCAAGGACAATGTGCAGAGGTATTGGGCAGATTGGATAAGTTCCGATTTGCCGACTGAAACCAAGGGCGGAAATCTAAAAAAGCCGGATATCGTTTTGATTGCGCGATAGGTCAAGGATGCTTGGGATGTGGTACCTGCGGAAATGGTCGTGAAATCGTTCAAGAAATGTTGCATTAGTAACGAACTTGATGGCACAGAGGATGATGTGATTTTTATGAGTGGTGACGATAGTAATTCTTATGACATGGGAATACTGATGTTTACGATGACGCTCCGATGACGGAGAAATACTTTTTTCAACTGTTTGGCGAGTCCAACTCAGAATCGATTTTGATGGGTTCCGATGAAGTTTTTGGGTGTGCAAATTAAATTAATTATTATATATATAATTGTTTTTTCTTTTTCAAATGTTTTTTTGAATAAATCCATTGAAAAAAAAAAATTCTCATTCCGGGATCGACTTATACGCAAGTTTTTGATTTTTACGATTTCTTTACTCTGAAAGTGAGGGGGTCGACTTATACGCGAGTATATGCAGTACCCAGTTCAAGTGCAAGCAAAGCAGATACACTTAAAGCTTTGTCACTGTTAAATCGTGGCTATACCAGTGTGGCCTATAAATGAAACGGCAATTGAGTGTTACTTCCGAAGTTGCAGGCCACTGAGTGAAATCTAAAGAAGCCACGACACAGGGAAGAAAATCATTGCATCTTTCTTCCTAAAAGTGGGACATGGCGACCATTGCTTTTTAAAATCAGCGAACAGTCACTGTGGAATGGTATACCTGCTACTGCCTTTCAAAGGTAATTGCAGAGTGGTAGAAACAGCACCCTAGATTGAAAAATGGGCCCCTGCTTCTGTACCATGACAGTGCAGGTGTTACCTAGTCCAGCTTATTTGCCTGGTTTTGGACTGTGTGGCTTCTTTCTGTTTCCAAAAGCCAAGGAAATACTTCAGAGGCATAATTTTTCATTCAGTGAAGAGATAGGGTCTGCATATTTGGAGGCACTTAACAGCATTAAGGTGGACGTCAAGTAATTTTGTTTCCTATACTTCCAATGAAAAAACTTCTGTACACGTTTTTTTAACAATTAATGTGTTCCCAAGGATGAAAATTCGAACATTGATTAAAATAGCTTCATTTTATAACTTGGAATACTTAATATTTTCTAAAACATAACCATAATTATGCAATCCAACATTTGTTTGTCTACTGACGTCATCAAAGTACAGGTCGTGCCATCTTTTTTCTGGTTCCAACACCTCCAAAGGAAAAGTTATGGATTTTTAATATAATTATGGTTATGTTTTAGAAAATATTAAGTATTCCAAGTTATAATATGAAGTTATTTTAATCGATATTCAGATTTTCATCCTTGGGAACACACTAATTGTGACGTTTTTCCATTGGAAGTCTAGGAAGGAAAATTACTTGACATCCACCTTAAGAAACCATTCTGGGAAGATAAATTTCTAAGTGGGTTTGGATGGATGCAAAAGAGTGTAAATGTTAATGGAGATTGCTTTGAAAAGTTCTAGGTGTCGTTTTTCACTAGTACATTAAGTGATATTGATGTTCATAATTTTCTTTTAGCGTGTGACCCTTATTATGTATTCTCACACACATTGCCTCATGTAGGTACCAAAGAATCCTGATCTAGGACCAGAAGCTGCTCAATTTCAGAAGGAAGAGCAGCAAAAAATCGATGATGCAGAACCACTGACTGAAGCAGAGATAAGTGAAAAGGAAAAGCTCCTCACTGAGGTGAGTTGATTTACCCAAGTACAGCACACAAATGTGTGAACTTGGTTTTTCCTTGTTGTTTGTTTGTTTCTTTGTTTTTAGAACTGCATGAAATATGTTGTTAAATTTACGGTAAGTTGTGTTGACAAGTCTTTCTCAAACCAGAGACTCCTTTAGTGGTCTGTAGCACATTAACGTTTCTGAGAGATGTTGCTAAAGAAAAATTTTATCCATTTCCAAAGTAAACCAATTGTTATGGCTCAATAGGAAGTCTTATTCTCTGTCTCCCCCACTAAGTGACTGGTGAAATGAGTTGAGAAACTTCTTGTCTAGAATAGGGTGCATTTGTGAAAATCTTTCTGTCCGTAAAATTGAAGTATTTAGTATTATTTATCTTTTTATATGTTATTCTAAATATAAAGGTATTGGTTGCAGTAAGTTTTTGGACAGGGAGTAAAAATACTTCACACGTGATTTTGAAGAAGTATTTTGTAATATCTAGAAGTACCCCCCTGACACACACACATACACAGTTTGCCAATGACTGCTATAAAAATTCTCACTTCTAAAAAACTTTTTTCTAAATTCTATTGAAAATATATGTGCAATACAATAAAAGAATCTGTTCTTTGGACATGCAATTATTTAAATTATTTAAATAAGTATAGGAAAATTTAAAATAGAGGAATAATTCCTAAGGTTAAAAACATGCAAACTTGCATCCTTTACCACTGCTGCAAAGATTTCCTTGAATCCCCCCCCCAAATAAACAATAAAGATCGGAATACTTCCCGTCTCCCTTTTTCTACCCTCCCATCCCATATGTTTTATCTTGAATAGGACCTGGTTAATTTATGATTGTCAGGATGTACCATATGGGCTTGTAAACAAAACAGATGCAAGAAAGTTATCTTCAGTTCCCATGAACGAAAGTGGTGAAAAAAATGGAGGGAGGCTGGGAGGTTGAAGACACCAAGAAAATGCGGTGTCAATCACACAGATTCTGTATTGTCTACTAATCTTTGTTTACTGGAGGAAAGGTTGGAAGCTCATTTAACAGTAAAACAGAAAGAGATCAAAGCAAATCTATTTGATGGTCCATTTGTGAAAAGAAAACATACATATATATTTTTTACTGTCTACAATTTTTGTTCGCATTCACAATACAACGCTTACTCATATTTTCAGGTTCCCCAAAACATCAAAGTACAATAAAAAAAACATTTAAGTTGTAAATAACCGGAATCTGTTTCCTCATCCAACTTTTTTAGATTCAGAACAACTATTTCTTTTTTGACAATGCTGTCCACAAACGTTCGAAACTCTCAAAAAAAATGTTACCTTCCCTTTCATTTCGTTCTGGCTTCTGCGCAGCTTGTATGTTGGGGCTGGTGAGCCAAAGCTGAACTTTCACTGCTAAGTTGTGGCTTCTACTGCAGAAAAAACATTTTGAGTGCAGGGTGAGTACTAGTGAAATGTTATTTGAGTGGAAAGGGTTAATAAACATTAGAATTTTTAAAACAGGGTCATTCCATGTCATTTCAACCAAGCCATGTAACCCACCATCTCGGATTTTCATGAAACTCCCCTCAAAGTAAATATAACGTGGAAAATGGAGAAACCCCAAGTTTTAGTGTTCTATCTGTTATAGTTTTTTCTCTACAGATTTTCAAAGTTTGGGATATAAGGGTGTGTTTATGAGTATATTCTTTTATAACTCTTGAACAAATTAACTAAGGAACATAAAATTGGTCTTAAATTTTAGCTTTTAAAGTGCATATTCCACATATGCCATGCAATTTGTTATAAAAGGGAAATTTGTAGTTTTGTCATAAAAAAAATAATTCATGTTAAATTTTGAAATTTTTGAAAAAAAATATGGTATTTTTTATGTTATTAATTTGGCAAAGATTTCTTTTAAACTTTTTCTGTAGTGAACCACCGTCATGTACTACTGTATATAAAAAAATATTATTGAAAGCCCTAAAATTTTGCAGATTTTGTTTTTTTAATGTTAATTCTAACAAAATCTGATGCAATGTATCCTAGCACTAATGAAACTTTGCTGAAGTAAAGTTAACTGCAGTGAGAAGAGATATTTAGTGTTTTGTTTTCTGTTTCAGTTTAGTGCTGCTGCTTGGTTTGCATATTCGTTTACAACTTTTTAATGAATTTACTAGTGAACATAAAGTTTGTCTGAAATTTTAGCTTTAAAATGTGGATTACGATTATGTTCGTAAATTTTGTGCATATCCAAACAGAACTTTGTTAAAAAAAAAAAATTGTTAGAAATAGATTTTTGTTTTGGGCTCAAGTGATTCCCTTACTTATGTAATAAATGAATGTTTATTTTATTAGAAATTTAAAAAAAATCTAATTTTTTTAAGGTACTAATCTAGATACTATTGGTGTTACATACAAAAAAATCAGGAGAAATATGAAAAGTCTGTCCTAAAAAAAGCAAAATTTTGAATATTTTTAAAATAAAAAATGTTTTTTATATAGTGATTCAGCAAGGATTTTGAAGATTTTTTTCTATTATTTTAAATTAGGGTGATTTGCCATAAGATTTTGTTGCAGCTTTTGAGCAAGTTACCAAATTTATATGCAAATTTGCATGTTTCAGATCCTCAGTTCTTGTTAGAAGGAAAAAGAAAGTGACTTGCTGTTTTGCACAAATTACAGTGATTTTCATGTCAGCTGCTTATTGACAGTTAGAAATATCTGACATCAACATATGATTAATATCTAGATGGATATTGAAATGTACAATATTCCAAGGTAATTTTAAAAAAACAAGCAATTGTTTTCAATTTCAAAATGTTTACCAAAGTGATGACAGCATGAGCGGCGGAAGGTAGGCGACCCGGGGGTCTGGACCCCTTCTGGAATTTCATGGTCCCCCTCACTGAGGGGGTCCACCCAGGAAACGCCCTAAAGCTATGTGGTTCACATATGTTCGTTTTGGGGTTTTTTAACTATTTCCTGGATACCATCACCATCAGTTTTCTGGAAAACCCTTCAAAGTGCAATTGTGAAAATTGATTTAGCACAAATGTACTTAAAAGTTAATTCAGCGCTCTGCTTTTTTCCTTAAAAAATATCGTTAAAGATTTCTTTAAATTTCTTTAAAGCAATAACCGCGGCGGAGAAAAATCTCTCTGCTTCTCTCCGTGTGTTTTTTTTTTTTTTCTTTCTTTCTTTTCTTCCAAGTCCGAATGTGTCTTACTCGAGATCAGAAAGCCCATTAAATAGATCTGAGAAATAAATAACTGAACAAAAGAACTCGAACTCAAATTAAGCAGTGAGTATACTACTTGTTGTGCACAGAGCACAGGTCATTCTTGGTGTTTTCTCACATAGAAGATAAACTACCCTGGACGAATGTGAGTGCTTTTGCTGTGAGAACATCTATTGTCGAACTATAAGAGTAACAAAATCGCTTACCTCTCACACTCTGTTGCGTTCTGGATGGTGCTTTTGCCGATGGTAAAAACAATCTATCAGCGTTTCCTTGATGTTTGGGTTTTCACCCTTCTGCTTCGTACATAATGCTGGTGTGTGGTAGAGAAAACTCAAGAAATGTGTTTAGGCACTGGGCTTGATGTGAATTTCAAAGCGCTCAAGTAAGAACTGGTTCCTGCCATTTCAACAACAGACTTACCCGTTTAATCCAAGAGATATGTAATTGTAATGCTAAATGGCTGGCTGTTGCCGTCCCAGGTACAATTAGGCGTTCATATACTGTATAACTATAGCTTACCAGATCTTGACATTTGTTGCCAGCAGTAAACATCCCAAAAATGCAGACACCCTTTATAATTCATTTATGACATTTACTGACAGTCGAAAGATGAAAAGATTTCGGTGAGCTTTACACGTTTCGTATTTCACAGGAGGGGGGGTCTCAATCGTCACACCTCTTTAAGCCTTTAGCCTCCAACTGGGTCCGGCGCCTGCAATTCAGCAGGCAGAAGCTGCAAGGCAACAAACTGGCAGAATGCACTCCCTTCTGGATATCATCATTTAACAGATGATAACACATTTTCTAATATTTGTTTTCAGTCTAGCTGCTCAAGTTGGGTACGAATTTTTGTTAGAAAATGAAAGATCTGCTCAGTGGCGCAAAAGGAATTTCTTTATGTGGGGTAGCCCGAAATATTGAAGATGTAAATAAAATAACTTGGAAGAAACGGCACCTGAAGCATTGAGGAACGATAAACAAAAAAAAATCGGCGCTATTTGAAATTAGTTTCCAATTATTCGTAAAATATGTATTTAAAATATATACAAATATATTAAACAATGAGTAGCTAACGATAAACAACTAAGAACTAAGCTAGAAGGACCAAACGGCACTTTACAGGGCCCCCCCCACACACACACACACATCTGCTAGTATTTGGTACTGTTTTCCGAGAAAAGTCCATAAACCTGGAACTCATAAAAACGGACGCTGACTCTGTGAAATAGGGAAGGTTTATCGATGTTAACTTATTCTCTTACCCCCTCCCCCTCCCTCTTCTTGCGGAGTAGGTGGGATATACAGTATATGACGTACTACTGAGGTGACGTAAGAGTCAGAACAGCAAGTTACAGCGATACGCCAAGGTCGGTTTACTTCATTTGGGAGAATAACTGGCTTCGGATCGTGGATAATCTGAATTCCACCACTGGCAAAAAGTGCTTATTTTCACAACCTTCTGTATTTATCAGTAATGAACAGCATTGTGTTATCCACACCGATACTAACATATGCGCTGCAGATAAAAATTTTAACATTTAATTTCATTTTTACTGTTACTCGTAAATAACTAGAGCAGTATATTACTTCATTTTGTCTTATCTAGCAGTGCTGTGAAAATTTTTACTATCAAAATGTTTTTAAGAGCTCCGTTTCTGTTTTCACTTATTGCTAGTTCTGTACTTAAAGTTAAATTGCAAGTAATGAAATGTTTTACCCGTGAGGAATTTTTTTCTCGTGGCGAACTCTTTTTAAATAAACACAAAAATTGTTTAAACAGTGTAACAGAAATCAACATATGATCAAATTCTATTAAAACATTAAATTTACGGTACAACTTAATGTTCTCAACTTATTACAATTTTAGAAGCTCTTAAGTCAAACACATACATATATATATACAGGGGTTTGTCAAAATAATGGAAACACCAACTGCGCCTAGAGTACACGCAATGCGCTGTATGCAAATCATGGGGACGATGACACCCGCGATGTTAGGTATATAAAGGGGCGCAGTACGCTGTCGGCTATCACATAGCGGTGCCATAGTCGCAGATGAAACAGCTGTTGTGGAGTAATTGCCGACAACGCCAGATCTCAGTGACCTCAAAAAAGGCATGATCGTTGGTGCGCTCCTGGCAGGGGCTGTACTAACTAGAACGGTAGAAACAGTAGTGTAACACGATGAATTGTACCGAAGATTATGAATATCTATCAAAAAGGATATGGGGTTGCCTCCAAACGTGCAAACTGTGGACTCCACATACGAAGATATCAGATGGGGATAGGCGAACGTTGGCACGGATTGTACAACAGAAACACTAGACCACAGTACTGCGAATAACAGCAGAGTTGAACACCAATCGGAATGGTCCGTTTCCGTCATAGCACTTCATCGGAAACTCCATCGTGCCGGTATTTATGGCCGTTCAAATGCAATCCACAACCTCTGATTACCATCATCAATGCAACAAAACATGTAAGGTGGTGCAAAGCACATAAACACTGGGATGCTAAAGACTGGAAACGCGCCATCTGGTCTGGTGAATCGTTCTTCATATTGTTTCCTACCATTGGTAGAGTGTACATCAGGCAAAAGCCTGCGGAAGCGTACCAACCTGACTGTTTGATTCTCACTGTGAAGCACGGAGGTGGATCCTCGATGCTGTTGTGTGCCATATCATGGCATTTTCTTAGTGCCATTGGTTGTTCTGCAGAGTTGTGTAACATTTGCAATGTACTAATCCATTCTTGCGGAGCACCTTCACCCAATATTGAAGTCATGGTTCCCTAACGGTCACTGCTGGTTTCAAGCAGATAATACACTCGTGCATTGTGCGTAACGTGTCAACTTGTGGTTTGCAGAGCATAAAGATAAGGTACAACAGCTATTCCAGACGTCAATATTATTATTGAACATTTGTGGAAATATCTGGAGCAAAAGATCAGTCCAACCCACTTCCAACTTCACGGCACAGTTGGGATATATTTTACAAGAAGAATGGTACCAAATTCCATTATCGTGTGTGCATGACATAATATATCTGTTTCAAATCGAATTGCTTCTGTTCTGAAAGCCCGAGCTGGGCCTACAGCTTAGAAATAAAAAGTTATCCGCAAACAGTAAGTATTTCCATCATTTCGATAAACCCTGTACATATATGTGAGCTCTTCCCCGTTTCATGTTCTTAACTGCATGCGCAAGTTTTGCCAGTAGTTCCTCCAGTCCTGGCTCGTGTAGGTCATGTCATTAAGAACGTAGAACTGAAAAACTCCAGAAGGGAACGGAATTCCCATGGGTATTGGACATGAAGCCAATGGAGAAACAAACTACACTCTCCCAAATTTTCACTAAATGTCTCAAAAAAGAAAGATTCCTGATGACTGGAAGAATGCTTCTTTGATCCTGACACTTAAAAAATTGCATTTTAATGACCTCAGGAACGGCAAACCCATCAGTCTCCTATCAGTTGTTCACTTTATTTTCAGGAAGGCACTGTCGCATCACTTGAAGAAAAAATGGACTTGACTTAACTAAAAGAACAAGCTGGATTCAGGAGCAGCAGTTGCACTATTTATCATATATACACATTGAGAGAACTAATTGCAGGGATCGCATTCCTCCTAAAATTCCTAATATTTTGTGACCCTTCTTAAATTCCTAAAATTATACCTAAAATTTGCTATTCATCCTAAAATTTTCGTAAGCTTATTTATTAAAAACACAACCGTTATTAACGCCAATAAATTTACCATTACGGTAAGGTAAAAAGACCTGTTATTGTAGAAACAGCCTATATGCTGTGCTGCTGAAGGAAGGGAAAATGACGCCATCGAGATGCACTTGCTTCGGGGCGGGTGCTCCACTTTTTTGCCTTCGGACAGTTTTCGAGAGTAACAAGAGATCTAAGGGAAAAGGGGAGGGGTCATTTTCACCCCTGGTTTGCGCTTTGCAGACGAACTCCGTGGCACGCAGAAGATCGTACTTTATTTTTGTACATGCCTTGTGGAACCTCCTCTTTCTGCTGATGTTTTGTTATTGTAAACCGCAGGTGGGTGGAAGCAAAGAGGAAACATGTGGTCTCCTTCCGTAACCTCCGGTAATGACGATGGGATGGTAGCTGAGTGTTATCGTGGCAGGCAGTAGAGCACGTGATCATTGACCTTCGATCGTGCGTCGGCGACAGCGACCTTCGATGCGCAATATATCTCGGCTCCGACTCGCTTTGACTGACCTTGCGTGAGATGCGTATGATAGTTTCTGGTTTTGCGTCTTTTATGGTGTTCTCTGTGCTGTGTGCAGGTTCAGTTCTCTAGTGGTGACCTGCTTTTTTTTTTTTTGTATCTTCTGACATCCTCGCAGCCAAATTTTGGGAAGTTGTCTGGTTTTGCAATATTGGAACGTGTTTTTGTACTTCCCTTTCATTTTCTGGTTAGTAATACAAGTGTTTAAGATGCCTAAATCCAAAACGAAATTTCAAGATGCGTGGCTCGCCAAAGAATTGGACGCAGTGAAGTTGAAAGAATGGTGTTCTGCAACTGAAACAATATTTTCTGCTAAGTGTATATTGTGTTCAGAAATTTTCAACATTTCTAATAGTGGCTTTTCACAGGTAAAAGCGCATCATAAAGGAAAAACATTTGCAGAAATTTCAAAGTAAATTTCAAAAATAAGTCCATCCTGAAAGCCTTTGGAGGACGGGATCTTCAGCCCAAAACAAATATTAGTGAAGTACTGAGTCATGATTTACAGTTGGCTAAAGCCGAAGCATTATGGGCCATGAAAGTTGCTAAGGACAATGTCTTTTGTTTCATGCACTGAAACAGTTGAACTTTTCAAAGAAATGTTTCCTGATTCTGCTATTGCAGCCAAAATGGAACTTAAAGAAAAAAGTTGCTTATGTGATATCACATAGATTGTCAAAATATTTTGAAGAGGATTTGAAGAAAGACATTGCATCTAGTAGCCCTGGAAAGGTTACTATAGCATTTGATGAAACTACAAATACACAAGTGAAATGGCAGTTGGATGTGTATCTCAGGTACTGGTCTTCAGAAATAAATTCAGTTTCTTGCCGATACCTAACAAGCGTTTTTCTAAGTCATATAACAGCAGATATTTTGCTAAAAGAAATTCTTGATGTGTTATCATCCTTCAATATTTCGTTGAACAGAATTATTTGTGTATCCATGGACAGCCCAAATGTAAATAAGTGCTTTTTACGCAAAATCAATGAATTTGTAAAACAAGAAACAGGCCAGAAATCTTTGGAACTAGGTTTTTGCAACCTGCATGTTGTTAGTAATGCATTTAAAATTTTTTTGACAAGCTTAAATATAGATTTTGACGAATTTGCTACTGATATGCATTACTTTTTAAAGAGTAGTGCTGCAAGACGAGAGGATTATAAATCTGTCCAGGATATAACATTGGTCACTGCCAAATTTCTTTCGCGTCATGTCAGCAACAGATGGTTAACCGATGGTTCTGTAGCCCAGAGGCTCTTGGATCAATGGCTAAATATTACAGAATATTTTTTAAACTTCTTGCCATCTCAAAAAAATTTTGAAAAACAACTATGCAATTCGGCAAGGTATAAAAGAACTCACTGTTTCCTGAAAAATGAGCTAACTCCTTGCTATTTAGCATTAATTTCATTTTCACACCAAAATTTTGAAAAGTTTTCATTATGTTATCAGAGTGAAGAACCAAAAATACACCAGTTATATTCTGATTTAAATACTTTAATGAGGAATGTTATGGCTCAATTTATCCAAGATGATGTTATTACAGGAAAATTTGGAGAAGACCTAAAGAATGTAGATTTTGAAAACAAAAATTCATGGAAAAAACTAGGGGAGTTAGAAGTTTGTATGAAGACAAAAAATCTCCTCAGGAATGTTCAGGAGACCAGGCAGAAATTATTTCTCTTAGATGTAAGATCATCGCTAATTGCAACCACAATATTTAAAGTCAAATTTGCCATTCTGCAATCAAAAGCTAAGAGACATAGAAGTTTTAAAGGTAAAAGAACCAAAGAAAGAGTCAACTCAACTTTCAGTCACTGAAGGACTTTTGGAAATAACCAGAATTTCAAGTGTTTTGCATCTTTCTGAGGAACAAATTGATAGAGTAAGAGAAAAGTGGAAACTTTTAAATTGCGATAAGCCAACTCTAGATGAACTAGTGAAATTTTCAGAGGAAGTGCATATTCCAGTGCGGATTGATCATTACTGGCGTAATATATTTAGTATTAAAGACTCTAGCGGAAAAGAAAAATACTCAAATCTTGCTAAACTCATCAAGTCAATATTAGTTTTACCTCATGGTAATGCTGATGCAGAAAGGGGATTTTTGGTTAACACTACTCTGTTAAGGAAGGACAAGGCTAACTTAAAAGAATCAACTATAACATCATTAAGAATAGTTAAAAGGGCCATTAAATACTATGGATGTGCAAGTAAAGTTCCCATAACAAGAAATTTGTTAAATAGTGTTCGTGATTCACATAAATTTTATAAAGAGTATGTTGATAAGCTGAAGGAAGAAGAATCAAAAAAGGTAAAAGAAAGGAAGCAGAAAGAGAGGGAAAATAAGGAAAAGCAGCTAGAGAAAAAAAGAAAAGCTGAGTTTGATGACAAAATAAAAGAAAATGATGCAGAAATAAATAGGCTTAAAAAAGATAAAGAAGCCTCCCTAGCAGTAATTCAAGGGGGAACAGAAAGAATGAGAAAAGCTGTAGAAAAACAAAATACTGTTGAAATAGCAGTTGCCTCTAACTTGATCATACAAGGTTCAGCTGAAATAAAGAAAACTGAAAGTAAATTAGTTGTGGTGGAAGCAGAAAAAGATAGGCTTATCAGGAAAAGGTTGAAACAATAATATGAAAAAAGTAATTCAGTGAACAATTGTACATAATTCTTGGTTTTTATTTACCTTTTTAGGATATTATAATTTAATGTGAAACCTGAAAACTTTACTGTGAAAATCGTGAATTGCTTCTGGTTCAACAGCATATTAATGTTCAAAGTGAAACTTGAATGTGGTAAATATACTTGAATATGATAATAACACGTGAAAAGATAAGAACTGAACATTAGAAGTAAATCATTCCTGAACTTTAGACATTAGACGTTATGCAAAAAATTTGGGTGTGAACTTCGACCATATATACTAATGGACTGCGCATTGGCAATAGCTGCATCAAAGCCGCCATGGCTCAAACATTGGGCACGTCATCATCAGACTCCAAATTTCGTGTAAAAATGCTGTTATGATTACTAATTTACGCTGCAGAACTTCAGTGTTTTCGGTGTATTATGTGAATGCGCCTCATATATAATGAAAACTCTTCAGGTAAGTTTACTTATGAGCTATATACATGCATGATCGGGTTGTTTACATTTCGTGATTTATAATGTGATGAACATTTGCGAAGAATTTGGAACATGCATTCCATTTTTTTCTTAAGTTACTATATTTTTATATCAATAGCTGCAAGTTTCTGGTTAAGTAATTGAACTTTATTGACTTAGGTATTTAATTCGTTTCTTACCCATGAAAAATCATAGAACTTTCTTTACTATATCGCTCAGAGCAACCATAAGCACAGCAGGTGTAACCCATCTTTTTGACTGTTGTCATGTGATTTTATGTTGTAGCCAGAAATTTTGATCTCATGCGCAGTCTATCAGTATATATGGTTGAAGGGTGTGAAGCAAACTCTTTACAATGTATACAAAGTTGTTTTACTAGATGTATGCAAATATACATGTAGTTTTTATTGAAATACACTCCTAAAATTTTTCTAAAATTTTTCTAAAAAGTCCTAAAATTCCTACCTAAAATTTCCCAGAAGTATGCTATGATCCCTGTAATTGAAAGAAAGAATGAATATGAAATCCTCGCTTTTACTGATCATGAAAAGGCTTTGATTCTGTGAAATCATCAGTAGTTTTGATGTCTTTGAAATCCTGAGGTATTGAAGATAAATACATAACCATCATTAATAGCATTTATGAAAATGCAAATACAAAGGTTTGACTGTCTGAGGACACAACACTTCTGAAAATTTGAAAGGGAGTGAGACAAGCTGACAACATATCTCCTAAACTCTTCAATGCCATTTTTGCCTAATGTGTTTCAGTCATTGAACTGGGAAGACAAGGGAGAAAAAGATTAATGTAAATTATTTAACGCAACCTGGCTTTGCTGACGACATAGTCATTTTTGGGAGTACCCTCTCAGAGCTAGAGTGTATGATCCAGGAACTTGGGGACAAGAGTAAAAAGGGGTTCACAAATGAACTTACATTTGACAAATTCATGTAGAGTGCACAAAAACTGAAGCTTAGGAAGTTGATGGGGCAAATCTGAATGTGACCGATGCCTACATTTACCTTGAACAACAGATAGCGAGCAAGGTCTACATAGAGATGAAATGCGAAGGTGAGTCAAAAGTTCTTCCTGTTTGCAGCTAAAAAGCTGAATGATGCAGAATAGCCATACATGCTCACCTCATTCTGCAAAGTGCAGGCCGTTGTCGTACACTTCTTTGCCAACGTTCCACATTCCCACGGCGGTAGCACTCGGCAGGTTTCGAGGACAGAAACTATCTGATGTGAGATTCCACATCCACCAATGAAGAGAAATGCCCTCCTCATAGGAAATACTCTACGGATCGAAACAGGTGGCATTCAGATGGGGCCAAGTCAGAGCTGTATGGAAGATGGGGTGGTACCCCAATCCACAGCCGATTTCTATTGATGAGTGCTGGGTGACGGCGGTTGTTTCGCATAGAGATTCCGTCTGGAGCCTGATGGCTTGTACAAGTTCCCAGTGCTGGGGGACCCCTCACAATTCCCCCAAATGTACAGTATGACTTTCCACTCGAGTTTCCTTCTTTGTGCCACTGGCTGTGCTTCCTGATTTGTTCTTAGCCACTGGTTCCCAGTAGATAATGTAGGATCCCAGTTGATAACATAGAATTACACACTTTCTGTCGCCTGTGGCGATAAGGATGCCAAAACCTATCGTCCTGTGGATTTGGCAACAATCTTTGACTTGTTTCGCCTTCTGGGGTGTCAACGCATGGAAACCATTCGATGGCATCGGGAGGAGAAACAAGCTTGTGCAGATGACGAACGAAAATGGATTGGAAAGACACCACCTCGCTGCCATTTGTCGTGTATTGGTGCCGCTGTTCGCTGTCACAGCTTCCGACGTGGTGTTGGTGACCGATGGACTTCCTGATCTCCATTTGTGTTTGACACTGATGACTGCAGCATTGAAACGCCAGAACCATTTTCGTGCAGTGCTGCTGTCCACTGTTTTCTCGCCTTTAAGGGCAGATATTTGTCTCGCTGCTGTCGCGTTTAACCCATTTTTCTAATAATGGTGTAGGTGAACTCAAACAGTGCGTTTATCGACCTCCATCCTCTGCTCACCTGATAACGCAATGTGGCTCACTGCCAAACGCACGTCTTTAGCCTTTTGTGTTCATGTGTATGCAGTCGACGGTGGAGCTCATTTTGCACAGGAGTGGAGGCTCAACATTATGTGGAGCTCAAAATGGAACGAACTTTTGACTCGCCCAGGTAAATAGGCGTACAAAACTTAGTTGGAGAGCATTTGGAACAAACAGTACATTTTTCAAGAGCAGTTTACGAAAATGTCTTAAACGAAAGAGAAGCAGATGTTGAAAGTGTTAAATCCATGTATCCTTCCATTTCTTATACATGGAGCAGACGCATTAACCTTAACTGAAAAAGACATACGAAGGATGAAGACAACTCGGCAAAACGTGGAAAGGTGCCTGCTTGGTGTAATCAAGAAAGATAGAAGAGGAGCACATGGATTAGAGAAATGAAAAATGTTGATGACGTCGTAATCATAATGAGGACTCTCAAGTGACAATTGGCTTGGGGATATTGCTAGAAAAACTGGCCATGCTTGAGCAACTGGAATATTAGATATAATACCAAGGGGCACAAAAATACGCAGAACAGGACTAGGTGAAAAATGGGTGGATGAAATACGACAGCCTGCTGAATTGACTTGGAAGAGACAGGTTCAAGACAGAAAGTTGTGGAAGTTACTTATCCAGCAGTGGATTGACAGTTGTTGATGATGATACGTACGAGTATGTACTCATCTACCCTACATTGTTTTATTCTCTTTCTCTGTCTCCTTACTTTTTGTAAATTGTCTTCGCTCTAGGAGCAGTTGAACCCCCCCCTGAAAATATTAGGTTCCGCCGCCCATGAGCATGAGCTTCGTTTACAAGCAGAATTCTACGTTTTTTAGAGGAAAATTTGTCTTAAAATTTTAAGACAAACAATTGTCCAAACACTATTTCGAAGAAAATATCAAACAAAGATCTTCGCTCTTTCCACGTTTATAAGTGAGTCACGGAAAAATTCTCATTGGCCGCCACCGGGAGTCGAACCCAGGGTCTTCCAGTTACGCGCCGGATATGCTTCCGCTACACCACAGCGGCCTCGCATTCCTCCAGACTCACACACCCTAACTGCCAAGCCAATTTGGCAGGTTGCTTCTTGGAGCCCCGCACAATGCTGGGGATTCACCAAAGATGGTAAGCAGCAACTGAAGAAATAATTAGAAGGCGAATGAATAATAATTAAAGACATTTAAGGTGGACCAGGAACAGCAAACAAGATCTTCGCTCTTTCCACGTTTATAAGTGAGTCACGGAAAAATTATCATTGGCTGCCACCGGGAGTCGAACCCAGGTTCTTCCAGTTATGCACCGGATATGCTTCCGCTACACGTGGGTCTTCCAGTTACGCACCCGGTGGCGGCCAATGAGAATTTTTCCGTGACTCACTTATAAACGTGGAAAGAGCGAAGATCTTTGTTTGGTGTTCCTGGTCCACATTAAATGTCTGTATTAATTATTCGAAGAAAATATTTTTTTTTCCTTTTCAAGAACTTCCCATCTTAAATTTACCACTTTTTTGGAAGCTTTTGATAATTTGTAACTTTTTGCTGTTGCAGTTACTGGTATAATGTCTACAGCACACACAATATTTGTGAAGGGAACAAAGCAGTTGCAGGCCAAGAAAATGTTGGAGAGGGGAGGGTCCATGAGGTGAGGCTCCAGAAATCTTACATCTGCATCGTCTATTGATTGAATAATGTCCAAATACCAGTTTTTTTTCATAAGCACATGCAATGTAGCAGCTCTTAAAAATCTGTGACCTAAGGTCACTTGCTGGACCTTTCTGGAAATTGGTAGCAACAGCATACTCTTTGTCAAAACTTATCCTTTTTGTACATATTTCACTTGAACTGAGGGGTACAAATTCATGAAAACTGCGAGTTCCAAGCACTATTTTGGCATTTGTAAACCGAGCATTGAGTTTTTTTCGAACAGGGTCCATATAAATTCTATCAATGTACAAAAAGATATTTTTTATATTTGCTTGACAAAAAGTCAAACATATTCCTTGGGGTGGTAATTTGTTCAGACACAGTTCTTTGTAAACTAGCTTTTATCGTCGAGCGTTTTACAACTCCACCAATTCTATTACAAGGAGATTTTCTATGACTGGGCCATGATTTATGGCGACTTGATCAGCCAGGCACCTGGCAGACAAAAAAAGGTAAATAACGAATGCAAGAGTTGAAAACTGGAAAGCCCACAATGCACATATATGCGCATTCTCATAAATTTGTGAATATATGTTTTGACTCTGGCAGGAGACATCTGCTAGATGACAACGGGATATGCCCATAAACTAGAGTTTTAAGAGCACTCAGGACTTCGCTACCGACAACAATGCGAGGGATGTACACGTACTAAACTGAGAACAAAACCCCAAGAATCAAGCAGCAAAACGATGAATGTCTGCTGTTCGAAATACTAGAGTTTTGATTATTTATTTATAAATAAGAGGGGGGGAAACAAATTATTTTTTTAGGACAAAAAAACGGAATAGTAGCTTTTTTGCTTCCCCCCCCATACATATAATTGTGTATGTTCATCTGTGTGGAGCGCACACTACTCATCTGCCTCAAATTAATACTAGGCAGATGGCCCTGCGATTTATGGCAATATATGCTACTATCTACAGCGACAGTGATTGCATTCACTGCACCATGGATGCGGAGGTCTTGGAACTAATGCTGTGTATCCTAGCGTCAGAGATGCTAAGATACATTGCATCAAACTTAGGTAGAATTAACATTAAAAAACAAAATATGCAAAATGTTAGGGCTTTCAATAATAATTTTTTTACGCATTAGCAGTTCATCACAGAAAGTTTTAACAAAATCTTTGCCAAATTACTAACATAAAAAATATTTTTTTTTATTTCAAAATTTTAAACATTTGATTTTTTGATATATAGTATATATATTAGTATCTTGTTATAAAAAGGAAAAAAATCTAATTTAGAGTTCACTTCCATTAAACAATTTTTTCTAAGAGCATTTTTTCCAGCAAAATTCCTGTTCGAAGAGCAATAAATAGGGAAGCATATAACAATAACAAATTGCATGACGTTTGGAATCTTTGCCAAATTACTAAAAAAAATTCCTTTTTTTTTTTTTTTTTTTTTTTTTTTCCCAAAAATTTCAAAATTTTACACATTTTTTTTATGACAAAACTACAAATTTCCCCTCTTAGATTTTTTACATATAATAGTATATATTACTACCTTGTTATAGAAAAAACAATGAAAAAAATTCTTTAGGGTTCACTTTCCAAAAACAATATTTTTTTCTAAGAGCGTTTTTTTTTCAGCAACATTCCTGTTTAGAGAGCAATAAATAGAGAAACATATAACAAATTGTATGACATATGTGGAATATGCACTTTAAAAGCTAAAATTTAAGACCAATTCCTAAGTTAATTTGTTCAATAGTTATAAAAGAATATACTCGTAAACACACCCTTTTAACTGAAGCAAAAAATGGCAGTTTCTGGAAAATATCCCAAACTTTGAAATCTGTAAAAAACAAAAATAAATAAACTACAAAAGCTAGAACACTAAAACTTGGGGTTTATCCATTTCCCATGGTAAACTTACTTACTTTGAGGGGAATTTCATGAAAATCCGAGATGGTGGGTTACATTACATTAAAATTTTTGTTGAATTGACGTGGAATGAGACTCAACATGAAAAGAAACTTTACACAGATGTTGAATAACATTACTTCGCTGATATTTTTTTTCTTCTTGTAATATAATCGATGTGTAACTACACCACCAAAAAAATTCTGAACTAGAAAATATTGTGTAGGGGCAAAAAAAGGAATAGATAGAATTCCAGGACAGGTGACAGAATTTTAGGACATTTTCCGGACAACCATGAACTATGCTCATAACACCACTGCCAGAAATCGTGTTAATGCCTAAACAGGCATATTTCATGCATCGAAAACTCAAATTACTTTCTAAAAAGAAATCGGGATGTGTTTTTACTGTTCCAAAAATTATCCATTCTGATTTAAAAACCAACATCTAAGATTTTTTTAAATTGCCTCCTCGGGGTGCTCCGTGGTAACAATGGCACACACAACAGCAACTAGGGCCTCTGTGAATCGTGGAGAGGTGCAAGCTAGTTCTGTGTGACATTGGCGAAAAGACCCCAACTCACTGGGTTTTGTTCCAGAATCCTTAGGTTGATTGACCAACTGGAACCCTCAGCTGTAGGCTAATCCCCCACACTGATGTACTTACCTGATTAAAAAGACAAAAATAAATATTAAGAATGACTCAAGTGTGGGATATGGTGGACCTACCACACTTAAGAAGGACGGTCCACCACGGAATCGACCAGGACTTTCTAAACTGTGTATGAGAAAGAGATCTAAGCTGAGTGAATGTAAGATTGGTGTATGAAATACTAGAGGTATAAATGGCAAGATGAGTGAGGTGATTGAGGAGATGAATAAGTATAGACTGGATGTGCTGTGTGTAAGTGAAACCAAAAAGAAGGAAATTGGGGTAGAAGAAGTGAATGGCACGGTGAGTGTGTGGTCTGGACTATTGGATAATACGAGAGGACAGGCTGGTGTAGGTGTGATTTTAAGTGAAAAGATGAAGAACAACTTGATTCACTATAGTTGCATAAGTGAGAGAATTCTCTGGATTCGTTTGAAAGTGAAACATCAGAGAATTGTAATTGCTGTAGTGTATGCTCCTTGTGACTCGGAACCTTCTGATAAGAAAGAAGGTTTCTGGAATGAGCTAAAAGCTGTTTTGAGCCGGTTTGGTGCTAAAGAAAAAGTTATAATAGCAGGGGATTTCAATGCTAGAGTAGGTGTGCAGAATGCAATTTCTGACAATGTTCTGGGTAAGTTTAATGGTCCTTGTGTGAATGATAATGGTGAAAGATTAATTGAACTCTGCATTGAGAATGGTTTGTATGTATCTAATACATTTTTCAACCACAAGTATATCGACACATATACTTGGGAAAATCGTACTCTTGGTCAAAAGAGTATGATAGATTTTGTTGTGTACGATCAGTGTTTGAAACACTTAGTTGTTAACACCCGTGTGATGAGAGGTGCGGATGTTGGTTCTGATCATTACTTGGTAGTGTCACGAGTGAAACTTAATGTTGGTTGGAGGAAAAGGAATAGGAAGAGACCCAGGATAGAAAGAATAAAGGTTGATAGGCTCCTTGAAGATCATCAGTGGTATTCTGATTTACTCAGAGAACGACTGAAGGATCTGAAATCTTGTGAGAGGGATGTAGAAAAGAAGTGGTAATGTTTTAAGAACTGTGTTGTTACTGCTGCTAAAGAGGTATGTGGCACCACAATAGTGGGTAACAATAGAGGTGATGCTTGATGGAATAGTGAGATTGATGAGGCAGTAAAAAAACAGAAGGAAGCCTATTTGGGGATGTTGCAAGGTAGAGTCTCTGTGGATGAATATTGCTGTAAGAAGCGTGAAGCTGCTAAGCTGGTTCGCCACAGTAAGGCAAAAGATAGGAAAGAGAAAGTGGAAAGGCATGAACTGGCTTTTTGGAAAGATAGGAAGTCCTTCTGGAAGTACATGAGACTCAGGAAAAATAGGGGAAACAAAGTTGTAAGTTGTGTGAAGAATGAGATTGGGGAAATGATTTGGGAGCCCAATGAGTTAAGTGACAGATGGGGTGAATACTTCTGTGAGTTATTAGATCAGGAAAGCAAAGATGATTCTGAGACAGGTGCAGATGATGTCACAATGAGGGATGAAAGCACAGGAGGGATCTCAAGAAAAGAAGTGTGTAAAGCTGTAAAATCTCTTCAGAATGGTAAGGCTCCAGGAGTTGATGGTATAACCGCAGAGATGTTGAAATATGGTGGTGACTATAATTGACTGGTTAACTGAAATTTGCCAGTTGTGCTGGGAGTTAGGAATGGTCCCTCGGGATTCGAAGGATGCTATCATTGTTCCCTTGTATAAGGGAAAAAGTGATCAGACTGAATGCAAAAACTATCGTGGTATTAGCCTACTGAGTGTGCCAGGGAAAGTGTTTGGTAAGGTTGTTATTGAAAAAGTACGGGGTTTTACATCATTGAAAGTGTGGGATGTTCAGAGTGGTTTTATGCCTGGTAAAGGCTGCACTAACCAGATTTTTGCATTACGCACGATGATTGAAAAGTATCTGGCTGTTGGGAAGAAAGTTTTTACTGCCTTCATAGATTTAGAGAAAGCAAAGCTTATGACCGAGTGAATAGGACACTTTTGTGGAAGGTATTGAATGAATATGGTGTTACTGGGAATCTACTTAATAGTGTAAAAGCCATGCATGCTGGTAGTAGAGCTTGTGTACGAGTGAATGGTGTTTTATCAAAATGGTTTTCCATTGGTGCAGGAGTTAGACAAGGTTGTGTAATGTCACCATGGCTGTTTAATATATTTATGGACGCATGCATGTGTTAGGCCAAAATAGATAATAGTGGTTTATGTCTTGGTGATATCAGTGTGTGCAGATTGCTGTATGCTGATGACACTGTCCTGTTGGCAGAGAGCAAAAGTGAGTTGCACAGTATGTTGACTCGGATGCACGAAGTTTGCATGAAATTCAAACTGAGTATAAATAAGGGAAAAACCAAAGTTATGGTGTTTGATAGAGGAATGGGTAGCACTGAATGTAATGTAAGTATAAATGGCACTGTGATTGACCAGGTGAGCGAGTTTGTGTATTTAGGAAGCATGTTTGACAGAGAGAACAAGTTGGATGGTAAAATCGGTAGGCGAGTGAATTTTTCTTTGAAAGTCATAGCTGCTCTGGGAGGTTTTCACAGGAATGATGGGTTCTCTAGAGAGTCCTGCATGGCTGTGTATGAAACAGTAATTGTTCCTACTCTGATGTATGGCAGTGAAACCTGGGTACTGCAGAAGAAACATAGGAGTCGTTTGTGTGCTGGAGAAATGCGTTACTTACGTGGGGTTTGTGGCAAGACATGATATGATTGTGTGAGGAATGAAGATGTATTGCAGACTGCAGTTGTGTGATGTGAAGCAAAATGTTGTTAGCAAGGTGGAGACCAATATGCTTCGGTGGTTTGGCCATGTTGAAAGAATGAGTGATGAAATGCTTACTAAGAAAATCTTTTAAGCCGAAGTGGCAGGAAGGAAAGGCAGAGGAAGGCCAAGGAAGACATGGGTGGATCAGATTCAGGAGTGTCTGCATGAGAAAACGATTATGAGTATGAAGTATAAAAGATCTTGTGTGCGGCGTGTAATGGATATCAGTGAAGCACGAGTTGTGTGTTGAGATCGATGTAAATGGAGAAGTTTGATACGACAACAATAGGTGAAAATATCTGGAAGTTTGTATTTCATTTTTTTAGCTAACCTCTGAATCTCAGAGAACAGCTTAGTGATATGTATGAATGTATGTTTATTATAATTTTCCTTGGCTGATCGACACATCAGTTGCGCCATTGAGAAGGCAATTTCCTCCCTCGTTTTCCACCTTACTCTGAGTCTCTTCTCGGTTTCATATGAATCGGGCTACTGGAAAATGACTCCAAAGGCCCAAGACGTGTGGAAAAAATGTGTTACCTATGTCACCACCTGATAGAAATTCCAGTGGCCTTGAGCACTGTGAAGTCAGAACCTTCCTGATTGACGACAACTTTGCTTTAGATAGCTGGTTGTGTGCTGAGCGCTGGCTCATAAAATTGGCGTATTTAACAAAAACTTTTTAAAAAGCAAAAGATTTAAGTCTCTACCTTCAAGGAAAAGCAGTAACTGTTTTTGACATCAGCGATACATGCAAGCATTTTAAAAGAAAGTCAAATTTTGGGTGGAATCAAGTAAAAATTGAAATCTAGACAGCTTCCCAGTGGCAAAAGGATTTAGAAAAGAACTAGATTCCGACAAACTTGGAAATATCTTGAATGAGTTTCGTGTTTACCTGCAAAGTTTGCTTGATTGATTCAACTGTTATTTTTTGGTGGTAGCTAAAAGACGAATTTAAAGTTTTGTCAAATAAAGCGAAAATTATCCTTCTGCCTATGTGGCTACTAAAATAAAATGCAGATCCCGCCTCAGATATTCGGTTGCATGTGTCCCAGATTCAACCAGATATAGCCACATTGTGCAAATCAAAACGGTCCCATCTTTCTCATTAAAATCTAAGTTCCTGGGCTCTGCTGTATCGTTCTTTTTCGATGCCAAATGACATTTTTATTTTTTCAACTGTAAAAATTGTTTTAAATACCATATCTGTGTGAGTAACATTGTGGATCTACAATACCTGCTTTGAATTCCTTCTCAAATGTTTTGCCGTGCTTTATGTTTTTTGTTGTTGTTTTTTGTTTATGAAGTAAATTCTTTATTTCTCTGAAATTAGTGGAGAGAATAACATTTCAAATGAAATAAAATGTTTAACATGCCCATATGCTTAAAAATACCTTCCATAGTCAATATTGCTGCCATTCGGTTTAGTACCTGTGTAGGTGCCAGGTGAAAATATCTTGACCCCTTATGCCAAAGACATGTAGGTGCAATATTGATGTTTTGAGAAACAATATTTAAAGTTCCAATTTTTATTGACTTTCAATGAGAAAAATTAAGTTTTGATCTAAATTTAAGCTATTTAGAATTCAAAAAATGATTAGTTTATATATATATATACACACCATAAAATATCGACTAACAACTTGAAAAATGCAGTTAGGAAAAAACAGCCAAAAATGGTCACCATGTGCCTTTAGCATATAAGGGCTACAATAGTGCTCCGTGACGCATATAAAAGTTTGGGAATTACTGCTTTAGTTTATATTGAGTGCAATCATGTACTTGGAAGTGATTAACAAGTTGGGATCGATTTCATAGTTTTCAGTCAGAAGTGTGGATTCTGCAGGGTAAGTTGCTAAATTATCATTTTGTGTTTTATTTTGTATGTAGATGTTTAAAGCTGGGTAACATGGCATTACATGCATAGTATGCCTTTAAGATAATGTCACACACCCATTATGCTGTAAAAAAAATGTTGTAGCTAAAGCTTCAAGGCAACAGTTTTCCAAAGGTGCACACAGGGTTGTCAAATTTCAGACTCTTTCCAAAATTTTTGTGTAGATGTGATATAACAGTGCAGTGTTATTAGTATTGTGTTTCTAATCCATTGGGCCAGTGCAGTGATGATATTACTGATCCTATATTATATATTGTTATACTACATGTTGTTTTTAATATTTAATCACACAAGACAATTTCTTGTGTTATAACATAGTTCATTTCACTTTTTTGCAATTTCCTTTTTCTTGTTCCTGTGGTATATTCATGAACAGCACATTAGTAATTAGAACTTTTTCTGGCCAAAATGCTCTAGTAAAATAAGTAGTTCAAACTTAACTTGCCCAAGTGAGTAACTCACAGTGGAATTCAAACACTGTTTTTAGCCTAATAAATATTGCCAATAATGCCCTTGAAAAAGAAAAAAATGTTCCCTTAATAGTCCTTGAATATATGTTTTTCCTCTCTCTGATTGAGGGTATGTGCCATGTACTTGAAGTTGAGATTGTTGACGACTGTAACAGCAGCACTGTTCTCTCGGAATCTTTTTCCTGAAATATCTTCAGTATTTGACATTTCGACATTAAATTTTTTTGTATTTGCTAACTGATTAGAAAATAAATTGAGAACCCTTTTTTTGCCAATCAAACTGTGTTTTACTGTTTTCCCAGGATGATGACGCTGGTAATGCAGCTTTAAATTTTTAAAAATTATTTGACTATCACATTCAAAATAAGCGATCTTTCTCGCAGACATTTTTAGGAAAAATAAAAGTTGCATGCAGACTGAGACTGGCGTGTTCTGCTGTTGTTGACTTTAGGTGATGTTTTCCAAGATTGACATCTAGCAAACACTGTCCCCAGCAATATCATGTGGTTTAACACAGCTTCGGACTTCCCACTTTCACATCGTACTGGCGGGGAGGGGGAAAGAGTTCTTTTGAAAAGCTCTGGGAGAAACAAAATCTTTTGCCATCCCAAATGCTAGGGATGGGTTGATGTGTGGGGGTGAGCAGACCTCGGCGCAAGTCACTTTTTTCACTATTTGTCACCTTTTTTAAAATTTTGTCACTATTCTCACCTTTTTCATAAGGGTGCCCGTATTTTTTTCAATTTAGCTATAGTTGTGTGTTGTTATTTTTTAAATGTAGGGGATATTTTGTCAGATAAAAAGTAATCCTGAAACAAAAATAAATTGATTTGTTAAACGCCCATCCCTGTCGAATACACACGTGCGTGAGGTCACGAGTTGTAAATGCGACTCACAGCAGCAGCAAAAGCGGGCTTCGTAACGAAGCAAGAGCGAACTCCGGCAAGAGGCAGTGACGCACACACTGCACCTCTCCCCGTAACCCCGCCCACAGCAGGCAGGTTCTCTTAAGGATTTTTCCAAGTGGGATAAAAATGACCAAAGTTTATCTCCGTGGATTTTTCTTGAAAATCTCTGAAATTTTGATCAACGCCATAAATTGCTAATAGGAATGAGCCCTCCAAATTTCGCGTAAATCAATTCAAAACTTTTTAAACGGTCCATATTTTTTTTTTTTTTTATTTGCTCTTTAGCATGCGGCTGGCATGACCAGAATTCGTAATCGGCATTTTACTGCTAATTTAAAAACGTTTTTGCCATTTCACTTAAAAAATTTTAAGGTCATCTCCTAGCCAATTATAGTGTATGTACAAATTTCAGCCAGTTACGTGAAGAATTCGGAAAAATAGTCTTTTGAAAAGAAAGATCGTGCTTATGTTATCGGTTTGTTCGTCCGTCTGTAGGCACGATATCTCTGCAACTATTAGTCCGATTTGGAAAATTCTTTTTGCATTGGGAAGCTTGAAATATACGAATGATGATCGTTCATTTCGTTTTTGTTTTTTTACGATGTACAATTTCACCGCTAGAGGGCGTAAATGCAGATGTCGAATTCAAAAATACATTTTATTCCACATATTTGCTTCTAAACATCCGATTGAAAAAATTCTTTCATCTTTCAATTCCATTTATGTCGAAGAGTATTTTAGGAATAGTTGCTTTTTCAAATTACGCATAGATTTTCCGCTAGGGGGCGTAAAAGTAAATTATGTTTTTCTCTATATCTCTTTTTCTACAACTCCAATTTGAAAAACGTTTTCTTTAGCGGATACAGCTCCTGATGAAAAATCTTTTGCATATAATTTCTAATTTTTGGTAAAGAATACTCTGGCCATCAGGGGTCGTAAGTGTTCATTTTTGCTTTTGATGTATTTGCCATAAAATCTGAGCTTCTAAAATCTCAATTGAAAAAATTATTTCGTGGACCGATGCCACTTACGTCGATAAACCTTTTCGGAGTATTTTCTTCTTTAAATATTCCATGGTTTCTCTGCCAGGGGGCATAGACGTATATCTTATTTTTGTCAATATCTTAGCTTCTAATGGTTCGATTTGAAAAATTCTTTCTTTATTAGATAGTTTCCGGTGTGACGTGTTTTTCATATAATTTCAAAATTTCCAAGTAATTCATAGACTTTTTCATTAGGGAGCGTAAAGGTAAATTGCGTTCCCCTTATATCTCTGCTTCTAAATCTTCGATTTGAAAATCTCTTTCTGCAGCGGATACAGCTCCTGATGGGAAATCCTTTGCACATAATTTCTAATTTTTGTAAAAAATGGTTTGGCCACCAGGGAGCATAAGTCTTAATTTCTGCTTCTGGTGTATTTCCAGCAAAATATGAGCTTCTAAAATCTCGATGGAAAAAAAAGTCATTTGTGGACCGATACTACTCATGTTGACATACCTTTTAGGAACATTTTCTTCTTAAAATAATGCATGGTTTCTACGCCAGGGGCGTAGATGGAGTCCGATTTGAAAATTTTGTTCTTTGTTGGATAGTGTTTCCGATGCAAAATGTTTTTCCTATAAATTCAAAATTTTAAAGTAAATCGTAGACTTTCCGCTAAGGGGCGCAAAGGTAAATTGCATTTTTTGCGCCATTTCTGCTTCTAAAACTCTGATTTGAAAACTGCTTTCTGTATCGCATGCTTTTGCGTTATTGCTGCTTTTAAAACTCAGATTTGAAAAATTATTTCTGTATCGCATGCAACACCTGATGGAAAATATTTTTCATATAATTTCTAATGTTCGATAAAGAATGGTTTGGCCACCAGGCGGCATAAGCAAAATCTGGGCTCCTGGAAACTCGACTAAAAATTTTTCTTTTTTTCTTGAACTGATACCGCTCATATGGAAAAACCTTTTGCGAATTCTTTCTTCCTAAAATAATGCATGGTTTTCCCACCAGGGGCGTAAAGTCACAACTTGTTTTTATCGATAACTCCAACACCGAAAAAATTTGAAAAATTCTTTCTGTGTTGGAGAGCATTTCCGGTGCGAAATGTTTCTCATATAAACTCATATTTTTCTTAACGCACAAGTCTGCATCCAGAAGGCATAAATAAGCATATGATTCCATTTACAGCACTATCTGAGGGATTAAAAACCCAATTGAAAAACTTCTTTCTTCCGTCAGATACCATTGTTTTCCATATCGGTTCCATTGACTTTGAATAGCTTTGATAAATTTAATTAGCATCAGAATGGATTAAAAAGACGTGCTAATTACACCCAAAAATTCGGTGTCATCTTTCTTGTTTTATCTAGTCCTGCCATGGAGAAAACTAAAGCGAGGAGGCGCTGTTGCTGGGAGCCAAGGAAGGAAGAAAGCCGGCAGTCTTTTCATGCTCTAGTTTTGATTGATAGCTAGGCATTTTGCATGTGCCGTTATTAGCACGTGGTTTGTAAAAACGATCGTGCTTATGTTATTGGTTTGTCCGTCCGTCTGTGGAAACCATATATCTGCAACCAGTTGCCCAATTTCAAAAATTCTTTTTGCATTGGGAAGCTTGAAATGTGGGAATGATGATCCTATTTATTTATTTTTTTACCAATTACAATTTTGCCTCCAGAAAGCGCAAATGTAGATAATGCCAAATTCAAAATACATTTTATTCCATATATTTGCATTTAAACAGCCGATTGAAAAGATTCTTTTACCTTTTGATTCTATTTATGTCGAAGACTATTTTAGGTATGGTCACTTCTTTAAGTTACGCATAGATTTTCTGCTAGTTGGCGTAAAAGTACATTGCGTTTCTCCCGATATCTCTGCTTCTAAAACTCCGATTTGAAAAATTCTTTCTGCAGCGGATGTAGCTCCTGATGGAAAATATTTTTCATGTAATTTCTAATTTTTGGCACAAAATGGTTTGGCCACCAGGGGGCGTAAGTGTTAATTTCTGCTTCTGATATGTTTGCAGCCTAATCAGGGCTTCTAACATCTCGATTGAAAACATTATTTCGTGCACCGATAATACTCACGTCGATAAATCCCTTTTCAGAATATTTTCTTCTTAAAATATTACATGGTTTCTCCGCCAGGGGGCATAAATGCATATCTTATTTTTGTCAATATCTCTAATTCTAATAGTCCGATTTAGAAAATGTCTTCTTTGTTGGATGTTTCCTGCACGACATGATTTCCATAGAATTTCAAAATTTTCAAGTAATTCATTGACTGTTTACTAGGGGGAGTAGAGGTAAATCGCTCTTTCCCTGATATCTCTGCTTCTAAAACTCTGATTTGAAAAATTCTTCCTGCACCAGATAGAGCTCCTGGTGGAAAATGTTTTGATTGTAATTTCTATTTTTTTTTTTTTATAAAATATGGTTTGTCCACCAGGGGGCGTAAGAGTTAATTTCTGCTTCGCAGGTATTTGCAGAAAAATCTGACCTTCTAAAAGCTTGATTGAAAAAATTCTTTCGTGGACCAATACCACTCATGTTAATAAACATTTGAGAATATTTTCTTTGTAAAACAGCGGAAAGATGGACAGTCAAAAGCATGTAATGATGCTGCCAAAAAATGAAAATCTTGAAGAAGTCTAAATTTTCTTCTCAGTGCCATCCATATTTTTACTTGTAGTTAACATTTTTAATTACGAAGGTTGTACTGAAAGTAATGCAAAAGTGGGCATAACTTTTTTATTAACTGACAGAGGTCGTTCAGTTGCACATGTTGGTGGAGTAACTGTTCCTCTATAGTAACCATTTTTCTTCATTGCAGGTAAATAATGCATTCCAAGCAGATGCAACATGCCGCCATTGAGTTCTTGACAAAGGAAGGGTGCACTCTGTCTGACATCCACAGATGGCTACAGAATGTTTACAGAGATGACACTATGGACAAGAGCAATGTGCACAGATGGATAAAGAAGTTTAAAAAAAGTGGAAACCAGCATTGACGACAAGCCACGCAGTGGGAGACCATCTCTGACCATTGACACGAATAGTCAGTGAGTGGAATTGATTCCCTCAGAGAAATGAATCATAATCCGTGAGCTTGTTGCACAACTGGACTTTGGTCACAATGCCATACAAAAGATGGTGGAAGACTTAGGGTATTGGAAAGTGTGTGCAAAGTGGGTATCTCAGCAGTTGACACCTGATTTGAAGGAGAGAAGGTTAGAAGTTTGCTCTGATTTGCTTGGAAGTGTTTGAAGCCAATGAAGGCATGTTGTTTTCCTATCTGATGACAGGGAATGAAACATGGGTGTATCTTTATGATCCGGAATATTGGAATAAAGAATCAATCCATGGAATGGTGTCACACCTCTTCACCGAGACCTAAGAAGTTCAAGAACCAGCGATCAGCTCAGAAAGTCGTGGTGACTGTTTTTTGGGATGGCAGGGGTGTCATTCGTGATTTTCTGGAACGTGGCCGTACCGTGAGCATCAAGCGGTACATTGAGACACTCCAGCAGCTTAGAGAAACCATAAGAAGGAAGAGAACGAACAAGAATCTGAAAAGGATCCACATTCACCATGACAATGCATACATCTTTGAGAACAAATCAGGTGATCAGGAAATAGGCTGGTGAGTGGTCCCCCATCCACTGTACAGCCGTGCTGTGGCATCGTCCAACTTCCACCTGTTCGGTCCAATGAAGAACAGTCTCCGGGGACAACAATTTGAATGCACAGATGAGATGAAAGTGGCTGTGAAGAAGTGGGTACAACAGTCTACACTTGAATTTTTTGAAAGAGGATTCGAGAGTTGGGTTCAACGATGATGTAAATGCATCGCTTGTGATGGAGACTATGTTGAGTTACTCTACCAACATGTGCAATTTGAATGTTAATAAGAAAGTTATGTCCACTCAGTTAATAAAAAAGTTATGTCCACTCAGTTTATAGAAAAGTTATGTCCACTCAGTTAATAAAAGAGTTATGTCCACTCAGTTAATAAAAGAGTTATGTCCACTGTTGCATTACTTTCGGCACAACCCTATATTATTTTAACTTGTTATGCAAACTAGTGGAATTTTATTCGATTTTTTTTTTTTTTCACTATCTGTTTTATTTTTGGTGGAAGTGCAGAAATTTGAATTGACCTCCCCCATAAAAGTTTGGCGGACACAATCTTATATAAAATATTTAGTGAAAGTTCTGATGTTTGCGTTGAAACCCAACCGGGCACGGTTATTGCAGATGGTAGTGTTGGGTGAGGAGGGTCTGGTTGTGTCCAGGGCCGACTTCAATGGGAAATATCCCCTGCCCCTCTATTCATGTAAAGATGTCGTAGGAGAAAACACTGGAAAACCAGTGGACAGGGTAGTCAGCAACCGGAATCAAACCCATCATCTCCTATTCCAAACTGGTCCCACCAAAACTTGCGTACCACGGGACCTGGGGTTGTCAGCGAAGTTGTGGAATTGCTTTCTTCCTGTGAATTGGCATCATTTAAAATATAAGTTGAAAAAACAAAATTTCTGTTGAAAAATGCAGGAATAGCGGGCAAATCTGATTTGATTTATTTATTTATTTATTTTTTTTTTTTCTGATTCGAGATTCCCTTTGGAGAGAGGGGACTAAATCGTGAAGAGCTCACTATTTATTTATTTTTTTATCTAAATCTTTTCAAGGTTATAGTTTGTGAAACTGCAAATTTTGTTGCGTTCATGTTTTCCAGTAATGTTTTTAATTTTAGCGTCATCATCACAGTGTTGAAAATATTGTATAAATAGCAGTAAAATCCCCCCTTTTTATTAGGATTTTAAACTTCAAAAAAATAAACGAGTAAAGAAATTGTGGATTCGTTTTTGTATTTTCAGAATTGTAGGAGTTCAGGGTGTCTACTAGTCATGAAAAAGGCACGAATTCAGAAAAGGGTAATAAAAGTCAAGAAAAAGTCACAAATTTTGCTTTAGGGTCATGAATTTATTTTTATATTTAGTAATTGTTCATTTTCTGGTGACAATCTGAGTAATTATCCATGCACCAACCACATAAGACATAAATGTGGTTTCCATATAATGTACATGAGTTTAAAAAAAGGGGGTACTTGTGCTCTCCTCCACAAAGAACTGTTACAGCAAAAAAAAAAATTAGCATATAAATATATGTGTAAATGTTGTTTGCAAAATGTTATAGTCAATTTAGCAATTTAAATTATACTGCTTATAGAGTCATTGACATTTTCAAATATAAATGTTGAAGAAAGGTGTGTAATAAAATTGTTTAGCACAATGTTGAGATTTCAGCTTACTTCAGGCGTAGTCAAATATTGATGAGTCAGATTTTGTTACTAGCAGAAGGGTAGGGGTGTACTTTTTCCGTAGAAAAAATGGGAAGCAGAGTGTCTCCCATCTTTAATATATGTACGTACCCACACATGCATGCATACTTGGACCCACACGCGCACACACACATACATGACTTTTAAAAACCGTCATGAAAATTGTTAATTGGTCATGAAATTGCATTTTCCAAATTTGGTAGACACCCTGGAGTTTTATGCTTTCCTAAATCTACATTTCTTGCTAATTGCAATTACAAAATCAAATTTCCTGTCGTAGACTCTGTTGACTCATTATGGGTTTCGCTTAAAAGCATCCTGTACAAAAAGAGCCTTTATATAATGTAGGGAAGGAAATCTGCTTCCCAATTTTACTCATTATACTTTTATGAGACAGCAAAGTTCAAAATGATTGAAACTTCATAATGTTGACATTAAAAAGCATGTCAATTTCGCTAACCCAACAACCACATATAGAGAAACCACCAGCACATCAGTCCCAGATTACTCGCAGATGTGGTAAGTGAGGATATTAAACTTATTGCCATTTAAATACATCATTAATTTAATATTAGCTTAAAAAATTACAGCAGATTTGTGTTAAACAGTATAGTTTGAATTTATCTGGCACCATTTTGATTTATAACCATAATCTGCCAAATTGCATTTTTTATTGCTATGTTGCTCTGTGCTTCCATTTTCGATTACATTGACGTTTGAAATAGGTATCTAACCAGTGTCAGACTGTAAAACACATCTGCTAACAAATTAAAGGTTTGAAATGTGTGTGTATGAGTAGTTTACAAGTAAAAATTAATTTAAATCTAGCTAAAACAGGCAAATTTGTCGAAACATCATTGGAAATTGAATTTGTTAATATGATTGTAAGAAAATGCAGTCAGTGGAGAGTTAAAAATGTGAAGGGTTACTGTACTTTTTTTAAACATTACATTCATTCTTTATTATTAGTCTTTCATTATACGTATAAACCTATGGTAGTTTGTATATGTAATAATTTTAAGAGCATACTTATTTTGCTAGTGCAGTATATAAATCGTCAAATGCCATCATGCTGATAAAATAAACTACTGTTTGTGAAAATTGCATCACAATTCTAGAAGGAATGATGGTAATAACGCCATGATAGTGATGTGCGTGTGGCGGCAGTCGACCGAGGAGAACCAGGTGCATCGACAATCCGGGACCGAGAAATGTGATGACACCACAGATGGCCGACACCTCGTCCGCATGGCAGTGGCGAACCGTTCCGCATATTCGCAAGTGTTAGCACAACAGCGGAGCACTGAAACTGGTGTGGCATTGTCTGCCTCCACAGTTTGATACGTCTGTTGCACAAAGGACTGGTTGCATGCATCCCTTTGTGGCAGATTCCTTTGACCCTGAACCATGGACACCTTAGGCTGCAATGGGTTTTTCAATGCAGACAACGGTGTGCTAATTGACATGTCATGTTTTCGGATGAGTCCCGATTCAGTTTAGACTACCATTATGGCCTCATACGCATTAGACGGTATTGTGGTGAACGCCTTCTTTCAGCATGCATTGTTGAGTGTCATACAGGCCGAACGCCAAGTGTGATGGTATGGGGTGCCATTGGGTAACATTCGCGATCTAGGCTGCTATGACTTGAGGGCAATATCACCAGCGACCACTACATCAGTGAAGTTGTACAGGCAGAAGTCATACCCTTCTTTCGTAGCACTTCAGGCGCTATATTCGAGCAGGACAATGCCTGACCTCATGTTGCCAGTAATGTTTAAGCCCTCTTTGCAGCACAGCAGATACCGCTTCTTCCCTGGGCTGCACGTTCACCAGACATGTCGCCTATTGAACATGTCTGGGATATGGTCACTTGGCAACTGGCCCATCAAAGTCCTTCAGCGGTCAGTACCAGTTATCTGTGGCCACGTATACACGCTGCCTGGCAAGCAATCACCCAGGACACCATCCAACGCCCTTTCGATTCAATGCCAACTCGTCTCGAAGCTCTTATTGCAGCTCGCAGAGGCTTCACAAGATACTGATTTTTGCAGGTAAAAATTGTTGTATTGTTCCAAAAATGAAATCACTTATGTACATTCATATCACTAATGTTTGGTATAAATTTCATTCGAATCACATGGCTGCTTCTTCTTGGTGTTGCAATTTTCACAAACAGTAGTGTATAAAAAAATATTGAAAGGAATCACCTGCCCTTTCAATATATTGTTGTTGTTTTTTTTACAACAGAAATTCACATTGATTAACATATGTTCTATCCATATACTGTGTGTGTGTGTGTGTGTGTGTTTTATCGTTTTAAACGGTTCAGTCTGGTTTTCAATTATTTGAGCAGTCACTATTTAGTCACTAAAAAAAAATGTCACTTTTCTCACTTTTTTTTTCGAAAAAGTCACTTTTCTCACTACTTTTTACAATGAAGTCTGTGCTGAGGTCTGGGTGAGGGAGTTGGTCAGTGCTCCCAGCAGACAGGCAGGGTGTGCAAGCAAGCACTGCTCTCACAAATCTAAATCTATATATATAAATCACAGGGGATTGTGTGAAATCTAAGATTGCAGGGCTTTTAGGGGTGGTCCCTAAGTCCCTGAAAGTCCCCCTTTTTTTTTTTCTTTTTTTTTTTTTTTTTGACATTTTGGTTCCTAAGTCCCTTTTTCTTGGTAAAAAGTACTAGTAAACTGATGAAAATTACTATAAACTTCTACAGAAGTTGAAAATGCTTAACAGTTATTAATTTGCCTTTCCTATAATTCATCTAACATCTGAACGTGTACTGTTTGAGCATATTCGTGTTTGAATATAATCAATTTTGGTGCCATTTTATGGGTCATTCCGTACAGAATGGCCCAATTTTGAAAAAGTGTATGGCTGCATGATTCTGAAAAAATTTGAAACTTTGCTCATTTATTTTGAATGATTCAAAAAAGGTTTTGTTAAGCATAAAATGAAAATGTTCAGGAATCATCAGTCACATTCTTTACTTAAAAGCCCTTTAAACATTTATGATCGGATGCTGATTTTGTCTTACTTAGTGATTTTTTTATGAAACACAGGAAACATACACAAAGTTGCAATTCATACTGTAGAAACCTTCTCCTTTGAAAAACAAAAAATAATAATAAATCCTGAAATTAGGTACCCCTTCATGCTTCCCCTCCACCCGAATTTGAGAAAAAACACACCCAATTTTTGAGGTCATATATCTGGTGGGGTGAGATACAAAAATCTGAATTTTTGTGTGCATAGCCACCTATATGATGGCTATTAACTCACAGAAATTGGTTATTGTGTTCAGCCTAGTTTTTGATATACAGGGCTTGCTATATCAGGGGAAATATTGTTACCAATACTTTTGTAATACTTGTTTAAATTATATCAATATCACGTTATATTTTTATTAAATGCTCACACATGAAAAAGTTTCAACACAGGTAGTGACCATAGAATATTAAGATGCAAGATGTGCCAACAGTTAGCCATAAAGTACTCCAAGAAAAATCTGTTATAATACCTTTATAACTCTCAACAGTCAATGTCTCTGAATTTTAGAGTGAAGAGAAGAGATATCTCGTTCTTCAGTTTTTCATCAATTTTGTAGACTGCAAGAACCTGAAGTATAGAACTCAAATGGTGTCAAGATCCTCAGGATTTTGCTGTTTGGTATCCATGCTGATGTCCTGTCATCATTGTTAGGCACAAAGGACGTGTCAGGTCCAGGGCGACCATAAAAATCGATGTAGGGTTCCAAATCCACTGTGTCATGTACACGTCCAACCCACCAGTTAGAGCCATAGATGCATGCAACATTGTCTCTTTGTATTGGAGTCACAACTGATTATAAGCAACTGACTTGATGTTCATTATAGTCCATGGATGTTGAGGTTGTTTTTGTTAGTATTTTGCTTTCTGTTGGGATAGGAATAACACAGTGCATCTCACGTATTCCTTTCAACTTTCTGAAGTTAGCATAATGCTTTTCAAGTGTATTCTCAGGAGCAAGGACCTCATCACTTTCAACAAAGATGAAACAGACTCCTTGAATATTACCAACACAAAATTCCTAAAGAGCTTGAGCTGTAAGAATGGCCACTGCATATTTTTTTTTTTGCAGTGAAGCTTTCCTTACCAGACGTTTGACAATACCTCCTATCCCATCACATGAGTTCTTGCCATGTGCAGTGGCAAAGAAATGCCATTCGGCATCAAGCCCAAAATCAACCTTGTGACAGAACAGATTGCAGCAATTCTTATAATTTTTATACTGGCTGGCTGCACCATCAGAAATGTAGAACACTTTGGTGAGATGGGGGCCAATGAGCTCCTTTACTTGTGGCAGCAGCTTCTTCTGGAAGGTAAAGACAGCATTAGTGTTGTGGGACAAATGGTCACTCACCACACAGAAGCTCTGACATTTGACTTCATTATTGGTCTTAAAGTGCACCACAAAAGGGTGGAGAGTAACTTGGATCAGTTTCCCAATGAAAAGATTGCACCTCATCTTGGACAACGTATGTGAAGTTTTCACTGAAATCGCCCATGATTATACACTCATTTTGCTTTAAGTTTTCTTTTGTACTTTTAAGGAAAGAGGACAGCATATTCCTGATTACATCTGGTCCTAGACAATAAAGGCATTTTTTCATCACACGCTCTTCACTCTCAATATTACACACAACACTCTTCAGTAAATCTTGGTAAAGAAATATTCATTCTTGTTCCACGCAACATTAATTTCACGTTCTGATGGTAAAGGCAAGTGCAGACAGAGTGTATCCCACTTGCTCCTGCAAGAACACACCACTTTTGTCTCGAAAAGGCAAACTTGGAGAAACCAATCTTGTCATTTGGATTTTTGCTCTTGTAGTTTGTGTACAGTTCTCTGATATTATACAAGACCAGTCCCTTTTGTTTCAAAACCTTTCTACCTTCATTGTCTCAAACAGAAATGCAGTCTTTTGCTCCAGGGCAAACCCTGCTGTTCTCATCATCTGTATAAAACTGTGTGAGTTTCTCTCAGGACTAAAATCCTTTTGCAGGCTTGGGAATGCCAGGTAGGATACCAAATATTTTCACAAGTTTCTTAGTTTTCTTTACAATGTATTCTGTGCAATTAAATTCTTCACAGATGTGAGCAGTAGACCAGCTTTGTGGTAGTAGACTGATTATTTGTATTTTTTCTTTGTTATGAGCTGTAGTAAACTTTTCTTTCAATTTTCTTATCAGAGCATCATACTCATCCTCTTCACTAAACTCATTCACGTCATTGTCAGCAGATAACTCTCCGTTCTCAAATGTAAGTGCCAATTTTATCCTAGCTGCACGTGCTATCCTTTCAGATTTTGCCACTATGGCCTGTGCTTTTCGTTTTGATGGCAATTTCTGAATGCAAATTGGAGAGATATGCAGGAGTGAGCAGCCAGTATTGATTTCTTTCACCTTTTGAATTGCAGGCCTAAAATCATCGTTGTCATCATCATAATTTGTATTGCATTGTTTATCAGTTACTTATTTGTTCAGAGCAAGAACACATGAAGGACAAAGAGCTTTCCCTGGTATTAAAAACCCAAAACTGTTGAAGTGTTCTCTCATTTCAGTTGTTATTATTATCAGAGAACCTGATACTCTGGTCTTCCTTTTTTTATTTTTAGCTGAATTTTCGTGAATTTTTAGTGTGTCAGAACTATTTCCATAAAGGTGCTCAAATTTCAGTAAAAAAAATTTCTTATGATACTCCCAAATAAAAGTGATCTCTGACCATGTCCTGAGCTTTGGAAGGTTTTGGTCCTCTTCCCTAAGCTCTGTAAGTTGTAGCACCTGCTTAAGTACTTGACCATAACTTTAACTTATGACAAGGCTCTTTGCGCCACAATCCAACAGTACACTCCATAATAATTAAATGAATTCAGTTTAAGAATGAAACATTAAGAACACAGTCTAAAAGCTTAAAAAGGAAGATCTGAGTTTAAAAGTAATCCAATAATATGAATAAAACAATAAGAAAGTTTACTTTCACACTTTAGAATAACATGAAAACTGTGAAGCTTACAGAGCAGACTGCAGCTGATTTGTGGCTAACTCTGAATGTACAGGTTAAGACACTTCCAACAAGTCTGGGCTTGCTGATTTCTGCTGGCTGTCAATTAAGCCAGGAATGAGCATGTTCAGGCAGGTTTGGCCTGCCTGAACATTGCTGTTTGCATTGTCTAAATATGTCCAGTGTTAATAATAATAATTTTGCTCCATCACATGTAGCTTTAGATATTGGGTCATAAAAATGTTCACCCTTTTTCAAATAAAGAAATGCAACATTAAACACAAGTAATTTGATAAAATGTTAATAAACATAAAACAACAAATTTGATGTAATATTACAGTTTCCACTTTTTTTTTTTTTTTTTTTTGTCTTTTGAGTTTTTCCCTTATTTGAGCTACTGTATCTCAGTAACTAGAATGAAAACAAGAACCAAATTTATTTATCAGATTTTTCTTGGAGCATTCTATGGCTAACTATTAATTTTTTTCATTTGTGTGCATTAAAAAAGTAACATGATATTGATATAAGTAAAACAAGGTTTCTTACCTCTTAACATTTCACCACACGTCTCACTCTTTCCGTCATCATGCTTGGTTTAGGCCTCCGGTGTGGTGTTCCATATTTGGTCTTCAGGTTCTTTCAAATGCTCTTCCAAGTACCAGCGCTCAAGTCCCTGAAGTGCCTTGTTGTCCAGGTTACAAAATTGTATCCCCTTCCCTTCCCACCAGCTTGAACACAAAAAAAAAAAAAAAAACAATTATCGAACACAAAGAAAAAAAAAACACTTTTGGTATTATGGACAAATACAAACTGCCTATTTACAAACATACAAAATTCCGAACGAAAAAGTTAAAAACGTATATACAAATATTTACACACGACTCATTCCTTGGACTCCTCAACACCCCACGAACAACCAACCACACTCTAAGCCATTCCAACGCAGATTGCCTCAAGCACTTTCTTACCCTCTACAGGGTCATCTTCAGGAGGTGTTCTTGATGTTTTCTCTTCTACTACTGCAGCAAGAGTGAGTGATACGCCCAGCTTCCTCGCCCCGCCCCGCCCCATCGTCATCCACGAAACACTTCCACCGTGGCTCCATCTGTTATTGACTTTAGTGAACTCTTCATTTTCTTTTTTCCCTTCTGTGTTTTTGGTCAATTTTTATTAGTTCCTTCCATTTCTCATTAAGGATATTTGGATCGTTATTATTACAAACTAGGTATCTATTTTTTTCAATTAATACAGATTCTGCAATACGTAGGTGTCTTTCATTGAGACATGTTTTTATTATTTTAATATCTTCAAAATTCGGATATGTCTGGTTATCTAGGCAGTGCTGTTTTTGCTTCTTTTTTTTTTTTTTTGCCAATTTTTAATATGCGGTTGTAATCGGTGTTTTAACTGTTTTTTAGTACTTCCAATATATGACATTGGTAGGATTCCACTTATGGGTATTTCATACACACCAGCTTTTTCCAAAATACTACATTTTCCAGTGTTATTAATTATCATATCTGCAATAGTCATTACTTTGGTTCCCATCTGAATTCCATATTTATAGCATAATTTATTGATTTCCGTAGAGATTCCTGGTAGGTAAGGTGTTGCTCCGACATATTGTAATTGTTTTTTTCTGTTAGGTGAATATGTATCCTGCATCTTTACTTGCACTTCATAAATCCATTTATTTATCTTCTGTGGAGGGTATCCATAGTTGTATATGATTTCTTTAATATAATTTATTTCTTCATTACGAAATTCTTCTGTAGAGGAATTTGTGATAGCTCTTTTAATTAATGTTTTTATGCTATTACATTTCTGTGTGTATGGGTGTGTTGAGTTATATGGTATCAGAACTGGGATATATGTTTGTTTTCTATGTACCTTGTACTGCAGTTGGTTATTTTGCATGATGATCTTAACATCCAGGTAAGGTAATATATTTTCTTCTTCATGTTCTACTGTCAATTTTATTGTGGGATAGACATTACTAAGTTGTTGTGTTAAAGATTCCAGCTCATCAATTTTCATTCTGGTCATGATGAAGATATCATCTACATATCTGCAGTAAACTAATGGTGGTTCATCCAATGTACTGATAATTTGTTCTTCTATGTTGTTCATAATTACTTCTGCAAACAGGTTTGGCAGAGGAGAACCCATTGGTCCACCAAAGTTTTGTTTGTATATTTTCTCATCATATTTGAAGATATTATTTTTATAGATGTATAATAAAATTGTTTTTAACTCTTGTAGTTGTGTGTTATTAAGACATTGGTCCTGTTGTAATTAATTTTTGATATCATGTAAACAAGTATTACGAATGTACCATTAACAATATTTTCCCTGATATAGCAAGCCCTGTATATCAAAAACTAGGCTGAACACAGTAACCAATTTTTGTGAGTTTATAGCCATTATATAGGTGGTTATGCACACAAAAATTGGGAAAGTGTTTTTTCTCAAATTCCAAATTCGGGTGGGTGGTAAAGCACGAAGGGGTACCTAATTTCAGGATTGTGTGTGTGTGTGTGTGTGTGTGTGTGTGTGTGTGTGTGTGTGTGTGTGTGTGTGTGTGTGTGTGTGTGTGTGTGTGTGTGTGTGTGTGTTTCAAGGGACAAGGTTTCTACAGTATGATTTGCAACTTTGTGTATGTTTTCTGTGCTTCATGAAAAAATCACAAAGTAAGACAAAATCAGCATCCGATCATCAATGTTTAAAGGGCTTTTAATTTTAAGTAAAGAATGTGACAGATTTCTGAACATTTTTTTTTTTTTTTGTGTTACAGAATCCTCATTTTATGCTTAACAAAACCTTTTTTGAATCATTTCAAAATCTGTATTGGTTCAGGAGATATGAGAAATATTGGAAAGGCTTCAATATGCTAAAAATTGTGATGGCCGCCATCTTTGAAGCAACCTATAGAGGTGGGGGGTGAAAAAATTTAATTGTTTTTGGCTAATTCCCCCACTGATGTATTTACTTGGTTAAAAAGACACACAGAAATCAATATTTGGACTCTAGTGTGGGATATGGTGGACCTACTGCACTTGAGAAGGACGGTCCACCACGGAATCGACCTGGACCTTCTAAACTGCACATGAGAAGGAGATTTCAGCTGAGTGAGTGGAAGATTGGTGTATGGAATACTAGAGGTATAAATGGCAAGATGAATGAAGTGATTGAAGAGATGAATAAGTATAGATTGGATGTGCTGTGTGTAAGTGAAACCAAAAGAAAGGAAATTAGGATAGAAGAAGTGAATGGAACGGTGAGTGTGTGGTCTGGAGTATTCGATAATATGAGAGCACATTCTGATGTAGGTATTATTTTAAATGAAAAGATGAAAAACAACTTGATTCACTATAGCTGCATAAGTGAGAGAATTCTTTGGATTTGTTTGAAAGTGAAACTTCGGAGAATGGTAAGTGTCGTAGTGTATGCTCCTTGTGACTCAGAACCTTCTGATAGGAAGGAAGATTTCTGGAATGAGCTAAAAGTTGTTTTGAGCCAGTTTAGTGCTAAAGAGAAAGTTATAATAGCAGAGGATTTCGATGCTAGAGTAGGTGTGCAGAATGCCATTTCTGACAATGTTCTGGGTAGGTTTAATGATCCTTGTGTGAATGATAATGGTGAAAGATTAATTGAACTCTGCATAGAGAATGGTTTGTGTGTATCTAGTATGTTTTTCAACCACAACTATATCCATACCTATACTTGGGAAAATTGTGATGAGAGGTGCGGTTGTTGGTTCTGATCATTACTTGATAGTGTCGCGAGTGAAACTGTATGTTGGTTGAAGGAATAGGAAGAGGCCCAGGATGGAAATAATAAAGGTTGAAAGGCTCCCTGAAGATCATCAGCATTATTCTGACTTACTCAGAGAACAACTCTCTGAGTAAGTAAGGGATGTAGAAAAGAAGTGGGAATGTTTTAAGTACTGTGTTGTCACTGCTGCTGAAGAGGTCTGTGGCACCACAATAGTGGGTAACAATAGAGGTGATGCTTGGTGGAATAGTGAGATTGAAGAGGCAGTAAAGAGAAAGAAGAAAGCCTATTTGGGGATGTTGCAAGGTACAGTTTCTGAGGATGAATATCGCTGTAAAGAGCGTGAAGCCGCTAGGCTGGTTCGCCAGAGTAAGGCAAAAGATAGGAAGGAGAAGGTGGAAAGGCATGAATTGGCTTTTTGGAAAGATAAGAAGACTTTCTGGAAGTACATGAGAATCAGGAAAATACGGGAAACAAAGTTGTAAGTTGTGTGAAGAATAGGATCGGGGAAATGATATGGGAGCCCAATGAGTTAAGTGAAATATGGGGTTAATACTTCTGTGAGTTATTAGATCAGGAAAACAAAGGTGATTCAGTGGCAGAAGCAGATGATGTCACAGGGAAGGATGGCAGCACATGAGGAATCATAAGAAAGGAGGTGTGTAAAGCTCTAAAATCTCTTCAGAATGGTAAGGCTTTGGGAGTTGATAGCTTAACTGCTGAGATGTTGAAATATGGTGGTGACTCTGTAATTGACTGGTTAACTGAAATTGGCCAGTTGTGCTGGGAGTTAGGAACGATCTTTCGGGATTGGAAGGATGCTATCATTGTTCCGTTGTATAAAGGAAAAAGTGGTCAGACTGACTGCAAGAACTATCGTGGTATTAGCCTACTGAGTGTGCCAGGGAAAGTGTTTGGTAGGATCGTTATTGAAAAAGTATGGGGTCTTATGTCAAAGGAAGTGTGGGATGTTCAAACTGGTTTTATGCCTGGTAAAGGCTGCACTAACCAAATTTTTGCATTATGCATGATGATGAAAAAGTATCTGGCTGTTGGTAAGAAAGTTTTTGCTGCCTTCATAGATTTAGAAAAACCGTATGACCGAGTAAATAGGGCACTTTTGTGGTAGCTATTGAATGAATATGGTGTTATTGGGAATCTACTTCACAGTGTAAAAGCCATGTATGCTGACAGTAGAGCTTGGATACGAGTGAATGGTGTTTTATCCAAATGGTTTTCTATTGGTGCAGGAGTCAGACAGGGTTGTGTAATGTCACCATGGATGTTTAATATATTTATGGATGCGTGCATGTGTGATGCCAAATAGATCATACTGGTTTATATCTACGTGATATCCGCGTGTGCAGAATGCTGTATGCTGATGTGACTGTCCTGTTGGCAGAGAGCTAAAGTGAGTTGTAGAATATGTTGTCTTGGATGTACAAAGTTTGCATGAAATTCAAACTGAGTGTAAATAAGGGAAAACCCAAAGTTATGGTTTTTGAGAAAGGAGTTGGTAGTACTGAATGTAATATATGTCTAAATGGCACAGTGATTGACCAGGTAAGTGAGTTTGTGTATTTAGGAAGCATGTTTGACAGAGAGAACAAATTGGATGGTGAAATTAGTAGGCGTGTGAATTCCTCATTGAAAGTCATGGCTGCTTTGGGAGGTTTTCACAGGAATGATGGGTTCTCAAGAGAGTCCCCAATGGCTGTGTATGAAAGTATAGTTGTTCCTACTCTGATGTATGGCAGTGAAACCTGAGTGCTACAGAAGAAACTTAGGAGTCGTTTGTGTGCTGGAGAAATGCGTTCCTTACGAGGGGTTTGTGGCAAGACACGTTCTGATTGTGTGAGGAATGAAGATGTGTTGCGGTTGTGTAATGTGAAGCAAAATGTTGTTTGTAAGGTGGAGACTAATATTGTTTGGCCATGTTGAAAGAATTAATGATGAGATGCTTACTAAGAAAATCTTTTTAGCCCAAGTGGCAGGAAGGAAAGGTAGAGGAAGGCCAAGGAAGTCATGGGAGGATCAGATTCAGGAGTTTCTGCATGAGAAAAAGATTATGAAGTATAGAAGATCTTGTGCACGACGTGTGATGGAGGTGAGTGAAGCCCAAGTTGTATGTCAAGATTGCTGTAAATGGAGAAGTTTGATACGGCAACAGTAAGTAAAAATCATCTGGTAGTTTGTATTTCTTTGTGGAGCTAACCTCTGAATATCAGAGGACAGCTTAGTGATGTGTATGTATTATTCAACCACACAAATAAATGAGAACAGTTTCAAATTTTTATAAAATCATGCAGCACAAAACCTGTGTGATCTCCATGGAATGACCTTTTATTTAAATTTATTATTGCCCCCCAATGAAGTAAACTGAGGTGACATTTGAATATATTATAATATAACTTGTGCTCCTCATTGTTTTAATACAACAGATAATGTTGTTGCAGCACTAGTTATACACTGCTGGCCACCCAAAATGCAACACCAAGAAGGAAGCATCCGATTGGCCTGAAATTCGTAGCACGCGTCGCCCACGAGAGGACATGCAAACGATTAGCATTGCAGGGCATATGTAAATCATGTGTGCTCGACACGCCAACGAGAAGCATTATAAGAAGGGTGCACAGAAGGCGGGGTGTAAGTAGTGGAAGTGTGTTGTGCTGCCGGACCTTGTCGCAGAATACAGCAGTCATTCCAGCACATTTTGGAGTTCGACAGAGGATGAATAGTGGCTTATCGCGACAGTGGTTTATCGTACCAAGACATCAGTGCCCGTGGGGGACGACATCCAGCCACAGGACGAACAAACCGACGTAAGCGATTTCCGCAGCCGCAGCACACCACCGAACGAGAGGACCAGCATGTTGTGCGGCGGGCATTGACGGCTCGCACCGCCACACCACAAATGTTAGCACAGGAATTAGGGTGTGTTGCGCAACAACCTGTGTCAGCATGTACCGTTCGACGTCGTCTGCAGGAGCGGGGAGTTATCGCACGGCGAATCCTGCTTCTGCCTGCATCACCACGATGGTCGGATCCGTGCGTGGCGGCGAGAGACTGTATGACGCCTGCATTATGCATCGCCATACCGGTCCGTCACCTGGCGTTATGGTTTGGGGCGCAACTGGATGTGGCTCGCACCCCTCTGGTACGCATCGCCGGTACACTCAACAGCCACTGCTGCATCTCCGACGTTTTGGAGCCTGTAGTCCTCCCTTACCTGCAGGACCTGCCAGCGGCCACCTTCTAATAAGACAATGCGCGCCCGTACGTGTCACACATCGTGTAACAATTCTTCACGGCCCACTAGATTTCACTGCTGCCGTGGCCCGTCTGTTCTCCCGATATGTCACCCATCGAACACGTCTGGTCGGTAATCGGCAACCGAGTGACCCAGCAAGCACCACCCGCGGCTACGCCTGATGAACTGTGGCAACGTGTGGAAGCAGCCTGGACCAACATACCCCAAGCCCACATCTAAAGCCTCTTTTGTTCGATGCCGCGGCGTGTAGCGGCCGTTATTGCCAGCCATGGGGGCCACACGAACTATACTATTGATTTCTGCGTGTTCCGCAAGTCGCACGGGCCTGTAAGCTCAATCATTTCATCTTTGTATCTGTTGTTATGTGTCCAGTAAATCTGGCTTTGCTATCTGGTTTCCTTCTTTGTGTTGCATTTTGGGTGGCCAGCAGTGTATTTTAATTGTATTTCTGTGTTAACTAAACTTACTTTGTTCCGTTGTTCACAGGTTTTAATGTAGTATACTTTCATAAGAAGAAATAATTAAAAATAATTTGAAAACCCGTAATAGAAATGGGTAAGTGTAAAGTGAAAGATGAATGGTTTAAGAACACTGACCAAAATGGATATTGTGTTGGTTCATGAGCACGTAAAGCTGGAGAACATCAACTATTTTGTGTTGTTTGTGACAGTATGATTATTGTGGATCATGGATACTGCCTAGTAGTCCAACATGCACGAATGAAAGACCATGTGGCTAATTGCAGAACAAAGTTAGCACCCTTCCAGATGAGAATTCAGAGATGTGATGTGAATATTCAGCAGGAACCCTCAACCAGTTCCACCGTTACTCATTCCACAAGCAGTTCGGTTCCTGAACAATCTAAATCAACTTTTCAGCTAAAATTGTCATGTTTTGAAGATAAGGAAAAGGCAATGAAAGCTGAGCTGCTTTACACTTTGAAATCAGTCTTTTCACATCATTCACTAAATTCAAATAGTGACGTAACTGATTAAAAACAATGTTTTGACCCTTAGTCCTTGATGAATTTTCTTTATCACCTTGTAAAATGATGTATCTTATAACAGAAGCACTTGGACCATATTTTTGTGAAAAAGCTGATCTGTTTTGACAAAACAACAATGAAAGCAGTCAAAAAGAGCTGCAGGTTGCTGTGAGGTAATGGTCGCAGGCTGAATTTAAAGTTGTTGAAAGGCAACTTCAAACATTTTTTCTTGGGCGAGCAAAGGGAGAGGATTTGCATAAAAAGAAATCAGCTTTAGATAATGCCTGCTTACTTTTAAGAAACTTACTTGTGATTAGCTGTGATGTGCCAAATGTCAATAAGAAGGTAATTAGAATGATGAATGAAAGTGTTCTAGAAATTAGAAGTAAAGGTTTGGTTGACATTGGCTTGTAGTTTTCTAGAAATTAGAAGTAAAGGTTTGGTTGACAGCCTCCATAAAATTCGCAATGCATTTTTGAAAGGACTCGAGCTGGTACATGAAGTTTCTGATTTAATTATATCTGTTTTTCTTTATTTTTAATGGTTGGCCAGCAAGGAGGAAAAATTACGTAGAGATTCAGTGTAAGGTTGGTGTTGCCAATCTGCGTTTTATCAAACATGTCTTCTCACTGGTTAACTGTGGGTCCAGCCTGTGAATGTCTTTTGGAGCAATGGGATGCTCTTGTTAGATATTTTCTGAAGCATGTCCCTCTGCATGCAGCTAAAGAAATTGACATGAGAAAATACAAAGGAATTGTACAATTAATCAAGGAACCTACTATGAAGGCACAAATAATATTTGTCATTGAAAGTGTGAAGCTTTTGCTTAAGCTTAGAACTAAAGTTTACAAACCTGAGGATGCTGAAAATTTTTTAGAAGATTCTGAAAGTTTGCTTTTATTGAAAGATATTTATTTCAACATAGCGCTCTCAAAAGAGGTGAAAACTCTAAAAGAGAAAGATGCGCAGCTTTTCCTTCATAGCTCCCAGAAACACTATATTGCAAGTGCTAAATATTTAGCTAACCGACTGAGTTTAGATAAGGAAGGTAATATTCTGAAAGACCCAAGATGCCTAAAGATTAATAATTTTAAATTGCCTTCCAGTGAGTCAGATTATCTCTCTATGGAAATCCTTACCTTTGGGTGTGGATATTTCCCAACTTGTAGATGAGTGTAAAATCCTCAAGTTTGAGGAGAACTTACCAGAAGAGAAAGTTTCTTTGGAAAAATATTGGCATAATTTTTTTTGCATTGGAAAGCACCCTTAATGTGCCAAAATACCCAACAGTAGCTTAAAGTGGTTAGAGCTGTCTTGGCATTATCACATGGTAGTGCTTCAGTTGAAAGGGGTTTTCGACATCAAGCCTGGTGCTAACAAGTGATAAAGCAGCAATAAATGAACGTGGAATCAACGCTAAGCTAAACATTTTGTCTGGAATGAAAAGATATTCAAATAGTTTCTTTGGTACCCATTACTAGTGAACTTTTGGTCCTGGCCAGAAATGCCTACCGTAGTATAAGACTTTCTTAGAATAAGACAAGATTATTAAAGAGAGACTTAGGAAAGATACAGAGGGAGAAGAAGCAGAAAAGGTAGCACTAAAGTGGAGAGCTAAAGAAGCACATGATTAGGAAAAACTATCCAAGGACCTTAACATAGAAAAGAATAAAGAGCAAGCAAAAAAGAAAAATGCTTAATATATAGAGATTCAATACCTCTTTTAGAATTGCTATTACTCACGTTAAAATACGGACATGTGATTATGGTGGTGCAGTTAATCATGACGTTTATTATTTTAAAAAAGTAAAGACTAAAAGAAAGCAAGAGCAATTACTCACATATATTCGTCCAGAGGTCAATTTCGTTCGCATACCTGCCAGGTTTTAAGGTTTACCCGTAAAATTAACAGAAAAGTGACTTGCTTTACGAGCAAAATGTTCATTTTACGGATTTGGCATTTCTCCGAGATTTTTTTTCTATTTCTGATGATTTTGCACCCACTATTAAAACTTTTTTTTTTATTTTACTTAATCCATTCAAAGTAAAGTGCCGATGTAAGTTACGAATAAGTTTTCAGTTACATGTGTTTATTTGGGAGTATTTTGCTGTAGTTTTCCCTTGTTTTAGGTTATTGTTTTACCTTTTTTCAAACACTAGAACACCAACCAGCTGGGCTTGTTTAACCTTGGGCACAGTTTTCTCTCTCATGCGCTGTTTCCCACCTTCTTTTCAGATAACGCATTGTTTGTTTCCCGAGTCGCAACTTCTCAGCAGGCCAGCCTGGGGTGTGTCTTGCATTGAAACAGGTGCCTTTATTCCTCGTAGTTCGAAATGCTATCTCAGAACGTAGTTATCATAGAAAAATTCAAACAGATTTTAAATCTGTGGAATTTTTAAGCCCAGATCGATACCCAACATGATAAAATTAAGCAAAAACTACCAGTTTTGAGAAATTAATAATGCATTGGGGCATGGTTTCGTGACTTCTCTGGCAAGAAATTTGACCTAACAAAAGAATGCTACATTCTTCCGCCCTTTTGTGTGATGACTTGCGTAAAATCAAAGCATGATTGTGATGAAGTTTGGGTATGCTGTTCAGCGCCCATAGTGGACCTATCCTATTGAAAATGGTTGCTATCAGCATTCACGGGGACAGTGCAGTTGTACATGCGCGAGATTTGTTCACTCGCGTTTTAGAATTTCAGCACAATATCTCCCGCGGAAATTGACCGATTTGGATATAATTTTTAATTATAAACCGACGCGTTTGCGGTAGCTATTTAGAAATTAACAGGCACAAAAAATTTCTATAATAAAGCAAAAACACGCAAAATATACAGTATTGATTATTTCATACTAAGATTCGTAAAGAAAACAGTAAAGTATCGTGAAGAGCACTGTTGCTTTTGCAAACCCGAATCTAGGTAATAAAGTCCGAGGGGGAAAAGGCCAGGAAAAAAAGTCCGAGATGGCCGTTTTGATTGTCATCATAGGCATACTAATAAGTCTATTTGACATACTGTTTGAATGTTGGGGGTGGTGGGACATACTTTCATTACTTACCTAGTGTGGTGGGGTTGCCGGAAAACTGCCACATGTTTTTCATTAAGGGGCCGGGCACAAAGTGCTATTCCTTCGAGGAACACTTTGAATGTGTAGCAGTTTTTCAAGTTTCCTAATTATGTTTTAGTTTTCCAAGGCGCCTAACGATGGGAAGGAGCTCCTTTGTTTGTCTGAATTTTCACGCCGGTTCGTACCAGTGTAGGGTGACTGGCCACAAAAGTTCAACTGGAGAGAGGGGGATATAAAGATCACCATACATTTCTTAAAACTACAGTGTTCGACGAAAAAACAGAATTACACATGACTCATGCTGTGTTCAGAAAAGGACGCTAAGGTGGTATTTTTTAATAATGCTGCACTTGTGCTTAGGCACTAAATATTTGCATAACACGTCAAGTTTGTAATACTTTTATTTTACTTAATTAATTCATAGGGCCTATACTTTGGCCTTTTTAACAGGTTTTAATCCGCCGACTTCATATTCATAACGTTTACGTATCAAATAAAATCAATAGCATTGCGCTGTTGCTTAGGCACTAAATATTAATTTATAGGCCTAGGCCTTTTTAACAGTTTGTATTCTACCAATATAATGTTGACAGTGTTTACACGTCAAATCAATTTAATAATAATGCGCCTTTGCTTAGGCACGAAATATTGATTTAAGAGCCTAGGCCCTTTTACTAGTTTTTTATTTAACCAATGTCATATTCACAACGTTTACACAGCAAATCAAGTTAATAATATTGGGCATTTACTTAGGCTTGAAATATGAATTTAAAGGCCCTATGCCTAGGCTTTTTTATTTGTTTTTACTCCACCAATGTCATATTCACAATGTTTACACATCAAATAAAGTTAATAATATTGCGCTTTTACTTAGGCACAAAATATTAGTTTATAGGCCCTAGGCCTTTTGACGGTTTTTAATCTGTCGACTTTTCATAACGTTTATTTATCATATTCATAACGTTTATTTATCAACTCAAGTTAATAGCATTGCGGTTTTACTTAGGCACTAAGTATTAATTCATAGGCCTCTTTAATACTTTTTATTCTACCGATATCATATTCAGAAAGTTTATGTACCAAGTCAGGTTAATAGCATTCACTTTTACTTAGGCATTCAATATTAATTACTAGTCATAGGGCCAATAAATTAATAACTAGTGCCGAAGTAAAAGTGCAATATGGTTAACTTCAGTTCATACATAAACATTATGAATATGACATCGTTAGAATAAAAACTGTTAAAAAGGCCTAAGCCAAGGGCCAATGAAACAATATTTAGTGCTTAGGTAAGAGCGGAATATTATTAACATGAGTTGATATGTAAATGCTATGAATATGGCATCCGTAGAATAAAAACCACTAAAAAGGCCTAGGCCTAGAGCCTATAAATTAATATTGCGTGCCTAAGTAAACGCCCAATATTATTAACTTGATTTGCTGTGTAAATGTTGTGAATATGACATTGGTTAAATAAAAAACTAGTAAAAGAGCCTAGGCTCTTGAATTAATATTTCGTGCCTAAGTAAAGGCGCATTATTATTAACTTGATTTGACGTGTAAACGCTGTCAATATTACATTGGTAAAATAAAAACTGTTAAAAAGGCCTAGGCCTAGGGCCTATAAATTAATATTTAGTGCCTAAGCAAAAGCGCAATGCTATTGATTTTATTTGATGCGTAAACGTTATGAATATGAAGTCGGCGGATTAAAAGCTGTTAAAAAGGCCAAGGTATAGGCCCTATGTATTAATTAAGTAAAAGAAAAGTATTACAAACTTGACATGTTATGTAAATATTTAGTGCCTAAGCACAAGTGCAGCGTTATTAAAAAATGCCACCTTATCGTCCTTTTCTGAACACAGCATGAGTCATGTGTAATTCTGTTTTTTCGTCGAACACTGTAGTTTTAAGAAATGTACGGCGATCTTTATACGCCCCTCCCTCCTGTTTAACTTTTGTGGCCAATCACCCTAAACTGGTATGAACCATCGCGAAAATTCAGACGGACAAAAGGAGCTCCTTCCCGTCGTTAGGCACCTTGGAAAACTGCCACACATTCAAAGTGTTCCTCGGAGGAATAGCACTTTGTGCCCGGCCCTTTAATGAAAAACGTGTGGCAGTTTTCCTGTGTGGTAGTTTTCCAGCAACCCCACCACTCTAGGTAAATAATGAAAGTATGTCCCCCCACCCCCAACATTCAAACAGTATGTCAAATCGACTTATTATTTAGCCCATGATGACAATCAAAACGCCCATCTCGGACTTTTTTTCCTCAGACTTTTTCACCAATTACCTGCAAACCCACACTTTTTTGTAGGTATGAAATTTTGGGCTTTTAGAAAACAACTTGGAATTTTAAAATGTCCGGATTTTGACAGCATGAGTTTAATCTAGGGAGGGAGTAGACTTTTTTTTTTTTATCTGTTTAAGAAAAAAACGCCATTAAAAATGCTTTGTAACTTCTATCAAACCGAATTGTGTGATATTTAGAGATTTTAATTTTTTAAGACAGAATACGTGTATTCCGCATTTTGTCATGTTAAGCCATATTTTTTTTTTTTCAGAGATATAAGATCGGAAATAAAAATTAAAATCCTGGTTCAAACGTTTTGTGCCGTGGCTACGCCGCAAAGGGAGATGGGGAGGATGTCACTGACGAAGTGACTGTATCATTTCTCACGATGCCTGATGTAAAAGACTGTTGCTTTTGTTCCAGCAAAACACATTGTGTTAGTTTTACTGCAGGAGAGGGGGTAGTTCAGACGTTGATGGGCCCAGATTGTTTTTGTAAAGCAATAACTAGACTAAGATGAGGAGGAGGAGGACAGGAAGGGAAGACAGAACTATAAAATCAGTGCCATTTGGAAGTATAAAGGATGCTGCTAAAGGGGCCGGATTTGGTAAAAGACAAGGCATCGATCCGCCTGTGAGGAATGAGGGGAGGACCCCAGAGGATGACATTCGTAACTAAAACCTAAACCTTTGTTTCTAGATGAAAGAACCCTTCAGTTGCTTTCTGCTTTCCTAGTTGACCAGCTCGAATCGGATAACTCTGCAATCAGTATTTTTTTCCTCTTCAATTTGCAACTCTTTAAGCTGCTACTATTTTACTGTAACAGTTTTTACTTGCACTTTTTTTCCGAGTGGTAATAAATTTTGTATTAGTGATTCGCTATGAGCAGCAATATAAAAGGGGAAAAAAGTGCTATCAAACATTCCGCGATGCGTGATCTGCGGAATTCCCGTGTATTGCGAAATCTTCAAAAATGGAAAATATGCGTTACTTGTCGATGTTTTGAATATACGTGTCGATGCAATTTCAACATTTCGCATGGTGGAATGAATGATATTATAAATCGTATTTCTAGTGACAAGCATAAATACACTGCCGGACAATTGCTAAGGACGGATGACAATAGCAACCATACAGTGGAAGGCAGGAAAATGTGGAAATTAGCATAAGTGCGGGATACAGTAAGACGTGTTGTGCGTATGCAAATTTTGGATTGCCGAACTTGTTCGTGACGTCATAGCGCTGATAAGAGATATAAAGGATTTGACGCGTATTGACCGTTGTTGTTCAGACGCAAAGTTGAAATCGAAAGAATCAATTGACGAACTTGCAATTTTCAGTATGTCTTCCCGACATCACCTAGAAGATTTGATGCGGGGCCGTATTATTGGCCAGATTGAAGAAGAGCGAAAAATAACAGATGTTGCCAGGGAGTTCGACGTCAGCCACAGTTTTGTTTCAAGGCTTTGGAAATCATTTCAAACAAATGGAGAGTGTAGCAAACGTCACGGGGGAGGTCGTGTTCGCAGTACGACACCTGCAGAAGATCGGTACATAGTGCTATCAACAAAAAGACACCGGTGCAGCACAGCTAGTGAGGTAGCAAATCAGTTTATGGCTGCTACTGGCAAGCGGATCTCCCGAAAAACTGTCGCCAGACGTTTGCATGAAAGAGGACTATACGCCCACCGTCCTGTTGTGTGCATCCCATTGTCCAGACGTCACCGTACCGCCCGTTTGCAATGGTGCCATCAACATCGCAATTGGACTGATAACGACTGGTCTGCTGTCCTCTTCTCAGATGAGAGTAGATATAGTCTATCGTCTGATTGTCGACGGCAACTCATCTGGCGTGATAGTGGTACTGCATATTGTCCAGCAAACATACAGGAAAGCGACCGATATCCGACATGTAGTGTCATGATATGAGCTGGCATCATGATCAATGGCCGTACATCCCTCTATGTGCTTCCAGCTGGGACTATGACTGGCCAACGATACATTAATGATGTTCTGCTACCGCATGTTCCGTGGTGCTGTCGGTGATAGATTCATTTTCATGGACGACAACGCAACATGTCATCGAACAGTCGCTGTCCAGGAGTGTCTTGAGAGCAAGGATATTCAACGCCTCGTATGGCCAGCACGTTCTCCAGATCTGAATCCCATTGAAAATGTGTGGTATGCTTTGGGGAGGAGTCTTGCTGGTCGCCAATGCCCTCCAATAAACAAGGACACCCTCATCCGTGCACTGACAGAGGAATGGGATAAATTACCCCAACAGCTGCTTGATAATGTTGTGCAAAGCATGACACAACGTGTGGAATCTTGCATCGCCCTCCATGGTGGCCATATCCTGTATTGACATCTTACGCCAGAACGCCTGCGGATGGTAATTGCATTTTTTTCACATTTACGTATTCTGCACAAAATGGCCTGTTTGTCCCTTGAACATGTTCCAAAGCCTTCTGGATTTCCGAGCACAATAAATTGTCTTTCTTGTAATGTCCTGGCATTCTGACATTATTTTATTTCACTTGGCATCCAACCACACTTACTTTTTTATGCGCTATATAGCCGTTTATGATCCGTCCTTAGCAATTGTCCAGCAGTGTATAACGTTGACTGCGTGGGGAAAAAAATGACGAAATTGACTTCCTTTGTTTAAAGTTATAATGAACTCGATACGATTCATACAAGATGTTTGTTCACTTCATTTTTAGTTGAACATAATTTACCAGTTAGTGTCTCTCAGTCACTCTTACTTATTTAATTTTTTTATTTGACTGTCTCATCGTCCGTGTCTCCGTAAGATAAAAACCTAACATGAAAATGGTTCGTTTTTGAAAATATTTTATTATGTTTCATGACGACGTGGGACACGATCCCATTGAAAGGGTAGAACATCCTTCTTTTTAGATGCAAACTTCTGTAAAAGTACATTTTTATCACTTTATAGATCATAATGATAGCATAGTAATGAGAAATTATGTATTGAATCTATTTTAATTGATATAAATGTGCGGATAAATTCAAACATCTGTAGTCACTTCAATTACAAGTTTGTATTTGATTTAGGTAACATCGTTTTTAAATCGATATGTTGGGTACATTTAATCAATATGCGTGACAAGTAATCTAATCGAATATACTGATTAAAATTTTCGCCGAATGTATCGATTACTTTTTTTTGCGGATTTCTGTTTCTGAAAGTTGGCAGGTATGCTTCCGCAAGTTGTTTGGTCTGTGTTCAGCGGCTATGCATTGAAAAAAGTCTGATGGTGACTATAATATAGTGTTTAGCAATGCCAAAGTAGTAGTCGACCCAAAGAACCTTACTATATATTGTATCGTAAGCTCAAAGAATAATACAACTGAAAATAAAAACCATGTAATGACCTATGCCACAGGCAGTTTAAAAGGCTAACAATGAACAATCCAAGAAACTATAATGAACGAGTCTAAAAAGTTGATAGTGAACGAATTTAAAAGAACAAAATAAAATATGAATGTCCAGAAGAAGTGATGAATGAACTATTTTAATAATGCGTGCACCACCTCCGCACGTCCACCAGCGTCCCCAGACGCATTTCACCCTAGCCTCTTCCTAGGCGTTTTCAACAGGAAATGAAATGTCTGTTGGCAAGGGCCAAGGTTTCGTACCTCCAGAAGTCATGATGTACATTGCGCACAGGTCAGTTTTCCTCCTATATGGTGGTGCCATCTGGTATCATAGTTTGATTTTCCTGTATTTGTCGTCTTTTAATTTTATTTTTATGCTCCTCTTTTAATTTTTTTCGATGTTCACTAAATTCCTCCAGGCATATGAAATATAGGAGGAAAACTGACCCATGCGCAATGTACATCATGACTTCTTGAGGTACGAAACGTTGTCACTTGCCAACAGACATTTCATTTCCCGTTGAAAACGCCTAGGAAGAGGCTAGGGCAAAACGCTTCCGGGGAAGCTGGTGGACGTGAGGAGGTGGTGCATGCATTATGTAAATAATTCATTCATCGTTTCTTCTGGGCATATTTTAATTTGTTCTTTTAAATTCGTTCATTATCGTTTCTTGAATTGTTCATTGTTTGCCTTTTAACCTGCCTGTGGCATAGGTCAGTACATGGTTTTTATTTTCAGTTGTAAGGTTCTTTGGGTTGACTACTACTTTGGCATTGCTAAACACTATATTATAGCAGGGATCGCATTTCTCCTAAAATTCCTAATATTTTGTGACCCTCCTTAAATTCCTAAAATTATAACTAAAATTTGCTAATTCTTCCTAAAATTTTCGTAAGCTTATTTATTAAAAATACAACCGTTATTAACGCCAATAAATTTACCATTACGGTAAGGTAAAAAGACCTGTTATTGTAGAAACACAGCCTATATGCTGTGCTGCTGAAGGAAGGGAAAATGACGCCATCGAGATGCACTTGCTTCGGGGCGGGCGCTCCACTTTTTTGCCTTCGGACAGTTTTCGAGAGTAACAAGAGATCTAAGGGAAAAGGGGAGGGGTCATTTTCACCCCTGGTTTGCGCTTTGCAGACGAACTCAGTGGCACGCAGAAGATCGTACTTTATTTTTGGACATGCCTCGTGGAACCTCCTCTTTCTGCTGATGTTTTGTTATTGTAAACCGCAGGTGGGTGGAAGCAAAGAGGAAACATGTGGTCTCCTTCCGTAACCTCCGGTAATGACGATGGGATGGTAGCTGAGTGTTATCATGGCAGGCAGTAGAGCACGTGATCATTAACCTTCGATCGTGCGTCGGCGACAGCAACCTTCGATATGCAATATATCTCGGCTTCGACTCGCTTTGACTGAACTTGTGTGAGATGCGTATGATAGTTTCTGGTTTTGCGTCTTTTATGGTGTTCTCTGTGCTGTGTGCAGGTTCAGTTCTCTAGTGGTGACTTGCTTTTTTTTTTTTCTATCTTCTGACATCCTCGCAGCCAAACTTTGGGAAGTTGTCTGGTTTTGCAATATTGGAACGTGTTTTTGTACTTCCCTTTCATTTTCTGGTTAGTAATACAAGTGTTTAAGATGCCTAAATCCAAAACGAAATTTCAAGATGCGTGGCTCGCCAAAGAATTGGACGGAGTGAAGTTGAAAGAATGGTGTTCTGCAACTGAAACAATATTTTCTGCTAAGTGTATATTGCGTTCAGAAATTTTCAATATTTCTAATAGTGGCTTTTCACAAGTAAAAGCGCATCATAAAGGAAAAAAAACATTTGCAGAAATTTCAAAATAAGTCCATCCTTGAAAGCCTTTGGAGGACAGGATCTTCAGCCCAAAACAAATATTAGTGAAGTACTGGGTCATGATTTACAGTTGGCTAAAGCCGAAGCATTATGGGCCATGAAAGTTGCTAAGGACAATATGTCTTTTGTTTCATGCACTGAAACAGTTGAATTTTTCAAAGAAATGTTTCCTGATTCTGCTATTGCAGCCAAAATGCAACTTAAAGAAAAAATAGTTGCTTATGTGATATCACATGGATTGTCAAAATATTTTGAAGAGGATTTGAAAAAGACATTGCATCTAGTAGCCCAGGAAAGGTTACTATAGCATTTGATGAAACTACAAATACACAAGTCAAACGGCAGTTGGATGTGTATCTCAGGTACTGGTCTTCAGAAAAAATTCAGTTTCTTGCCGATACCTAACAAGCGCTTTTCTGGGTCATGCAACAGCAGATATTTTGCTAAAAGAAATTCTTGATGTGTTATCATCCTTCAATATTTTGTTGAACAGAATTATTTGTGTATCCATGGACAGCCCAAATGTAAATAAGTGTTTTTTACGCAAATTCAATGAAGTTGTAAAACAAGAAACAGGCCAGAAATCTTTGGAACTAGGTTTTTGCAACCTGCGTGTTGTTAGTAATGCATTTAAAATTTTTTTGACAAGCTTAAATATAGATTTTGACGAATTTGCTACTGATATGCATTACTTTTTAAAGAGTAGTGCTGCAAGACGAGAGGATTATAAATCGGTCGAGGATATAACATTGGCCACAGCCAAATTTTTTTGCGTCATGTCAGCAACAGATGGTTAACCATTGGTTCTGTAGCCCAGAGGCTCTTGGATCAATGGCTAAATATTACAGAATATTTTTTAAACTTCTTGCCATCTCAAAAAATATTTGAAAAACAACTACGCAATTCAGCAAGGTATAAAAGAATTCACTGTTTCCTGAAAAATGAGCTAACTCCTTGCTATTTAGCATTAATTTCATTTTCACACCAAAATTTTGAAAAGTTTTCATTATGTTATCAGAGTGAAGAACCAAAAATACACCAGTTATATTCTGATTTAAATACTTTAATGAGGAATGTTATGGCTCAGTTTATCCAAGATGATGTTATTGCAGGGGAATTTGGAGAAGACCTAAAAAATGTAGATTTTGAAAACAAAAATTCATGGAAAAAACTAGGGGAAGTTAGAAGTTGGTATGAAGACAAAAAATCTCCTCAGGAATGTTCAGGAGACCAGGCAGAAATTATTTCTCTTAGATGTAAGATCATCACTAATTGCAACCACAAAATATTTAATGTCAAATTTGCCATTCTGCAATCAAAAGCTAAGAGACATAGAAGTTCTAAAGGTAAAAGAACCAAAGAAAGAGTCAACTCAACTTTCAGTCACTGAAGGACTTTCGGAAATAACCAGAATTTCAAGTGTTTTGCATCTTTCTGAGGAACAAATTGATAGAGTAAGAGAAGAGTGGAAACTTTTAAATTGCGATAAGCCAACTCTAGATGAACTAGTGAAATTTTCAGAGGAAGTGCATATTCCAGTGCGGATTGATCATTACTGGCGTAATATATTTAGTATTAAAGACTCTAGCGGAAAAGAAAAATACTCAAATCTTGCTAAACTCATCAAGTCAATTTTAGTTTTACCTCATGGTAATGCTGATGCAGAAAGGGGATTTTCGGTTAACACTGCTCTGTTAAGGAAGGACAAGGCTAACTTAAAAGACTCAACTATAACATCATTAAGAATAGTTAAAGGGGCCATTAAACACTATGGATGTGTAAGTAAAGTTCCCATAACAAGAAATTTGTTAAATAGTGTTCGTGATTCACATAAATTTTATAAAGAGTGTTGATAAGCTGAAGAAAGAAGAATCAAAAAAGGTAAAAGAAAGGAAGCAGAAAGATAGGGAAAATAAGGAAAAGCAGCTAGAGAAAAAAGAAAAGCTGAGTTTGATGACAAAATAAAAGAAAATGATGCAGAAATAAATAGGCTTAAAAAAGATAAAGAAGCCTCCCTAGCAGTAATTCAAGAGGGAACAGAAAGAATGAGAAAAGCTGTAGAAAAACAAAATACTGTTGAAATAGCAGTTGCCTCTAACTTGATCATACAAGGTTCAGCTGAAATAAAGAAAACTGAAAGTAAATTAGTTGTGGTGGAAGCAGAAAAAGATAGGCTTATCAGGAAAAGGTTGAAACAATAATATGAAAAAAGTAATTTAGTGAACAATTGTACATAGTTCTTGGTTTTTAATTACCTTTTTGGGATATTATAATTTAATGTGAAACCTGAAAACTTTACTGTGAAAATCGTGAATTGCTTCTGGTTCAACAGCATATTAATGTTCAAAGTGAAACTTGAATGTGGTAAATATACTTGAATATGATAATAACACGTGAAAAGATAAGAACTGAACATTAGAAGTAAATCATACTTAAACTTTAGACATTAGACGTTATGCAAAAAATTTGGGTGTGAACTTCGACCATATATACTAATGGACTGCGCATTGGCAATAGCTGCATCAAAGCCGCCATGGCTCCAACATTGGGCACATCATCATCAGACTCCAAATTTCGTATAAAAATGCTGTTATGATTACTAATTTATGCTGCAGAACTTCAGTGTTTTCGGTGTATTATGTGAATGCGCCTCATATATAATGAAAACTCTTCAGCTAAGTTTACTTATGAGCCATATACATGCATGATCGGGTTGTTTACATTTCGTGATTTATAATGTGATGAACATTTGCGAAGAATTTGTAACATGCATTCCATTTTTTTTTTCTTAAGTTACTATATTTTTATATCAATAGCTGCAAGTTTCTGGTTAAGTAATTGAACTTTATTGACTTAGGTATTTAATTCATTTCTTACCCATGAAAAATCATAGAACTTCCTTTACTATATCGCTCAGAGCAACCATAAGCACAGCAGGTGTAACCCATCTTTTTGACTGATGTCATGTGATTTTATGTTGGAGCCAGAAATTTTGATGTCATGCGCAGTCTATCAGTATATATGGTTGAAGGGTGTGAAGCAAACTCTACAATGTATACTAAGTTGTTTTACTAGATATATACAAATATACATCTAGTTTTTATTGAAATACACTCCTAAAATTTTCCTAAAATTTTTCCAAAAATTCCTAAAATTCCTACCTAAAATTTTCCAGAAGTATGCTATGATCCCTGTTATAGTCACCATCGGACTTTTTGCAATGCATAGCCGCTGAACACCTGAGACCAAACAACTTGCAGAACTATGGTGGTATGTGAACGAAAACGACCTCTGGATGAATATATGTGAGTTATTGCTTTCTTTTAGTTTTTACTTTTTTTAAATAATAAACGTCATGATTAACTGCACCTCCATAATCACATGTTCATATTTTAACGTGTGTAATAGCAATTCTAAAAGAGGTACTGAATCTCTATATGTTATGTATTTTAACCACGTATAACTTGTGACCCTTATACGGAAGATATACATGAAGTATCTAAGAAAAATGCTCTTGATAATTTGTTTGATGAAGCTACTAAGAGACCAGCTTCAGCAGTTAAATGGAAGAACTATGAAGAATTGAGCCTTGCACAAGGGATGTTTTATGGTGTTAAGGCTTTAAGGACAAATGTAAGTGAAGCCTCTCAACAAGTAGTTTCAATTGAAAAGTAATTGAAAAAAATCTTCAAATATATCATCATACTTCAATAAACAACCTAAACATTAAAACACAAAAGATTAAAACCAAAACAAACTGTTATGTTTAGATTTGCAGGATATGTTAATATACAGTGTACTTAATGACGAAAACGACCTCTGGACGAACATATGTGAGTAATTGCTATTGCTTTCTTTTAGTCGTTTCTTGTTACTATTAGCCCGCCATCACATAATTCTGAGGAGTCTATGCAGCATTTAATCTGTTTTAATGTTTGTCTTTGTTATCACCGCTAATGTCTTTATAGCTTTCTATAACTGAATTGTTTTTGTACACAGATATTGGCTTGCTCTTTTTTTGATTTACACTTTGTAAAAATATTCACTTTATTAGTAAATTTAAACATTGCCATAAGTTTTGTTACTTATTGTGCAATATCTAAAATTGTTATATTTTTGCCCGCTTTCATTAAGTTAGGCAATTTATACTAATCTGTAATCTAATACCAGTATTTTGTGAACAATATTCCTATTATTTGTTACCAAACAAAAGTTTATTGAAATAAAAATGTAACCCATTCCCCATCCAGGAGTTTATCTTATTTAGTTCATAATAATAAAATAATAAAAATTAACAGAAATCCAACAAATTGTACTTTTTGGTGTAAGATCTTATAAAAATAAAGACTTAATCGTAAGCCGTGCGCATCAATTTTTTTTTTTTTTTTTTCCTTCACCTTATCTTTACCTCTATTGATGTAGTTTTTCAACAAGAAGCACCTGCCATTGGTGCTGTATTTTAAACCTTCAGCTTTCCCAGATGGATCAGCAGCTGTTGATTTTACAAAAAGATGATTGATTCTGTAATTGTGGCTGGAAGAAGAGCTTACATAAAAGCAAGTACTTTTACAGGTGTACATTTGCAAAGATTTTATTCTGATGTCAGGAATTTTTACAAAGTGGCCTGTGAATACATATTAAAGTTTCCACTAAAAATTTAACTGTTCAATCATGCAGGGGTAGTAGATGTGTCACTGCAAAAGCAAGTTTCTGTCACTTGAGTTCATTGTATCATCCTTTCCCCTGGTGGGTGTTCTTAATACTGAAGAAATCAGCTGGATGCAGTTTACATCTTACCAATTTGTATATCTATTAATGAAAGTGTGGACACTGGCAGGAGGTAAACGATATATCTTCTAATTACAGTTTTTCTTTTGGTGTGCACTAATTTTGTATCTTTAAGAACATTATGAGGTCTGGCATTATATTGTGTCACGCGAACGATGTGTCTCAGCGTACGATTACTGATAATAAACAGCTCAAAAAGTTGGCACCTCTGTGTATAGCATTTATGTGAGTTTCATTATCATAACAATTCAACATTAAAATAGTACCTAGTATACAGAACTTTTTTATTGTGACAATATTTATTGTTTTATTCCATTTCATAATTTAATCAATTTTGTTAATATATATCAAATACGTGGAGATAATGTAAATGGACGATGTCATCACTCTTTCCACGTTATTTTTTAAACAACGCATAGCGACTGAAAAATTGTATTCCGGCACTGCTGGGATCGGACCCCAGAACTCTCGATAACTAGTCGAGTGCGTTCGAATTTACGCTACAGCGCCAACAATTCTCAGCCCCATACGTGGTTTATCAGTCAGCATCTGACTACACGAATACGTATTGATGGTCTCAGCATCTGAGATGTCGTCATCTGGTGGCATTTAACGCAACAGCTATTTTAATTGTAGCTGATAAGTTCAAAGGCCGATGGAAATGGTTAATCGCCATACGTGGTTTATCAGTCAGCATCTGACTACACGAATACGTATTGATGTTAACCATTCTATCGCCCTTTGACCATTTCTATCGCCCTTTGAATTTATCAGCTACAATTAAAATAGCTGTTGCGTTAAATGCCACCATATGACGACATCTCAGATGCTGAGACCATCAATACGTATTCGTGTAGTCAGATGCTGACTGATAAACCACGTATGGCGCTGAGAATTGTTGGCGCTGTAGCGTAAATTCGAACGCACTCGACTAGTTATCGAGAGTTCTGGGGTCCGATCCCAGCAGTGCCGGAATACAATTTTTCAGTCGCTATGCGTTGTTTAAAAAATAACGTGGAAAGAGTGATGACATCGTCCATTTAATCAATTTGGATTTGATATGCATTTCAGATGTACTCTTAACTGGCAAATAATTGATCGGGGTTTTAATAATAATTTTTTTTTTTTTGAGTTTCCCAATTGTTTTCTGTAATGTGCAGAAAATGTTGGTCCCTGAAAGTCCCCCCCCCCCTTTTTTTTTTAATTTTGGTCCCTAAGTTCCTTTTTAATGAGGTTAAATACTAAAAGCCCTAAGATTGAAAAGAAAATGTTCTGCTAGGATGGACTTTGTACTGCAATGCACATCACAGTTTTAAGTACTTTGTGTTCCTGGGTGTTGTACCACTATTGCATGCTATATGCTGAGCCCAGCTTCTCTGCTGATCTCCAGTCTTACACCCAGTAAAGGTGATAGGCCATTTTGATGGCAGGCATTATTTCACTTTATTATGATGCAAAAGTAACTTTGCCATAAATGTAACAAAAATGGTATGCATTGTTCATACAACAAGGCATAACACTCACAGCACCCACATGCAATCATGAATGGACCATGACCAATTAAGGGTTACTCCCAAGTGATGCATAGCTCCTTGGTTTTGTGTCACTTCTGCACTTAGCACAATGTGAGAAAACTCTAATTCAGTAGGCACAGTATATGAACACAGCCTGCTGTATTTTCAAAACAAGACCTGATCGCCAATTTTTAATGTCATAATTGTGTTTAGCACCTCAAAATTAGTAAAGAACAGTTGTTTTCATTTCCAAAACATTTTCAGTGCTGTACAGTGTAATTATTCCTGGAATGGAAGTGTAATGCTTTTAATGAAAAACAAATTTTTAGTATTTGTAAAAAGAATAAAACCTCAGAAGAAAAAAAGATTATCTTAACTGATGTGTGCCTATGTAGCAAAAAAAAAATATATATATGAAGGAAATATGTAACATGACAGTGCTTAGTATGAGGTGATTTAATGTGAAATGAATGTTACTTCCTTTTTACTGAAAATGTATGCACCTCTTCACGAGTAATTTTTGTCTTTATTATTTATTTTTATTTTTTGTAGGGTTTCACCAATTGGTCGAGAAGAGATTTCAATCAATTTATTAAAGCCAATGAGAAGTACGGCCGTGATGACACTGAAAATATTGCTCGAGAAGTTGATGGAAAATTACCAGAAGAGGTAACATGCCCATTCTGGTTTTTAAAAGCAGTATCATCAATTAGTAGTAATATTAACTTTATTCTCCTCAACTTTCCTTTGCAGTACAGTGTGTTTTGGAAATATCAGTAATGGATTCTTTATTTGGATCATGAATGTAATAATTGCTTCTGTTCATTCCTAACTTCCTGTCAGGGTAACTTGACAATGGATGACTGTTGTTTATTCCTTGAACATACCCTCTCATTGCTGTGTGCTATATTACAGTTTCTGTCTAGAGAAAGCCTATTGTCATTTATAATACAGCATGTTTATAAATGGTGGGAACAGTTTCAATAATTTATTGTACATGGAGTAAGAGAGATACCATTTACTTATATGTACCGTGTGAAAGAAAAAACATAAAAGTTTTCCCATTGTTACTGCCGAGGTGTGTATGTCCATCATTCACTGACAGTTGGTGTTATCTGTCATACCCTACCTACCACATGCATAGTTTTGTTAAACAATGGTGGCTTCCAGTCCCAAAAAGGCATTTTGTGTTCTACTGTTTGATAAAAACAAGTGTGCAGAAAACATTCTTTTTTAAAATTTACCTAGCTTTTAAAATAAAAGTTAAAATCTACTTTTTCACCACCAGCGGAATTCCATGTCGCAAAACAGATAGAAAGAAATAAACCAGTAAGTTAGAATTAGTTGTGTCAATTTGTTGAAATTTCATTTGTAGAATTTAGAGCATTGATTAGCATATTTAATTAATTAATTATAAAAGTAATTCACATTAATGTGAATTTCAGCATCTTTAATGTTGTGCAAAATGAAAGCCGCCTGTGTTTAAGCGCAGTCCGATAGCTCCGTTCTTGTTACTGTGTCCTAAAGAAGCAATATTCGGCAATCCAAGTCTTTACCTTTGAGAACAAATACAGATGTTTTATGAGATTCTTGGAACCTAGCATTTTACGTCTTTTGAAAACAAGTATCGGTAATAATTTTTTATTGCAGATGGAACTTCATTTTCACATTTCGGAATTTTAATCTTGTTTAATTTTACTTGTGATCGGTATAACAGCTAATTCAGAAGTGAAGTACAATCGTCATTTTTGTTGTTGATTTTTTTACTTTATGTCGTTTTTAAAACGACATAAAATACAACGAAAAGACAGCCAAATGTGTTTGTTTGTGCTTCTTGTTTTCCGACGTACTGCTATCGAATTCGCTGATGAATGTCGGAGAAGTTGTTATTTATATTGGTGTAACTAGCGAAAGTCACAAGATTTATTTGTACATAGTTTGAGAAGATGTGCCGATTAGGTCCTCTGCGAATCCCACCATAAAGCTCTGTCGTAGCCAGTGCAATCTGAAACAAGTTAAAAAGCCCAAAAGTGTAAAAAAAAAAAAAAAAAAAAAAATAACTCAACTGTATGGCTCTTAAAAAGGTATGGGAAGAATTCCTTTTGTAAGTACCGTATTTTTCAATGTATAATCCATCCGCAGGCCGTAATATTCGGGGGTTCCCGCATGTAATCTGTACCTGGGCGGTGTTGATCCCGAACAGTCATTTTGTACAGAAGAGTCGAGATTCACGGGATAACTCAGCAGTCCAAAGAAATGTGGGGGTTCTTATTATTTTAAAAAAAAAAAACTCATTTTTAATTGCTTCTCTGTTACTTTCAAGTGAATAAAGAGCAAAAAATTATGAGGGTTTTTTTTTTTTTTTTTTTTTTTTTCAGCATTACTGCAGTTCTTTTTTAGATTCCATAGTATGTAGTTCCGTTGATAGACCTACGACACTCACAAACGCTCAGCTTCCCAGAGCATAGGCAGGCATGCAAAAAAAAAAAAAAAAAAAAGACCTACCTCATTTGTAGCGAAATTCTATTCTGCGATCCTTTTTTATGAATTCTTCCGTTACTTCATAAAACGTAGGCTTTGACATCAAAGTCTTCAGGAGAACCTTTTCGATTGTCATTAAAGACAGTCCAGATAGTCTGTCTTGTCCCTGTGTACTGCAGGAATATGTTTTTATTCTTTTAAAAGCGGAAGACGATCTCTCTGAGGAAGCCGTGGAATAAATGATTGTCACAATTAAATGGCACAACTTATTTAGTTCCGTCAAGCATTTATCCAAACCAAGCTTGTGCAAAGATTTGAACAATTTGCAGACCGTTTTACTGCTTAATTCTGGGGAAGAGTAAAGAACACTTAATTCACTTTTTAACCTTGTGAAATCAAAGCGTGTGGGATACGTTTCTTTGAGTGAATTCAAGCTCTCTTCGGGAAACTTAAGCTGGAAGATCTTAAGACTTTTCTGGATTAATGAGCTCCACAAACTTTATTTTATCGAAAGGTGAAAATCTGCTTTTCATCTGTTTGCTAATAGTGTCAATTATTTCTGCGAGTAAATGTTTCCAGGGATCCGCAGATGTCTTTTTGAAAGAAGTTAATGTAATCTTTTTCAACGGAGGATGAGAGAAAGTGGGGCACAGGGATTCACATTCTTCTAGATATTTTTTATAGGAAGCCCGGTTTTTTGTGATATATTCCTCTGTGCTCTTGATATGGTGCACACAGAATCCAATATCAAGATTTCTTGACTGCAATATTTCACACAAAATTTCCGTTAAGCTGAAAACATCATAAAATACACAAAGGATGGAGATGAACTCTGGATCTTTTAGCTTGTCAAGTACCCTTCAGCAGATAAATACGTTTCCCCATCAAATTTTTCAGGGCTTTAAAGAATTATTTCAAAATATTTCACGAGAGAATTATATTGCTGCCTTACTGTGAACACGATTCTTGACTTGAAGTTCCACCTTACTGTAGATCCTGTGGGTAATCTGCGATTAACAGTATTTCGCAAAAGTTCGCTTCGAGATGAAGATCTGGAAAAAAAGAATGATAGATCATCAAGTGTCAGGGGGAAATGCGACATTCTTTTATATTTTGAGCGGAGAATGATAATACGAGGTTCATATTATGCGCATAGCAGTGAACAAACATTGCATCTGGAAACAGCTGCTGTACTCTGGTTTGCAATCCTGTTAATTCCCCTGCCATAACAGCTGCCCCGTCGTAAGTTTGAGCTATTAATTTAGCACCACATTTGTGAGTCTCGACAAAGGATTTCACGTGAAAGAACAGTTCTTCCGCAGTTTTTCCACTGCTTACATCGGAAAAGCCGAGAAATCGTTCGACCACTTCGGCATCTTCGGTTGTATATCACAGTACTGTAGATAACTGAGATTTCTTAGAAATGTCAAAAGTTTCATCCATCATGATAGCTGTAAAGTAAGAATTATCAATTTCTTTGTAGATGTGGGTTAGCATTCTTTGCTGAACAGCATCGATTAAGTCGTTTTGAATTCTGTTGGATTGGCCTGAAAATGCCATTGAGGAATCCAGGTGCTGCTTCAGTAAGGGATCAAATTCACTAATCAGATTCAAAGTTTCTACATAATTGCCTCGTTTTAATGATGTTTCTGATTCGTCATGTCCACGAAAAGCCAGTTCTTGAATAGCTAAATGACACACAACACGAATAAGCCTTTGCAAAACATTGCGATTTTGTTGCACCTTTTCATTATGTTTTGTGACAGACATATTCTTCTGTTGATCCAATAAGCAATCGATTCTCATGGAGCCAAATGTCTTCAATTTTATGCAAGCCCGCAAGTGCTGCTCAGAACCTTCATGGCGTTTCATGGCATTATGCAAATTATTTAAGTCCGCATAACCAGTTTTGTTCCAAACGATTTTCTCATGGCAAAATAACAAACAAGGCCAACAGTACAGCTTTTGGTGTTTTGAACTACCATAAATCCATTCTGTTTCTTAAATGGAAGCGTTGAAATGTCGTTCGTATGTTTTATCTCCTTTCTTAAACGACGATGTTAAGCAACTCAATGTTGGTGTTGGCCTTCCGTTGCTAACACACTCCGATTTTTCCCCAAAACTCAGGTAATCGAAAGACTTATTCATTAATTTTGCAACATTATCCTCCGCTTCATTTGCCATTGCTTTCCCTTTGTTCACTTAAACCAACGAATATGGAAAAAACAGCCTGAGAATGTTACAAACGTTACTACACGAAACACCTCTCAAAGCGATACACATGCAGTGAATAGCGAGTTACAGGCAAAAGAAATAATGCTTCTCATTGGTGGATGCAACAGTGGCATTCGCATTTTGACCAGTCGTATGACCGGTTTTCCACAGCAGTTGACATTACCCCAAAGCCTCTACTGAAGTGGGAATTTGTAAGGTGAACAATGTGAAACCACCTTGAAAGCTAAGAGCTATGAGAGTAAGCTTACCTCTACCAGTAGGTCCGTTCTCTCAGAAAAATACATTTCTTTGCACGTTAACTTCCATTTTAATATCCACGGTTGGTTTGGGCTGTTGGTGCGGCGGTTTTATGTTGTCTTCAACATGTTCTTTTATTTGACTGAGTGAGCAATTTATTAATCCATACTGCTGTAATGATACTTAATTGAAGAAACCTCATATTTTTTTTATTTTTTTTACTTTAAAACCCCATATTTACATTGACTTTGAAAAAATCTAACCGGCAATCCAATTGGCTTATAAAACCTATCATTCAGTGAACCTAATTGCTTGAACATTCAGAAACAATACACAAACTTCCTATTTACAAACACCAAAACATCTAACAAAACATTTAAAAGCCTAAAATTCAATTATTCACAACGAACTTATCTCATTGCCCTCTATTTACAAACACATCTCACTCTCACATTCATGCACCACACCTCTGCCGTTCCCAACATAGATTGCCCCGAGCAGCTTTCCACCTGTCCAGGGTCATCCTCAGGAGGCCAGATGGTATCAGCCCTGCTATCACAGTGCGAGTGAGTGAGAGAAGCGATTTCTTGTGTCGGCCCCATGTCCCACGTCATATTGAACACATGGCCACCTTGGCTCCATCTGTTAGGAACTGTAGTTAATATTTTATTTTCTTCTGCAGTATTTTTTTCCTTTTTTGTTCTATTTTTATTAGTTCTTTCCATTTTTCGTTACGTACATTTGGGTCCTTATGATTACATACTCGATCCCTATTTTTTTCGATCAGTACTGATTCTGCAATACGCAAATGTCTTTCATTGTTACTTGATTTAATTATTTTGATGTCTTCAAATTTTGGGTATCTTTGATTATCTAAGCAGTATTGTATCAGTGCTGTTTTCTCCTCTTTTTTTGCGTGTTGTTGCAGGCGATGTTTTAATTGGTTTTTGGTACTCCCTATGTACTATATTGGTGGGATGCCTGTTATTGGAATTTCATACACACCAGCTTTTTTCCAAGATACTACTTTTTTCCGTATTATTAATTATCATATCTTTGACTGTCAGTACTTTGTTTCCCATCTGAATTCCATATTTGTGGCATAACTTATTTATCTCTGTTGATATTCTTGGAAGGTAAGGTAAAGCACCAACATATTGTAATTCCTTTTTTCTTTTTGAGGTTGTGGTATCTTGAATCTTAACTTGTACTTCATATATCCATTTATTTATTTTTTGTGGTGGGTATCCATAACTTAATGAAATTTCTTTAATGTACCTGATCTCTTCATTCCAGAATTCTTCTTTAGCGGAGTGTGTAATTGCTCTTTTAATTAATGTTTTAATGCTATTGCATTTTTGTGTATAAGGGTGTGTTGATGAATATGGAATCAGAACAGGAACATATGTTAGTTTTCTATGCACTTTATATTGCATATGGTCATTCTGAATTTAATTTTCCTTTTCACCGAATTTCAGAATAGCTGCACTTCGTTGAAGAGAAGCTATCGCCAAAATGTCATTGGTGGCCACACTGTATTGTGGAACGTTCTCTTGGAATCATTAGCATGTAGCTGTCAAATTTCCAGTTTTCACGTGAATGTGATTGTGAACTACAATAAGCGAATGCGAGGAGGTGTAAGTGTAAGATAGTAGCATCTCAAACCGGGTTTGCGAACTGCTGAATGCTTGTAGCCTGGGAATCTGTATTAAAATTTCGGTGGTCTGTCCTGCCAATATGTCCACGCGATTGCCGTTCTGGATATTTTACCCTGGTCATATCTTTTATATATACAGTATATATGCAGGGTGCATGGGAAAGTCCCTTTAGCCTGAAATAACTTGCAAATGGAGAGAGGTACAGTTATGCAAGTGAAATAATGGTATAGTAAAGCGACTACGCCTAATCGAATTCAACCAATAGCAGTACCCCTAGTGGCGAAATGCGAAAGTTAGCCATTGCGAATCGAAAACTAAAAGAGATAGAGCAAAGTTGTAGAGCCTCAATTAATTAGTACAAAACAACATTTGTTTCACACGGATAAGATAAATTGTCGCCTGAATACCCTAAAATGTCTGAAATCGATGAGCGACGATTTGAATGACACATTTCACAAATGTAGCCATATGCAAGTGCAGATTGTGACGTTGTACCGTACCTACGATATAAAAAACCAGTAGCAGGATGTACCCTGATCAGAAGTTTAGGTCTACGTACGCTGTGTGAGAATGGCGAGCTTCACTCACTCCCAATATTGTGAGATGGTGCTAATTTACGGCGAATGCCAAAGCAGAAACGCGGCGCTAGCTGCACGGGAATATTCCATTCGTTTTCCAGCTGGGCCACATCCAAGTGCGGTTACCATCGCAAGTGTAGTGAGACGGCTCAGGGAGACAGGAAGCACTAAAAGTCGTTCTCGTTCTGGCAGACCAGTGGGTGCAGGTATGCGTATAATGGCAGAGGATATTTTGGCACATGCACTAGCCCATCCACAAAGCAGTACAAGAGATGTCAGCAGGGCGAGTGGCTTAACACCGGGCCGTGTATGGCAAATACTGCATGCTCAAGGTGCACATCCCTATCGTGTCACTCTGCAGCAAGAACTGTTACCACGGGACAATGAGCGTCGATTTGATTGGTGCAACTGGGCGTTGATTAATGTTGAAGGTGACTCAGACTTTTTATCCACCATTCTTTGGTCGGACGAGGCAGTGTTCCACCGTTACTTTCACGAATACAAATATGTATGGTGGGCAATGGCGAACTCTTCGAACATACTCGACATTAACTTTTTATCACTGTGTGCCAGTTTGCCTCTTTTGTTTTTGCTTTGTCTGACGTCATGAAACTGTATTGACATAAGTACACATTTATGCAATAAATTGTGTGTATTTGCTCATACCTATGCCTGTTCCCTTCAAACGTTCACACAAAAGGTTGTGCGTCGATTTCGGACATTTTAAGGTATTCAGGCGACAATTTATCTTATCCGTGTGAAGCAAATGTCGTTTTGTACTAATTAATTGATGCTCTACAACTTTGTAATTGGAAATTTTGCTGCTCTATCTCTTTTTGTTTTCGATTTGCAATAGCTAACTTCCGCATTTTGCCACTAGGGCTGCTGCTATCGTTTGCATTCGATTCAGCGTAGTCGCTTTACTATACCATTATCTCACTTGCATAACTGTACCTCTCTCCGTTCGCAAGTTATTCCAGGCTAAAGGGACTTTCCTATGCACCCTGTATATACAGGGTGATTCCTAAGTCACCTCAATAACTTACGAACAAAGGCAGCTTTTAAAGCTATGGAAGTAAGGTATTATATAGTAAATAAACCATGCGCTATCGGATGAGAGTGACTGCAGCGCCACTAGTAGCGAAATGTGGATGTTAGCACTCCTATCTCGGAAACCATGAGAGATACGGGAAAGAGATCAATTAAAAACTTGTAGAGCATCAGCGAATTAGTAGGAAACGACATATGGTAGAAACGGTTGGGGTAAGTAGATGGCTGGAAACGCGAAGTTGTGCGAATGAAGCCGGTTCGTGTCATTGTTGTGGTAACAGTCTAGCAGAGAGAAATGTATGAAGTATGCGACCGCACGCCTGCGAGTGTCATATGCAAATTCTGTTGTGACATAACGCCTCACCTGCCATATCAGGCACGGCGTGGCGATATATGAAGGATCGTCGGTCAGGAGCTATGTCATTCATAACGTGAGTATCGGGTAAAGATGGAGCGTGGCAGGCTATTCGAATGAACAGTATCGCAAGGTGGTACTGCTATATGGCGAATTCGGACGCAGCGCGAGGGAGGTGTCACACCAGTATGGCTTACGATTTCCGACTCGTCCATGGCCAACAGCGTGGACCATCAGTCGCTCGGTTCGATGGCTACGAGTGACAGGCAGTATTGCAGCGCGTCCCAGTTCGGGCGGACCCACCGGAATGGGTAGGGATGTGCAACCAGTCGATGTTCTGGCATACGTTTTGGCCAAACCACACACCAGTACGAGGGAAGTCAGTATGGCATGTGGCTTATCACAATCCCGTGTGTGGAACATTTTGCATCAGCATGGTGCCCACCCGTACCGTACAGTACCGCTGCACGTACTGATGCCTGGGGATAATCGATGATGTCTAGATTGGTGCAATTTTGTAATGAAACACCGTAGAAGAAAATGTGGTTCTTCTATCAAACATCCTTTGGACTGCCAGGTGCAGAGGTGATTTAAGAGCTAGACAATTTCAAAAGTTACAAAAAAAAAAAAAAAAAAAAAAAAATGCCCAAAATTAAGTACACCAATACCTTGAATTCACTGAACACACAAAGCAATGAATAAAAGTGACTCAAGATTTGGGGGTATAAAAACTGCTGTCAGTTGTCTTTATTGGGCCAAGGGCTTCTCGCCTGGCTAAATTATGGGAATTTTCACAGCGTAAAAGTTTTTTTTTTTTTTTTTGTTTCTCTTAACAATAAGACAATCGTGTGGAGAAAAAAGACTGTATTCTCAATTAAACACCCAACAAGTACGACATAGTGCTCATATTATCTTTGAAACAATTTTTTTTCTGAGCGCTGATATTTCTTACCACCATGTTGGGTGCAAATTTTCTAATCAGATAAATGTAACAACAAAAAAAAAAAAACCACTTCGGTATGAATTAATTGGTGCTCTTTTGAAGCGATTGTACACACATTTAAACGGGCATGTGATTCTCTGCTACTTAGCGGAATTCCGTGAATTTACTTTTTAGAAAAACGGAAATCCGCTAAACTTGTCATTTATTTGCAATTTCAGGCTTTTGACAAAAGTTTGCGATTGTTGACATGGGGGCGGATCAAGAGAGAAATATTCATTTGGTAGGTGGCAATATTTCAGTCGTAAGACGTTCTCTTTCTGCTGCTGCGTGGCTGACTGGCAACTTCAGACTGATGCTGCAGCTGCTGGTGACGTCACTGCAAATGTCTCGGTGTGCTCAAAACCGGTTTTCTTCGGGAACGTTCCACTGTTTCAGTTCACTTCCGTCCTTTCTACTGCTATTTGCTTTATTTATTTGCTGGGAGGCAAAATCCGTTGAAGGACTGGGTTAAGCCTTGAGCCATTGTACGCAGCTGCCAAGAGATCAACAAGAAAGAAAAGTTCTGTTCACATGTGATTGGACATTTACGTTACGAACCTCCTCTCTCTGGTGGGTGAAAGTTTCATACACGTCCAGAGTGTGAACCATTACAGATTTCCCCGCCCTGGAATTGCGGATGACTAACGAAAAATTACGGAAATTCAGATTTTCGCTGATATTAAGAATGTTTTATTGGTTATGTAATTAATCAATGTAAAAGTTTCTGAACAAAGTTCGTGGCACAGCTCTGCTTCTTCTTCTTTTTTTTTTTTTTTTTTTTTTTTTTTTTTCCCGAGGAGAAGGAATTTGTTTTGCTTGTTTGAAAGCTGAGTTGAAAGAAAGCACGTACAACGCCTGGCCAGGATTACGTCGGTTCGGGATGCTTCTTTCGCCATGGCGGGACTACATCGGCACGAAGTCTCTGAACAAAGTTTGTAATGCAGCTCTTTGTTTCTTTTCTTTTTTCTCTTTCCGAGAGGGAGGAATTTGTTTTGCTTGTCTGAAAGCTAAGTAGAAAAAAAGGCACAGCGCCTAGCCGAGATTTCGTCAGCCCAAAGTCTCTGATAAAAGTTCATGGTGCAGCTCTTTTTTTCCCCCCCCGAGGAGGAGGAATTTGTTTTGCTTTTTTGAAAGCTAAGAGGAAAGAATGCACGGCGCCGGGATTACATCGGCCCCGAAGCCTCTGAACAAAGTTCGTGAAGCAGCTCTTTGTTTCATTTCTTTCTTCTTTTTTTCCCTCCCGAGGTGGAGGAATTTGTTTTGCGTGTTTGAAATTTAAGTGGAAAGAAGCCATGACGCCGGGCCCTGGTTTAAGTCGGCCCGGTGTGCTTCTTTTGCCATGGCCCGGTATTACGCCAGCCCGGCGTGCTTCTTTTGCCGTGGCCCGGTATTACGCCAGCCCAGCGTGCTTCTTTTGCCGTGGCCCGGGATTACATTGGCCCGAAGCCTCTGAACAAAGTTTATGATGCAGCTCTTTGTTTATTCTCTCTCTCTCTCTGTCAGCTTGAATTTGTTTTACTTGTTTGAAAGCTAAGTGGAAAGAATGCACTGCGCCATGTCGGGATTTCGTTGGCCAAAAGTCTCTGAACAAAGTTTGTGATGCTGCTCTTTGTTTCTTTCTTTTTCTTTTTTTTTTTTTTTTTTTTTTTTTTTTTTTTTTTTACCCCCATAGAGGAAAAAAAAAATTTTGTTTGTTCAAAAGCTAAGTGAAAGAAAGAATGCACGGCGCCAGGGTCGGGGCCAAATTTACACAGAATAGGGCCCTAGGCACAGCACGAGATGTGCCCCTACCCATCCACATTCTTGAAAGAGTAAGTACTTTTGTCGCTACGAAGTATTATCAATTAATTTAAAAGTTGATTTAATAAATGGGATATTGGGCGGGAAAAAATAGGAAAGTATATATATACTTTTATTAAATCTTAATGTTAGCAAGGAAATTCGCACCTAAAAATATAGACTGGTGGTAAGTAAACCACTTTTATAGTTCAATATTGCTATTTTTGCATGTGTATATATGTATATAATAAAATTTGCGATAATAATTTTTGCGTATGTCACGTTCGTTTGTTGTTGGGTTTTTTCGTTTTTTTTATGTGTATCTTGGAACAGCTTTTGGTGTTTTCAGTTTATTTTATGCTTAGGCAATCACATGCCTGATTCATATATTTTGTTGACTTTCAGCATTTCTACCCTCTTTTTTCTCACAACGACCATGCGAAACACAATGCACAACAATCACACATTATACACTTATGGCCAAAAATATAAAAAAAATTGTGACTTCAGATATGTAAATGCATTAACTCCCATGTTTTCGAAGCTCTAAGGTTTCTTTATAACATCATCTTAATGCTCCTAACCTTTTTACAATCCAAAGCGTTTATATTTACTTGCAATTTCAACCATCTTACATTAATAAGATTTCAACTATAAACCAGAATATGAAAAAATTTATTTTTAGATTATGTAAGAATATTAAGGCGTTCAGCACCGCCTCACCATAACTTTAAACCATTTTTTTTTTTTTTGGTTTTTTGGTTTTTTTACACGACTACAATAACAATCAGGCATTACTACAATTACACTTCCCGATAATTTTTAAGCATTAGCCCTGCTGTTTTTCAAGTATTCAAGTAAGGCAGCAATGTTTCTCTGAATTTCAGATGTAGTGGAGTTGGTTGGCCATAATGATAAAATGAAGTACGGATCAAGATTACCTTTTTCTTTTTTTTTTTTAAGGGCAGGTTTCGGAAGAGGTCAAGAGGTCGCCGGCCTTGTTCACATCCGGGGGAAGGGGGAATGTCTTTCCAGAGGTTTTTCTTTTCCTTCCTTCAACATCTGAGAAGAGGACCTTTCTTGATCAAGATGTCTGTTTCCTCTTTGAGCAGGTTTTTTTTTTTTTTTTCCCCTTTTGTTTCCAACAGTATGAGTGACACAAACTGGAGATATCTTACCAAGATGGCCTTCGAATAGGTGAGGTGGAATGGTCAGCAATTAAAGGGTTGACTGTCATCTCAGCAGCAAGTCCGATGAATCAGGTTGGATTATTCGCCCTTTGTCCCATTAGTATGAGGGTGCAAATAAGGGAAGACTAAGTTCTCAGCATCAAGCCTTTGCAGAAAGCATGACCCTCAGTGAGGGGTCTAGTTGTGAATGAGACAAGAGCCAGGGACGGAGTGTCCAAAAACTATGGCCTCAGAGTCTCCTGCAAAAATTATTCACGCTTGCGTCAAGCATCCGAACTCGAATGTCGCAACGCAATTGGATGAAAAGTCCACTCGCTCTCAAAGCCAAGGGGTGAAGGTGGGGGAGGAAAGGAACAAAAAAACAGCTTGGTCATCATGGCGCCTTAGCGAAAAATCATCCTAGTCACCGTGAATTTGCAAAACTTGAAGTCTGCGATTCTTGCCCCGGGCAAAACACCTGTCGTTGGGGTGACCTTTCTATCAAAATTTCTAGATCTTTATCTCCTAATCTGGTGCCTTCCTGTCTGCATGTTGCCTGGGAAAATTTCTTGACGAGAAGTGAAAAAAATGAAATGATGCAGATTCAGGAAATCCCAATTTTCGCATAAAAATTTATAGCAAATGCACAAATTAATATTTTTTGAAAATTCATAAATACAATAATGCTACTTCATTAACAATACAATTCACTGAAGAAGAAATTTCAGAACTCGGGAAGCAAAAACAAAGAATTCCCTATGCTAAAGTTATCATTTTCCAACTGGCATAAAATAAAACTGCTTACCAAAATTGTATCTTGCTAACACACCTCAGTGTCACATAAATTTATACTGAGTATTCAAGTAAGGCAGCATTACTCACTATGAACACACTACTGAATCCTAGCCATAATGTAAGTTTAAAATAAATATGCATGAAGTTATGATTTAATGCTACTCATTGCAATATATATATGTGATTACACAAACAGATAAAGAAAGCATGTACACAACACAAAAAGAAAAAATTCTCCCCTTGTTTAATGAAAACGAAAATAAAAAAAATTGTTTGGATTGCTCGCCTCCAAAAAAAAAAAAAAATTTCAAAAATCAACGAAAAAAAGAAAATCGTTCTTGGAGATAAGAATGTGTGGATATGTGATGTTTCGCATAGTGAGAACCGGGATATGGCCCTAACCCCCAATATCACTCGTAGAAACAGCAACATATCATAAAATGTTTGTTGCTCCATGAGCTTTTTTTTTTTTCCTAACATGGAGGTTTGGGCACTCCTGCTCATCTTCATTGTCAGGTTGAGGATTTAATTGGGCTATGTCTTCATCCCCCACTCTTAAATCTTCCCAGACCTCTATTTCAGGTTGATATTTTCATATGCTCAAAATGTTTCTTTTTTATCTAATTTTTAATTTTTCAAAACTAGATTTCATTCTTTATCAAGTTCATGTCCCATCAGATCTTCAGGTTTCTTCACCATTGTTTAATGGTTGCAATTTCGGTGATGTGTTGGCTAGTAAAAGTTGAATATTTACAGATTGAATTTCAGAAATGCGTTGATGTACAGTTGTTATCAGTGATGAGAATCCTTTACGCATCTGCAACATCATTTTTTATAGAACATTTTCAGACAGTTTTGAAAAATTCCATTATTCGGGTGATTTTATTTGATTGATTGATAGTGAGTCAAGATTTTACTATAAAAAAAGATCTAGGTTTTATAGATTTGCCCATCATTATTTGCTTAATTTTGTTAGGCCCACTCACTTTAGCTGTTGAAAGTAACAATACATTATCTTTGCTGTGCTTCCCACACCATGAGCAGTTTCACCTTTTAAAGATATAGTATGTCAGGCAGACATTTTTAAAACAGGCTCGTTTTGTCATCATTGGAAGCGTTAGTCATAATCTCTTAAAATGGTAGGCAGTTTCTTCAGCCATTTGGAACAGATATCTTCATCCGTGGTTATATTTTCACCACAACGCTTATGTTATCTGATATGTGACAATTTCTGAAACCAGAAATCATTTGCAGGGGTGAAAGAGTTCTGCCAAAAAGCGGAATTCCACCTTTTTGGAAGTCACTTGGGGAGTTCCCCAGATCGATGCAAAAATGCAATAATTGAAATAAAACAAATTAGATCAGTGTAAATATATGATTGACATTATTGGTTTGATGTAAGCACATTGACTAAAATAAAATTCTTATTCATTCCTAAAGAAATGTTAGATAATTCTATGGCTTTTATGTATGCATATATGGTGCTTAGGGTAGTTAATAAATGCTGAAAGGTTAATTATTTTTGCATATTTCCTATGTGGGAAAAAGTTCAGCCTTTTTCTGCCATGACCACTTTCATGCCTGCATTTGATCTAGTTGCTTTCCAAAGACTTAAGCTTCCTCTCTCATGATGGATTCTCCCAGTGGCACATTTTTATCTCTACACTGAACATTTCATTTCCATTGATACATACATACATATCCCTAAGCTGATCTTTGATATTCAGAGGTTAGCACCTCACTAAAAGAACTCACTGTTGCTATATCAGATATCTCCATTTACAGCGATCTCGACACACAGCTTGAACTTCAGTAACATCCATCACATGCCACACACAAGGCCTTTTGTACTTCATACTTTTCTCATGCAGACATTCCTGAATCTGGTCCTTCCATAATTTCCTTGGCCTTCCTATACCTTTCTTTCCTGCCACTTGGGCTGAATAAATTCTTTTAGTATTTCAGTTTTTCAAGCTTTTATAGGTTGAGAAACCCTTTCTTGTCCCATTATGAAATTTTTACAATGTGTAAACAACAATCCAGTGATGTATTTTTTTTTTTTTTAATTTTAAAAAATGGGGTTTTATGCAATTCACGGTCAATTTTAATTACCTTGAAAATATATTATTTTTTTCAATAAGACTAATGTGTTACATATCAAATTAAAGCTCATAAAAACAGCTTTCCAATAAGACCAGTTTTAATACTGTAATTTGAAAGCAAACTGAGAAATCATTATTTTAAGACATGATGGTGACCCTGAAATTGTACTTTTTTTCCTAAGTTCAGCACCTTGCAGAAAAAGAACTAATGGTTCTTCCTGTTCAAAATTTCAACAGAATTTTTTCTTATGGCCAGCTAACTGTATACTGAATTTCCAAAAATCAAAAGACACAAGGTTGAAAATCATATTTTTTTTGTATTGATTTCACGTGAAATGACCCTCCTATAAGATATGCTCATCCTGAAGCACAACATCGCCCTGTAGAAGCGTGCAAATTTGAGAAGTTGTTTTTTATGTTGCAAGATGTCTGTGCTCCTTCTTGCAGACACTTTTTTAATTTACTTGGAACTAAAAAGAATCATTGGTTAAATGTATGTTCCAGCCTGGATGAGTAACATATCCAGATTTTTTGAGACTCAAAAGTAGGGAAACACCCTCTTCTTTCATGAATAAATTTTGTTTACTCAAGCTTTTGCATTTGAATGATTCATGTAAGTACATTTGTGTCTTGACATTCCAAGTATTTCTAATTAGTTGCATATTTGTTGTACTGTATGTTTGTATGTTGTTCATTATGAGTCTATTGTAACTGATTTTTTTTTCTTGGTAAGTGTGACTTTGGAGGGTGGTCCTATATTTATTAAAAAGTCATGTTTTTCTCTGACGCACACCCCCTCCCCTACTACCACCAACCTTTAATAACTTGTACTCTTTTTCCTATGAAATTGCTGAGAACTAATGGTCTCAGCTTAATGTGTGTGCAGTAGGGAACCAATGGGCATAATTAATATTGTAATTAATATATCTCTTTGTAGGTGTGTGTAACAGGTATTAGCTTTGTAATTTCACACCAAATTCCAGTATCTTTTATGTGCTTTTATTGTAGATTAACTATCTAAAATAAACCGTGATGTCGATTTCGTGTTAATTATATATGCTGTAATTCATAAAATTCAAACTTTTTTCCAATGTATACCAGATATTTTAAATGAGCATTCATGTTAATCTTTTTGTGATCCTGGTGTTTTTGGATTTTGCTTTAAAGGTTGCTGAATATTCTCAAATCTTTTGGGAAAGATGTCATGAACTACAAGATATTGAAAGGATCATGGCACAAATTGAAAGAGGCGAAGCTAGAATACAGCGGCGTGCAAGTATAAAAAGCTTTGGATGCCAAGGTATGTGAAAAAGTTGGCAGTTTAGTAGTTCAAAGTATCAACGTCCTTAAATTTTCCCTGGTTTTTTTTTTTTCTTTTGTTGCTGTTGTTTTATTAATTGCAAAGAATGGATTGAAGCAAAGTCCTGGTTCAGAAGTAAAAGCGGTGCAAAAATTTCCCTGTAGTCTTCAGGCACGAGATTCTTCCGTGGATTTGAGGAATTCCGCCATTTCCGTTATCATTTATGACATTCTCGAGATCAATGCACAACTGAACAGGAATTTCGGGGGGGTGGAGTTGGTGGGTTTTCCGTTGGAGGACGGAATTACCGTCTTTCAAAACTTTCAAAAACGGAAGTTAGACAGAGGTGAAGATTTATCCCGTAATCTTAATTTTCCTCTCATGTGATGTACCTTCTGCCCAGTGTTGTTACTAAATATCCTTGTATTCCATAAATTTTTGTATCTCAGTTTAAAAAATGGAGGGAAAATTTCTGAAAATGGAAGTCAAACGAAGCTCAGATTTCTTCTGTAATCGCAATGCCCCCCCGTGATATTCTCACTCTCCTGTGTTGTTGTTGAATGTAACTTTCCCCATGAATGTTTGGATTTAAGCTTGATAAGGGAGGTGACATTTGTACAAATTGATGCATAGTGCTCAAAGCATTCACATTTTCAAAGTCATCTAAAATAGTGAAAGCTTTTATATCATGCATTTAGGGTCCTCAGTCTGAAAGTGCTTTCAGCATGATGGATGAAATTGTCATCGCCGCCCCGGTGGCGCAGTGGTCTAAGCGATGGCCTCTGATCATTCGTCCGAACGGGGTCCGGGTTCAAATCCCAGTGAGGCATGGATGTTGTGTTTGTCTTGCGGCACTGGCTCTCTCCTTCCCTGGAACCAGTGACCCTAAATTAGGGACGGGCGACTGCTTATGGCCCATTGAGTTGCTCACGGTGGTCGTTAAACCTCCAATCAAAAAAAAAAAAAAAAAAAATTGTCATCTGAGGGAATTAAAAAGAAAAAAAGGAAAGTGACAATGAAGAAATATGAAGGGAATCATATCAACAGAAAATAAAATGAAGAAATTGATGCTGTGCAGCTGCAGAGTCAACAAAAGGCAAATGTGGCCATGGAACTTGTTGAGAAGAAAACAATACAAGAGGAAACTTGAGTTGATGTCCTAGTAAGTTAAACAACAAAACAAAACAAATACTGTATTTAAAGCAATGTCTTTTAAAACTATATTATTTTGTTTTGAATTCAATAATTTTATAAATGATACAGTGTGTGCTCCAGTTCAATATTTACGTAATAAATTACAATGAATAATTCCATCTCGTGCTGCGTTATGTTCACACTTGCTCTTCACGCATTCTGATTTTTCTTCCATTTAAAAAGTTCAGCTTTTTTGCTTCTTGGTTGGTCTCGTGTATGAAAATTGTATTAGCTTCAATCTTGACAATACTTTTCTGCTCTTGATCATCACATATATCAGATAGAACTTCTTTTTTTTTTGGGATTTAATTATCCTTCAATGATGGCTTTCATTGCATCAGCTCGACAGGACCAACAGTCACTTACTTTATTAGGAACGTATATGGTGTTTTTAGGTAACAGTTTTGACAATTTCTCAATCGAAATGTATCGTTCAGTTTATGCTGTAAAATACTCATACATATTCTGTACAAATTCAAAGAAATTAACAGCTACAGTACATGAATTAGCTGACACTTTTCCAGCTAAATTTAAAGAACATCCACAACACTGTACAAATGAATATAAAGAACTTTTTTTTTATCAAAATTAAGGCCAGCATTCCTTTATACTTGCCACTCATTTTTCTAGCATTATAATATGATTGGCCACGACAATCATCTATGTCAATCTTATATGATCATTTAGAAACTGCAGTAAAGCTTTTCCCATTGCAGAACCCATGTGTCCAGTATGTGGTATCAATGTCAGAAATCTTTCTTTTGGTGATGATCCTTCTACATAACGTACTGTTATTGTTAGTTGATTTTTGTGAGCTTCAACTGATTCAGAATAATATTTAGATTCTTTTATTTTTTCAATTGTTTCATTCAAGACTGTTACTCATTAAACCAATTAGTTCTTCACATATTGTGGATGGTAGATAATTAACATGGCAATATTTGCATGTTCTTTAATATGAGTCTCAACGAACAGGTCATAATCTGTTGGCAATTCCAAAATAATGAAAAGGTTACAATTTCTTGGTTAAACAATGGTTTCATTGTCACGTGTAAATGGTAATCCACCCTCTGCGATAAATTTTATTGTACTGACAACCAGAGTGCAAAATAAGTTGTATTACATTTAAAATTGTTAAGCAAAATTTATATTTTGTGATGTAAAAAATTAATTTGCATCACATTTTGCGACGTAATTTCAAAACTCATGAAAAATGATGAAATATATTACAGTGGGAAAATAATATTTCAGCACCCACACATCACTCTTAACGCTTACTACCAGTATAAGCATCCTACCCGGGCTTGCGTTATTTTCTTTATTTCCAAACCAGTTTAAAAACTGCCCCCTGCTATGCTCTCAAGGTGTTCAGCAGCTCACATGATCAAACACATCTGCTAGATGACAAGTGTCTAAGGATAACAGTATTTCTGATCCGTCGCGACAAGAGCTCCATTAAACAGCTGCATAATTATAATGCCACTTTTGTATTGGGCATTACCTGAATTTCCATAAAAAAAAGACATCTAGAAACATGCAGGTACAGTTGCCCATCAGACAGCTGCCAGTGGAAATAAGCCTAAGCCTCAAACTCTCCTGGATTTCTATACAACAATGCCAATGGAGAAAGCCATGTCATTAGTAAGTGACAAAAATTAAATAAAAGTGAGTAAACTTATCCACGTTACTTACTTAATAGCAAAAGAACTATCCTTTAAAAAATTTCCTGCTATTGTTGCCTTTGAAAAAAGGCATGGTGTTGAAGTAGGTACTTCGTACCATAGAAGTGTAATGTGATGACAGAAAACATATGCGAAGCCATGAAATCCACGTGCTATATTTCAGTGTATTCCAATGGTAGTGCAGATGTTAAATATTAGGGGAAAAGAGATTGTGTTTGCGAAATACTCGGTCGAGTCACGTTATTGTGACCACCAGCTAATATCCAGAGTAACCGCCATGTGCAGCACGGACAGCAGCTAGACGGGCTGGGACTGACTCAAATAAGGAGCTGGAAGGTGTTCACAGGTATGTGGAGCCATGCTGACTGCAGTGCATCTGACAGCTGCTGAAGGGTGCGTGATGGAAGACCCATAGAGCGAACACATGATCGAAGTGGTTCCTCAGATGCTCAATTGGGTTTAAGTCTGGGGATTTAGGTGGTCAGGGAAGTACTTTCAAGTCTTCATGGTGCTCTTCCAACCACTCTCGGACATTTCTAGCTGTGTGACACTTCGCATTGTCGTGCTCGAAGTTCCCATCCGCCCTGGGGAAGACAATCGACATGTATGGGTGTATGTGGTCTTTAAGGATGGATTCATAATGAATTTGGTCCATAGTGCCTTAATGCCACATGTATGAGTGGACCCAGAGAATGCCACAAAAACATTCCCCAGACCATAACGCTGCCCCCACCATCTTGTGTTCTTCCAGCAATAGTTGAAGAGTGTTTCTCACCTTGTACGCCAGCGTCCATCCGTTCGATGAAGCAGAAAACGTGACTCATTGGAGAAGGCAATCCTTTGCCAATCAGCGGAGGTCCAATTCCAATACTGCCATGCAAATGTAAGCCTTTTCCGCCAATGCACCTTCGTTAGCATAGGTGCAGTGACCATTCATCTACATCAGAGCCCATACGCAGCACGGTTCGCTGAGCTGTCATTTTAGACACACTTCCGGTAGCCCCCTGGTTCATTCGGCCAGTAAGTTGCTCCACTGTAGCTTGTCGATCGGCACTCGTGCACCTTTGAAGCCAACGTTCACCTCTCACATCAGTGACACGTGGTGCTCCGCAGTTTCCACATCACTTATTTGCAGTGGTGCTCCGCAGTTTCCACATCACTTATTTGCAGTGGTGCTCCAAAGTTTCCACACCACTTATTTGCAGTGGTGCTCCGCAGTTTCCACATATTTGCAATGGTGCCATTTCTCCAATCATGATACACTTTAACCACAGCACCACGCGAATAGTTCACAAACTGCACTGTTTCAGAAATACTGCTATCCATGGCCCAAAAGCTGAAGATCATCCCTTTTTGCAAATCTGATACATTGCTCCTTTTATCCAGGACAGCAATGAGTGATATGTTTTCAGAATGCCTACAGCACACCTTTATATACCTTCCAAGCCAACTCACGACACGTGCCTTCTTTCATTGGCTACATGCTGTTGGTGTCAAAAGTAGCACAATAATGTAACTCGACTGTGTGTATCTGGGCTGGAAAAATAAGCTCCAAAATTTGGGAGCCAGGTGAATTGAAAGCAAATTTCAAAGTATCATGCACAAACCTAATGCATGGTGATGATGTCGAAACAAAGAGTAATAATATAAGTGTATTAAGCACTGCCTATTACCCAAATTACTTATTGCTAAATGAAATTCGAATTTGGTTTATAAATCACAGGATTCTATAGTTTTGATAAAAATCTGAACTTAAAAAGAATGTGTATTCCAGGATAATTAATTACAGGTTTTTGTTATTGTACAGCACAAATTAGAAAATCATAAAAACAACAGTTTAAGGAATTTACCTTTTAAAATTTCCAGAATTTTAAATATATGGAACCTCAAGTTTAGTTGAGTTTTTCTTTAATCTGAGAACAAAAGTTGTTTTTCAGAACCAAAATACTAAAAAAAATATGGAACAAACAATCTGTCATACAGTTTCATAACTGATGACTTAGAATTATAAGATGATAAATGCCTTCCTCAAAGAAAAAAAAATATATATATATTATTTTTTTTATTTTTTTTTTTTCGTCTTCAGAGTATGGAACACAATTTTGCAAATTCAAGGAAATATCTTCCAATTCTTTCTTCTGCTCGGAACTGACACGAGTTCTTGGAAATAGGCCATTATATGTCTTTGGAAAGGTCTTGAATGGCTCTTTCAGATGAGATATTAGTTGCCTATATTAGGAGGGAGGGGGAATTTTAAGCCATTAAAATCATTACTTTGGTGGCAATTTTCTCAAAAATCCTTTAATTTTTTCAAAAAAATGTATGTTGTATATAAACTTACTCATTACCTGTACCAAATTTGAAAATGGGATGGGAGTGGGATCAGGAGTTGTGGGCTTTCATAGGATATAATTCACTCCCTGGAAATTACAACTGAGTACTACATGCTCAAGCTGGTAATATTGTTAATGACATTTAAAAATATTTTACTAAGAATACTGAACAAAGCTGAAGTTTGTACGCTGGTAAACATATAGGCATACTAGGCATTCTTTTTATGTGCATCTAGTTTACAGTAAACAGCAGAAACTTCCTGTTTTATTTAAAATGTATGTTCTACCAGTTGCTGTCTGGGGGTTAAGGAACTTGTGGATAAACAAATGATGGAGCTGGTCCATGTGGATGTAGAAGACTGATTTTGATTTCTTCAGTGTCCTCATGTACAGAGATAACACATCCCAACCAACAGTGTCCATCACACTTGCAAGTAGCAAATCCGTGTATTTCATCCATTTCTAACTGTCCTTTGACTGGTGTAGTACTTTGAAGTTTAAACTGTTCTGCAGAAGAAAATACCTTTGTTATTAGATTCCCTGATTTTAATGGAATGACACAATGAAGTTTCTGTGTTCCAGAAATGCATCTAGAGTTTGCAAATCTCTCATAAAAAAAAAAAAAAAGACCTGTACATTTTCATATTTTTCTGTTGTCACCAACTTGAATGTCATTCCTTCTATGTTGTGACTTGCCCATTCATATAACTGCCTCAGTGTCATTATTTGCTTTGCATGGGTCTTCTGTAAACTGGCTCTAGCAGCAAGATGCTTCACAGTTCCTCCTACACCATCACAGGCATTTTTACCATGTGAGGTGGCAAAGAAGTGCCACTCTGCTGTGCATCCAAAATCTTGCTGATGTAAGCTCAAATTTGTAAAGTTCTTGTGACTCTTGTACTGCGATGCTGCCCCATCTAAAAAATTGGTGGTGAGAAAGTCTGGTTAAATGTATAAAATAAGGAAAAATTGTACTCTGGATAGTTTCACTCACTTTCCGCAGTTTCTTTGTACAGTAATTGGTTTCTGAAAGATGTTTCTTCTTGATTGGTGTTCCACCCAAAGTAACTAAGCTATCATTTAATGATTTGATAGCTGTATGTTTAGCAACTGGTAAAACCTCAGAAATGTCTTCTTCTGAAAAATCATTGTTCTCTTCAGACTGGATATATTTAGCTTCAGACTGTTGCTTATTACGCATCTCACCAAGCAACATACAGCACTTATCGCAAATTTTAGCATTTTTGTGTAACTCTGGGAAAAGTTCCTTCATCCATGATGTAACAGATCTAAGATTCTTTCTTACAGTGTCATGTTTTTTACTACTAAATGGATTACAACACATACTAGAAAATGTACTCATTTCTGTGTCACTTGCACGTATAGCAATAGTAGCGAAGTCCTTATATCTCCAATTCACTTCAAGTTGCAATGAGGCAATCTTCACCCTGCAAAGATCAGAATAGAATTTAAATTTGTGATGTGACATGCAAATCAGAACATGTTTAAACTTGTTTGCAGTAAGGAAATGACTGTAAATGGGAATTCCTGTTTTACTGAATCTAACATAACTTCTGATCCCATTGGCATCCCATCTTCAAATTTGGTACAGATGAGTAATAGTATATATACAACATACGTGTTGTTTTTTTTTTTTTTTTTTTTTTTAAATTAAAAGATCCGTTTTCGAGAAAATGGCCGTCAAAGCATTGATTACAGCGGCTTAAAATCTCTTCTCTCCCCTCCATATAGGCAACTAAATATCTCATCTGAAAGAACCGTTCAAGGCCTTTCCAAAGACACCTGAATCACTCCTATAGGTGCTCTGGTTACTCAAATATTGAATGTTAAAGTTAACAAGATCGTGGGAAAAATTGGTCAAAATTGCAAACTTTGCATCCTTATAACTTCATAAATACAGAAGGTATGGACCTGCAATTTTGCATTGGCTCATACCTCTGGTGGCTTTTTCAGTATGCCAAGTTTCAAAAGAAAAAAATGTAAGGTGTTGAAAAGTGCCTTTTCATTGGTTGATAAAAGTTCCTTTTCATTGGTTGATTTGACAGGGAATGCCCCAAATATCAAGTATTCAAAATTCATTAAAATGCCTGCTCTTTTTATAATTATGTCACACATAAGGGAGTTATGTCAGTTATTCTGAGTGGAGCTCAGTTTTTTCGAACTCTTCGCTCAGTCCAATTTTCATTTTCAGATATTTTTCCTCTATTATGAAGCTGAAACACAATCATTTACTGAACAAAATCATATTTTACATTAATACTGAACAGAGGGAATCGCGAGAAAAAAATTAAACGATTACAGGAGAAATCGTCAGTCCGTCTAGCTTCCGTTATTGAATGTTTTGAAAGGTGGAATTCCATTTTCCCCCGTCACTCTCTAGAATGATGCAAATGGTGACAACAAAGGCAAAATTCCCCGAATCCGCGTGAGAAACTTATGGCTACAGATTTCTGGGAAATTTTCACTCCGTTGAAATTATGTTTTCGGAAATTGTTGGCTGCAGTTTCAAGTTGAAATACAAACATTTATGCAATAGACTGATATTTAGCAACAGTACCGGGCAGAGGCAACTGCGGAAGAAAAAGAAATAACGATTACAGGAATTTTTTTAAGTTTTGAAAAATGAAATACTGTTTGTTCCCAGGCAGAAAACAACCTCCCCCTACACACATTAATTCCCTACCCCCCAAATTCTCTTCAGTATTGTATTGATTCTAAATAATGAAAAACGCAGAATTCTGCAAAAGAATCTCGTGCCTGATTTGTAAACAATATGCAAAATGAATTGTCCAGGCCGCTATGCATGGAAGCCAATTCATGTGTCCATAAATTTATTATATTTCCGACATGAACGGTGTATTCGACTGCAATTTTCGGAGCTATGTGAAGGATTAGATTTTAATGCCCGTAATTTTGATGAATACGTTTTTTAAGCTCGCATTTTGTGAGTGGTCAAAATACGGATCCAGATTATATTTTCCTAAAAAATTTCTAAGGCGGGAGACTCCTTCCTAGCAACTTTACTTTGGCTGGAGTTTGAAACTTTCGGCAAGAATCCCGCCATCCCGAGTGTTCTGCTGTTGTTGACTTCATGTGATTTTTTCCAAGATGGACACCTAACAAACACTCCCCAGGTTTAACACGGCTTGGCGCCTCCTACTTTCACAACATGCTAGCGGGGAGGGGAAAGGGTCTTTTAAAAGCGCAGGGAGAAACAATCTCCTACCATCCCAAATGGTAGGGGTGGGTGTATGGGGGAGAGTGTTCGGTGCCCTGGGCAGAAGGGAGGGGAGTGTAGACAAGAGAAGTTACCTGCCTATACGCAACTGAGCATTGCTCTCATAAATTTAAGATTAAAAAAATGTTCTGCAAGGAATTGAAATTTAAGATTTAACAAAATATGTTCTATAAATAAAAATATTCTACAAGAAAACTGAAATCTAAGATAAAAATATATATATATTCCGAAAGGCATTGAAATCTGAGATTAAAAAGAAAATGTTCGGCGGGGGGGGGGGGGTCTCTGCGGCACGTCGCAGTTTCTGCTCTGGGTCTTCCACAATCTCACAGGTTAGTCATGCGGCTCAGAGGGTTTCATCGCGTTTCTTTGCTTAAAACACACGGATCAGGATAAAAGCCGACAGAATTTATAAATGTGATCAAAGCAAAAAATTTCTAAATGATTTTATTAAATTACAATTGGTTGAAGTTACATTTTGCATCTATGAACTCCAAGTAATGACTGCAAATTATGAAATTTGAAGTAAAAAATGTTGGGTGCCAGAACCAAATTTCTAGGCACCTGGTAATTTTCCAGCCCTGGTGTATATTGATGCTACTGGTGATATAAAACTAATGTTTTTAAAACTCGTGGTTTGAAGAGTGCCAATGCTGTTAGCATCCAGGCTGCAATTCTAAGTGTGTTAACAGAATTTGATGTTGAAGCCTCCTTTCTGGGAGATGGTGCTACTGTAAATTTAGGACACAAGAAAGGTGTTGCTGCCTTTCTCACTGAGAAATGTCTGTGGCTGGTTAAAATGTATATTGCAAACGCCTTGAGGAGATCATCAAAGTTATGGAAGATATTCCACCATTTTTATTAAAAAAAGTTCCGAATATGTAAGGGAATTCAAAGAATTTTCTGAAATCCTAGAAGACAATGATTCAGCGAGTACATCAGGTAAGCCATCTATGCATGTTCACGGAACAAGATGGATTTGCCCCAAGCAACGAGCTATTCAAACAGTATTTCCTGAAAAACTAGAGTGTAATTGTAGCCCAGTTCGAAAATTTTGTTTCTGATTCTAATATCAGAGATGGGGAAAGCAGAAGTGAGGGGATTTTTGAGAAAACTGAAAACAACTATATTTGTTTCTTGGCTATTGTTTTTTAAAAGTGTTTTCAATCCATTATCAAAACTTAGTGAGTGTCTTCAAAATGAAAATGTTGATTTTCTGATGGTTATGAGTGCATTAGAGCAACTGTATGCATTTATTTGTGAAATGAAAGATGGCTACTCAAAATTTACCCCAGAGCTTGCAGTTCTTTTTTAAACTGGTGATTTACTTTCTAATTTTAATGATAATGAAGATTCTGATGGATCTAGTAGTAATAATGAGGACCATGTTGTATTTAGAAGTGTGCAGGTAGGTATGGCAAAATGCCAAGTCTGCTGGTGCTTTCAAGAAGGAATATGTATGTCTTCTCAATAATTTGTTTGATCGATTAGAATATTTGCGTGTAACCTAATATTAGGCCAACCAATAAAGGAGATTTAGAACATTTTGGGGGTGATGCCGTGTCACTCGTGTATGATAATTTTTCCGAATCACTAGTGAAAAAAGGGGTTGACATAGCTGTCTGTGACTTGTTTTATTTTATAGGCTAAATGTTAATTTTACAGATTTGGCGATTCTTCCAGATTTTTTTTTATTCATTTATTATGATGATTTTGCACCCAGCATTAAAACTTTTTATTTAACTTAATCCATTTAAAATAGCACCGATGTAAGTTACAAATAAACTTTTCAGTTACATGTGTTTATTTGGGAACATTTGACCGCAGTTTTCAGACATGTTGTTTTGGGTTGTTTCAAACGCTAAAGAGCTTGCGCCATGAGTCTTGTTTATCTCTCCCTGTGTTGACTCCCTCCCACTTACCAGATGTTCCCAAATAAACACGTGTAACTGCATTGTTCGTCCCCCAAGTAGCTACTCCTCAGGCCAGCGGGCACTCTGCATTGGAGCACCTGTTTTTATTACTTCTAGTTTGAAATGCTATCTCAGAGTGTAGTTATCGTAAAAAAATATTCAAGCGGATTTTAAATGTGTTAAATTTTTTAAGCCCAGAGATCGATACCCAACGTGACGAAATTAAACAAAAAGCTGCCAGTTTTGTGAAATTAAAAATGCATTTGGGGCATGGTTTCGTAACTCTTCTCTGGCAATAAATTTTACCTAACGAAAGAATGTGGTGTAATAGGAAGTTTAAAAAAAAAATGTCCAATGCTCATTTAACCCAATGCTTCTCCAGCAATGGTTTATTTTTCTGGTCTTTTAGTCGGTAAGCTTCCTACACTTTCCAACCTTAGGTTAAGGAAGTGTAATATGTTCCAGATTTGTCCGTCTGCGCGATAATTTGCATGATGTCTTGGCTGGATTTAACAAAATTAGTATGTTGAGGTCCATACTAATTCGTTGAATTCCTATTGAAAATGGTCAACGTTCAGGACATAGGAGCAGGATTTATTCTTCTGCCCTTTTGCGTGATGATTTGTGTAAAATCAGAGCATGATTGCGATGAAATTTTGGTACGCTGTTCAGCACCCATAGAAGAACAATCCTATTGAAAATGGTTATTTTCAGCACTTGTGGGGACAGTGCGCACATGCGCGGGATTTGTTTGCCAGAATTTTCGCACAATAACTTCCGTGGAAATTGACCGGTTTGGATGGGATTCTTAATTATAAAACGGTGCATGTGTGGTAACTTTTTTTTTAGAAATTAACAGGCACAAAAAAATGATATATAATAAAGCAAAACCATGCAAAATATACCACCTATCAATTAATTTATACTAAGGGATTTGTAAAGAAAACAAAGTATTGTAGAGAACACTTGCTTTTGCAAAACCACACTTTTTGTAAGTACGAAATTTTTGGCTTTTAGAAAACAACTCTGAATTTTAAAATATCCGGATTTTGACATCATGGTTTAAACTAGGGACGGAGTAGACTTTTTTTTCTTCTTCTTTTTTTACTCTATATGTTTGAAGAAAAAAATACACCATTGGTTTCGTAACATCTATCAAACCGAATTGCGTGATATTTAGAGATTTTCATTTTGTAAAACAAAATTATGTCTATTCTAAATTTTGTCATGGTATGCCTTTTTTTTTTTTTTCTTTTCTTTCTTTCAGAGATATAAGATTGGAATTAAAACCTCGGTTCCAACGTATTGTGCCATGACTACGCCACAAAGAGAACTGTGGACGAGATGGGGAGGAAATTGCCAATGAAGTGGCTGTATCATTTCCCATGACACCTGATGTAAAAGACAGCGTTGGTCTTTCTCTGGCAAAACACATTGTGTTAGTTTACTGCAGGAGAGATGGGGTGGTCCAGAGGGTGATGGGCCCAGATTGTTTTTTGTAAAGAAATAACTGGAGAAGCTCTATTTGGTAAGATTGGGGGGGGCAGGAAGAAAAGACAGATCTATAAAATCAGTGCCATTTGGAAGTATAAAGGATGCCGGTAAAAAGAGGTTGGATGTAGTAAAACTCTTAACTCTGCTGCAAGGCATCGATCGGCCTATGAGAAATAGTGGAGAGGGAGGAAAGACCCCAGAGGACTGAGATGATGTTCGTAAATAAAACCTAAACTTTTGTTTCTAGATGATAAAGCCTTTCAGTTGGATCTCTGGTTTCCTAGCTGACCAGCTCAGTCGGTAATTTTTTCCTCTGCGAATTGCAGCTCTTTAAGATGTTACTGTTTTGTTATAGCAGTTTTACTTGCGTTTTTCAGGGTGGCGACAAAACTGGGAAATCAGGGAATTCTCAGGGAAAACTGATTTTCTGGAAAACTCACGGAATTCGTTTCTACGGAGAGTAAAATCCAGGAAAATGTAATTGTTCCAGTAATGGCCGTTTGCAAAAACCAGTGTGAGACTTTATTCAATGAAAGACCGCATTTAGACATCGGATTTAGCTTAGCCAACCACTTCGTGCCGTGGCGCGGGCGAAACTGCAGCAGCAAAACGCACCCTTCCGTTTCAACACAGCCGTCGCTCACATCTAACTTGAGTGATTAGGTAGACCAATTGGAGGTCATGGCGGCACGTAATGTGAGCTCCCAAGTCTGGCGGAGCACATCCCTCACCTGCAGGCTGACGTCATTCTCTTCCTCTGGTGCGGCCATTGCAGTTTTTTTTTTCTCCTTCTTCTGAAAGGACACGTGTTGCGAGATTCATCACTGAAAAAGAAAGTAATGTACGCTCCTGAGACGTCATTTACTCCAAAAATCGAGAACAATTGTATTCCATAAATTTTTGCTTTTCGTTAATTTTTGTGCATATTCGTGTGAAAGCTTAGCATATATTATAATTTAGGTTTGGATTTTCGCTTCACTTATTCTTTCAACTAGTTACTTCCATTGTCTCTTGTCTGTCCAAGGACGTAGAGACATAAAAATAGCGCCCGTGGCCTCTTAGGGCCCAGAGGTGGCACTTATTGTTATTATTTATTGTTTAAATATTTAATTTCGAATTAAACATTTCTGCTTGGCCTAAAATGTTCAATTAAATTTAGGTTTTCCTGCACGCGCGCGTGTGTGAAAGAGAGACGAAAAATTTGACACTTTTCCATTGTTCTCGCTTGGGAAATGCGTTAATATGGGGAGGTGGTAGTGACATCTTCAGTAGCTCTTATACAAGTTTAACCATAACTTTCGACAAATAATGTTGTTGATGAAACTTGCATATTTTTACTGTTTTGCAAAATTATTGTATTAAAAAAAGGATAATAATAAATGTAAAATTAGCTCAGGAGTTTCTTGAACATGAGTATTTGTTTTTATTTGATGTTATGCATATTTAGTATTTAAAGATAATGTAATTACGCCGTGTTTTTCGGCATATAATCTGCGGCGGCGTATAATCTGCAGACAAAATTCATAGTAAAAGTTAAACAGTTGCGTAATCCACAACATTGTCTGGAAAAAAAAAAAAATATATATATATATATATATATATATATTTACTTTCCATTTAATGAGTTTAAAAAAATCTGAAATCGCTGAAATTTTTTTAAATTAAAAAAAAATACTGTTACAATTACCCGCGACTTTCAAACGGTTGTGATATACATTTTTAATTTCTGTGGCAATCGGGCTTACAACGCTGAGTAATGCTTAAATTACATAAACTGAAACAATGGATTTTAGGCCGTAAATAACGAATGACCACATCCTAAAAAAGTTTAGAGTTCACAAACCGTCAGCGCCTTTTGGAGGGAGTAAAAAAAAACAAATATAATTTATTCCCCTTCAGTCTTGGAGCTGTAGCTGAAGCGCTAGAGGCATTCTCTTTGAAGTAAAGCAAAATAAACAAGTGGGAGTGGGGTTGGTGGGGAGGGGAGTGAAGTTATGGAGGTCACGGGTCAGAGCAGCATAAAACAATCCAATGTTCCATGGAATGAAAATAGCGCTATTTAGCAAAGGCTTCTGAACATCTTAATAGAGAATCTCTCAGGAAGAGAATGTACTGTAATCTTTTGGCTAAGAGTTACGGCTCTTACTTTAATAAAAGTGAAATTTTTCGGGTGTGCGGCCCTTATGCCGAAGTCGCTGTTATGCTGAATTTGTTTTTTTTATAAGACTTTGTTTCCTTTTTTTTTTTTATTTTCATGCAGATACTTAGTCATTTTTTTCAAAGAATGTTTTTTTTTTTTTCACAAACTGGACTGTGATCACCCCCTCCTTTTCTATTCATACGTTATACATATTTTTTAAATGAACACGGAAAGCAGATGGGGAAACTCGGTCAGAATTAATTCGTAAAATCAATTTTGTTTCTTTTTAGCCTGCCACTTTGCGATGCTCAAAAGCCCACACGTGCCTCTAAATGCCACATGGGAGACGGCAAAGTCAGTGTATGGACAATGCAGGCTTTCAGCGAACATTGCTTAAAAATAGTGAAAAGAAAATGCCTAACTTCTAAACTTTCCATCGGATTTTGACGAAATTTCACATGGGGGTTATTTTGAAGTGTCTTGGTTACTGAAAAAATTGCATTCAGTTATTTAAAAAATTGGAGAAATTTTTATTCATAAAAATTTCTCCCGGTTCGACTTTGCAAGAGTCGAGAAAGGTCACGTGTTGCGACTTTAATCACATCCGATGCTTTGTTGCTGGCTGGCACCGTTGAACTTCTGTGTTTTCTTCAGTGACAGTTCTGCCATAAACAGTAGCAGCCCTCTTACGCCTTTTGGTGTTTCCCATAGTGATACTTTCCTTTTTTTCTCCATCAGGGGGAGGGGTGATCGGATCTCGCTGTTGTTGGTCGACAAAGATCATAGGTCCCTTCCTTGCCTTCCTCTGTAGATCAGTTTTAAAAGGTGGGTACTTCCTCCACGCTGTACCTCATCGCAACTAGCTTTGTCAGCACTACAGCAAGTTATGTTTCTTTTTCTTTGCTCCGTGCATTCATCGGACACTTATTCATAAAAATCCTTGTTTTTTTCTTTAGTTATTGTAATTACTTCTGTAATACAAAGATGTCCCATTTTAAGTGCTCATTTCAAACTGATTGGAAGACGGTATTCATGGATTCCTGAAGTGCCATTCGATAAGAGCATGGCGTACTGCCAACTATGCCAGTCGAAGTTTAGTTTGAGTAATATGGGTTTACGAGCAGTGACAAGTCATCGACATGGAAAAAAAACATTTAGTAAAAGAAAAAAGTGCTTTAATATCAAGAAGTGTTTGGGAGCTTTTTTCATCATCGTCTAAAAAATCAACTTCATCTGATTCTACGAATATAGTGGGAAACTGCACGAACAAGTCCCAGGTTGTGGGTAGTGAACCTGCAATTGCTCCATCAACTTCACTTGAGTCTCAACAGAATAAGAGCCATGCAGCATGACCAAATTTCTTTTAAAAGAAAGTGTTTCAGAATCAGAGATAATGTGGTGCTTGCAATCTATAATGACACACAAATCATTACGGTCTGCAGAGAAAGATGTACAGTGCTTCACTAGAATGTTCCCGGATTCTGATATAGCAAAAAGTATGAAACTGGGCAGGGATAAAATGGCATACATAATTGTTCATGGTATCGCACCGTTATTTGAGAATGCCTTGCTAGAGGAAATTCTTGCTTCTGAACATTTTGTCGTAGGATTTGACGAATCTCTTAACAAAATATCTCGGAAACAGCAGATGGACCTGAATGTGCGGTTTTGGAAAACAGATGAAAATGAGGTCCAAACTCATTATTTCACATCAGTGTTCCTTCAGCGGACTCGTGCTTCCGATTTATTAACTGCATTTAATGATGTTACACGGTCTTTGAATGTAAAACAAAAGCTTTTACAGTTATCGATGGATGGTCCTAATGTCAACAAGAAATTTTATAAAGACCTCCAAGATGACTTAAAAGATGGAAGAAATGACCCAGATGGACCAGAACTTCTTAACACTGGATGTTGTGGATTGCATGTGGTAAATGGTGCCTTTAAAACGGGAACTGTGGCTACTGGATGGAAAATTCTAGAATTCCATAGGGCATTGTACTATTTGTTTAAAGACTCGCCAGCAAGAAGGGCACTGTATATGCTGTACTCAAACTCTACTTTATTTCCCCAAAACTTTTGTTCAGTTAGGTGGCTGGGGAACGTTGAAGTTGCCCATAGAGCAATGGATATAATTCCTTGCCTGAAGAGTTTCATTGATGGAGTTGAGAAGAATGGCCAAGCCCCTACCAGCAAAAGCTACCAGGCTGTGAAAGAGGTTATGCAGGATAAAGTATTTCCAGCAAAGCTGTCTTTCTTTAGGACAATAGCTAGCGAAATGGAGGGTTTCTTGCGTGAGTATCAAACTGATGTCCCAATGATACCCTTTTTATATACTGATCTCTCCATTCTGATGCGAGGGCTTATGGAGAGGTTTGTAGAAGACGAGAAATTATCAAACACTGACATCATGGGTATTGATTTAAATGATGCTGCAAACATATGTCCAGCAAAGCGAGTCGATGTCGGAATAGCTACACAGTGTTCTCTTAGAAAATCAAATGTGTTAGAGAAGGATATTGCCTTATTCAAAAATGAGTGTAGAAAATTCTTACTGAAATGTGTTTCCAAGATGAAAGAGCGCTCACCGTTAGCTTATACTTTGACGAAGTCAGTGTCTTGTTTTGACCCAGCAGTTGTGTTAAAGGAGAAAGTATTTACCAAATGTCTCACACAACTGCTCCTTATTTTATCTCAGAAAAATTGGATTGGAGGCTTGGCAGCAGATAAAGCCAAAAAACATATGAAAGACATCTGTAGCAGGCCTCATGTAATAAAGTGCTTCCAACAATATAAAAGATCTGAAAGGATTGATAAATTCTGGTCTGCTGTTTTTGATGCAGAAGGTAGCTGTGGAGATGCAGTAAAGGTGATGAAGATGGTTATGATCCTGTCGCACAGCAATGCCAATCTTGAACGAGGGTTTTCTATAAACAATAACTGTTTGTGGGAGAACATGAGCGAGTTGTCACTGGTGGCCAGAAGAAGGGTCTATGATCATGTTACTTCTAAGGGTGGCCTTGTTGGTCTGGCTGTTACGAAACAGATGGTCGGTCCATTATGCTCGAAATGCAAGAGCAAGGTTTGATGAATCAAAAAAATTGCAAATCAAAGAACAGCTGGAAAAAAGGCCGCTCTAAAAAGGAAAAGGGAAGCAGCATCACAGCTGAAGGAGTTGGCCTCTAAAAAGGCAAAAGCTTTGCAACAGGCACAGAGAGAGGGGGGGGATATTATAGAACAACAGATGAGAGCTCTTAGGACGCAGCAAAAAAGTTACTGAAATGTTTGCAGTAGTAAGAAATCTAGGTACGTAAGTTCAGAGTTGTATAAAAATAAAATGTATCTGCGTACACTATAAATAATTATTGCAACTTGCAGATTCCACTGAGGACAAAATAAATACATTACAATTGAATGTGCAGCAATGTGTGTAAAATGGACTTACATGGCAAAATTTTAAAATGTTGGACTATGAACCTCATACAAAGAAGAGATGAATTAAATAATTTTTTTATATCTAGAAAAACAGTTCCATTAATGTTCACAAAAATTATAAAAAACATTTTCAACGACTTTATCCAAAAATAAGACTTGCAAAATACATATGGAAAAGATTTTAATTTAATAAATGGCAACTGCAATAAAAACCTGACAATAAAATTTAGATTCTTTCTGTGTAAATGGAACTTTTGATACAGTTCCTATACATCGACAACATGTCTTGATAAAATCTGGAGGTCAGAAACGTCTGTAAAAGCAAGAGAACTCGGAAGATGTGAACAATAATTGAAAGTTCTTCAAGTTAAAATTGAATTAATTATATAAATATCAGTAAAGACTAGAGTATGTGTTATAAATGCTGTAAATAACATTTTTATTTTTTTAAACTACAAGCAAAAACTATATGCAAAATCTGCTAATAATTCGGAAAATGTACGCACGCACGTCTGCATTCTGCAACTCTGCGTAAGTTCATTTCTTTTTGAATTATGCTCATTAAACATTTTTCACTTAAATGATTCTAAACTAGATGCATCATTTAAATTTATCTGAAGCTTCATTTCAAATTGTAGCAAAATCTTTGTGAAGTTATGGTGCTTAAATTTTAACCACTGAAGGGAGTCTCCCATTTATGGACAAAAGTTTGTGGCCCATGAGTGTCCATAAATGAGCAGAGGTTTCACTGTACTTCTTACCTCTTTGTAACATTTATCGGTCTAAATGCTTAGTCATTCTAGTGTAAAGTTTGACATTCTGGTTGGAAAATTCTACTGGGAACGAATAGAAATGATCAGGAAAATTTCATGATAAAATAGAGATGATCAGGGAAAACTCAGGGAATTTTTTTCACTACTTTCTGTAGCCACCCTGTTTTTTTTTTTTTTTTTTTTTTTTCCAAGTGTCAATAAATTTAGTATTAATGGTTCGCTATGAGCAGTAATATAAATGGAGGGGGAGTACACAGTCGAGTCACATTGTGACCACCTCCTACTTTTGACGTCAACAGCATGTAGACAATGAAAGAAAGCATGTGTCGTGAGCTGGCTTGGAGGGTATATAAGGTGTGCTGTAGGCATTCTGAAAACATATCACTCGTTGCTGTCATGGATAAAAGGAGCGGTTAATCAGATTTGCAAAAAGGAATGATTATCAGCTTTCGGGCAAAGGGTGGCTGTATTTCTGAAACAGCGCCGTTTGTGAACTGTTGGCGTGGTGCTGTTGTTAAAGTGTATCGTGATTAGAGAAATGGCACCATTGCAAATATGTGGAAACTGCCGAGCACCACATTCCATTGATGTGAGAGGTGAACATCGGCTTTGAAGGTGCATGAGGGCCGATCAATAAGCTACAGTGGAGCAACTCACTGGCCAAATGAACCAGGGGGTTACCGGAAGTGTGTCTAAAATGACAGTTCAGCGAACCGTGCTGCGTATGAGGCTCTGATGCGGACGGTTAGTCACTCTATGCTAACAAAGGTGCATTGACTGAAAAGGCTTACATTTGCACAGCAGTATTGGAATTGGACCTCTGCTGATTTCCAAAAGATTGCCTTCTCCAATGAGTCTCATTTTCTGCTAAATTGAACGGATGGACGTTGCGTATGGCGAGAAACATCAGAGAAGAAACACTCTTCAACCATTGCTGGAACAACTCAAGCTGGTGGGGGCAGCGTTGTGGTCTGGGGAATGTTTTCGTAGCATTCTCTGGGTCCTTTCATGCCTGTGGAAGACACTGTGCTGAATTCCTTATGAATCCATCCTTGCAGACCACGTACACCCATACATGTTGATTGCTTTCCCTGGGGCAGATGGGATCTTCCAGAACAACAATGCGACGTGTCACACTGCTAGAAATGTCTGAGAGTGGTTGGAAGAGCACGATGAAGACTTCAAAGTACTTCCCTGGCCTCCTAAATCCCCAGGCTTAAACCCATTTGAGCATCTGTGGGACCACCTCAATCATGTTGTTTGCTCTATGGATCCTCCACCACACACCCTCCAGCAGCTGTCAGATGCACTGCAGTCAGCATGGCTCCACATACCAGTGAACACCTTCCAACACCTTATTGAGTCACTCCCAGCCTGTCTAGCTGGTGGTTCCAATAATATGACTCGACCGTGTGCTATCAAACATTCTGTAATGCATATTCTGCGGAGTTCCTGTGTATGCAAGAAAATGAAAAATATGGAGTTTGCACTACGTGTTGATGTAATTTCAGCATTTCACATGGTGGAAGGAATATTATTAATCATATTTCTAGATTATTATTTTTTATTTGACTGTGTCATCATCCGTCTGTCCGTAAGATCAACCTAGCATGAAAATGATTCGTTTTTTAAAACATTTTATTTTGTTCCATGACGGCGTGGGATATGATCTTATTGGATTTGGGGGTCAAAAGGTGAAACATCCTTCCCTTTAGATGCAAACTTCCATAAAAAATAATTTTTTATCTCTTTATAAATCATAATGACTGCATAGCAATGAGAAATTATGTACAGATTCTATATTAATCAGAATAAATGTGCCAATAAATTCAAACATCTGTAGTCATATCAATTAAAAGTTGATACTTAATTTGGGTAACATCATTTTTTAATCAATATGCACGACACATAATTTCATCGAATATATCAATTAAAATTTTCATCAAATATATCGATTTTTATTTTTTTATGGATTTCGGTTTCTGAAAGTTGGCAGGTATGTGTTGAGAAAGACAATGTTCCTTCTGACTGGTTAACAATAGGTATTTTGGTTTGTTGATCTCACACATCTTTCAAAACAAGATTTGTAGAAAACAATTTTACAAAATTACCAAGATCAATTTGGCAATATTGTTCATTTAATAAACATTCTACTGGTTTTACCTGTTGCTAATGCAGCTCTAAAAAGAGCTTTCTCACTTATGAAAAGTTTAAAAACTGATTACAGATCTAGGTTAAATACTGAAACCCTGAACAAACTGTTTAGAATTTCTGTAGATAAAGAAAAGTTAGAAATGTTTTCACCTGAGCCAGCAGTAACAAGATTTCTCAGTATGAAGCAACGCAGAAAGAAAACAAGATCTGTTTCTTTGTCAGATTCTGAATAAGAACATGATTTCTGCATTGGTAATCTTGTTATACATAAATAAATAAAAATAAGAAATTTAATGCTTTTTTATATTATATTTAAAACCTGACATTCCAATGTACTTACTTATAGGTACATTTCTTAAAAGCTTGTGAAGTGAGTGGAAACTGCTAGTCATGATGTTAAAACTGCTACTCAAATGAAATTTTGATTAGCAGTTTGCTACTCCAAAAAAAATCACTTATTTTGCACTGTGCTGACAACTGGCATAAAAACCTTTTTCCAATATTCGCCGAGCTCTGTTTCTTGTATTTATTAAATCCTAATCCATTCACCCTAATGTTTTCCCTCTCTTTGCTAAAGCTGTTATAGATTCTAAATGAGTCTTCGAAGGAAACGGCGAAAATATAGTACCTTTGTGGCAGTAATGACTTTACCACATTTAGGTTGATTGTTTTCTAAGTCTTGGGCTAATTCTACTTCTTTTCCATTTATTCCTCATGCACATTTATGCTAACTAATTCTGATCTTTTAAAATAAAAAAAATATTGCTTATAATCTGTAGCTGTATTAATTTTAGCAGTAAACTTTTCCAAGTTCAGTGTATTTTAAGAGTTGTATAAAATGAAAAAAATTAGAGCATTAAGTTACTTATTCAGTCTTAATTATCTGTTTTATTGCTCTCTTATGAGTAATATCCTGCAAAAGTAAGCTGTTTAGTTTCTGTACAATCAGCCCCAGAAGAGCCTTTGCTAAAGAAAAATTGAGCACCCTCATCTCTAGACCAGTTGTTAAATTACTGAGTTGGGTTTCAGAAAATTTGTTTTTGGAGAGGGTGTACAGCTCAGGCGCATTGTGTAGTTGATTACTGTTTCTTATCATGAACTGCATGTGTGACATACAGTGTACTATGATTATATACTGCAGTTCTGTCGCAGCTGTCAGAAGACCACAGTTTGTCTCATTAAAATCCTGTATGTGCCATGTTATTTGTAAATATTTTAGTGGCTGGAATTCAGTGTGGTCAACACGTGAGGGGATTTTTATGTGTAATAGATTGCTTTTTTGCTAATCAACTATTTCCAGCTGACAGTATGCTTCACAACCTATCATTGAACTGATTTTTCACCTCTTTCTCCTTCGTGTATTTACTAAATTCTTGAGATATGTCATTTTTATGTTCATGTGCCTTAAAATCCAGCATCAGTCAGTACATTCGGCTTCTAAAATGGGGAATGATCCTACAAACAACAATTCAGGAAACATTAAAAGAGTAAAAATTTAGTGTTATCCAAAACATTAACTATGCTGTTTGTCCATATGAAATTGCCACAGTCATTCAGGTTATTTTAAAGTACCTCTGATTACAGTTCATATTTCTGATAATAAAACAGCAGTATGGTTCATTAATTTGAATGACTCCAAATTATGGTTAAAAAATCACTGCAAAACTGCCTCCTTTAAATACCAGGGTTGGTCAAAAGTTCATGCCACTAAAGTTCAATGGTGCAAGAAAGTCAAACATGCTCACCTCATTCTGCAGAGCATAAGCTGTTGTTTTCTATAGTCCTTTGTGAATGTTCCGCCTGAGCCATGATTCCATAGCAGTACCACTCAGTAGGTTTTGAGGACAGAAACTGTTGCCAGTTTCCAAGTCTACCCCTGAAGCAAAGTGCCATCCTTGCAGGAAATGGGCTATATAGTGAAACAGGTGGTAGTCAGATGGGGTAGGATCTCAACCCTTTCCAATTCTTTGTTTTTGGCAGACCACTGTGGAACTGTGACTTGCGGCATTACCCACTTGCAGCAACACCCACTTTGTATTGATGAGCCCTGGGTTGTGTTGATACAGAGCATCATGTACTTTCTGCAGTTGTTCGGCATAAAGGTTCCCATCCACAGCCTGGTCATGTGGCACAAGTTACCAGTGCACATCACACCAAATGCACAGTGTGACTTTTCTCTAGAAAATCACCGTCTTTTCACCTCTGGCTTTGCTTCACGGCATGGCGTGAGCCAGTGGTAGGATAATGTAGGAATATCCGCTTTTCATCACCTGTGCCACTACAATACCAAAACCTATCACTCTGTGGGTTTGAGAGCAATCTGCGACAGAGCAACATGTTTTGCTTGCTGGGGTGTAAATTCATATGGAACCATTCGACTGCACCTGAGAGTGAAACTAGGCTGGTGCAGGTTACAAATGATGGCGAATTGGGGGACCCTACCTCAGCTGCTGATTGTTGTGTTCTGGTACCAGAGTGTAAGCTTTGGTGTTCATTGAATGTTTCGACCCGCTTTTCTTCAAGATTGGTGTTCCCCAGCATTGAAACGCCAGAACCATTTTTGTGCAGTGCTTCTGCATTTAACCTCTTAAGTAGTATGCCCAGAAAAATTCTGGGGCTAGCTCTACTGCCCATACAGTTCTATCCCGGAAGATTTCTGTGGTCTGTTTAGTGCTCAATGCGTTCACGCACGAAACGTTTCTGGGCCCATTTTACTAATTTGAAAGTAGTTCATATGTTGGCCGAATGATGGCAAAGATTTCAGTTGTTACTCCGTTACCTGCACTTTGTCAATGATGAAGATGCAGACAACAATGATCGTCTCAGGAAAATCAGGCCATTGCTGGAAATGCTTCATACTTCTTTTAGAAAAACATATATGCCGGAGCAAAATATTTCCGTAGATGAAAGCCGTATGCTATTCAAAGGAAGGCTACTAATGAAAGATATTCTGCTAAAGAGTGCCAGGTTTTGAATAAAAATATTTTTTATATGTGAATCACAATCAGGATATGCCTGGGATTTTTTCATTTACACTGGCATAGGTGAAGAAAAGCGAGGTGGAGAGAGTACTTCGCAGAAACTAATAAGCCATGCTTCAGTGACCAACCTTGTGCTGTGCCCAGAACTTAGAAGAAAAGGGTATGTTGTTTTCATGGACTAATGGTTCTCAAGTCCTATGCTATTCCATGAGCTGCAACACCATGGTTTCGGAGCCTGTGGAATAGTTGACTTGCGAAGGAAGGAAATGCCAAAAGAACTGCAGGCTGCTAAATTGAAGAAATGAGATGTACTTTGCTATACATCAGGAATTTATTCAGCAATCAAATGGTGGGACAAAAAAGATGTGGCAATGTTATCCACATTTCACAGGGGAAGAATATGCGACGCAGGAAAATTTACAGAAAGACCAAAGAAGTGGTGAAGAAACCAGAGGCAGTTATCGAGTACAATGTAAACCTGGGGGGGGGGGAGTAGACAGATTAGACCAAAAAATAAAACCGTACAAGTGCCTCAGAAAGTGTGTCAGGTGGTATAGGAAACTGTTCTTTCATTTGATGGATATAACTCTTGTGAATGCCTATATTATATATGGGAAAAGTGGTGGTGAAGAATGCAGTCTCCCACAATTTAGACATTAAGCCACTCATGGGCTTTTAGAAAAGTATGCAATGAAAAGGAAATCGTTCAAAGGAGGAAGACCCTCACAAACAGACCCACCTTGCTCGTCTTACTGAAAGACACTTCCCAACTCGTATCCCAGCCACAGGAAAGAAGAAGTTTCCCAGTAGAGTGTGCCAAGTTTGTCCCGGAAGAAAAGAAACGAGATGGGAATGTAAGCTGTGTGGGAACATCCCATTACATCCAGAAGGCTGCTTTGAAACTTTTCACACCAAAAGAAATTATTAGAATTTGTTTATATAATTTTTCTCAAATTATGTATTTTTTATATTAATTCACCTAAATTGTTATACTCTGCCTTCATGACAAAAACATATGTAATCTGATTATTGTATTCTTCAATAAATTTTTGTAAGATGAATTTAAGTGATCAACCCATTTAAAAATCCACCCTGGGAGGTGACATGGTAATAATGAAGACACCACTGAAGGGGTTGAAGAACTTAGTAACTAAATAAGAGGGAAATATTGAATTGTTTCTCTTCTGCAAAATTTTTACTAGAAAAGCATACCTGCCAACTACTATGGAATGTCCGTAGTTTCTACCGATTTAGTTGTTTGACTACGGAAATCACTGTTTAAACTACAGATTGTACGAATTTTCATCTTTTAAGTTTTTTATTTTCTTTTGCCATTATTTTATGATATACATGAGATTCTTGAGCCGATTCGCAGAACTACGGGTTTTTTAATTTTGGTTTTTAGGTCATTCTCAAGATCGATGGACAACTGAAGAGAATTTGATGCCGGGGGTGGGGTCGTTTTCCGTCTGGGTAAGATATTTCGTGTTTCAAAAACGATAGTTAAACGGAGTAAAAAAATTTGCCGTAATCGTAATGTTTTTTCTCCAGATGGTACCTTTGTGTCCAGTATTCTTGTTAAATATAATTTTATTGTATAAATGTTGGCATTTCAGCTTGAGACTGTAGGCAACAATTTGCGAAAACGGAAGTTATACGCCGTGAAAATTTCCTCGTAATCTTCAGGCATAAGATTCTTACGCGAATTCGAGGAATTCCGTCTTTTTCATTACTATTTTGGTCATTCACACGATTGATGCCCAAGTGAACAGAAATTTGGAGAGGGGTGTTCAGAGGATGGAATTCCATCTTTACGAAACTTTCGAAGATGAAAGGTCGTCGGAGTTCAGATTTTTTCCATAATCATAATTTCTTATATTTTTTTTTGCAATGTTACCTCTGTCCAGTATTATTGTTAAATAACATTTTACTGCATAAGTATTTGTATTTCAGTTGAAAATAGGGGAAATTTTCCAAAACCAGAAGTTGAATGAAGCAAAGATTTCTTTCGTAATCGCCCCCTCTCACACGATGTTCCCACTCTTCTGTGTCTATGTATGCTACGCAATAATATTAGTTACTACTGACAAAGCTCTTGTGATTGTTGACAGGTATGGAAAAGTTTCCAGGGCACCTGAAAATTTGCGTATATGACAGTCTTTTGTTTAAAACCACAGAGGATATTTAATTTATTTTTTTTATTTTTTAAATTTAATATTTTAATAGTTTCTTTCTGTCAAGTGTTTTCTAAAAAGAAAGACAAAAGGATAAGTTTCATCACATGAAGCTATGTTTTTTTATGTGTGAAAAAGTAAATTTGTTCAAATGAAATTTGCATAATGCGATTGTTCTCGAGATCGATTCAAAACTGAAGAGAAGTTTAGGATTTTGGAGGATTATTTAGTTTGGGGGGGGGGGTCTTTATATACATATTTTTATTTTATTTTTTTATTTTTTTCTGTAGATGGTATTTCGTTTTTCAAAACTTTCGAAAACGGAAGTTAAAGGAGTGAACATTTTCCACGTAATCGTGATTTCTTTTTCTCGCGATGTTTCTTCTGCGCAGTATTATTGTTAATAATAATTTTATTCCATAAATATTAGCATTTCAGCTCAAAAATGGAAGAAAAATTCCGAAAGCGGAAGTTGGCGCGAAAATTTCCCTGTGATCTTCAGGTACAAGATTCTTCAGTGGATTCGAAGAATTCTGCCTTTTCCATCGTCATTTTGATGGTTTCCGAGATTGATGCAGAACTGAAAAGAAATTTGGGAGAGATTGGTGGTAGTAGTGATGGTGGTGGGTTCTTTTTCCGTCGGTGGGCGAAATTCTGGCTTCCCAAACTTTCGGAAATGGAAGTTAGACAAAGTGAAGGTTTCTCCCGTAATCGTAATCCTTTTTTCATGGTTAATTATCTTCTACCCAGTAGTGTTGTTAAATATAATTTTATACCATAAATACTTGTTTTGCAGCTTCAAAATGGAGGAAAGCTTTCCTAAAATGGAAGTTGGACAGAGCGTAGTTTTCTATGGTAATCATATTTTTTTCTCTGCGATGTTACATTTATCTTGTGTTGCTGTTGAATGGGGGGGGAAAGAAAATTATATATTTTGAATACAGCGATGTGCTCCAGCTTAATATTTCCATAATGAATTTCAGTGAACAATTTTATCTTTCTGTCGCCGTGTTATATTCACAGCACGTTCTTATTTTTCACCCGTGCAGTTAAAAAGTTCAGCTTTTTTTTTCGTTCGGCAGTCTCATGTATGATTTTGCCATGTTTAAGGTGTTTGTCTACGTTAAAATACCCATTTTTGGCAAAATTTTTGAATGTTTTTTATTATGTTACTTGAAAGAGTAGACTTTTAGGATTCCAAAACACTTTGATTTTTGTTTCTACGCTTATTAGAACAGAAGTTATAGCCAATTGAATAAACCGGAAGCGAGATCGACCGAACAGTAAAAAGTTAAACATTGTAATTCATAAGTGATTTTCTTCGCTTATATATTTTTTAACGCTGACAGAATTTATTTGTAATTATTTTAGATTCATTTACCGTATATACTCGAATAAGTCGGGAATTTGGGACAAAATGAGAGCTTCAAAGTAATGGGGTCGACTTATACGCGGGGTCTTAAAAAATCGTAAGTCCAAAAGTTCTTCCCGTGAGGCAAAAGGCAATCCATCCCAAAAAAAAAAAAAAAAAAAAAAATGCCGATGCGGTATTAATTACGAAATCGCAACCCTCCGAAAGAAAAAAAAAAGAAAGAAAGAAAGAAAAAACACCGATGTGGTAGAATTACGAAATCGCAAACCTTAAGAATTTCTCCGCGCTTTGAGAAGTCTCCTCTCTCCTGGCTTTGCGTGTCCACAGCGCAGTCACAGCCGCGCATAGAAAGCTCCGCCCTTCTGACTACCAGTTGATTGCACGAATATCACGCAAAGCGTTTTTCTTTGGTAACGGAGCCATGCGACAGCCAGTGTTAGGTGTTGCTTGTTCTTAATCGCACGTGTCTCACTTCTCCTATTATGGGTGACACGGATTGTGTAAAGAAACGGATGTCCTATAACGCAGAATTCAAGTTGAAAGTGGTTTCTTTTGCAGAAAATACTAACAACTGTGCTGCTTCACGTCAATTTGGCATTAACGAAAAACTGATTCGAGATTGGCGTAAAAAAAAATGGACTTGGTGAAAATCGCAAAAGGCGCTGTGCCGTGGAACGACATCTTTCCCAGAGCTGGAAAGTGTCTTAAATGATTGGATTGTGGGCTGCAGACAAAATGGTTACATTGTAACGCGAACTGGTATACGTTTGCGAGCAATGAAGCTCGCAAAAGATGAAAAGTTTGCTGCCGCAAATAACACTTTTCGTGCCTCACCAGCTTGGTGCACAAGGTTCATGAACCGCTATGGGTTGTGTCTACGCCAGCGCACCAAAATTGCACAAAAGTTACCTCGTGACCTCGAAGCAAAGATAATGGAATTTCAAAAGAGAAAAGAGACTGCTTTTGAACTTTCCCAAATAGGGAACATGGATGAAACCGCCCTGTGTTTCGACCTTCCTGGAAATAAGACGGTGAACCAAAAGGGCGAAAAAAATATCTTGATCAAAACGACTGGCCACGAAAAATCCAGTTTCACGGTTGTTCTTTCCTGTTTGGCCGACGGCAGTAAGCTACCTCCAGTAATTATTTTCAAATGCAAAACTCTGCCGAAAAGCGTTGTCTTTTCGTCTGGTGTGCTCGTTCGTGCCCATGAAAAAGGATGGATGAACGAATCCGGAACAATTGACTGGTTACAGAATGTGTGGAACAAAAGGCCAGGTGCACTTTTGAGGAAACCTTCTCTTTTAGTGTGGGATATGTTTGTTGCACACCATTGTGCAGAAGTGAAAAAAACTGCAGAAAATTCAAAAACAACTCTTGCTGTCATCTCAGGTGGGTTGACATCTGTTCTTCAACCACTAGATGTCTGCCTTAATAAGCCCTCCAAGGACAATGTGCGGAGGTATTGGGCAGATTGGATAAGTTCCGATTTGCCAACTGAAACCAGGGGCAGAAATCTAAAGAAGCCGGATATCATTTTGATTGCGCGATGGGTCAAGGATGCTTGGGATGCGATACCTGCGGAAATGGTCGTGAAATCATTCAAGAAATGTTGCATTAGTAACAAACTTGATGGCACAGAGGATGATGAGATTTTTATGAGTGATGATGACAGTGATTCTGATGACACAGGCATAGATGGGAATACTGATGTTTATGATGACGCGCCGATGACGGAGAAAGACTTTTTGAACTGTTTTGCGAGTCTGACTCGGAATCGGATTTTGAAGGGTTCCGATGAAGTTTTGGGGTATGCAAATTAAATTTAGTATTGTATATATAATTTTTTTTGTTTTCAAATGTTTTTGAATAAATTCATTGAAATGTTTTTTTCTCATTCCGGGATCGACTTATACGCGAGTTTCCGATTTCTTGCAATTTTTTCCTCTGAAAGTGGGGGGTCGACTTATACGCGAGTATATACGGTATTTGCATTTGGCAACACTTAATTAATTAAATAATATATTTTATGTTCTGTGGAATGGCAATCAGTATTATTCTGAGATTTGGTTACGTTTGCTTCGCGCTTTGTTTAGTCATAATTTCTGGTGAAATTTTGTATGTTCCGTTGCTATTTTAGTAGTGAACTTGCTTTAGATTTATTGTTTGTCATTTGAAGTGAATTAAGATGCCAAAAGTAAGGTCTAAGAGATCGAAAAACGATCCTTTTACGGCAATCGCTACACTGCCCCTAAGCCATGTGATAGTGACGATGTAATGACTGCAAGTTCAAGTAAGCCAAAAATTCCGAATATTCAAGTACATGTATCAGACAATGAAACAGATGCGCCCAAAGGCAATAGAATATTTGATATTGAGACTTTAATATCTGTGTTGTCCAATCTATCTTGCCCAGAATGCTTTCAAACTGATTTGAAATTGGTCGAAGATTCAAGATTTGGACTGTGCTCAAACTTGTGTTTAATTTGTAAGTGTGGTTTTAAAATGGGTTTTTCTTCAACTCGCAAGGAACACAGCAAAAACTTGATAGATTCAGCATTAGTTCTTGGATTACGATTAATTGGAAAGGGTTATTCTGCAGGGAGAAAGCTGTTATTCCCTTTGAACTTGCCCTTTCTATCTAAGGCAGCTTTCAGATGGCATGAAGGCCACCTATTTAAAGCTGTACAAGTTACAACTGAACAAAACATGCAAGAAGCAGCAACAGAAGTAAAGAATTTAAAAAGGAGTACATCTAAGAAAGCAACAAAAATTACAGCTTGTGGTGTGTCAGTCGATGGCACTTGGCAGCGGCGTGGGCATACATCCCTCAGTGGTTGTGTGTCAGTAATTTCCATTGACACTGGGAAAGTTTTAGATTTGGAAGTTATGACACAATATTGTTACAAGTGTAAAAGAGACTATGATTCGAGTAAGGAGCACCTATGCTCAAATCACACAGGATCTGCATCAAGCATGGAATCAGTGGGAGTGTATAGAATATTTGAACGGTCTAAAAAAAATTGACAACTGAAGTACACCAAATACTATGGAGATGGTGACTCCAAAGGCTATCTAAAAGACATTATGGGCAAGACAGTTCAAAAACTGGAGTGTATAGGCCATGTGCAGAAAAGAGTTGGTTCTCGCTTGAGGAATTTGAAAAAAAAGCAAAAAAGGAATCGGAGGGAAAGGGAAATTAACCGATAAGTTTATAGACAAACTGCAGAATTACTATGGCATTGCTATCCGGAGCAATGTAGGAAATTTGCAGAGTATGCAAACTGCGGTTATAGCTGCATTTTTTCCCTGCTGTTCCAGCGACAAGAACATAATGCATGGACAATGCCCGACAGGATCAGACAGCTGGTGTAAATACTAGCGCGCATTATCTGCTGGTAATCAGATTTGTGATAAATCTCCTGGTCTTCCAGATTCTGTCATAAAGGTTATAAAACCAGTGTACATGAGTCTGTGTAATCAAGCTCTACTTTCAAAATGTTTGCATGGGAAGACCCAAAACTGTAATGAAAGTTTTAACAATTTCTTATGGACTGTTTTACCAAAAGAAACATTTGCTGGACTGCAGATCATGTTATTAGGAGCAAATGTTGCAGTTTTGCTGTTTAATTCTGGTTATTTCGGACTGTTACCTGTGTTCGAAATATTAGGAATACCATTTGAACAAAAGATGGTTAATGATTACTTGAGACTGGACAATGAGCGAATAATGAATTCGAGACGTCAATCCTTTCCCACTGCAAAACTAGCTCAGAAAAAGAGAAGAGCTGCAAAAAAATCAAAATTGGCACGAAATGAAATCAAGGAAGATTGTACATATAAGAGTGGTGAATTTTAAATGTGATGAACAAGTAGTATATAGAATTTTCTTCAAATCAAATCTTTTAACGCGTTTTCTGAAAAACTAAATTTTCAGCTATATTTCAGTATGAGAAATGTGATTACTCAAAAAGTTTTCAAGATATGGTATCGAAATTTTGTTCTATTGTTTCAAATATTCTCTTCTATGCTTTGAACTAAAAGTTAAAGTGTACATGCATATTTGGTAATGTTATAAGTGTTTAAACGTGATGCGATAAGATTTTTTCAATAATTTTTCAAAAAAATTTTGCAGTTTTTGTTCGATTTGCTATAATAATGTGAATTTAAAAAAAATCTCAAAGTTTTTAGTTCATTGCACAGGAAAGGGTTACAGTAATATACAGTATCAAGGAAATTGAAATATATAGAGTTTAATTGACTGTACAGTGTCTGGCGTCCCTATGAAATTTTACTTAATTTTTACTCACAATGACACGTTTCATAACATCTTGAAGAAATTTTGTCAAAGTTATGTTGTTGTTTTTTTCATGTTTTGCATTGCATATTAACTTGAATTGTGTGTATTTAATTAATTTTGTGTTAATTTAAAAAATATGCTTTGCTTCTAACGTAGACAAATACCTTAAGCTCTATCACATTTCAGAGAATAGAGAATTTTCCTTCTGTAAAAATGCAATCTTCTCTAACTTTTAAAATTATATATACTATTCTGTTGTTTCAATTTTGATACCTTTTTTCCTTTTTTTTTTATTTCTTCAGATGGCCCGTTACAGAGCTCCATTCCATCAGCTTCGTATTGCTTATGGTACAAATAAAGGCAAAAATTATACAGAGGAAGAAGACAGATTTTTAGTATGTATGCTACACAAACTTGGTTTTGATAAAGAAAATGCCTATGATGAGTTGCGAGCAGCAATTAGACAAGCTCCCCAATTCCGATTTGACTGGTTCATCAAGTCTCGCACAGCTGCTGTAAGTAATGTTTCCCATTATTTTAGCCGCTGTTTACCTCAAGCTGACTTCTGTTCAAAATATATATAGGTGATGCGTAACATCACAGCCTCTCCTTGACAACTGTTAACCCCGCCTTCTCGTGGTGCATCCTGTTCCCACTAAAGGGGCTCTGACGACCGCCAGTAGCGGTATAACTATACCATCGGGATCAGAGGAAATGCTATCCCACGCTCACCAACCCGCATGGCCAGCGTGGTGAGTTATGGCCAAACCCTCCAAAATGACTCCGCAACTTAAATCTTGGCCCTCAGTCTCCGGCAGCTGAAATGTACCTGGCCAAGGCAGCGGCATGAAGGCAGAGGGTGCTAAGAATCCTCGGAGGACCGGACTAGGCTGCCATCTGATGCTGACCTTGGCTATGTATAATGGACACTCCCTATCTTCTGATTCAAGGCTTCTTGAATTGGAAGGGGAACTACAAAAGATCAAGTGGGACATCGTCGGGCTAAGTGAGGTAAGGAGAAAAGGAGATCTCATTGAACTAAAAAGTGGACATCTCTTCTACTATCGTGGGACTGATACTGGCAGAACTAGTGGTGTTGGATTTATAATAAACAAGAAACTGAAGGATAAAGTTGTAGAAGTTGAAAGTTCCTCTGACAGAGCTGCACGACTCGTTATCCAACTCTCGTAAAGATACCAGGCTCAGATTATTCAAACTTATGCACCAACCACAAGTCATTCTGAAGAAGAAATTGAAGAATTTTATGAGGAAATTCGTCATCTAAATAATAAAAGTAAGCAACGCTTGAAGATAATTATGGGAGATTTCAATGCAAAAATAGGGCAACAACAACAGAATGAAACTTCAGTAGGTAAATTCGGTCACGGCAACAGAAACCAGCGTGGAAATACTCTCGTTGAGTTTGCAGAGGCAAAAAGTTTTTTCATCTTGAACTCCTTTTTCAAGAAAAAGACACACAGGAAATGGACATGGAGACATCCAAATGGGAGGAGAAGTGAAATTGATTTTATTATGTGTAACAAAAAATTCATCATAGAGGACTGCAGTGTGCTAAACAAGTTCAACACAGGTAGTGACCATAGATTGGTGAGATGTAAGATGCACCTCAACACTTAACTCGAACGTGGCAAGCTCATAAGACAAACAAAATGTATTGAAATAACCAACCTTAAAAAACACCATAATACCTTCAAGTTGGAACTGAAGAACAGATTCTCTGCTTTAAAAGGCCTAACATCGGAAGAAGTGGATATTTCTGAAGTTAACAGAAAAGTAACCAAAGCTCTTATGGAAACAGCAACAAAATTAGCTGGGTCTAAGAACAAGTTGCATGGGAACAAATTATCAGGAAAAACCAAAATGTTGATGCAAAAAAGAAGAGAGATGAGGACAACTAAAGAAGATGTGACTTCCAAAGTGGAATACATAGACCTATGAAAGACAGTACGAAAAAGTATCACTGAAGATGTAAGGAAATTCAACTGTGAGCTAGTGAGGAAAGCAATTGAAAACAACCAAAGCCTAAAGATAGCAAAGGGACATCTCAGTAAGGGAAGAAAACAGATTATGGCACTGAGAAAAGAAAATGGTTCTGTAACAAGAAATAGAGGCAAAATTTTGACAAGAGTGAAAGGTTTCTACTCCAAATTATATGAAAGGGATGATACATGTACTCCAGACATCATGAAAGGTACCAGAGTTCTTCCAGTCCTCCCAGCAGAAGTTGCACATGCAATCAAGAACATGAAGCGGGGAAAAGCTCCAGAAGAAGATGGAATTACTGTAGACATCATAGAAGACGTAAGTGGAGAAATCGAAACAGTACTCACCCAAATTTTCACTCAATGTCTTAATGAAGGGAAGATTCCTGAGGATTGGAACAACGCTACAATGATCCTGCTACATTAAAAAGGGGACATTGAGGATCTCAGGAACTACAGACCTATCAGCCTCCTATCAGTGGTTTATAAAATCTTCACTAAAGTTCTTTCACACCGCTTGAAGGTAACACTGGACATGGCTCAACCGAGAGAACAAGCTGGATTCAGGAGTGGCTACAGCACAATAGATCATATCCACGTACTGAGAGAACTAATTGAAAGAGCGAGGGAATATGAACTTCCATTGTGCATGGCTTTTATCGATTATGAAAACGCCTTTGATTCGGTGAAACCATCAGCAGTTACAATGGCTCTGAAATCCTGCGGTATTGAAGATGAATACATTAATAATATTAAAAACATCTATGAAAATGCAAGTGTAAAGATTCAGCTGTTTGAAAATACAACACACATAAAAATTGGAAAGGGAGTGAGACAAGGTGACACCATATCTCCGAAGCTCTTTAATGCCACATTGGAAAATGTCTTTCAATCACTGAACTGGGAAAAGAAAAGAATAAAGATTAATGGAGATTAGCTAACCCACCTTCGTTTTGCTGATGACGTAGTCATTTTTGCAACTACCCCACCAGAGCTGCAGAGTATGATCCAGGAACTTGCTGACAAGAGTAAAGAAGTGGGATTAAAAATGAACTTTCAGAAGACAAAAGTGATGTTCAATGCTTTTACAGGAAATGAAGATTTATCGATTGATGGAGAAAAGCTGGAGATAACAGACACCTACGTTTATCTTGGACAGCAGATGTCAAGTGCGGGTCACATTGATAAAGAAATTAATCGGCGTTCAAAACTTGCCTGCAGAGCTTTTGGAAGAAACAGCATAATTTTCAAGAGCAATATGCCATTATGTCTTAAAAGAAAAGTGTTTGATCAATGCATCCTTCCAGTGCTTACGTATGGTGCAGAGACGTGGCCTTAACTAAAAAAAACATATAAAGGCTGCAGACAACTCAAAGAAGCATGGAGAGGTGCATGCTTGGTGTAACTAGGAGAGATAAGAAGAGGAACTCTTGGATCCGAAAAATGAAGAGTGGAAAACATCATGATCAGAGATAAATCCCTGAAATGGCAATGGGCTGGACATACTGCCAGAAGGACATACCATCGATGGACAGCCGAAATTTTAGATTGGATTCCAAGGGACAGGAGAAAACCCAGAAAAAAACAACATGGGAGATGGGTGGATGAAATTCGAAAGTATGCGGGAGTGACATGGAGGAGACTGGCACAAAACAGACTGTTGTGGAGGAAACTTGGGGAGACCTTCGTCCAGCAGTGGATTGATAATGGTTGACAATGATGATGATGATAAGCAATAAACTGCATGGTCAGTATAGAGCTGGATTTTCGATTTAATTATACACACATTCATAAAAAAAAAAAAATCTGTTCAGGATTAACTATGCCCATGTGTTTACAGTGTTCATTCTGGTAAAAAGATTAGAAAAGGTTTAACAAATTTAATAGGGCATTTTTGTTGAGTTATCAGAGGTACAAAATATGCTGTAGCTTGTGTAATTTTACTCTAGTAAATAATTTACTTATTTTCACGTTGTTGCTCAGTTATATTTTCATTTTCGTAGTCCAGCTTTATCAGATTTTATTTGTATTAATCCATTTCATGCTTCCAAATTATTTGAAACTGGGAGATACAATTAAGCTCTTTCATTCATTTTGTAATATCCAGTAAAGATAAACTAAATAAGAGCTGTTTTGAGTAAGTTATAATAGCAGGGAATTTCAGTGCTAGAGTAAGTGTGCAGAATACGATTTCTGATAATGTTCTGGGTAAGTTTAATGATCCTTGTGTTGTGAATGATAATGGTGAAAGATTAATTGAATTCTGCAATGAGAATGGTTTGTGTGTATCTAATACATTTTTCACCCACAAGTATGTCCACACATATACTTGGGAAAATCATACTCTGGGTCAGAAGAGTGTTATAGGTTTTGTTGTTTATGATCAGTGTCTGAAACACATAGTTGTTGACACTCGAGTGATGAGAGGTGAGGATGTTGGCTCTGATCATTACTTAGTATTATCACAAATGAAACTGAATGATGGTTGGAGGAATAGGAAGAGGCCTAGGATAGAAAGAATAAAGGTTGAAAAATTCCATGAAGATCCTCAGCATTACTCTAACTTACTTAGAGAATGACTGAAGTAGCTAAAGTCTTGTTAGAGAGATGTAGAAAAGAAGTGGGAATGTTTTAAGAACTGTGTTGTCACTGCTGCTGAAGAGGTCTGTGGCACAACAATAGAGGTGATGTTTAGTGGAATAGTGAGATTGAAGAGGCAGTAAAGAGAAAGAAGGAAGCATGTTTGAGGATGTTGCAAGGTAAAGTATCTGAGGATGAATATCTTTGTAAGAAGCGTGAGGCAGTTAAGCTAGTTTGCCAGAGTAAGGCAAGAGATAGGAAGGAAAAGGTGGTACGGCATGAATTGGCTTTTTGGAAAGATAGGAAAACTTTCTGGAAGTACATGTTACTTACTCAGGAAAAATAGGGGAAACAAAATTATAAGTTGTGTGAAGATTAGGATTGGCAAAATGATACAGAAGTCCAATGAGTTAAGTGAAAGATAGGGTGAATACTTCTGTGAGTTATTAAGTTAAGAAAGGAAAGGTGATTCTTAGGCAGAAGCAGATGATGTCACAGCAAAAGATGGAAGCACAGGAGGGATTTCAAGAGGTGTGTAAAGCTCTAAAATCTCCTCTGAATGGTAAGGCTCTAGAATTTGATGGCATAACTGCTGATATGTTGAAATATGGTGGTGACTCTGTAATTGACTGGTTAATGCCTGATGATTATCTGGCTGTTAGTAAGAAAGTTTTTGCTTCCTTCATAGATTTAGGAAAAGCTTACGACCAAGTAAATGGGATACTTTTGTGGAAGGTATTGAATAAATGTGGTGTTACTGGGATCTACTTAATTGTGTAAAGGCAATGTAGTGTTGCGATCTACCCCCATTAACTCTGGCATTAACAGGCATAGTGGACGTATCAAATTAATTAAGTTCGAGGCTTTGTCTCTGTTAAAAAAAATGTAAGTAGCAAATGAGCAGAGAAAGTGCGGTTCGCAGAAAGAGGGAGTAAAAGGGAAATATTTTGCTCACCGTTTGTGTGGTCTCTGCTGCTAACGCTTTGAAATCTTAAATCGCGGTCGTAGGTGACATAAGCATCTTGGGGCGGCTCAAAGTGAGGCAGCCAGCCACTTGTAGGGCTTAAACAGACGAGTAAGCCATTAATCCCCATAAATCTCTTTGACCAAAATACCTTATGGGCCCCGCTCCTAATCTTAACATTCCTACTACACCCCACACTGCTCTTATTAACATCAATGGTACTAACCTTTGAAAAGTTATTAACATAAAGCACACACCCCACACCAAACCTTTTATAACTCCAGGAAACCAAAAGTAAAACGTGCCCCCACCAACCCTTAAAGCCAAAGCGACCATCACATCCCCACCCTCATACATTATCTCTCAAAATACCCCTGACACCACTCTCTGAATAAAAAAAAGGTAATTAAAACATAATTAACGATTATCTGCAAGTGAGTTTATGTTACGTTTTAATTATTTGAATAACTCGTTGTGTCATGAAATACATAAAAAAAAACAAAAGTTGTGGAAAGGTGTAGGGGTAGGGAAGTTGGGAGCCTGCATTAAAAAATGTATATATTTTTTTTAAATAAAAGGAAATTGTAATGATGTGTGTTTTGCCATGATTACTTTATACACTTGTCTTGAAGGAATTGTAGAAAATCCTTGAAATGTCCTGGAAAAAATTTGATGATTTTGTGTTAGAACCTTGTATATAGTAGCTACGAAATGTAGAAGATATTGACATTACAGGAATATATTTTGAGGGTCCACTATCATGTCCAAGTTTAAAGGGAAAAAATAGTTACATTCAAATTGATTTCAATAAACTGACAAATCGTGATTGTGACATACAAATTTCAAATGTGAAAACCTAAATGAATTTAAATATTTAATTTCTTACAGTATTTTGAGGTTTCATTTTCTTCTCGCAATCTGTGACCTCCGCAAAAACATCGCTGAAAACGAACTCCTTTGCTATTCCGAATACCAAGCTCTAAGTTTTCAAGCCCATTCATCTTTGCTAGATATCTTTATGATACGCATCTCCAAAATCGTTGCTACAGTGACTGAAAATGAAACCTCAAAACACTGCAAGAAATTTCAGTTTCTACTCAACAAACAGTGTCCCACCAAACCTTCTGTCACAGTTGCAAGTCCGTCACGTCCCCCGCTTCGTGAATCTCTCAGATACTTCACTTCCTCTAAAACTAGTAGCCTTCCTTTTACTTGGACCTAAATTCACTCCTGAAACTAATCTAAATCTAAAAGCCACGATCTCCATGCTAGAAGCAGCAGTTCACCGCACTAAACCCGAAGCTCAACCAATCCTCCGTGCCAAGGCAGCACTCTATCTCGCAAAAGTGGAAAAGAAACCCCTGCAGTATTTTTCCTCATTCCTCAAAGAAATCAGCAATCTAATGAATGAAAAGAATCTTGCAATCTGTAAAGCTGATAAAACTGGCTCCCCTGTCATTATCTCCAAAACTGTTCTCAATGAAAAAGCTGAATCATTCCTCTCAACTTCAAGATGTAAGGTACTAAAATCTGATACCACCCCCAAACTTAAAACTGCAGTTGAAAGACTCAACAAGAAACCCACTCTAAAGACCTTTCTTGAAGATTTTACACCACCACCATATTTCCGAACTCCACGCTTATTCTTCCAGATTAAACTTCATAAAACTGGTTTCCCTCTTCGACCACTTGTGGAATATACTTTCTCTCCCACCCGTAACCTTGAAAGGAGGATTGTGGGAAAATGGAAACATCTCACATCCAGCCATCTTTTGTCAATTTCCTCCACTAAAGAGTTCATTAGAAAACTCCCTCCTAGCATTGAACCCTCTGACAAAATGTTCACTCTGGATGTAGTCTCTCTCTTCCCTTCAGTCCCTGTTTTCCACTCTCATATGCTGCTAGTACAATTGCTAAAAGAAAACCAATCACTCTCTGGCCCACTAACAAAAGACCTGTATGACTGCCTTCGAACTCTGAGAGATCTTAATTGTTTCAAGTTCAACAACAAATACTACTGTCAGCAAGAAGGACTTCTGATGGGTTCACCTCTCTCTCCACTTCTGGCTGAAGTTTTCATGCAACATATCGAAAAAAACATGGTCACAATCTACAACCTTCCATTTGGCTTCGATATGTTGATGATATTTTTGTAATTTGGCCACACAATAGAACTGATCTTGAATCTCTTCTTGAAAAGATTTCCCTAAAGTTCCCATCAATAAAATTCACCATCAATGAAGAATCACAGCTAGGCATTGGCTTTTTGGATGTCCACCTGGCAAGGCAAGAGAATTGTCTCAACAGATCTGTCTACAGAAAACCCTCTGCAATAGCAAACATAATCCCATTTTCATCCCACTCCCCAACTGCTCACAAATTTGCAGCCTTTAAAACGTATGTCAATCGTGCCAGGATTGTCTGCAACACTGAATCTTCCTTCAATGAAGAAATTGACACCATAAAGAAAATTGCTGAAACCTATCAGTTCCCACCTTCTACAATTCAAAAATTCCTCCAAAATTCCCATTTGAAAAATCTGTCTGCTGTCTCACCAATAATAATGGAAAACCCACCATTCATTGGTTCCGTCCCTTTCTGTGGATCCTTCTCTTATAAGATGTGTAAACTTTTCAAAACTATGGACTACACTCTCACAGTGAAATCAAACCCTTCTACATGTCTCACCCTTGGACACCCCTGGAGTTTATGCTATTCCCATTTCAACTTCCTCTGGTCTCTCAGTGTATATTGGAAGCACATACCGAAGCATCAAAACAAGACTTGGTGAACACAAAAAAGGTGTTTCCAATGGTCTTCCAAAGACAGCTTTATCTGCACTAACCCTTGAAGACACCTCTGCGGTTTCCATTTGGAAAGAAACCAAGAAAGGTGCCCCTTTCATCAACAATGCATCCCTGCGTTTTCAAGAGAGCATTGAAATTTCGTTCACCAGAAACTGCAATTCAGAGACCCCTCACCAAATCCCATTTATTTGGATCTCTTCTAAAATCTGGCAACCAGCCCATCCAGTCGATCGCAGGTGATCGAGGTCGTAGGATGACCGAAAGCTACCGCTAAACGAACCTTTTACTGTACGTGACTCTGTGTGTTTCACTCGTTTTATATGTTTATTGGAAAATTTGTAAGATCTGATGCATGGTGTTCAGTAAGAAGTATTTATATTCTCAAACTTTACTCCATTTATCTGAAATAGTTAAAGCTTTGATATCATGCACTCATGGTCCTCAGGCTGAAAATTCTTTCAGCATGGTGGTTTAAATTGTTTTCATCAGAGGGCATAAAAAGAAAAAAAGGAAAAGTGACAAAGAAATGGGGAGAGAAAGATATCACAGAAAGTAGTCTGCATCCATTGCACACGTTTTGATTCACCCAGTTGAAAACTTCTTTTTGTGTGTGTGTGTGTGTGTGTTGTTTTTTTTTTCTCTTACTTCTTCAGTCTCATGGATAGAACATTTGTTCTTACTGTAGACCATAGCAACCTCTTCATACGATTTTTATCCTTTCCTTGATACATGGAGGACTTGCACTTAAAGCACGTGCTTTAGGGCTTTGGTTTGGCATATTCCAATTGCCAGCATCACTACGCTTGTGCTTTGGGGCCATTATTAAGTAAAATAAGGGTGGAGACTTGAACACAAGCACTGAACTGCGACAGGCGGGTAGCATATACAGCTTGGATATGCTGGACAAAGTGATGATTCACGTCCGTGGTGGGATGATCCACCATCCGTTTTCTGCTCAGCCAAACATTTAGAAATTTGGCAAAATGTATTGCCGAGGTAAACTGTGTACCAGCTGATACGGAAATGAGAATTGTGTTTACACTTTTACTGATACTTCAACAGTGCCTCTAAAAGAATGTCGAGAAAATTGCTCCTTTTGGTGATAACACGGTTTAAATGTTTTCCACCTCTTCAAATTTTAGTACTGGTAGTCCTTATTTCATCCCCATCATTTGGAAATCCGTGATTTTTGGCAACAATCATGATCACGAACTTGAAAACCAAATCTGGTTGCCAGTCTCGCTGTTTACAGGCGATCAAGACCCAAGTTGGGTTGAAAGCTTCGGTGTATTGGAAATTGGAATGTAACATATGTTCCGTCCTAACCAATATTTTAATTAATCTCTCACTCCCCTCTCCAGGAAAGAAAGAAGGGGGAGGGTTCTACCCTGGTCATGAAATGGTAATTATAAACTGTGTATTCCTTGTCTTTTAGTACTGCTCTGAGTGAGCTATAAAGTACTGAACTTCATTGTTATCATGGCATTTGATTTAATGACATTAGATAGATAGCCCCTGAAGGTGGTTCCATATGTTTTCATGGTGTCAGTGACGTGTGTCATATATGATTCAGGCTGCAGTGGGTACAACGGAATTTTGGTGTGTCCGTTTCCTCATTTGAGATTTATTGGGTGCCATAAGTATGAGCTGTGCATTTTCAGCATGCCGTCAAATAAGGTCTGTTGTAAGTTAGGTTTGATTGAAGCCTGAAGGAATTTTTGGCATGTGGTTTTTAATCATTTTGCCCCAAAATTTTGTTTGATATTATAAAGTCTAATACTTTGATATTATCATATCAGCGTTCGAATTACCCAGTGGTTAGCTTGCCACTGGCCAATAAAAATTCCATTGGGCCAGTGAACTATTTATGTTACTGGGCTGGGTGGCCAGTAATTTTTTTTACCCCCATTTGTTTTGGTATTTGCAGGTTAATAAAGAACTGAACCAAATTTCAAAATATCCAGGTTTGGCTATGACAGTTTTTGGATTTTTCTGAAATTCAGATATTTACTACTCAAAAACTGAATATCAGAATTTCAGACCATAGTTTAGTTTTATGAAAATTTTGGATTGTAGGAAGCTGAGGTCTGAATCAAAATATTTGTATTATGGCAGCACCACTTGTTTGCCCAAGTAGTGACCACAGAGTATGGGTCTTTTATAATGCTTGCCAACTGGAGTTTGAAGAACTCTTTATGCTCTGGGTTTGCACATCTGTCTTTTTGTCCACATGAGGAAACCTCCTGCCTCTCACACTGAAGCAATGTCGTGCAGGTGGCTTTTATTAAGTTGCCAAGTGCTTCATAATCAGTGACTGTATGGTTTTCCCCTTACTTATTTTCTTCCTTACTACTTCATGTGCCATGCGTGCATATGCATTTGGTTTCATGACTTAAAAAAGAAGCCTTTTTTATTTTTATTAAATTTTACCTCATGCATTTTGCTATTGGAAAATGAAATAGCTACGTAAATATCACAACTTAAGTAATAAATTCTAAATTTAATCATTCAAGATCAAAAATTTGCAGAAATATGCACCAGAATAAAAACTACAGTTTTTATTCTGGTGCATATTTCAATAAAAACTACAGTTTTTATTCTGCTGCAAAGGCTAAACTGTGAAAATACAAAAATGCAATAGGAAAGCCACAAGGACAAATAAGGGGCTCTGTATCTTCTCCCCTGCAACCAGATGCAAGCAGCTGGTTTTTTTTATTATTTTTTTTTCTTCTCTTTCTCTTCTGCTCGGGGAGAGACACTTGCAGGAGAGGTCAAATGGATATGTGTAGGTCATTTTTGTAAAACAGCACTTTGCATTCAACATTAACATTCCCTGTGGAAATAAAACGTGCAAGGAACTATTTAAAGGAAGTGTATTGTGGCAGACTCTGAAGTGTCAGTTTAAAAACCAGTGACCCAGGTCACTTTTGCATTTGTGAGTGGCAATCAAAATATTACATAATATTTGTACAATAAACTTTAATTTGAAATTAACTATACATTATGCTTCAGTGTGCTGTTCTTGATACTAATACCATGTGCATACCAAATGTATTAGTATTTGTGCCACTTCTGGACCAGGAAAAATTTGGTGCTAAAGAGAAAGTTGAAATAGCAGGGGACCTGATCATTGAATTTGATGATTGAAAAGTATCTGGCTGTTGGTAAGAAAGTTTTTGCTGCCAACATAGATTTAGAGAAAGCTTATGACCAAGTAAATAGGACACTTCTGTAGAAGGTATTGAATGAATATGGTGGTACTGGGAATGTACTTAACTGTGTAAAAGCCATATATGCTGGCAATAAAGCTTGTGTATGAGTGAATAGTATTTTATCAAAATGGTTTTCTATTGGTGCAGGAGTCAGGCAAAGTTGTGTAATGTCACCATGGCTGTTTAATATATTTATGGATGCATGCATATGTGATGCCAAAATAGAATACTGGTTTATGTCTTGGGGATATCCGTGTGTGCAGATTGCTGTATGCTTATGACACTGTCCTGTTGGCAGAGAGCAAAAGTGAGTTGCATAATACGTTGTCCTGGGTGTACAAAGTTTGCATGAAATTTAAACTGAGTGTAAATAAGGGGAAAACCAAAGTTATGGTATTTGAGCAAGGAACTGGTAGTACTGAATGTAATATAAGTCTAAATGGCAGAGTGATTGACCAGATGAATGAGTTTGTGTATTTAGGAAGCATGTTTGACAGAGAGAACAAATTGGATGGTAAAATTAATGGGTGAATTCTTCATTGAAAGTCATAGCTGCCTTAGGTGGTTTTCACAGGAATGATGGGTTCTCAAGGTTGTCCCACAGGGTTGTGTATGAAAGTTTACTTGTTCCTACTCTGATGTGTGGCAGTGAAACCTGGGTACTACTGAAGAAACATGGGAGCTGTTTGTGTGCTGGAGAAACGCGTTTCTTGGGGGGGGGGGGGGGCAAGACACGTTCTGATTGTGTGAGGAATGGAGATGTGTTGGAGTTGTGTATTGTGAAGCAAAATGTTGTTAGCAAGGTGGAGACTAATATGCTTTGGTAGTTTGGGCATGTTGAAAGAATGAGTGATGAGATGCTTACTATGAAAAAAATTTTAGCCCAAGTGGCAGGAAGGAAAGGCAGAGGAAGGTGAAGGAAGTCATGGGAGTGTCTGCATGATAAAAGATCATGAGTATGAAATATAGAAGATCTTGTGTGTGTTGTGTGATAGATGTCAGTGAAGCCCAAGTTCTATGTCAAGATGGCTATAAATGGAGAAGTTTCATACAGCAACAGTAAGTAAATAATCAGTTAAAAATTATCTGGTAGTTTGTATTTTCTTTGTGGAGCTAACCTCTTAATCCCAGAGAGCAGCTTAGTGATATGTATGTATGTAATGTAAAAATGAGTGGACCACCACATTTTGGTATGCACTGTGACTATGCTGACAAGTGACTCCTTTTTTTTTTTCTTCAAATTTCCACAACTTCTCACTATGCTTTTTGTGTTTTATTCATTAGTATTATTTGTTTTCATTCATACAAGTACACATTCTGTTGCTCTTAATTTGTTATATACGGCTCCAATGAAATGATACGTTATTTTTTGCATATACTGTAAATGAGCAAGGTTTTTCCTTTACGGGTCAGTGGTTTGGAAATCCGACTGGTCCGCTAAGCCTATAGATTTATTTCTAATTCTAACAGTGTATATGGTTTGATTTTTCTGTCGCACTCAAAACATGTATGGTACTTAGCAAGTTAGTACTGATTAGGTGACAGGTGCAAGATACTCATTCTATTAATTTACAATCATTTCTGCTTGAGGTGTGGATAGTTATTTTAAAAGTGTATACAGGTTTGTTTTTTGTTTTTTCACAGGTCATAGTTGATTTGATTTGTATGCTCAATATATGTGATTTATGCTTCTTTTCAATATTAATTTGCTTAGGAGCTTCAGCGACGGTGTAACACTCTTATAACACTGATTGAAAGAGAAAATCAAGAACTTGAGGAGAAAGAAAAAGCAGAGCGGAAGAAAAGAGGACCTAAGCCTGGAACACCCAAAGTAATATTCTTGGCTTTTAAAAAAAAAAAAAAAAAAATGTTAGGTTTGGTTGGATTTTCTAAAAAGTATTTTGCAGTTTCCTTTCAGTTTAAAAGCTTGTGATGTTCAAGTAGTATGGGGGGATGATGCACGCTTGAACATAATTCTGGAGATGCTGGTTAGATTCCCCACTCCAGGGCAATGTAATTTTCAAGTTTCCCGAAGACGTAGCTATGTGGGAAATGGTGAAAATACAGCACCTTTGTGGCGATAATGACATTTGTACATTCATGTATCAGTGAAGAATTATTTCTTCAGGGGGATTCGTTTCCTATTGAGATATAAGATGTTCTCTGAAGAACTGGAGACATATCTATACCGGGGTATGAGAATAATATCGCTATGAAGAAGCATCGGATTGTTTCGACTAGTGTAAATCTAAATGGTTTTCAGATTTCTAAGCTACATCTGCTTATCTTCTGCTGCTTGGAACTTCGTTGTTCTGGGAGGTGTAATGGTAGCCTGCTGAAATTAAAATTGGGTGATGGTGTTTAATTCCCACTCTAAAGCAATGTAATTTTCAAGTTTTCTGAAGAAGTGGTTAAATGGGAAACTGAAAATTCAGTACCCTTGTTCCAATAATGACATTTGTATTTGCCTTTGATGTATTTGTAAAGAATTATTTCTTCAGGGGTATTCGTTTTCCATATCTATCCAAGATACATGCTTAAGTTTTACAGTTCCTTAGAGGTTTGATGATTTCTTGTTATATTGTTTTTTGAAACATATGGTGCACATGGAACAACATATGACTGGTGCCAACTATCATGAATTGCTTGCTAACTCTTTACACCCAGCAGTGTTGCACTTTTTTCTGAATGGTGATGGTGTCTTCCAAGATGACAATGCTCCGAGCCATGAGTGCAGTGTTGTGCAGGAATGGTTTGAGGAACACAGTTCAGACTTCCAGCATATCGATTGGCCTCCGAACTCCTCTGATATCAATCATAGAGCACTAGTGGGATACTATGGAATGGCATGTCAGGCATCTTGATACACCAGTCACCTCCATGCCTACATTGAAGGCTGCATTGCACACAGCTTGGTTTGCCGTATCTTCCAACTGCTTCCGGCATCTTATTGAATCTTATAGCTGCTGTACTGAGGGCAAAAGAAGGACCTACAAAGTATTAGGTAGGTGGTCATAAATTAGCGATCACTCCAGTGTATACACCAATCAGCCAAAACATTAAAACCACCTCTGCGCTATGCAGATCAGCATGCGTGCGGCCAATCAGCATCATGTGCCAAGGTCACGAAAGATGTATAAATATATATAGTCGGAAATTTCAATCACAGTTAGACTACAACTAGTTTTAACCCAGCGTCGGGGAGTGATGCCCTCATCGCCCAACACTCTTGCACTTGGTGTTGCAGACAGTCACTAACTTCCCCTTCCTACTAATGTAACCTTGTATTTCCTACCTATTATTGTAAGTTGTGTTACATTACTTGTTAACATTTCTCTTTTTTGTTTTAGGTCAAAGGAGTAGAAGAAAATTTGTGATATAAGTTGTACCTTGTTAAAAGACAATTAAGACTGCAGCAATGTCAAAGCGTTGTGTGTTTAATGAACAATGGTTGGACGAACACTTAAATCCTGAGTTTTCTGGTTGGATAGCTGCTATGAATGGCAACAATGAATCAGCATTTTGCAAAGTGTGCTCTAAAACTTTCAAGCTTAGCAACATGGGGCTTTGGGCAGTCTCCAGCCACGGAAATGGCTCTAATCATTTGAAAAACATCCGTGCTAAAATGTCTCAGCCCAGTCTTGCTTCTTTCACTTCCTCTGTGAAAAAGAACTCTCTTTGTAATAACGAACTCTTGTCATCAACAAGCTCAGGAAATGTGGAATCAGTACTACTAGAAAATATTAAGTCTAATGACTCAAATACTTATGTTGTGAAAGATGATGTGAAGCCCAGTGACCTTAATGCTTATGTGGTGAAAGATGATGTAAGAAAGTTGCAAAATAATATGGGCCATGAAAGTATTGTCCAAGCAAATGTGTCTGAAACTCTTGTACACAGATTAACAAAACATTTCAGTTAATGTTTCCTGACAGTGCGATAGTTTCAAAATTTACTTTAGGCAAACGCAAAGCATCTTATGTGATAAACCATGGATTGGCACCACATTTCAAACAGTGTTTAATGAACGATCTGAAGCAGTGCACTGACTTTGTAATTTGTTTTGATGAATCACTAACTCTAAACAAAATTGCTCAGCTTGGGCAAATGGATCGGTTTGTTCGTTATTGGGACGTCAATCTGCAAAATGTTTCCACTAGATACTTAAGTAGTGTGTTTTTAGGACGAGCAACAGCTAATGACTTTTTAGAGAAATTCATTATAGGTGCACCTCTTCCCTTGGATAACATGCTACAAGTGTCAATGGATGGACCTAACATTAATCTCAGCTTTCTTCAAAAGCTGAAAGATAAACTTAGAACTGAAAATCCAGATGGTAAATTATTAGTTGAAATTGGAGTATGTGGTCTTCATGTTGTCAATGGAGCTATGAAAACTGGACTTGAAGCAGTGAAATGGGATATACATCACTTTCTGTGTAACTTGTACTACCTTTTAAAAGATAGTCCTGCTCTCCATGCAAATTATACTATGATTACTGGAAGTAAAGATTTCCCTTTGAAATTGTGCACTGTAAGGTGGTTGGAAAATGTTAATTGTTTGACTAGGGCATTGCTTGTCTATGATCATATCAAGAAATATGTTCAAGATTCATCGGTTTCCAGCAAACAGCACATGTTTCTTGCAAAATTCATGGAAAGTCCACTGTTGAAATGCAAATTGGCTGCGTTTAGGACTATAGCTTCGGAGTGTGGATCTTTTTTGATAAGGTTCCAAAACCCAAAGCCTTTAATTCCTTTCTTACGCACTGATTTGCAGGATCTGATGAAAAATTTGATGGCACGAAGCTTTGAAGCCTGTGACAAATTAAGTGAAGCTGACAGTGTCTCAAAACTGTTAACTTTAGATGTATCAAAAAGTGAAAATCTTCTCTCAATTGAGAAAGTTGTTATTGGATTTAGAGCTAAAAAGCTATTAAAAGAAGTGAAGTGCTTAGTAAGAGAGAAATTACAGTTTAAGCTTGAATTTAGGAAACTTGTGACCAGTACGATTGAAAAACTTCGTGAGAAAAGCCCACTAAAATTTAAGTTTGTCCGTGGGGTATTTTGTTTGGACCCAAATATTTAGTGCAGCAGCCGAGTCTAGGCAAGAAGAGAGTGGAAATTGTGCTCAAAGTTTTACTTAGTGCAAACAGGATTTCAGATGACTGTGTTGAGAAAGCTAATAAACAGTACGCTTCATTGTGTGTAGAAGCTCAATCTACTTTAAAGTCTCTATTTCTGCTGACAAATCACTTCAAATTGTGTTCCTTGACAAAGCTGATTACTATCAAAAACTTAGAGGCAATAGACACTATTACCCATAAAATCATTACCACTAATCCAACATCAGCTACTATCAGTTCACTTTGTAAACTAAAAAATCAGGGCTTCCTTCCAACGTCTATTGCTTCAAATATGCATCCACCAAATGGACCTGGTATCCCATTACTTTTTGGCAAATTAAAACTTCACAAGGAAGACCACGCAATTAGACCTTTAGTCTCCGGATTCAATAGTCCTACCCGTTTATTAGAGAAAGCCATTTCTACTTTCCTTTCCCCTTACTTTTCACCCTCAAAATTTTCCATCCAAAGTTCTCGTCAAGCACTAAACACTATTAAGGCTTTTAACCAGAATGATATTCCGTTTTTTATGGCGACACTTGATGTTAATTTATTATTCCCCAATGTACCTATTTCACTTGCCCATGAACTTATTGAACAGAAATTATACTCTACGTCTAATACTTCACCTGTTGAAAATGAAGCTATCATGTCAGCCTTAAAACTTGTTGCAAAAAGGTCATACTTTAAATTTGACGGCATCGGCTACCAACAGCTTGATGGGGTCCCAATGGGATACCCCCTATCTCCTATCCTTGCAGAAGTTGTGTTACAGTTTTTAGAAGAATCTATCATTTCACAAACCCCATTCCCCCCCCCCCCCCTTTACTTTATTTACGTTATGTGGACGATGTTCTGATTTTTTGGCCTCATTCACTGCAACTGTTTCAACAATTTGTTCAAACACTTTCCTCATTCATTGCCACCATTACATTTATCATAGGTAACGAAGAAAACTGTTCCCTTCCTTTTCTAAGTTTTTTGTCTTCATCGTCAACCCAGTACCAATCGGCTATCTTATTCTGTTTTCGTAAACCAACTTTTGTACCATCACTTATCCCTTTCTCGTCATACTATCCTATTTAACATAAACTTGCAGGATTATGTTCATATATAACAAGAGCTTTTACTCGCTCTTCTTCAATTCGTCATCGTCGAACTGAACTTACATTTATTTCAAACTTAGCTAAGACCTTTGGTTACCCACCTTATGTAGTACCGAAGCTTATCTCTTGTTACCAGCAGACTGTCTCCACAAAACTACAAGTAGACAAACCGACTGTGAAATTTGTTGGCTCTGTAACCTTTAACCTCCCTATTGTCAACATGCTTAACAAATTTTGTAATAAACATAAATTACATTTCGGGATCAGAACCTCTAACATTTTTAAGAATTTACGTTCTGACCGAGATGTTGTATCAATAGGTGAAAAACATGGTGTATACTGTATTCCTCTACGCCCCCAGACCCCTAATCAACCAAATTCGAGTTGCATTGGCTCCACTTTACGAACAATTTCAGTTCAATCTCGTGGAACACCAATATGACATTTCCAGGGAAGCTACAAGCACGTCTTTAGCTCGCACAGTAACCCTCAATCATTTTACTCCGTGTTGGATGGAAGTCTCTCATCTCGCTTACACCAAATACAAGAAAGACACCTTGTTTACGGAAGCACTTTTTATAGTATGGTTTAACAAATTGTGCTGTAACGATGACCTACCTTATGCCCTCCCTTTTAACCTGGCAACATCTTATACGGTCATTAGAACCTCAATCGTTAATATGACTTTAATGTTAACCTTAAAATCTCTGTTTATTCACTTGCACATTACTGTTACCATGGCGACATCACATGACTATTATAAGGCATATAAGTTGTCACCGCACCACATGTATTCACAGTTGGCTTGACAATGGACACCAAGGGGTGGCCCAAAAGATCTTGCCTCATGTAATTTTATCATTTTAACTATATCATACTGCTTTTAATTGTAGTCAATTTTCATTTCATCTTGCAACTAGTGTGCTGTGGTTTTAATGAAGTTTTATCGTGATTTAGACAGCATTACAACCTAATATATTTGGGCATGCACACCCTTGAAGTTTAGCCTCTGTGAAAATAAAAACCTGACTTGGAGAGCTTTGTATCACAGTTGCTTTACACGCCTCGGGTGTTCACTGGCCAAATAGCACATCTATGGATGTGAATACTACAAAACTATGTTTTGTTTACTCAACAAAGCAACAAACTTTTTCCACTTTACGAAAACATTGTATAAGGAAATTAATTTTAGCCACCATGTGAAGCCTTAGGACAAACTTTGGTGAGTTTTTGTTACCCAAAAACATAATATAACTGCAACTTGTATCACAACGTTGAATAGCGTTGCTCCATGGGATTGCAAGTGGTGCTCCATTTGGCTAACACACCCTGAGATTTCAGATGTAATGCTTGAAACCACAGGAAAATAAAAACGTGACCTGCAGCACCATCTAGGGAGCGCTTGTACCCCAGTTGCTTGAGCGTCCTCAGATTGCAAGTGGTGCTCTTTTTGGCTAGCACACCCTCAAAGATCAGCTGTAATGTTTGAAAACCACTTGGAAATTATAACGTGACCTGCAGCGCCATCTAGGGGAGCACTTGTGCCACAGTTGCTTGAAAACCATAGGATGTCCTGTCGGGGAAACCGCACACCCGGGGATTTTAGCACAAATGTGATATGCTAAATAAATGAACCTCCTCCTCTTAATGAAAACATTGTGTGGGAGAATTAATTTTAGCCACCACTCAAAGCCTTAGGACAAACTCTGGCGAGTTTTGTTAGAAATAAATCCTAAAATGTAATGTCGATAGTATAGGTGAAATAAACTGCAACAACTCTGTGTGGGTGAGTGCCGCACACCCCGAATATTAGCCCCTGATATATATACACAAATATATATAGTTAAGTCACATTATTGTGACCACCTCCTACTTTTGACGTCAACAGCGTGTAGCCAATGAAAGAAGGCACATGTCGTGAGCTGGCTTGGAGGGTATATAAGGTGTGCTGTAGGCATTCTGAAAACATATCACTCGTTGTTGTCATGGATAAAAGGAGCAATTTATCAGATTTCCAAAAAGGGGTGATTATTGGCTTTCAGGCAAAGAGTGGCAGTATTTCTGAAACAGCACAGTTTGTGAACTTTTCACATGCAGCTGTGGTTAAAGTGTATCGTGATTGGAGAAATGGCACCATTGCGAATAAATAATATGAAAACTGCGAAGCACCATGCGCCGTTGATGTGAGAGGTGAACGTCAGCTTCAAAGGTGTGTGATGGCTGATCGACATGCTACGGTGGAAGCAACTCGGTGACCAAATGAACCAAGGGGGTTACCGAAAGTGTGTCTAAAACAACAGTTCAGCGAACCCTGCTGTGTATGGGGCCCTGATGCAGACGGATGGTCACTGCACCTATGCTAACCAAAATGCATCGGCAGAAAAGGCTTACCTTTTCACAGCAGTATCGGAATTGCTGATTGGCAAAAGATTGCCTTCTCCAATGAGTCACGTTTTCTGCTTCATCGAACGCATGGACGTTGGCGTAAGGGCGAGAAACATCGGAGAGCAAACACTTTTCAGCCATTGTTTGAAGAACACAAGCTGGTGGGGGCAGCGTTATGATCTGGGGAATGTTTTTGTGGCATTCTCTGGTTCCACTCATACCTGTGGAAGGCACTATGGACCAAATTCGTTATGAATCCATCATTGCAGACCATGTACACCCATACATGCTGATTGTCTTCCCTGGGCGGATGGGATCTTCCAGCACGACAATGCGATGTGCCACACAGCTAGAAATTATAAGCTAGTTCAAGCTAAAGGTTGTTTGAGCATTTATATTACATGGCTTATACAGTACACTAAAGAGCAATTGAATTAGAGACAGCTGGCGTTATGCAAATGTGGCACTGTGGGCGGCCCTAAAAACGGAAACGACATGACGTATGCAGCGATCCGACAATATAAGGAGTGATGCGACGGGAATCGGTAAGAGTCGAACGCAGTATGGGTAAGATGAAGGATCTAAGCGCATTTGATCGTGTGCAAATTGTCGGAGCCCGGCAAATGGGTCACTCCATCACGGAAGTCGTGCAGGCACTGGGATTTTCACGAGCCACTGTGTCACGGGTGCACCGTGAGTACATCGAATCAGGTAAAACCATCCCTGCAAGGGCCAACTGCCGTGGACAACAGCATGTGGGTGAGCGGGGTCATCGTCGGCTAGCTCGCATTGTAACAGCGGATTGACGGGCCACAGTGCAAGAAATCACTTGGCAATTTAACGCTGGTGCACAAAAAATGTGTAAGCAGCCACACCATCCAGAACCATCTCCTCGCTATGGGGTACATAAGCCATCGTCCCACGAGGGTACCGCTGCTGACCGCACATCACACGGTGCAAAGATTAGCATGGGGGCGGGAGCATTGCCACTGGACCCTAGACATGTGGGGAAATGTTGCCTGGACTGATGAGGGAGCATTGCCACTGGACCCTAGACATGTGGGGAAATGTTGCCTGGACTGATGAGTTGAGATTCACGTTGGTACATGCGGATGGCAGGATACGAATACGGCGCAAACCACATGAAGCGATGGATCCTTCTTGCCAGCAGAATACTCTTCAAGCTGGTGGGGGTGGCATTCTCGTCTGGGGACTGTTTACGTGGACTGAAATGGGACCCCTCCTGGTACGTGTGACATCGTCCCTCACAGGTCAACGTAACCGGGATATCCTGGACGACCATTTGCTCCCGTTTGTGCGTCTTCAACATCCTGCAACAGGACAATGCACTGTGCCATCACTCCCGAATTGTATCCGAATGGTTGGATGAACACTCCACCGACGTGATTGGCCAGCTAGGTCACCTGACCTCAATCCCATCGAGCACATCTGGGATGCCATCGAGACAGATGTTCGAGGCTCTGACCCTCCATCAAATCTTCGTGAACTGTGGGAGCTTGTTCAGGGGTCGTGGATCCGTATGACTTCCCAACTCTTCCGGTGTCTTGTCGAGTCCATGCCGAGACGAATCGCCGCCGTCGTCAGGGCGAAAGGTGGTGCTACACGTTATTAGACAGGTACCTCTAATTCAATTGCTCTTCAGTGTATATTCATAACTTGTTAGAAGTCTAACGTTGAAATTACTGTTTCTCACGTTATATAAATCTTGGATGGATGGGTTACCTCTAAACAATGACAACATGTGGTAGTTAACGTGGAAAGAAATTTTGTTAATAATACAATTCACTGAAATTCAAAAGGTAAAAATTATACTACTTACGATGGTCGGATGATATATCACTATTTCAGCATAACTAGATATTGTTTTGAGTTGAGCAATAAGTGATAGGCGTAATGCTTTTAAGCGAAGTTTGTATTAAATGCTATTGTACTAATGAAGATATACAGATGAGCCGTACTGAACTGAATGAAATGCTATGAAAAATTTGGACAGATTCACTGATGTCAAAAGCACATGCAGGACCATAAAACTGAAACAACACCTGAACATTATAGTAAAAGAATGAATACCTGAAATGGCAAAAATTGCAAAATGATATTCAACTCATGAAAAACAATGATTTAAAAAGCATATGAAGATTAAAAGTAAACTCAAAACAAAAAAAGTAATGGGGCCACTTCGGTCATTCATCAACCGGACCGGTTTCGGTATTCTTTCCTGCATCCATTGTCAGTGGTTTGAAGGTCATGGAAACACCTTATTAAGAAAGAAATCAAACACAAAACAAGAAAAGAAATAAAATATTTAAATCAAAATCAAGAAATGAACCCACAAAATCAACAACAGATAGCACTTGAGGATAGGAAAGTGCAGAACAAAATAAGGGCATGCCTAATCTACTACATCATTTGCCGTGACTCGGCAGATATATCAATGTGTGAAGTGCAACCGTCATATCAACATCAAGTGCAGATGCACTGGGGACCTTCAAACCATTGACAATGGATGCGGGAAAGCATACCGAAACCAGTCTGGTTGATGAATGACTAAGGTTGCCCCATTACATTTTTTCATTTTGAGTTCACTTTTAATCTTCGTACGCTTTTTTAATCATTGTTTTTTATTAGTTGAATATCATTTTGCAATTTTAGCGATTTCAGGTCTTCATTCTTTTACTATAATGTTCAGGTGTTGTTTTAGTCTTATGGTCTTGCATGTGCTTTTGACATCAGTGAATCTGTCCAAATTTTTAATAGCATTTTGTTCAGTTCAGTACGGCTCATCTGTATATCTTCATTAGTACAATAGCATTTAATACGAACTTCGCTTAAAAGTGTTACACCTATCACTTATTGCTCAACTCAAGACAATATCTAGTTATGCTGAAATAGTGATATATCATCCGACCATCATAAGTAGTATAATTTTTATCTTCTGAATTTCAGTTACTTGTATTATTAGCAGAATTTCTTCTCATGTTAACTACCACATGTTGTCATTGTTTAGGAGTAACCCGTCCATTCAAGATTTATATAACATGAGAAACAGTAATTTCAACGTTAGACTTCTAACAAGTTATGAGCAGCTAAAAATGTCAGAGAGTGGTTGGAAAAGCACGATGAAGACTTCAAAGTACTTCCCTGGCCCCCTAATTCCCCAGACTTAAACCCAATTGAACATCTGTGGGACCACCTCGATTGTGTTGTTCGCTTTGTGGATCCTCCGCCACACACCCTCCAACAGCTACCCGATGCACTGCAGTCAGCATGTCTCCACATACCTGTGAACACCTTCCAGCACCTTATTGAGTCACTCCCCAGCCCGTCTAGGTGGTGATCACAATAATGTGACTTGGGTCATTCTCGAGATTGATGCAAAAATGAAGAAAATTTTTGGGCGGATTAATGGGGAGGGAGGGGGTGAGGTGTCGTTTTCCATTTGGGAATGGTATTTTATTTTGTCTTTAAAACTTTTGAAAGTGTAAGTTAAACAGAGTGAAGATTTTTCTGTAATCGTAATTTCTTTTTTTTTCCCCCCACGATGTTGCTATAGCCCAGTATTGTTGTTAAATATGATTTTATTCCATAAATGTTTGTATTTCAGCATGAAACTGTGGGCAATGATATCTGAAAATGGAAGTTAAAACGAGGCAAAGATTTCCCTGTAGTCTTCAGGCACGTGATTCTTCTGTGGATTCGAGGAATTCTGCCATTTCAGTTATCATTTGGGGCATTTGAAGACCATCGCACATCTGAACAGAAATTTGGGGGAGTGGGTTGTTTTCCGATTGAGAACGGAATTACATCTTCCTAAACTTTCAAAAACGGAAGTTAGCTCGAGTGAAGATTTCTCCCGTAATTGTAATTTTTTTCTCGCCTGATGCCCTTTCTGCCCAGTATTGTTGTTAAATTTCCATTTATTCCAGAAATATTTGCATCTCAGTTTAAAAATCGGGATAAGGTTTCCAAATACGGAAGTCGGGCAAAGCTAAGATTCCATCTGTAATCATAATTTTCTTTCTCCTGCAATGTTCTCACTATCTTGTGTTGTTGTTAAATGATACTTTCCCCCATAAAAGTTTGCATTTAAGTTTGATAAGGGAGGGAAATTTGTAAGCGTTGAAGCATAGTGTTCAAATTATTCGTGTTCTTAAAGTTATCTAAAATAATGAAAGCTTTGATATCATGCATTTGTGGTCCTCGGGCTGAAAGCTTTTTCAGCGTGATGGATAAAATATTGTCATTTGAGGGAATAAAAAAGATATCAACAGAAGATAAAATTAAGCCATAAATGCTGTGCAGCTGTAGAGTCAACAAAAGACAAGTATGGTCATGGAACTTGTTGAGATGAAAGCAATACAAGAGGAAGCTTAAGCTGATGTTCTAGTAAGTGCAACAACAAAACAAAAATCTGTGTTTGAAGCAATGTCTTTTAAAACCATATTATTTTGTTTTGAATTCAATAATTTATATTGTGAATATGGCAATGTGCTCCAGTTTAATATTTACATAAATAAATTACAGTGAACAATTCAATCTCATGCTGCATTGTATTCACACTTTCTCATTGCCAGTTTTAAATTTTCATCGTTTAAAAATTTCAGCTTTTTTGTTTCTTGTTCAGTCTCATGTACAGGGGTAGAAAAATAATCTGAAATCTGGTGGCCAGCTAAAAATTTTAGTGGCCCGACACTGGACCCGTGTGTGTCGGGGGGTCATGTACACTAATATCAAAGTCATGTACACTTCAATGTCTTTTAAAACCATATTATTTTGTTTTGAATTCAATAATTTATATTGTGAATATGGCAATGTGCTCCAGTTTAATATTTACATAAATAAATTACAGTGAACAATTCAATCTCATGCTGCATTGTATTCACACTTTAAATTTTCATTGTTTAAAAATTTCAGCTTTTTTGTTTCTTGTTCAGTCTCATGTACAGGGGTAGAAAAATAATCTGAAATCTGGTGGCCAGCTAAAAATTTTAGTGGCCCGACACTGGACCCGTGTGTGTCGGGGGGGGGGGTCATGTACACTAATATCAAAGTCATGTACACTTCTGTCCAAAAAAATTCTACCCTCAGCTTATCTCTTTCTCCCTGGCAAAAAAACAAACGGTACTCCTTTTTTTGTTTTCTTTTTGTCTGGGGCTCGCAAATTCTTGCATAACCGTAATTTTCGTCCTTTATCCCCAGACCCTAGAATTCGTCGCACATTTTATTTTTTTATTTTATTTTTTTTACCTTTGTATAAACTGCGCCGCCATATAATTTGCAGATTATGACATTCAGAAAAAATAAAAAGTTGCTGTATAATCCGCACATCACAAATGCTGATTCCAAAAGCGGAATTTTCAACAGAAAAGTTGGTATCATAAAGACCCCGGAGTCCAAGAAATAAAAAAAAAATGACTAATTAAATAAAGAAATTCATTTTTAAGGGAAACTTTTTTAATATATTTTTACCTTCGGACACAAAAACAAACTTTGTGGCGTGGCATCCATAGAGCACAACATTTAACACCCCCCCCGATGCAGCAAGCAGCTCTAATTGCATTACACATTGCCAATGATGTAACTATGATACAGAACAATTCATAGAAATACCGTATATACTTGTGTGTAAGTCTAAAGTTTTTGGAAGAAATCCTGCTTTCAAAGTAAGGGACTCAGCTTACACACAGGTTAAAATAAATAAATAGGGTTGGACTTCTGTGAATTCTCCCACAGAGTTTACCGACGTGTTTGTTTACGTTTTAGACTACAGTTTTTTGCGTGTCACTGCGCCCTGGTTTTCTGACGTTTTTTTAAAACTATCGCGTAGTGATACAATCATATCCTCAGCTGTGCCCCCACTTTAAATTTAAATTCGGCAGTGTAACTGAAATGTTTCCTTTTCGAAGACATCATAAATATCAATGAAGGAAACTATCAGCATCAAAGACTGGTCAAAATGGCGAAGACGAACTAAAATACATGGCACGGCGCACACAAGATCCAGAACATGGAACTTTGAAATGAGGCATACATGTGTAGGTTCATGCAGCGAGCGCTGTGCGTACAATTTTATTGGCCAATTGACGAAGAGAGGGCACAAGCACAGTCAGCGGTTTGTCTTTCCCTACAATACAAAGACAAAATAACTCCCGCCGTCCCTCCCTACAACTTTCGCGGTTTTTCATTACGAGACCCCTCTCCGCTCCTTACAAATTCCTGAACTGCGGACAATTTTTCCGAGGGAGTTCCTTTTCCAATTATACTCCCTCTCCTGCACAATTACCCTGCAGATTTTTCTTTTTAATCAAACAGCCGCAAAAACGTTTTTTTTTTTTTTTTGTTTTTTTTTTAATTGGCGTTTATCCGCGGATTATACGACAAAACATTACAGTACATGTTTTTCAATGATGTTTTCCTTGGTAGCCCAGACAATTTTTTTGGTGCGACCAGGCTACCGCATTTTTCGACCCCTGCTCATGTATGGTCTGTACCTTTTGCTGATATACCTTCAAAGTCCCCTGATGCACTACCAGTGGAGTATTGTGCCTTTGGACTGCCAAAATGACTGTTTCTAAACACAGACCTAAAACAATGATTGGATTATGGAAAAGCAAATCTTTTTGAGCTGTTAAGATCACATATTTCGAACGCCAAAGTACTCCATTGAAGAAGACATAGCCTAATGTCGAAACATGTTTGGATTATGGTGGTGATGTTGGAGGAGGATTTCGTTTCTTGGTTCTTTTAGGATTCTGGTTTTAATTTAGTTTATCTTTCATTGATGTTATTGGGTTGTCAGAAAAGTCATGACATATTTTAGCCATGTTTTGCAAAGGTCATTTATTGATAGAAAGAACAAAGATCAATCAATGATATAATGCCCGTTTTGTTCGATAACTTTTTGCCATCTTTCAGTGAGCTGCAGAAGTCCTCATTCATAGAAGGACCTGTCTTTCGTGGCGAAAAACTGTACAAGGTGCTGATTTACAGCCTCATCTGAATTGAATGTTATACCACGCAAGGACTGTTGAAGAGAGCGAAACAAGTGGAAGTCTGACTGCACAAGGTCAGGCGATTATGCTGGGTGTGGCAACACTTCCCGCCCAAGCTCCAATAATTTTTGGCGGGTGATCAAACTTGTGTGTGGTCTCGCGTTGTCGTGATGGAACACACCTTTACGATGAACGAGCCCTGGACATTTCTGGATGATAGATTCGTTCAAACTGTCCTGTTGCCGACAGTACACATTCGAATTGATTGTTTGGTTCCGTGGTAGGAGCTCGAAAACACAACACCTTTAAAATCCCACCACACTGAGACCAGAACCTTCCACTGATGAATGTTTGCTTTGGATGTCGTTTGAGGCGAAGCAGCACGTCGGGACCAAGACCGCTTGCGCAGCACATTGTTGTACACAATCCACTTTTCATCACCAGTTATCAGTCGCTTCAAAAAAGGATCGTTTTCCTTACGTTTAATGAGCATATCGCATATGTTTATATGCGCCGTCAATTGAGCTTTGAGTTCATGAGGAACTCTCACATCGAGCTTGTTTACGTATCCCAGCTTCTTCAGGTGCTCGTAAACACTTGAATGATGGATGTGCAATGTGTCTGCAATCTGTCGTGTAACGTGGGTTTGACTTGATCAATGCCTTGATTTGGTGGTCATCAACCTCAGTGGGCCTCCCCGACCGAGGAGCATCGTTGAGATCAAAATCACCAGCACAGAATTTTGTGAAGCACCGCTGGTACTGACGTTCTTGTAGAGCATTATCACCGTACACTTTACGCAACTTTTCACAAGCTTGGCACGCGTTCTTCCCTTTACGGAAGTAAAACAGTAAAATATAGCAAAAACGCACAGTTTGGTCTTTCATCTTCAACTTGGTATCAAATCTCCGCAAATCAACTAAATCGCCCACTATTCCTTTTAGACTGCAGCTAGAACTGGCACCTGTCAAATGCCATAGCGATAACAGAGCTGCGCATGCCTCTAGTACTTCCAAAACCACCCAACTGCCATAGGGCGCCAAAATACGTCATGACTTTTCCGACAACCCAATACATATCTTTATTGAAAATTTCATTCCTTTTAACAAGAATTTGAATGTTGTTTACCTTATGTTACATTCCCGGCAGTCAATAAGTTCCAAGGCTAAAGGCTTTTGTTGTACACAATTTCGTTTACTACAAGATACTTTTAAAAAGAAGGCTTAAATAGTGAGTCTGGACAACGATACAAACGCTATTCGTAACCTACCCAAGAAATACCAAGCTTCCAAGGCTGTATGGGTAAGTCAGAACTTCTTATCAAATACAACAATGGCATAACCCTAAACGCGTCCTCGTCCAACAACCACTATGTTTGTAATAGAAACGTGAGTAACAGTAATTTCCTACTACACATTATATGTAATAAATACAATAAGTGCAATTTTTACTTGGGATTGATCTTATTTTCATTAAATCCCAATTTTCGTTATGTTGGTTTCCACTCTAACAGGGATCGATGGTATATAAACTGTAATATTAACAACCAAATTTCAGTGGCGTGCCCAGAATTTGGGGGGGGGGGTATCAGATTCATCTTTTATACAACGAAAAAAATAAATGCCTGCAACATCCGTGCAAAAATGTTCAAATATATATTGCTGGAAATTATTATTAATATTCTTATGACCTATATTCTTATCACCACATAATGGTTGATCACTTATATTTTGCCATCTATCTTTTGCAGAAAACAAGACTACTGCATACAAGGAATTCTAGAACAAAATGAATATTTACCTTCTATTGAAATATTCATTTGTATAAATGACATTTTTTTTTTCTTTCTTTCATTGTACATTAAGACTTAACAATGCCTGATGCTGACGACATTCCTTTCAACAAATATTGTTTTATTTGATTCACCTCTTATGTTACTTTTACTTACTATTACTTGAGTCGTATTCCTCCAGCCTTCTGAAGTTTCTTTCGCTAGTTCATCTAAAACTTCTTCAGCTTTCGGTGTGTATTCTTGATGAATGTGAACTAATGCTAACCCACTAAGTCTCAGTTCTGATATGGTATTATGTAGATAAGATTTTAAGTGATGCAGTGTTGAAAACAAATGCTCACTTTCTGAAGTTGTCACTGGTAGAGTACCTATACTGTGTGAAACAGTGTTTTTATATTGGGTAACCCCTCACTCTAGCACAGTTTTAAAGCCTTTAATGCATATTTTCTTTGTGGGCGATCCTATGGTACCACAGTTTCAATTCTGCTTAGTTCTTCTTGCAAGCCATTCAAGTCATCTGTACAAGATTCTGTTAATGTTTTAAAACCATCAATATCTTAAGAAGGTGGTGGTACATCGGGATTTGTTGGGAAAAGTGGCTGGAATCCTGATAAGACCAATTTGTGTGTGAGAAATCTATTTTCCAAAGCACTGATGAACATGTATATTAATGGTGCATACATTGGCATCCTGTAACAGTCTTATAGGTTGTCTGTTTTGATGTGATTCTTGGTATTTTAATCAAAACTCCTTGCTTTTCAGCGTGATTTAGAGTAATCTGAAATAATCATGGAATTCAAATTCGGCATTGCCTGGAAGATCTTTAAGCTCACTTATAGTATCTTCAGCCATATTTATGACTTCTCTGAGATCAATATTTGTTCCTTGTAAAACTTTGCAGCGTACTGCAGTTAAACTGAACCCTTTTTATGTATCGCCAACAAGGAAATAAGGAATTCCACCTGTTTCATGGAGCACATGAGCTGATTAGCAGTTTAAGAAGATTGTGTCCAGCCATTTGGTTATTTTTTCTAGGGCAAGGAACACGGCATCATGAAGTTCTACAACAGCAGCAACTTAATCTTGGCACTAGGGCAAACTTCCTCAATGCAGGCTTTCAACACATTTTGTGTTTTTGGGCTTATGGAAAAAAATCAAATTCTTCCTACAGTTGCCAAGCAATTTCATATTGGTATTATTTGGCAAGAGTTGGAAACAGTTAAAGTATAGGAAGCACAGTAAACATACAACGCCACTGGGTATAGGTTTTTTTATACGTGATTGCACCCCATTCACTTTCTCACTCATGGCAGCAGTGCCATTGTATTCTTGGCCTCTGATTTTGCACATGTCGATTCCATACAATTTCAGTTTTGCAAGAATTGTGTCAGCAATTCCTTTTCCCATCATGTCTTCAATTGAAACAAACTGAAAGAACAACTCTTCAATTATACATGCAGCTACATTAACACATCAGACGCATAAAGATAACTGCTCTGTTGTAGCAATATCAGTCATTTCATCAGCTAGGATTGAAAAAAAAAGCAATTTTTGATACCAGCTTGTTCACTATGATACTGTTGCAGGCATTGATGATCTGTTTTTGCATTTTGGCACTTGTATACAAAGCATTTCCTTTGCTACAATTTAAAGTGGTTGTTAACATATTGTCCACTTTAGCTCAAAATCATAACAGAGTGAAAGTTTTCATCATTTTCTATTGGCTCTTCCTGTGTAACTTTACCTGAATCCCTATGTCCTCTCGGTGGAATGCTGTGTCTTCCACATACAAGAACTGCTTCTATTACAAGAACATGATTACCCCTATTTTCATTAACTTGGCATTTTGCCTCTTTGTGTAGCTGAATATCAATAAAGTCCTATACACCATTGGCCATATATAACAGAATTTCTGCTGTTTCTACACTGTTATGATGATATTTATAATTTTCATGTTCGGTGAAGCGTTCAATCTCTTTTTTTTTCAATTATGGAATTTTACTCTACACAGTTGCCCTAATAACTCATGATGTCCTAGTCCCACTTTCAGGGATCGCATTCCTCCTAAAATTCCTAATATTTTGTGACCCTCCTTAAATTCCTAAAATTATACCTAAAATTTGCTATTCATCCTAAAATTTTCGTAAGCTTATTTATTAAAAACACAACCATTATTAACGCCAATAAATTTACCATTACGCAGGGTGCGCACGCGTGCTTGAAAACCTGGAAAGTCCTGGAAAATCATGATTACGTTTTCAAGGCCTGGAATATCCTGGAAAAACGGTGTTTTTTTTAATGCCGTCTTGAAAAGCCTTGAAATTTGAAATTAGTGCTTAAAAAATGCCCTTTTAGGAAATCGTGTTACTGTTACCCCTTCATTTTTTAAACTTCCTTTTCTCTGTTCTCAAAGAAACCACTGGCAGCGGTTTCCGATGTGCACCAAATCCTAATTTGGCTGGGGGGAAAAAAAGAAAAAAAAAGGCACTACTTCCTGTGCAATAAAATTGGATGATTACTAGTAGGTCGAAGGGGAGCTTGATGTCCGTCCGACAATTGAGAACAGAAGGGGAAAGAAGAGGCATTTAGCATTTGCAGGGGGTCGCGTATGTACCAAGTCAGCTGGCATCCACCAGTGAGGAGTATGCCTGAACAACACATTCATCTTCTTCTTGTTTATGTGCATGCCACCCTCCCTCCCCTCAAGAGACTTCCACTACTTGATAAAAAATAAGAAAACTATCTTTGCGAATTTTTCACGAAAGTGGCTGAAATTTTTACATTCACTGTAATTGGATTACAGAAGCTCACTTCCAAAATTCCAGTTGAATCGGTTTAAAACTTTAAAAGTTAGCATTGGTAATTTTTATTATGGACAAGTATGTGTGCCTCTTTGGACAGAGTGAGCCTCCAGCAGAAAGGGTGTTACCATAGCAACGGTTGATTGACAGCTGGGAGCGCTGATCTGAAGCCCTTGGTTGGGAAGAAAGCAAACACCTGTTTATCACTTCCACAGCACAAAAGGACTAGGAGAATATTTTCAGAAATCCATTTTTCTGAATTTTGAAAATAACACAGTAAAATTTTTACAGTAGTTAAGATACATCACAATAAAGTTCTAGTGCAAATTTCGCCAAATTCCGTTTGGAACTTTAGCAGATGCAAAAAAAAAAAACGTTGAAAAAAAAGAAACAGTAATTATAAATTACGGGAAAAGCAAGTGAATTATTTTTTTAGATGCCATGGTTTATTTAAACAGAGTGATCCTTAAATTTTTTTCTGTGATGATATGGACTCTATTTGAATTACAAACACGTTTTTATTCAGACGTCTGAGTTACTGTTTTCAGTTTATAAAATACTGGAGTGATGTAAAATGTTGCATAAACTAAAATAATAAAAAAAATAAAGCCCCCACCCCCACCCCCACCCCGAACTTTTATGCGGTCATCATAGCTGATCAACCATTTCATTCCATGAACATCAGCACATTTCAATCATTTGAACATTGGGGGTATCTGAAGGAATTCAGCCGTGCTTAAGCGCCCTAGCGCAACGAAAACATGCTAATTTTGGACAGTTCTATTCCCTTCCCCTCTACCATCCCTAATAATTGAGAGTGCATACATTGAGAGTGTTTCAAATATTCTATTTATGAGCTAGTTTTCGCGCTGTTTGTTATGCTTTTATTTTCGAAGAAAGAGAGGGAAAATAAGGAAAAGCAGCTAGAGAAAAAAAGAAAAGCTGAGTTTGATGACAAAATAAAAGAAAATGATGCAGAAATAAATAGGCTTAAAAAAGATAAAGAAGCCTCCCTAGCAGTAATTCAAGAGGGAACAGAAAGAATGAGAAAAGCTGTAGAAAAACAAAATACTGTTGAAATAGCAGTTGCCTCTAACTTGATCATACAAGGTTCAGCTGAAATAAAGAAAACTGAAAGTAAATTAGTTGTGGTGGAAGCAGAAAAAGATAGGCTAATCAGGAAAAGGTTAAAACAATAATATGAAAAAAGTAATTCAGTGAACAATTGTACATAGTTCTTGGTTTTCAATTACCTTTTTAGGATATTATAATTTAATGTGAAACCTGAAAACTTTACTGTGAAAATCGTGAATTGCTTCTGGTTCAACAGCATATTAATGTTCAAAGTGAAACTTGAATGTGGTAAATATACTTGAATATGATAATAACACGTGAAAAGATAAGAACTGAACATTAGAAGTAAATCATACTTAAACTTTAGACATTAGACGTTATGCAAAAAATTTGGGTGTGAACTTCGACCATATATACTAATGGACTGCACATTGGCAATAGCTGCATCAAAGCCGCCATGGCTCAAACATTGGGCACGTCATCATCAGACTCCAAATTTCGTGTACAAATGCTGTTATGATTACTAATTTACGCTGCAGAACTTCAGTGTTTTCGGTGTATTATGTGAATGCACCTCATATATAATGAAAACTCTTCAGGTAAGTTTACTTATGAGCTATATACATGCATGATCGTGTTGTTTACATTTTGTGATTTATAATGTGATGAACATTTGCGAAGAATTTGGAACATGCATTCCATTTTTTTCTTAAGTTACTATATTTTTATATCAATAGCTGCAAGTTTCTGGTTAAGTAATTGAACTTCATTGACTTAGGTATTTAATTCGTTTCTTACCCATGAAAAATCATAGAACTTTCTTTACTATATCGGTCAGAGCAACCATAAGCACAGCAGGTGTAACCCATCTTTTTGACTGTTGTCATGTGATTTTATGTTGGAACCAGAAATTTTGATGTCATGCGCAGTCTATCAGTATATATGGTTGAAGGGTGTGAAGCAAACTCTTTACAATGTATACAAAGTTGTTTTACTAGATGTATACAAATATACATCTAGTTTTTATTGAAATACACTCCTAAAATTTTTCTAAAAATTCCTAAAATTCGTAAAATTCTTACCTAAAATTTTCCAGAAGTATGCTATGATCCCTGCACTTTAGAAGTGCTAAAACACAAAGCACAGTATTTACAATATGTAGCATCTTCAAGTTGTGAATACGACAACCATTTCCATTTGTATTCAGCCATTTAAACTGAAAATGCAAATTTCTTTGACCAGTCTGCAGAACTACATGAATGTCAGGTCTGGAGCTCATAATTTTTTTCAAAGTTTCCAACTTCTGTGCATTATCTAAACCTTGTTGTACATAATGCTTGGTACATGGTGAAGAATTTTCCTGAATTGAACCGCCACCTTTTCTTGATAGTACAACCAACCTTTGTGCATTCTGTAAATCTAGATCACATGACGATTGAGCTCAAAGTTTTGTTTCCAAGCATGGCTTTTTACTAAAAAATGTCAGCAAAGAACCAGACTCAAGATGGTGCTAATTTTTTTTTTTTTTGCCGTCTTATACTTAAGGTTACCAACACCTGTAAAAGTAGAGAAGCTAATTATACGCCATCAAAACATTCTTCAAAACAGTAGGCATCACAACGACAAAATGCTGCCCAGTCAGAAACTCTGTGTTTGCGCATGAGGTCTGTCTTGTGCCAGTCTCCTCCATGTCACTCCCGCATATTTTCGAATTTCATCCACCCATCTCCCATGTGGTCTTCTTCTGGGTCTTTTCCTGTCCCTTGGAATCCAATCTAAAATTTTAGCTGTCCATCGATGGTCTGTCCTTCTGGCAGTATGCCCAGCCCATTGCCATTTTAGGGATTTAACTCTGATCATGATGTCTTCCACTCTTGTCATTTTTCTGATCCATGAGTTCCTCTTCTTATCTCTCCTGGTTACACCAAGCATGCACCTCTCCATGCGGCTTTGAGTTGTCTGCAGCCTTTGTATGTCTCTTTTAGTTAAGGTCCACGTCTCTGCACCATACATAAGCACTGGAAGGATGCATTGATCAAACACTTTTCTTTTAAGACATAATGGCATATTGCTCTTGAAAATTATGCTGTTTCTTCCAAAAGCTCTCCAGGCAAGTTTTGTACGCCGATTAATTTCTTCATCAATGTGACCCTCACTTGATATCTGCTGTCCAAGATAAACATACGTATCTGTTATCTCCAGTTTTTCTCCATCAATCGATAAATCTTCATTTCTTGTAAAAGCATTGAACATCACTTTTGTCTTCTGAAAGTTCATTTTTAATCCCACTTCTTTACTCTTGTCAGCAAGTTCCTGGATCATACTCTGCAGCTCTGATGGGGTAGTTGCAAAAATGACTACGTCATCAGCAAAACGAAGGTGGGTTAGATAATCTCCATTAATCTTTATCCCTTTGTTTTCCCAGTTCAGTGATTGAAAGACATTTTCCAATGTGGCATTAAAGAGCTTCGGAGATATGGTGTCACCTTGTCTCACTCCCTTTCCAATTTTTATGTGTGTTGTATTTTCAAACAGCCGAATCTTTGCACTTGCATTTTCATAGATGTTATTAATAATATTAATGTATGCATCTTCAATACCGCAGGATTTCAGAGCCGTGGTAACTGCTGATGGTTTCACCGAATCAAAGGCTTTTTCATAATCGATAAAAGCCATGCACAATGGAAGTTCATATTCCCTCGCTCTTTCAATTAGTTCTCTCAGTACGTGGATATGATCTATTGTGCTGTAGCCACTCCTGAATCCAGCTTGTTCTCTCGGTTGAGCCATGTCCAGTGTTACCTTCAAGCGGTGTGAAAGAACTTTAGTGAAGATTTTATAAACCACTGATAGGAGGCTGATAGGTCTGTAGTTCCTGAGATCCTCAATGTCACCTTTTTTATGTAGCAGGATCATTGTAGCATTGTTCCAATCCTCAGGAATCTTCCCTTCATTAAGGCATCGAGTGAAAATTTGGGCGAGTACTGTTTCAATTTCTCCACTTGCTTCTTGTATGATGTCTATAGTAATTCCATCTTCTCCTGGAGCTTTCCCCCGCTTCATGTTCTTGATTGCATGTGCAACTTCTGCTGGGAGGACTGGAAGAACTCTGGTACTGGTACCTTTCATGATGTCTGGAGTACATGTATCATCCCTTTCATATAATTTGGACAGGGTTCCCACGCAACCTGGAAAACCGGGAATTCTCAGGGAATTTTAAAATTGTTCCAAAAATCAGGGAAAACTCAGGGAAAATTGTGTTTTTCCGTAAAAATCAGGGAATTTTTTTATCAGGGAACTATAAAGGCAGGGAATTTTTTATTTTGCCAGAAAAATATTTTGTTTCAGACTTTTGTAAAATATATTTCTGTATTGCTAAGTTTTAAAATAAGTCCGAGTTGTTTTATCCTTCGAGGCAACTCCGTAACCCACCCACCGATTGAAGTGCAGCTGTGCAGGGGAGTGCGTCTCTTTGCGGTTTCCCCGTCTCCAGATGATCTAAACTACAACCGAACAAACATACACGTCAAAGCGTGAAAGAAAGCCATTAATCGCACACCCATTTCGCAGGCTCTTATCTGCTGGCGTTCGCGAAGAGAGGCAGTCATTTGTTCCTGAGTAGGTGCCCCGGTTCTCAGCGTAGACTGGGAAAAAAATTATGAAGAAGCTATTTCCTCAATTTTTTAAATAACCGACTGAAATTTTTACAGTGGGCAAAATATATGAAAATAACGTTCCATTTCAAATTTCGCCGAAATTCATTGGAAACTTTAGAAGTTGAGCTTCTTTTTTTTTTTCCCCTTTAGCATGTTCTACGTGTCTTTTATCAAACCGTACAAAAACATTTTATTTTGCCGGATATTGGTCATTCTAATAAATCCCCCCCTTCCCCTTCAACAGCAGTGTGGATGAATGTTGCAAATTGAGGGCACCTAATTTATTTTGAAAAAGGTTCGTATCACTTACGAACTAAAGCTTCGCTTTCGTAATTCTGTAGCAGAATTAGTATAGTTGGAAAAGTATGTACCTTCAAATGTTAGAACAGGGAAAATATTATGAAATAGGAAGATTCTTCAAAGAGGGGGAAATATTTATTTTTTTCATAGTACTTACGAGTATTTTGACAAAAAATATATGAAAAATACCATGCAATGAAGCTGGTACTATTGCATACCTACCATATTTCCCAGATTTCACGGCCGTTTTCTAGATTCGTTGTCTTCCGGTTTTACGGCCGGAAAGAGATTTTTTTTTATTCTGTCATATTTCTATTTCATAATGCATGAAGAAATTTATTTATAGCTATTTTAAGACGATATTCCAATTACTGCAAGAGCTGGCTGGTTGCGAAAAATAGGGTAGTCCGGCGCCCGGAACCATAGATTTTCACATCTGGGTCATTCCACGCAAAATCGTCAGATATTGAAATAATTTTCCACCAACACATCTCAGATTCGTGCGATTTTTTTTAATTTTTTTTTTACGGGTAGCTGCCTCCAAGTTATAAAAAAAAACCCTGAAAGTTTCAATTTTTTTTGTTTCTGATAGATTAGAAGATATTATTTTTTGAATTTTTGTGCATAGTAGAACCGTTTTCCGTAAAAACGCAAATATCTCCGTTATTTAGAATAAGAAATATAAAATTCATCATTCTCTCGTAATTTTTCCCAAGGTTTCAGCTTATACATAGGAAAAATAAAATAAAAATTGCGAGAACAAAAGTTAGACGGGGTAGAAATTTTCTTGTAATCGTAAATTCTTCTTCTTGCGTTGCTGCACCTCACAAGATTTGCATAAATTATTCATTTCACATCTTTACCCTCACATTGCCGAAAAAAAAAAAATCTACCTAGTTACTACTGATGAAAATCTTTGCCGTGCGTTTCAGGTTTGTCAGTGCAGGCGCTAAAGCCTCTGTCTCCGTTTTGGATGACGTTATTTGTGGGGAGTTACTGCAAATGACCTGAGTGGGCTCCAGACCTTTCTCGCACTTTGCCTGATCAACATCGCATAAATGTATTGCCCTTCGTAAAGATATTGTTAAGTATAAACATGCCATTCGCCACAGGATGAAAAATTATGTTGACAAAGAAGTGTTAGGAGGATTTTGAGCACACATGCACACAAAACTTCCTCTAATTGTTTCCCGTACAAGTAATTTGACGTAGCTTGGAAATGAACTGTGACCTGCGAGAAAAGTTCAGTACTAATGTTTGTGTCACAAACGTATGCAATCAATTTTAAGACTTCCGGATTTTGGAAGTACTTGTATGAATTGTAGCCTCTCGGGCAAAATGGTATTCCGTATTAACTGTTAGTTTTCTCCACTTGTTGCTTCCATTATTTTTTTTTTATCCCTGGGTTTAATTTTTTTTTTTTTTGCCGTTATGGCATTAGGATCTCTGTGTGCCAGCTTATTGGTTATGAAATTTAACAGCACAATGTCTAAATATCCTATGCTGTGTTGTTTAGAAGCAAATAGCAGAGGTGCCAACTATTACGAATTGTCCGTAATTATTACGGTTTCGACTGTCAGATTACGGAATTACGGACAGGTTGGAAGAATTACGGAATTCAGTGTGTTTTGGAGAATCTCAATTTTGTATCCTTTTTTGTTAAACCCTTTTAGTGCGACGCTGCCGATTTCTCGGCCTTCGATTTTGATCCGCATATTTTCCGAATCAGACTGCGGATTTCGGTGTCTCAATGATCATATCATTTATCAATCATATCGTTTTGAAATGGAATGTCCATGAATCATATCGTCAAACAGCGATATTATCGGAAGAATAGTACCGTAATTTTCGTCGTATAATCCGCGAATTATCTGCTAAAAAAGTTAAAATTATAGGTTTTGCGGATTATACACCGATGCGGTTAACACGCCGATTTAAAAAAATATATATATAAGACCTTCCGATTTTAAAAAAATCTGCAGTGTGATTGTGCAGGGAAAGGTGTAATAATTGCAAAAGGAACTCCCTCGGAAGAATTTTCCTCAGTTCAGGAGTTTGTACGGAGCGGGGAGGAGGGGGAGGAATGTCGTAATGAAAGATCGGGATAGTTGTGGGGAGGGACGGCAGGGGTCATTTTATCGTTGAGGAGAGCTCTGACTGTCGTGCCGGCTCTGTTTTTTGGCAAAAAGCCAAAGAAGTACGCACAGCGCTTGCTGCACGAACCTATGCGTTTCTCCTTTCGGATTTCATGTGCGCGACCTTGTATCTAGTTTGCTTTCGTTGTTTTGGCGAACGTCGCTGCTGCTGTTTACCTTCATTGCTAATCATGATGTATCTGAAAAGGAAACGTTTCAGTTACACTGCCGAATTTAAACTTTAAGTGGTGGACAGAATTGAGGATATGATCATGTCACTGCGCGATAGTTTTGAGGTCAGAACACAATCGTGCAGCGACATACGGAAAGCCTCTGTGTCGCGATCTAAAACGTAAACAAATCCGTTGGTAAATTCCGCGGGAGAATTCACGGAAGTTTTTTATTGGCCCACGTATAAGACGATCTCTCAACTCTGAAAGCAGGAATTTCTCCAAAAATTTTCGACTTATACGCGAGTACATACGGTATTTCTACGACTTGTTCTGTATCAGCCTTTCGTAATGCAATACTCTGGAGCTACATCGGCGTGATCTATGGATGCCACACTCTTTATCTGTTCGGAGATAAAAATATAAAACAGTAACCTTTAAAAATGAATTTCTTCATTTATTAAAATATTTTTTTTTTCCTCTTACTTCTTCGGACTCGTGTGTTTCTGGAACGTGGAAAGAGCGACGTATTTATTTATTTACTGACGCCACGTATTTGGAAGATTTTCACCTTGGATCTCGCCCTTTGGAATTAACTGCTATAATATATATAGCCAGTGCCGTTAATACCCACCAGATGGAGACGTCTCAGTAGCTGAGCCCATCTTACGGATTTATGATGTCAGAAGCTGACTAAAAAATACACATAGCACCGTGTACTGTTGGCCAACGTGGTGTAAAGCTAACGCGCTCGGTTAGATATCGAGAGATCCGTGGCTCAATTCCCCGGCGGCTGCTGAAAACAATTTTTCGGTTGCTATGTGTTTCTGGAACGTGGAAAGAGCGATGTGTTTATGTGACCGACTTTTCTGTCGGAAATTCCACTTCTGATTCAACATCTATGATGTGCGGATTATACGGCGATTTTTTATCCTAAATGTCACAGTCTGCGGATTATACGAAGGATTTTTTTTTTTATGTGAATTTTGCGGTCTGCAGATAATACGACGAAAATTACGGGTAATATGCCGTAAGTGTCATCGTAAAAGAGTTTGCGCTTGCTATCGGTTCCCCACGCAATTTCTCCGTGGGACAGGAGAAAGGTTACTTTAGCCAAAACTTTTCCTACTGCAGTTGAGGCAGGGCTGTTCACTTGGAATTGTTGGTGTATTGTAAGACGTCGTACTGTCGGAAATCACTTTTTCGAGCCCCGTTCGAAGTGCAATAACGATCAACTCGTTGCAACGCGTGGTCCCGCGATGACGGATGTTTATATTTCTTGAGGACTTTCGCCGCGCGGGAGAACGAAGTGCGGCGTTTTATTACTAGAAGCTCTTCACATTATTCATTTCTTTTTCCTAAACAAACAGACACAATCGCAAAACTCCATAAATTACGAATCCCCCTCTTTTTCCAAACTCGTGTTAGCAGTGGATGACTTTATTGACAGCTTGTTCCTCAGACTAGCAGACGTGCTTTTTCCTACTGTGTGAAATTTTTTTCTAAGGTTATTTGAAATGGCTTGTAGTGAAAGTTTGCCAAGTGATGGTGATAATTTTGAATCATCTGAGAGTGATATTGGCCAAGCAACACCAAGCCAGAAAACTAGCCACAGTGCCACGCACACCATATCTTCTTCAGAAAGTGAAGATCTTCATAGTGAATCTTCAGATCATGAAAGTTCTGAAAGTGAATGGGAGGATGTAATAGAGGGAAGTGATGAACAACCTCAGCATCCTTTTGATTGTCATGAAATGCAGGGGCCCAAACATGCTCCTGCAACTGATGTGGCACCTATTGCATATTTTTACTTGTTTTTTACCAATTTCATCCTTGGAATTATCGTTTCTGAAACAAATAAATATGCAAAGAGGTTTCTCCAGGAACATCCAAATCTTTCTCCCAAATCTTGAGCAAGGAAATGGAAAATGCTGAAATAAAGGTTTCCTTGCCTGCCTTCTAATATGAGAGTAATCAGTAGCCCATGTAGGAGAGATGAGATGATTGCCGAAGGCATATCCAGTCAAAACAAACACCAGGATTGTGTAAAATTAAAGACTCGATCAAAGCCTTTAGATAATTTTTTTGCAAAAAGAATGAAAATAGCGTGATAAACGCTGAATTGCTGTTTACTGCAATCGTTGTGGAGCATAACCTACCTATAGCAATCTGTGATCATGCTGGTCGCTCCTTTCATGCTATGTTCCCAGACTCTGATATTGATGAAGCTGGATATCCTTGAGCAGATGTGGCATGGAATGAAATATCTAAGATGAAGGATTCATCTGGCCTTCCCAAGTATTCTGCATTGTCTAAACTAATGTTGGCAATATTGACTATCCCTCACAGCAATTCCTCTACGTAGAGAATATTTAGTATAGTAAGGAAAAACCTCGCATACTTCTGCCCAACAATGAGCACCAAAACATTAAGTGCCCTTCTTATACAGAAAAGTAAAGCATTTTCCTCAGGTGAGCTGTGTTATAAAAACTTTTCTGAAAAAGAATATTCTACTGCAAAACAAGCAACAAGGGAGTTTTTATGTCAGCAATGACATGAGGTAAGTACAATATTGATAATTTAATTTCATATTTTTTGTGAGGATAGTGTAAACATATAAAGTTATTACACATTTCACGCATTAATTTCTCATGAAATACCCATTCCACGCGTTAGCAATGAGGCTTCGTATGGTGATTACCGATAGGCACCTCATACAAGTATTACAGGTTACACAGTAATACTATAATATTGTACTTAACTTTGAAAAAAAAATGGCGTGTTACATTACTGCAAGTTTGTGTTCGATTACTGAAACATTACTGTAAAATCCCCTATTGATTACTGATGCGTTCTGCTAGAAGTTGGCCCCTCTGAAATAGCATAGATTCGATGTTCTCATTGCCAAGTGCAAGAACTAACGTTAGCTAAAATAATTACAATTTTGATTTTTAAATGTCAGCAGTATTTTCCCTGATTGCTAGAAATTGTTGGGATGGTACTGGCACACGTTTTTCCTCAGACGCAGAAATGCTGTCACGATTTCTGTTCTCTCCCTCTTCTTTTTTTATTTTTTAATAACTGTTTTACTTTGCTTTGTCTTTAAAGATTCTAAGTAAATTCCAATAGAAAATACAAATTGGTAGATCGATTTGATAGAACCTCTCTAAGAAAATGTTAAGAGACTCTGTCAGACACTCACCATTTTATCATTCCCATTAGACTTCAATTTCAGCAAACGTTTCTGTGTTGTTTAATATTTATGTAAAATAAGCACTTAAAGGATTTAAAGCTTCAGCATTGTATCATTTAAGGGCAATTTATTCTCTTCAGTCACAATTCTCCCAGCTTGCATTTTTAAACCTAACTGGAACTCTAAATGTTATGAGTCGTTTAAAATGTTATTTATGTACTTGTGCGCACTTAAAATACAGATAAATCAGTTGTATAATTTCACCTAATCGATTGAAATATTTCATTATATGTAGAATTTAAATTAAGTCTTTGTTCAAATATTCTTTAAAACATGTAAATACATGGTTTACATGTTTTAAAGAATATTTGAACCAACGGTACCAAAAATAATGGTACCAAAAATAATATGCCTCATGCATTTAATTGTTATTAAAAAAAAGCAGGTAATTGTATAAGGGACAGTTATTTAAAGAATTAACAAATGTATGCTTTCGTACGGAACGCAAGAATGTAATGAAATGCAACAATTTGTCACAATGTGATTTGATTTACCGCTCTGGAAAAACTCTCAAGACCACCTGGAAAACCTGGAAAAGTCAGGGAATTTTTTTCTACTTTTGAGTGGGAACCCTGTTGGAGTAGAAATCTTTCACTCTTGTCAAAATTTCGCCTCTATTTCTTGTTACAGAACCATCTTCTTTTCTCAGTGCCATAATCTGTTTTCTTCCCTTACTGAGATGTCCCTTTGCTATCTTTAGGCTTTGGTTGTTTTCAATTGCTTTCCTCACTAGCTCACAGTTGAATTTCCTTACATCTTCAGTGATACTTTTTCGTACTGTCTTGCATAGCTCTATATATTCCACTTTGGAAGTCACATCTTCTTTAGTTGTCCTCATCTCTCTTCTTTTTTGCATCAACGTTTTTCCTGATAATTTGTTCACATGCAACTTGTTCTTAGACCCAGCTAATTTTGTTGCTGTTTCCATAAGAGCTTTGGTTACTTTTCTGTTAACTTCAGAAATATCCACTTCTTCCGATGTTAAGCCTTCTAAAGCAGAGAATCTGTTCTTCAGTTCCAACTTGAAAGTATTATGGTGTTTTTTAAGGTTGGTTATGTCAATACATTTTGTTTGTCTTATGAGCTTGCCACGTTCGAGTTTAGTGTTGAAGTGCATCTTGCATCTCACCAATCTATGGTCACTACACTACCTGTGTTGAACTTGTTCAGCACACTGCAGTCTTCTATGACGAATTTTTTGTTACACATAATAAAATCAATTTCACTTGTCGTCCCATTTGGATGTCTCCATGTCCATTTCCTGTGTGTCTTTTTCTTGAAAAAGGAGTTCAAGATGAAAAATCCTTCTGCTTCTGCAAACTCAACGAGAGTATTTCCACGCTGGTTTCTGTTGCCGTGACCGAATTTACCTACTGAAGTTTCATTCTGTTGCCCTGTTTTTGCATTGAAATCTCCCATAATTATCTTCAAGTGCTGCTTACCTTTATTATTTAGATGACGAATTTCCTCATAAAATTCTTCAATTTTTTCTTCAGGATGACTTGTGGTGGGTGCATAAGTTTGAATAATCGGAGCCTGGTATCTTCTCAAGAGTTGGATAACGAGTCGTGCAACTCTGTCAGAGGAACTTTCAACTTCTACCACTTTATCCTTCAGTTTCTTGTTTATTATAAATCCAACACCACTAGTTCTGCCAGTATCTGTCCCACGATAGTAGAAGAGATGTCCACTTTTCAGTTAAATGAGATCTCCTTTTCTCCTTACCTCACTTAGCCCGACAATGTCCCACTTGATCCTTTGTAGTTCCTCTTCCAATTCAAGAAGCCTTGAATCAGAAGATAGGGAGCATCCATTATGCGTAGCCAAAGTCAGTATCAGATGGCAGCCTAGTCCGGTCCTCCGGGAATTCTTAGCACCCTCTGCCTTCATGTCGCACTGGCTGCTGCCTTGGCCAGGTACATTCCAGCTGCCGAAGATTGAGGGCCAAGATTTAAGTTGTGGAATCATTTTGGAGGGGTTTGGCCATAACTCACCACGCTGGCCAAGCGGGTTGGTGAGTGTGGGATAGCATTTCCTCTAATCCCGATGTTATAGTTATACCGCTATTGGCGGTCGTCAAAGCCCCTTTAGTGGGAACAGGATGCACCACGAGAAGGTGGGGTTGACATTTGTCAAGGAGAGGCTGTGATGTTACGCATCACCTGACCTTACATCCCGTTTTTTATATAATCACCAGTATTTGGTGTGCAATGGTTTGGCCACCAGGGGGGGCATAAGTGTTAATTTCTACTTCTGATGTATTTGCAGCAAAATCTGAGTTCCTGAAAACTCGAAATTTTTTCCTTGGACTGGTACCAGTCACATCGAAAAACCTTTTGAGAATACTTTCTTTCTAAAATAATGCATGGTTTTCGGTTTTCCCCGCCAGGAGGCGTAGATGTATATCTTATATTTGTCCATATCTCTGTTCTGAAGATCCGATTTGACAAATTCTTTCTTTGTTGGAGAGCATTTCCGCTTTGAAGTGTTTCTCATATAAATTCAAATTTTTCTTAACGCACAAGTCTGCAACCAGAGGGCGTAAGCTCGCGATTCCGTTTACAGCAATATCTGTGGGATAAAAAACCCGATTGAAAAACTTCTTTCTTCCGTCAGATACTATTGTTTGCTATACCGGTTCCATAGACTTTGAATAGCTTTGATAAATTTAATTTGCGTCAGAACAGATTCAAAAGATGTGCTCATTACACCTGAAAATTTAGTGTCAAGGTGCTAGAGCCTTAAAATAACTGCTCACAATTTGTTTGTTAAGCGATCCATCCCTTTAGTAAAGGATGGATCTGCTTGTGGTGGAACCGCAACCGCGCATGCCTGCTGTGGTAAGAAGACAAATCAACTGAGAAGTAGCTCTTCTTAATTTGTACTCTCTGCTTATAATAATGATGGCTGACTTAATTTCTAAAAGAAAGGGAATAAGAAATCAGAAGTTCTTACCAGAATATAGTGCAAAATGGCCATGTTTGAAATAAGGAAAAACAGCTAGTAGTGCACTGTGTATTGTTTGTAGTAGTGATTTTTCAGTAGCACATGGCGGTCATGATGATTGTCATCGACATATTGCTGGGCCGAAGCATCAGAAACTTGCTGCTCGATTTGTAAACTCAAGAGTGGTTAATTCTTTTTTTAAAGTTGATGATTCTGAATCCATAACGAAGGCCGAAACACTGTTTGCTAATTTCCTTATTGAGCATAACATTCCAATAGTGTGTAGTGACCATGTGGGACCATTATTTCATCGTATGTTTCCGGACTCTAAAATTGCAAGAAAGTACAGTGCTGGCCGCACCAGGTTATGGTATCGACTTTAGCTCGTGCAGCATCTCAAAGAATAGCCTTTTTTATGCAAAATGGTCCGTACGCTGTTTGTACAGATGGCAGTAATGATACAGTAACATCACAATTGTTCCCCATTGTTGTTAGATATTTTGACACTGCATTTGGAAAAGTGATTTCAATATTGCTGTGTATTGCTTCAAATGTTGAGAGATCTACAGGTGCATTAATTTTCAAGCTCCTGGATGATGAGTTTGTAGCACAAAATATTCCATGGAGCAACTGTGTTGCATTTGTGAGTGATAATGCATCTGTAATAGTTGGTGTACACAAAGGAGTTAGCAAACACATTCTTCAGCAACAGGAAAATGTATTTGTGCAAGGTTGTCCATGTCATCTTGTCCATATTGCTGCAGAAAGAGCCTGCAAAAAAACTACATGTTGGTTTCTTTCCACAGTTCCATTTGTGTGCCAAAATAAAATATTGTGGCAACGTGATATACTATGCGATAGATACATGTTCGCTCTACATGCCAGTGTGTGTAATTTGATTTAATTTTATTTGGTTTTCAGGTCATTAAAATAGAATGTCAAGTGGACAAAAGGGAGCATTACCAACATCTGCTGCTCTTTGCGTTTAATCAGGGACCAAAGCCATGAAAGCTGCTCGCGAGATTTGTGCTGTCTACGGTGAAGATGCTGTGACTGAAAGGATGGCTCAACAGTGGTTTTCGCACTTTAAATCTGACAATTTCGACCTTCAAAACATGGATCACCCCAGTTGCCCGGTTGAGTTCGATGAAGAGCAATTGAACCAAATGCTGCATGAAAACCTGTGTCAATTGACCAGAGAATTGGCTGAGCAAATGAACTGTTATCAGGAGACAGTCATGAATTGCCTTCATGCGATGGAAAAAGTTCAAAAGCTCAGCGCTTGGGTTCCGCACGTTTTGAACGACAACAACAGAAATCAACGTTCCACAATTGCTACTGGTTTGCTTGCTCGTTACAGGGCTACTCGTGGTCACAAGGAAATATTTCTGTAATGCATCGTTACCGGCGACGAAAAATGGTGTCTGTACATCAACACGGAGCAGCGAAAAGAATGGCTCAGTCCCACGAAACACCGAACGCTGCGAGCAAAACAAGAGTTGCATCCTCGGAAGATGATGTTGTGTGTCTGGTGGGATTGGCAGGGCATCATCCACTATAAACTTCTTCGGAACAATGAGACGGTCAACGCGGACCTCTGTGTTCAACAACTGCATCGACTCCACGACAAACTGCAACAAAAGCAACTCGATCAGCGATACGGTGTTCTGCTGCAACAGGACAACGCTAGGCCCCACATCGCCAGTATGACCAAAACCACCATTCAAGCGCCTCGGTTGGGAAGTTCTGCCACAACCGCCCTATTCTCCGGACTTGGCTTCATCTGTTTCGATCACTTTCCAACCATTTGTGCAACGTGTCGTTCAATAATGACGTGGTTGGATGACTTCTTCGGGTCACTACCTTCAGATTTCTATCACCGCGGCATCGAACAACTTGTTGAACGATGGGAAGCAGTTGTAAATACTAGTGGCGAATACATTATTGATTAAATTGTTACTTTTTGTTGTTGCAAAATAAATAAAGTTTTCCAACGTTTGAAAAAAATGACATTACTTATTCCTCAACCCAATATTATTTGAATAAAAGCTTCAAACGTAAAAAAAACTCAAACAGTTTTAAGAGATTTTTTGTGTTGCAACTAGAAAAATTTTAAAACACTATACTTACAAGGTGGTTATCATTAAATAATTGTGTGGTGAATCTTTTGGAACAGTGGCCAGCTCTCCTAGCTTTTTTTTAAAATGAAAACTGCTTGCTTCAGCCTGAACTTAAGAAAAATAACATTGTTAAAACAGTGTCTAAAGAAACTGATGTCAGCTTATCAAAAGTTGTACCCTTAATTGATAGGCCAGCCAAAAAGGTCAACTTCAAGAAGTGGTTAATTGCAGAGATAAGCATGTTCTCTTCTCCCATAAAATAGTGAAGGCCTCAGAAATTATTAGCAAAGCACACATTTCTCAGAACCAAAGAAATGGTGAAAGGGCAAAGGCATCATCAAGTAAACAAAAGGAGTGTTTAAAGCTGGGAGATAGTAGGTTAAGTCGAATTTGTGTTATGTTTGAAGAATATACACTCAACTCTATTGTTTGTTTCTGAAGAACTCATTGCCTTTATTTGACAATGAAAACAAAATTCTGCAATCTTGAAAACCACTAATACATCGATTACGAAGAGAATTGCAAACTTTACTTATTGAATTATATGTTAGATTTGTCACCCCTGAATCTGTTGCTGCTTCGAAAGAAATGGCAGAGGTAAACTATTGTGATGTGAGAAATCATCGCAAGAATGATACCTTAGTAATAGGTATTGAGACAAAACAATGCCTCATGAAATTACTAAATGAGAAGAAAATAAATGAAGATAATGTAAACCAATTTTATTCTTCTGTTGTCAAGTTTGTCATAAGTGCCATTGATTTACATAGTGAAAAAATGTCCCCTTGAAGATCTTGTTTTGAAATATGCTGAGGTGGCTGATGTATCTTTGAGATCTGAAGTAACATTTGAATATGTTGAGTATTTTATACAAAAGTTTCCCACAATTATATCTGCAAGTGATGTTGATAAAATTGAGCTTCAGTTTCTGCAATACCAAGTTGATAGATTTGATAACATTTTGAAATGTGACCAAATGGACACAGTGTGGCACTAGATAAGCCAGATGAAAGATGGCAGTGGAGTTGCTAAATATGACTTGCTTGCAAAGGTAAATGTTATTAGTACTAGTAATTCCCCACAGTAATGCAGAAAGTGAACGCATATTCAGCATTGTGAGAAAGAACAGGACTGACTTTCGTCCAATCATTCTGACAAGGTTCTATCAGATTTGCTGGTGGAAAAAACTAGAATGATTTCTGCAGAAGAATTGTGTTATAAACAAGATTTTTCAAAAGATATGATCAGGGATCTACCCTTGCGAAGGACTCAAATTTATTAACAACACAAGTTCATTTCTTTTCTCACTAGCTGCTTGATTTTTTTCTGCAAAGTGAGTTAATTGCAATGCAATATAAACTTATTATTTTTCAGCTATGTTCCAGGGATATGTTTGTGGGAACTGTATTTTCAAGATTGAAATTTATAAACAGGAATATTTAACTGAACAAAATACTGATCTGTTTATGAAGTATGTTAAAATGCTGAAATTTTATATTTACTAATTTCAAGTAATTTATGCATTAAATTAAAAATACATTGCTGTATTTTTATTAAGTTGTAATTGCTTTTTTTTTAATTATTTCATGCTTTTGTAAATAATGCATAAAATATCAGGCATATTAGTACTCCTGAATTATATATGTTACCTCAAAACTCCTAAAATTTACCTTAACACTCCTGATGTGGAGTCCATACCTGCCAAGTTTTACAGTTTCCCTGTAAAATTTACGGAAATTGTTCTTGTTTTGTAGTTATGTTACAGAGCGACATATTTTATGATTTTTTTTTTTTCCGGATAGTGTTAGGGCCATATGTATGATAAATGTTTATATACACTGACGGAAAAAAAATCCCAACACCAAGAAGGGGTTGTGTTAGATGAATGACAGTTGGTAGGCGGTGAGAGTACATCTGTAAGATGACGTCTATGCAAATTTTGCGCTCGGCGCATACGTGTGGTGCTAGTAGCGCTCCTCGGAACATGCAAAGCAGGTTTGCTGTAAAGTTCGTGAGCGTTAGTTATCGTCTAGATTCGACGTAGTGTGTTGATGTTAGTCAAGAATGCCTTTAAGAAGACAAAGAAGCCATTGTCAACAGCTCACGGAGTTTGAACGAGGTCGTGTAATAGGGCTACGAGAAAGTGGATTTTCGTTCCGCAATATTGCAGAACGACTTGGCAGGAATGTAGCCACTGTGCATGATTGTTGGCAGCGGTGGTCAAGGAAAGGTACTGCCTCAAGAAGACCGGGTTCCGGCTGGCCACGTGGCACTACTGAGAGGGAAGACCGCCGTGTACGGCGTATGGCCGTGGCGCATCGTACCGCGTCTGCGGCAGCAATTTGAGCTGCAGTTGCCACCACAGTGACACAACAAACTGTTACAAATCGGTTACTTGAAGGACAGCTCCGAGCCAGACGCCCTGTAGCGTGCATTCCACTTACTCCAAACCACTGCCGTTTGCGACGTCAGTGGTGTCAAGCTAGAGCTCATTGGAGGACGGAGTGGAGATCTGTTGTGTTTTCTGATGAAAGCCGGTTCTGTCTGGGTGCCAGTGATGGCCGTGTGTTGGTTAGAAGGAGGCCAGGTAAGTGCCTGCAACCAACCTGTCTGCGGCCGAGACACACTGGACCTACACCTGGAGTTATGGTCTGGGGAGCAATTTCCTATGACAGCAGGAGCACTCTCATGGTTATATCCCATGCACCCTGACTACACAGTTGTACGTCGGTCTGGTGATTCAACCTGTTGTGCTGCCATTCATGAACAGCATTCCAGGGGTGTTTTCCAACAGCATAACACTCGCCCGCATACCGCTGTTGTAACCTAACATGCTCTACAGAGTGTCGACATGTTGCCGTGGCCTGCTAGATCACCAGATCTTTCACCAATCGAGCACGTATGGGACATCATTGGATGAAAACTCCAGTGTCACCCCCAACCAGCATTAACTGTCCTTGTAATGACCGACCAAGTGCAACAGGCATGGAACTCCATCCCATAAACTGACTTCCAGCACCTGTACGACACAATGCATGAACGTTTGCGTGCTTGCATTCAACATTCTGGCGGTTACACCGGTTATTAATGTACCAGCATTTCACATTTAAAATGGCTCTTCTCGCGCTTACGTTAAGCTGGGATCTTGAAACCTGAATCGATTAAATATGTTACCTATACAAATGTATTGCCGCCATTTCATTCCGCTACAACTATTTTTTTGTGGTGTTGGGATTTTTTTTTTTTCCGTCAATGTATATATCACCTAAGAAGTTTTTCGAAGAGAGAATAATTAGCCCAAAGGACTACTACACCTGAATGGTCTGATTCCCCTGATTACAATATAATCAATTTTCGCTTCTCCAACCCTCTCTGTTTTCAACCAATCTGGAAAAACTCGAAAATAAACTTTGTAGAATTAAAATTGGCGATAACTGAAAAAAAAGTAAGGGTAAATTGCAATTTTTTTTATTTATTTATTTATTTATTTTTTTTTTTAAGGATGCTCTAACAAAAATTTTAATTCAAAACCACTGGTAATTTTAAGAAAAAAGTCACTGTAATGTATCACTTACAGCTTTAATTTCGTCGTTACAAATGATTTTTTTCCATATATGTAACCCAATGATTGTATACTAATTAATTATGTATCGATTGCATTACATTTTAATCGTTGTAGGCGTAAAATACTGCCAAACATCTGTATCGATATATCATTTACATAGTGAATCAGTTTTTAAGGATGTGCTCGATGCATTTCATCTATACGTTAGTCAATCTAAAATATCAATTAAGCGTTCACTGAACGTTTTTTACGGATTTTAATTCTTGAAAGTTGGCGAGTCTGGTCTCTAGGGGTGGGCATCTCTGGGTGCAGCAGCCGAGAGCGAGACACCACCTGTTGATTAGGCAGGGCAACCGCAGTCGTCACTGCAGAAACTTTCAGTAAACCCATTTTATTGGCTTTTCATTGCAATGGGACATCCTGGTCCTTCGCTCCTTGCTGCTTTCTCCTTTTCGTGGAGAAAATGCGTTTAATAGTTGCCATGAGACATAAAAACAATTTCAAATGCTACAAAACTTTGCCTTTTAAAATCATTTTTGAAATATTGAAAGGTTTCAGAATTTTGGGGGTTCACACCCCCTTGGGCATGCCTCTGCCAGTGTTCTCTTTTATTTACTAAAAGAATTTCAGTGGAATCAGTATACCCCACAAAAAATGTTTCACTCTCTCCAGCAATATTGGTTCAAATAATTCATTTTCCAAAATAATTAAGAACATTTGTCTTTTAATTTAAAAACTATTTCATTAAATGAAATGAAATAAGCTGTGTAAAAATTATGTTTTCTCCAAAACTATACCAGACCTGCATGTTTTAATAAGTCTGCAATTTTAGTTGTGATTTTTTTGAACAGTTGTTGATTTAATCACATATGCTAGCCTCAGTGATACATTTACTTTACTTATCCCATTTTTAGGGGCCTCAAAAAAGAAAATCTGAAGGTACACCTGATGGTAGAGGAAGAAAAAAGAAAAAACAATAAGTGAACGCACTACTCACTATTGAATTAATTCATTCCATAAGAAATTGTGCTGCTTCCTCGGGAAATTTTTGATTTTGCTCTTAGTATTCTGTTGTTTTGTTGGCCAACAGTTTTAGGTTTCCATCAGTTTTTGACAGCTCTGCATTTTCATCATTTTTGATATTTCTTCAGTTGCATAGTTTATTTATTTCAATATGTGTGTGTAGAATTTAACAGAAAATTATGTTTATTCAAAATTACTTTCATACTTTCAAATATGGCTGATAACTTTGCAGGTTATTTTATGACTGGTGAAGTCTTTCCTGTAATTCATATATGAACATATTTGTTTCCAAACACAGGTTAGAGGATGAACTCTAATCTCATAATTGTGGGCTTAAGGTAATCTATTCAGTTACATGACTCTCTTTTAATGATTAAGTACAATTCATGTGAACTGTGCTTCTGTTGTAATGGTGAGTTTTTGTAAATTGTCTGTCGGATATATTTTTGAAAATCATTTTAATTTGTGAAAATCATGTTGACTAAATATATTTTGTAACTGGTTTATTCAGCTATTTAAAATTTACTTTTTCAATATATATATATATATATATATATTCGTTTTTATTTTATTTTTAATGTACAAATAAAGTGTACAAAGGTCATTTCGAAAGTTCTATGCACTCTGCTCCTGTCATAAAGCCAAGCATTAATTTAACAAAGTGTGTTTACAGGCCCTCAAAATAATCTCCATTCGCCTTATGACAGTCACCCAATGTTTGGATAAGTGCTTTATTTGTGCCGTCAAGCTGCATCTGATAACTGATGTTATCTCATCAGACACCTCCACAATGCTAATGAAACTTTTCCTGTGTAGTGTTTCCTTCAATTCTGAGATCAAATCAAAGTTTGAAGGGTTCATGTCAGTAATATACAGTGTGTGAGGAGACACTTGCCATTCATACTTCTGCCAAGCATTGGATACAGTACCTGCAGCATGTGTCCTTGTGTTATCATGCAAAATGAGGACCCAGGCTGCAAGCACATGAGGCTTTTTCCTGCAGATTTTGAGGCTCAAAATGCCTTCCCAAAATTCTGTAGTAGTCATAGTTGGCCCTCTGAACACACCCTGATTGTAAGAGGGGGAAAGATGTATACCACTGTGAGGACTACTTTTTTAGTTCTGGTTTGAAATCTTTTATCCATATTTTGTCTGTGACGATTCTGTTCAAAAACTGTTCACCTTCTGTATTATAAAAATGCATTTCTTTTGCGATTTTCTTGAGTGTTATTTTCTGGTCTTTTGTCAGGTGTTGTAGGATCCCCAGTTGTCAGCAACTTTTCACTTTTGCAAAAATTTTGGCTAGTATTCTGGAAAGAGAAGTGGTTAACATGTTTGCATCATGTTGGATTTCTTCATGTTTTGCACCAGTCTTCCTCCATCAGGCTATTAAAACTACCACCACTGTGTTGTACATTTTCTTAATAGCCTCCCACATTTTAGATCCCCATCTACAAAAATTGTCTGACCTGCACAGTAGCAAGATGCCTGTTGTGATGCTGTACTCTGCACCATCCCCACAAACTTACCATAAAGCATTATGAATTTAGTTTTTTTTTTTTTTTTTTTTTTTTTTGAGGAAAGGGTGGTTGGTTCGGTTTTTTTTTTTTTTTTGGTTTTTTTTTGGGGGGGGGGTTGCCATTATGTAAGGTTTAAGTGTGCTAGATGTGCCGTATCCAACCCTAGTCATTCTCGTCCCCTATTTTGCAGAAGAGCAAATCAAACCATAAATAAGTGCCCAAGGTTCTCAAAATCACGTCTGAATTGCAAGTGGCATGAATGTCAGAATTTTCATATCATCACACAAGCATAATGTGCAGAACTTTTGGAACGCCAGTTGTACTTCTGTATAAATTTTGGTAGTTTGAGAACTTTGTCTGCTATACCACTGTAAGTGTAGCAGTTTGTGGCACCCAGATATTCACAGGATTTGTACAGCTTGAGTTCTGAAGCAGTTTTATACTATGAAGTGAATAAATAAATGAAGGCACATGCATTCTATTCTTGTCATTTTCTTAATATTACAGTACCTCCTTGCTGCAAATGTTAGCATCCTAGTACTTTTCATATAAGATGTAAGCCTTGTATGGAGTGTATATGCATTTTGGATGGTTGTCATTTAGGTGTACACCACATTGTGTGTGTGCGCTGAGTAAATGTCAAAAATAATAATAATAATATACTTAGCAAAATTGAAATTGCAGCATTAAAAAAAATGGTAAGACTTCCACGATAACATGGGCAAGATTAACCAGAAGATATGGTAGGCATAACATTGTCAGAGCAAATGAGCAACTTTCATGCTACAAACAGATGGTTTCACTGGGAACACGTACCTGCCAAGTTCTATGGTTTACTCATCAAGTTTGCGCAATTTCTACTTGTTTTACTGTTAATTTTTGGATGACATATTTTACAGAATCCATCTTATTTTTTTCCAGGTTAGTACAAGTTTTGGGGTGAGGGGGGATGAGTAGTCCCAAGAATCACTGCATGTGTATTTTGATTTACCTAATCACAATATCATCACATCTGCATCCCCAACAGTCTACTTGTAGCATAGCCAGAAATGCCACCCATTACAGAATCTCTGTAAGTATTATGGATTTCCCCTCGGGCTTAGGAAGTTATAGATGACTAACAAAAAATTACAGATATTCAGATTTTTGCTGTTATTAAGAACTAGGCTGTAAATTACGCCCGTTGAGATAAAAAATACAACAGGTTCAGAAATCACTTGTTGCTATTCAAGTATTTATATTATCCTTTGTGGAGTCATCGTAAATAATGAGTGTGCATTGAAACATACCCTTGGTGTGTTTCATTGTTCATGCATACAAATACAAAATACGGAAGCATTGCCGGATGATAATCCTCCCTTGGTAAGGGACATGGACTCCCTTTCGTGTTCCACCCCATGTTTTTTTTTTGTTTTTTTGTTGTTGTTTTTTTGTAAATTTTTTTTTTTATCAGTAACGTCAACGATGTCGAAAATATCTTTGTACACAATATTTTTTGCAAATATCTTTTTGGAATCTGGAAGTATTTTTCCTTGTTTTAGCCCATGGACTACTTTAGCTGTGACATCATCAAAATGTGGAACTCTTGACAATGCACCATAAAGTTGTCCATAGTTAAACACTAATTCAGGAAGGTAGATAACTATTTTCTCAAGTGTTTGACCTTGAGACTTATTAATGGTCATAGCAAAGGCGCGTTTTACAGGAAATTGTCGTCTTGGTGTGAATGGGAGGTCTATATCAGTAGGTGCGAGGTTAATTCGTGCAATAAATACACTTTTACCACATGCTGAGCCTGTGAGTACATCTGCAATGATGAAATTGGGTTTTAGTTCTTTAACTATCAGTCTTGTTCCATTACATAAACTTCGTGTATTGAGGTTTCTTAGGAGCATGATAATAGCTCCAATCTTAAACTTCAGTCTGTGAAGTGGAGTTTGCTCATTTAAAAAAAAACTATAGGATAACACTGTTCAGTATTTTCTTCGCCATCTGCATCAATTGAATCAGAGCTTACGTATGTGCTTCCTGTCCCCTCTAAGAGATCATGAACATTCTCGTTTAATTTGCCAACATCAGACTTTTTTGGGACACAGAATGGCTTTCTTTGCAAACGTTTTAAAATCAGAAATTTTCAAGTTCTCGCCAAACATTTTTTTTTTTTTTTTTTGCTATGTCACCATCATATAATGTATAAACAGGAAGAGTTCATCTGAAGTCTCCTCCAAGTAAAAGGACTTTGCCCCCAAAAGGTTTCTGATTTCTGACAATTTCAGTATTCGGTCAACTGCAAGTAAAGCAGTACCTAGGCCCTTGTAGCTTCATCCCAAATGATAGGTTTTGCAGATCGAATTATGTCGGCGTCGATGGGATTAATCTTTATATTCAGAGTGAGAATGGGATCTAATATTACTGCTTTTTTGAGCAACATTTAGTAGAAAATTTACCATCTTGAAGGTCTCTCCTGGAAAGTGTTTGGCTTTACGAAATTCACAAATTTGCTAGAGAGTGCCACATGAGTGTCTCACTACAGTCTTTTCATTGTCTATAACATAAGAAGTCACATGATATGTAGCATTTCTTTGTTGTTGTCGTTCGTTAATTACCTCTGAACCTCTCGAACGCAGTGTTCTTTCCTTTGTTTGGGAGGTCTAATTCTGTGCCTCTGCAGTCTAAACATTTCCCATGCATAGAGATTCAGTTTCAATGTGTTGTGGCGTCATATTACTTCGACGATGACTCTAACATCAAATGTCAGCATTTCTTTTAACTGCACTGCATTTTTGTCTCTCTCTCTCTCTCTCTCTTTTTTTCTTTCTGGCATGTTCAGCATTGCGGCGGTTAACTTCTTGTCTTTCGACTGCAGTGCGTTATTGCCACCTTGCTCGATCGTAATCAGCTTTGTGGCATTTAGCTTCAATCTCTTCATCTATTGAAAGAGGTAACTTTCTTTTTTGATGTGGCATAGGTGAGGTTTAAAACAACAGTCAAGTTCACGAAGGATAGTAATGTTTGTCTTGCCTTACTCAGTCCCAGTTAAGTAAAACATCTTACAACCTACAACTGTGTGCTTCCACTTTCATTTCACCCGATAAAAAAAAAAAAAAAACTAACTTCAAATGACAGAAAAAAGATCTAAACAAAACATTAAACAGGAACGGTTATGGATAACGTGATGTGAACACCAAAATATAAATGTTCATCTTCTTCTGTTAAACAGCATATGTAGTTGTTTGTTTATGGTTAAAAAGTGACCCACCTGCAGCAATAATTTTATTGTTACTCAACAATGTATTTTACTAAACTATTGCTGAACAATATTTCATCACGTTTTACATAAACATAACAATATCTCATTGCTGGTTAAAAGGCGATCCACGTCATCGCAAGTCTTGCCTTTTATATAGTAAGATGTTGTTTTACTGGTTTTGTAATTAATCAATGTAAAAACCTCATGATGCAGCTCTTTGTCCCCCTCCCGGGAGGAGAAATTTATTTTGCTTATTTGAAAAGCTAAGTGGAAAGAATGCATGGTGCTGGGCCGGAGTTCTGTCGGGCCGAAGGCTAGCTCTTTGTTTCTTCCCCCTCCCGCAGGAGGAGGAATGCGTTTGCTTGTTTGAAAGCTAAGTGGAAAGAATGCACAGGGCCAGGATTACGTCGACCTGTTATTATTTGGGGCTTTCTCAAGATCAATGCACAAACTGAGCAGAAATCAGAAATGTTGGGGGGGGTTGTTTGAGGAAGGAATTTCATCTTCCGGAAACTAAAGTTAGATGGAGTGAAGATTTCTCGATTTCTCCTGTAATCATAATTTTTTCTTGCCATGTTCTTTCTGCCCAGTGTTGTTCTTAAATATCCTTTTATTCCATAAATACTTGCATGAAACCTTAAAAATAGAGGAAAGAGTTTCCAAAAATGGAAGACAGTCGAAGCAAAGATTTCTCCCATAATATTTTTTTTTCTTTGTGCGAGGCTCTCACCATCTTGTGTTGTTGTTAAATGTTACATTTGACTATATTTTGAAGAAATTTCCACCGAAAAGTGAATTTTCGCTGAATGCAGAAGCTGCTGATATAGAAATTAGGAAGAAATAGCTGGAATCCGCCTATCTATTTTCTTCAATAATGTACTTGACAAATATTTTCCCAACTGCTGTTGTTAGTGACAGTGATCTGAACAAGTTGGAATTGGAATTTACCTTATATGAAGTTAATGAATTGAAAGAAGGTATTTCTAATAGCCCTACAATTGACACGGCATGGTCATACATTTTGAAAATAATTGGTGCCAAAATGTTTGAAGTTTTGCCATGCCTGGTATTTGCTATTCTTGTTGTTCCACACAGCAATGCAACTGCAGAAATTTTTTTTAGCATTATCCGTAAAAGTCAGTGTTTAGGCCAAACCTAGCCACCAAAACTTTAGGGGCATTGTTAGCCTTAAAAGTGAAGATGGCATCATTCTCAGAGGTTTGCCGTTCTGTTACATTTTCAAAAAAAAGAATTGGCTAATATTAGCAAAGCTTGTCACAGGGCAGAACTTACAGGCAGCCAACTAGTTTAGAGAAGTTTGGCTTAAAGGCTTGTAAATATGTTCATAGGAAAAGTTGCCATTTATAAACTCAGTGTACAGGAACATAATTTTTTATTAGTATTAAAGTGAAAGAAAGCATTTATAAGACAAAGCAAAACTAACAGGTAAACCTAATTATTATTTTTCATTTTCTTCCCATCACACTGGGGGGGATAAGGTTGTGTGAGCAGGGAACACAGTTGCCATGAATGGGTTAACTTGGTCTGCAATGATGTTCAGATACCTAACGACTGTCAAGGATTGTGCTATTGCGATAATGGAACCTAAAGTGTCCCAAGAAAACATCGCCCACAGCGTAACACTGCCGCCGCCGGCCTGTTTCCACCTTACAGTGCATCCAGGTTCCATAGCCTCTGTTGGTAACTGGCATATCCATGCTCGGCCATCTACATGATGCACCAAGAATCTTGATTCGTCAGACCAGGCCACTTTCATCCAATCATCCACGGTCAATCTCGATGACCCCCATTTCATGTGTTGTTGGCAATGACTTGCGGTGAGTCTGGGGACCCGGCTGGGTCTTCAGCTATGCGGGCCCATGCACAGAACACTGTGATGAACTGTGTGCAGCGACACATTGCCCTGGTCACCACTGTTGTAGCTGCAGGTGATTCGTCACACTGTGCCCTGCGGTCGCTGTGAACAATGCGCTACAGTCTCCTCTCCCATCTGGCGTATCAATGAGCTGCGAGTGACTCACTGCTCGACGGCGGTTTGTTGTTTGGCTGTGCATTGATTTTGATACATACTTGCTACAGCGGCACGTGAACAAGCCTTGCCATTTCCGAGATCGTAGTTCCGAGGCTTCGTGCCGTCTTCTAACTCCAAACACTTTACTAACCGAAAGCCAGTATATACAGCAAACTCTCGATTATCTGTGCTAATCACCGGATAATATGATTTTTTGCTTTTTAGTGAAAAAAATTCTCTTGTTATGTACTATACAGTATATAATAAAGTACATTTGACACATTGAACTGTTAGCAGTAGAGTTTATAAAATTTGGTACTGTACTTACAATTTCTGTTGTTGAGGAAAGTAAAATGTGATAGGCATATAATATAGTATGCTTACTAGACACAACCCACAAAAGTCATGTCTTTTGGAGCAATATAATCTGTAATGTTCTTTTGCTTTTCTTAGATGCATTTAGTTGTTTTCTAACACCAGTACGAATATTGCGAAGTGCCACAATATCACTGTAATTAAAATCCCCTTGTTCCACATAATCTATGAGCGTATCTACACATTCCAAAGCTGCACCATGACTCACACATTTTTCTTCTCTTTCTGCTGTTATTTCCACCTCCTCACCCCCAGAACCTTCACTCTGCCTGTTGGTCACTATGTTGACAATTTCTTAGTCTTTCATAAGCTGAAAGCCCAGTTCACATGCATGTATTTTCAGCTAGTCTTCATCATTTTCATTGTCCACAAAGTCGTCGTCTTCTATATCTGGCAGTACTTTATGCCATGAGTGTGTGATTGTTACAGACTTTAGAGCAGCCCATGCCTTTGATATTAAATGGACAGCGTCCAGCTATGAAAGCCTCTTCCAGAATGTTAAAATGTTTTCATGTTCCTCAGCTAGATCTTACAAGCTTGTGAGCGATAGATTTGGTTCATTGATGCAATTACACCCTGATCCATATGTTGGAGAATAGATGTCACGTTGGGTTGCAAAAACTTCCCTCGTATTTGCCCATCATCAGAAATAAGCTCATCTTCAGAAGGGTGTGAAGGAGCGTTGTCTAAGTGTAGAACTGCTTTGACTGGCAACTTTTTATGTTGTAGATATCAGTAACTTCAGGGACAAATTTAATCTTAAACCAATCTTTGGAAATTTCTCTGTTCATCCACGCTTCTTTCTGATTATAATAATAGATCAGCATAGTATTCTGATTTTCATTTCCCTCAAAACACCTAGTATTTTAGGGGGGAAAAAGTATTTTTTAGTATTTTTAGTTTAAAAAAAAACATCCTAGTATTTTTTAGTTTAAAAAAAAACAAAACATGGATAATCGAGAGTTTTCTGTATACTGCTCTGTGAACTTCACCTGTGCCCCCATTCGGTCTCCAAGAGCGCTTATTTATTTCTCTACGCTAGGGGTGGTCATAATGTAATGGCTCATCAGTGACATTGTGCTATTGAAAGAAGAAATTTAAATGATAGTAAAGGATTTGTTAAAATACACAGTCATAATATTCCTAGATTTATTAATTTAGAACTTCTGTATTGATATAATTTGTGTTTAACAGTACCCATCAATTAGTTGAATTTAGAAACAAAGAAAAATTGATTAAAGCAGGACTATAATGAAATATTTTATGTCCTGTAATTCATGTGAAAGTAAGTCACTATACAGGTTACACAGTAGTACATATTATTGTTCTTATTTTTATTAACTTTGGAAAAAGTGGCGTGTTACACTACTGCAAATATTACTGGAAGTTTGTGTTCCATTACTTACACATTACTGAAAATTCCCCTATTACATACATACATATCACTAAGCTGTTCTCTGAGATTCAGAGGTTAGCTCCAAAAAGAAATACAAACTTCCAGATATTTTTTATAATTAGTGGGTTGATCACTGCACATTTTCTCAAATCTTGGAATCCAACTTGACACAGCCATGCTCATTTCCTTCTCCACGTTGATTTTCGTGCGATACTTAGTTTTTATCACGCCGACCGTCAAAACCCAGCTTCACACAAATAAGAAGTCGCAAATGGAATTAAAATTCTCTGAGCTTTACCACTCTTTAAGGGGATATTCATCTTTGACTGATATCCAATATTCAGGTAACTCCATGCTGCTAAATTTTGTTTTCAACGTATTGTCGCAACACAACTCAATAAAGGTTCTCTTCTTCTGCAGCAGTAAATTCAGATGGAGCAGTGGCATGAAATGAATCTTAAATCCATTCAAATTTATCGATATTATCATTATGAAAATATTTCTCAAACCAGATTATAAGCTGTGATAAGTGTTCTTCAAAAATGGATTTCATGCCTCGAGAGAAATCAATTTCATTGGAGGTCAAAAACTGTTGCAGCTGAAATTTTCTCAATCGACTTTAAATGGTGCATGTTGCTTCCCTGCAGGGAGAGATTCAGAGCATTCGTCTTTTTAAAAATATCACATAAGTATGCTAGTTTTACCAAAAAATCTTCATTCACAAAATGTTTGGTATACTAGTGGTCTTCCTCTTTAAGAAAAATATAAATTTCCTGTCGCAGTTCAAACATACGAGACAAAACATCACCACGAGAGAGCCATCGCGAAGTGCTGTGGTACAACAAAGACGTGTGCTTGGATCCCCTATCCTCACATAGGTTTTTGTAAAACCTTGCACTCAACGGCCGAGTTTTTATAAAGTTTACTACATTCACTACATATTCTAAGACCTGGTTCAATGTAGGGCTCAGATATTTTTATGCGAGTGCTTCCCTGTGAATAATGCAATGGGTCCACAGTGCACCAGGCGCTTTGCTTCGAATAAGTGCCTGGAATCCTCCATAACCGAACATAGAACGAGCACCATCAGTACAGACACCAACGCACTTAGTCCACTCCAAATTATTTTCGGATATAGAAGTATCAAGGATCTCGAACAAGTCTTGTGCCTTAATACTACCAGTGATGCTTTTACGAAAGAGAAGGTCTTCTAAAATGTTATTACCATCTATAAACCATACATAGCAAATCAAGTGAGCATCATTATTATTATTATTATCATCTGTGGCCTCATCCAACTGCAACCCAAATTCCTTACCTTTCATTTTTTCAATTAATTGATAATTGAGGTTCTCCGCTATGTGCTGTATTCTGCGACTGATGGTGTTATTGGATGTTCACCATATCTACAGCAGCCGGTAGAATGAGTTCTTCTGCGACGGTATGAGGCTTCTTACATTTTGCGATTCTATGTGCCCCCTTGTAAGATGCTAGCAAAGCATTGCTTGGTATTGATGCCTGCTTATAAAAACTACCTTTTTGTTGATTTAACTCTTGTAACTTTCTCGTAAAGCAATAACGAGATGTACTAAGCATGCTGGGATGATTGGTTTCTAAATGGTGTTTCAACTTACTTGGTAGCATGCACTCTGGCACCAAAACTTTCATACACTGTACACACTGTGGCCTCTCTTCACCACTGACTTCTGTCAGCATAAAACCAAAGTCCAAATAACTGTCTTCAAATTTTCAATATTTACGCTTCTTCACACTCTTGCCACTATTTGACGGTGTACCCCCTTTATTTTCACTTTCACAATGCTTATTACTGTTTGGTAAAAACCAATCCATTTTTAAAAATACATACGAGAAGAAAAACTTCACTTTACTTAATCACAACAATATTCAGTTGATACACCAAAAGCTTACAAACGCCGAAACTCAGCGACAGAGCATCAACATAAGACTGCTAACTGCCAAATAAGTCACAAATGACAACTGATGAGCATATTTAAAGGATCTGGTGACCTTGAAAAATCTGGACTGAGAGTCTCATTTCTAGACGCTCGGAGAACGAGGGAGAAATGTTTATCAGAAGCACGGAGGCTGGTGCGAAAGCTCAGGTTACTTCTGGCCGAGGCCAACACACATGTGCGAAAAGAAAAACAAGTGACTCAACAGCCACGATTGCGGATATTCAGCGAGCAGCGGTGCTCTCCATACATTGTCCGATTAGTGACAGCACCATTGGCAGACGGCTGCACGACGTAGGACTACACTCACGCAGACCGTTACGAAGACTGCAATGGTGTGCCAGACTGTCGTGGAGCCACTCAGAATGGCAGCAGGTGATCTTCAGTGACAGTCCCGCTTTTGTCTTGAAGGAGACGACAAACGAATCCGTGTGTAGAGGTACCGTGGTCAGCGCCAAAATGAACGGTTGTCAAGCGTCACACATCCAGAAGGTAGGGTGCTATTGCCTACGATGCCAGATCATCTTTGGTGGTCATTACAGGCACTTTGACAGCCCAACTTTACGTTAATGAGGTCCTGAAACCAGTGGCCCTACCTTTTATGAACGCTCGCTCCGGTGCAATTTTCCAACAGAACAGCGCTCGTCCGCATACTGCTGCTGTCTCGAGAGCTTGTCTACAAGGCACTGACACTCTGCCATGGCCAGACCTATGGCCGATTGAAAATGTGTGCGATGCTATTGGACGCACTATCCACACTCCACCCCTACCGCACAATATGTAGGAACTGCATGGTATGGCTTATCACAGGACACCATTAGGAACCTGTACAACTCCATGCCGAGACGTCTCTCATGCTGTGTGAGCAAACATGGCGGCCCGACGCCATACTGAGAGACACTACTTATTGGCTTGTAGCTCCATAAATATTGCCCATATCAGTCTCAGTGTATAACAGGGATCGCATTCCTCCTAAAATTCCTAATATTTTGTGACCCTCCTTAAATTCCTAAAATTAGACCTACAATTTGCTATTCATCCTAAAATTTTCGTAAGCTTATTTTTATTAAAAACACAACCGTTATTAACGCCAATAAATTTACCATTACGGTAAGGTAAAAAGACCTGTTATTGTAGAAACACAGCCTATATGCTGTGCTGCTGAAGGGAGGGGAAAATGACGCCATCGAGATGCACTTGCTTCGGGGCGGGCGTTCCATTTTTTTTTGCCTTCAAACAGTTTTCGAGAGTAACAAGAGATCCAAGGGAAAAGGGGAGGGGTCATTTTCACCCCTGGTTTGCGCTTTGCAGACGAACTCCGTGGCACGCAGAAGATCGTACTTTATTTTTGTACATGCCTTGTGGAACCTCCTCTTTCTGCTGATGTTTTGTTATTGTAAACCGCAGGTGGGTGGAAGCAAAGAGGAAACATGTGGTCTCCTTCCGTAACCTCCGGTAATGACGATGGGATGGTAGCTGAGTATTATCTTGGCAGGCAGTAGAGCACGTGATCATTGACCTTCGATCATGCGTCGGCGACAGCGACCTTCGATGCGCAATATATCTCGGCTCCGACTCGCTTTGACTGAACTTGCGTGAGATGCGTATGATAGTTTCTGGTTTTACGTCTTTTATGGTGTTCTCTGTGCTGTGTGCAGGTTCAGTTCTCTAGTGGTGACCTGCTTTTTTTTTTTTTTTTTTCATATCTTCTGACATCCTCGCAGCCAAATTTCGGGAAGTTGTCTGGTTTTGCAATATTAGAACGTGTTTTTGTACTTCCCTTTCATTTTCTGGTTAGTAATACAAGTGTTTAAGATGCCTAAATCCAAAACGAAATTTCAAGATGCGTGGCTCGCCAAAGAATTGGACGGAGTGAAGTTGAAAGAATGGTGTTCTGCAACTGAAACAATATTTTCTGCTAAGTGTATATTGTGTTCAGAAATTTTCAACATTTCTAATAGTGGCTTTTCACAAGTAAAAGCGCATCATAAAGGAAAAAAACATTTGCAGAAATTTCAAAGTAAATTTCAAAATAAGTCCATCCTGAAAGCCTTTGGAGGACGGGATCTTCAGCCCAAAACAAATATTAGTGAAGTACTGAGTCATGATTTACAGTTGGCTAAAGCCGAAGCATTATAGGCCATGAAAGTTGCTAAGGACAATATGTCTTTTGTTTCATGCACTGAAACAGTTGAACTTTTCAAAGAAATGTTTCCTGATTCTGCTATTGCAGCCAAAATGCAACTTAAAGAAAAAAATAGTTGCTTATGTGATATCACATGAATTGTCAAAATATTTTGAAGAGGATTTGAAAAAAGACATTGCATCTAGTAGCCCAGGAAAGGTTACTATAGCATTTGATGAAACTACAAATACACAAGTGAAACGGCAGTTGGATGTGTATCTCAGGTACTGGTCTTCAGAAATAAATTCAGTTTCTTGCCGATACCTAACAAGCGTTTTTCTGGGTCATGCAACAGCAGATATTTTGCTAAAAGAAATTCTTGATGTGTTATCATCCTTCAATATTTCGTTGAACAGAATTATTTGTGTATCCATGGACAGCCCAAATGTAAATAAGTGCTTTTTACGCAAATTCAATGAAGTTGTAAAACAAGAAACAGGCCAGAAATCTTTGGAACTAGGTTTTTGCAACCTGCATGTTGTTAGTAATGCATTTAAAATTTTTTTGACAAGCTTAAATATAGATTTTGACGAATTTGCTACTGATATGCATTACTTTTTAAAGAGTAGTGCTGCAAGACGAGAGGATTATAAAGCTGTCGAGGATATAACATTGGTCACTGCCAAATTTCTTTTGCGTCATGTCAGCAACAGATGGTTAACCGTTGGTTCTGTAGCCCAGAGGCTCTTGGATCAATGGCTAAATATTACAGAATATTTTTTAAACTTCTTGCCATCTCAAAAAATATTTGAAAAACAACTGCGCAATTCGGCAAGGTATAAAAGAATTCACTGTTTCCTGAAAAATGAGCTTACTCCTTGCTATTTAACATTAATTTCATTTTCACACCAAAATTTTGAAAAGTTTTCATTATGTTATCAGAGTGAAGAACCAAAAATACACCAGTTATATTCTGATTTAAATACTTTAATGAGGAATGTTATGGCTCAGTTTATCCAAGATGATGTTATAGCAGGGAAATTTGGAGAAGACCTAAAGAATGTAGATTTTGAAAACAAAAATTCATGGAAAAAACTAGGGGAGTTAGAAGTTGGTATGAAGACAAAAAATCTCCTCAGGAATGTTCAGGAGACCAGGCAGAAATTATTTCTCTTAGATGTAAGATCATCACTAATTGCAACCACAAAATATTTAAAGTCAAATTTGCCATTCTGCAATCAAAAGCTAAGAGACATAGAAGTTTTAAAGGTAAAAGAACCAAAGAAAGAGTCAGCTCAACTTTCAGTCACTGAAGGACTTTCGGAAATAACCAGAATTTCAAGTGTTTTGCATCTTTCTGAGGAACAAATTGATAGAGTAAGAGAAGAGTGGAAACTTTTAAATTGCGATAAGCCAACTCTAGATGAACTAGTGAAATTTTCAGAGGAAGGGCATATTCCAGTGCGGATTGATCATTACTGGCGTAATATATTTAGTATTAAAGACTCTAGCGGAAAAGAAAAATACTCAAATCTTGTTAAACTCATAAAGTCAATTTTAGTTTTACCTCATGGTAATGCTGATGCAGAAAGGGGATTTTCGGTTAACACTGCTCTGTTAAGGAAGGACAAGGCTAACTTAAAAGACTCAACTATAACATCATTAAGAATAGTTAAAGGGGCCATTAAACACTATGGATGTGTAAGTAAAGTTCCCATAACAAGAAATTTGTTAAATAGTGTTTGTGATTCACATAAATTTTATAAAGAGTATGTTGATAAGCTGAAGGAAGAAGAATCAAAAAAGGTAAAAGAAAGGAAGCAGAAAGAGAGGGAAAATAAGGAAAAGCAGCTAGAGAAAAAAGAAAAGCTGAGTTTGATGACAAAATAAAAGAAAATGATGCAGAAATAAATAGACTTAAAAACGATAAAGAAGCCTCCCTAGCAATAATTCAAGAGGGAACAGAAAGAATGAGAAAAGCTGTAGAAAAACAAAATACTGTTGAAATAGCAGTTGCCTCTAACTTGATCATACAAGGTTCAGCTGAAATAAAGAAAACTGAAAGTAAATTAGTTGTGGTAGAAGCAAAAAAAGATAGGCTAATCAGGAAAAGGTTAAAACAATAATATGAAAAAAGTAATTCAGTGAACAATTGTACATAGTTCTTGGTTTTCAATTACCTTTTTAGGATATTATAATTTAATGTGAAACCTGAAAACTTTACTGTGAAAATCGTGAATTGCTTCTGGTTCAACAGCATATTAATGTTCAAAGTGAAACTTGAATGTGGTAAATATACTTGAATATGATAATAACACGTGAAAAGATAAGAACTGAACATTAGAAGTAAATCATACTTAAACTTTAGACATTAGACGTTATGCAAAAAATTTGGGTGTTAACTTCGACCATATATACTAATGGACTGCACATTGGCAATAGCTGCATCAAAGCCGCCATGGCTCAAACATTGGGCACGTCATCATCAGACTCCAAATTTCGTGTAAAAATGCTGTTATGATTACTAATTTACGCTGCAGAACTTCAGTGTTTTCGGTGTATTATGTGAATGCGCCTCATATATAATGAAAACTCTTCAGGTAAGTTTACTTATGAGCTATATACATGCATGATCGGGTTGTTTACATTTTGTGATTTATAATGTGATGAACATTTGCGAAGAATTTGGAACATGCATTCCATTTTTTTTTTCTTAAGTTACTATATTTTTATATCAATAGCTGCAAGTTTCTGGTTAAGTAATTGAACTTTATTGACTTAGGTATTTAATTCGTTTCTTACCCATGAAAAATCATAGAACTTTCTTTACTATATCGCTCAGAGCAACCATAAGCACAGCAGGTGTAACCCATCTTTTTGACTGTTGTCATGTGATTTTATGTTGGAGCCAGAAATTTTGATGTCATGCGCAGTCTATCAGTATATATGGTTGAAGGGTGTGAAGCAAACTCTTTACAATGTATACAAAGTTGTTTTACTAGATGTATACAAATATACATCTAGTTTTTATTGAAATACACTCCTAAAATTTTCCTAAAATTTTTCTAAAAATTCCTAAAATTCCTACCTAAAATTTTCCAGAAGTATGCTATGATCCCTGGTATAATCATTTATTGTTCCTTGTAACCTTTACATTCCTCCTGAATAGCATTGTAATCCGACACGTCTTTCTGGGTGCAACTATTTTTTTGACTATGAGTTTATATACAGCGTATCTGCATCTGGATTTACTGCAGTAAATCGGATGCGGATACGTTGAACATTTTGTGTAAATCAGATGCGGATACGTTGAGAAATCTAAAATTAGACAGTTAAGGAACACGCCAAAAATTGAAAAGTGACACCGAAAATATCTTATTGAAATGAATTACAACTATAAAGTCAACTTAGATGCGACACACTTGCAGTTAATATGAAGTTTTTCATTCAGTTTCTTTATTCATGTAAAAATAGTATGTGATTTATGGTTTCAACTACATTTTAATTTTATTTATGCTGCTGATAATTTTATCGAAGATGAAAGTTATTCAATCCTTCCTATCCATTAACTTTGCTTTTGATACCACATGCGAGAAAACACCCTGCAGGTCCACAGACACGAGTTCAAAACTGCAGTTCAGTCCCTTTTGCGGCCAAGATTTCAGGCACGCATTGAACAGCTCACTCCTGCTTCACTCCATGCCATACTTCACCTCAGGGCACTATAAATCTCCCCCAATTGCTGCTGTGACATTCAAACGTGCACTCAGGAGTGTGTGGGGGCACCTTAAGGGAGAAATGTTTACTGTTCCATTATGGTGGGATAAGCTGTCCTCTGTCACTGTGTTGTAGTTGAGAGTGCAGGACAATAAATATATGGGCATGTGGAGGGTATGGGACCAGATGACACACTGGTAGGTGCAACCCTGTGGCTCCTGGGAGAGAGAGTATTTTTACTTTAAGTTCTAAGCTCATAGCTGAATATGTCTACGTGGGAAATAAAGGTTGGTAACATCGGGATAATTAATTCCTAAATCATGATGTTCCGTTTGATGGAACTATAAGGAATAGAAAACAGAAAAAACACACAATCATGAAAATATTATTCTTACTAAGTAAGACCCTGTGGCTTAGCCGTGGGGACAATGCCGACACATCCTTTGATTTGGGAAGGAATGTACCTCTGCGTATTAGGCGCCGCTGATCCCCATCTTTATGGTCTTAAACAGGTTCTGTATTTTTACTTATTAAATTTATTTTCGATAATTGCTTTAAACGCTATCCATGGTATTGTTTTTTTTTTTTTTTTTTTTTTTTTGGTTGATGGAGAAGGGAAATTCTTCTCGGCAAGAAAAAATGAATATTCTTGCTGAATATTTATATTTTTAAAAACAAAGCTGAAAATATCAAGCATTTTATTTTCAAGCACTTATAAAAAACATAGGAAATAAGTGGACTGCCTGAAACAAATTCTGAAAAAGAAAAGATAAATAAATGAAGTTGCCAAATGCAACGTTCCTGTATTTTTACTTATTTAATTACTTTTTGATAATTGCTCTAAACACTATTCATATGTTTTATCATGTCCTTAAACACATCCTGTTTCCTTTTTGCGTTTATGGACGAGGGAAATTTTGCCGGCTTGAATTCGGGCGGGCGGCAAATGTACACTGAACTCCCGGTTATCTGTGCTAATTAATGCACAGATAATCCGAAAGATGGCACTGTATACCGTAAAAATGAACGACATTACGTATTTCTGTACACTTGCTGCAGAGGTTTTAAATGATTGATTCATGAGAGCATCGAGGTTTTCATAAGATGATTTTTTAACTGACTGTCTCTTGTTTGGCATAGCTCCACTGTAACAGTCTCGCGCAAATTTCATGAGTATATGCTCCAGCTTTGTCCGTCTGTCTGTCCACACAATAACTCGCGTAAAAATGGTTCGATTTCGATGAAATTTTAGCATGTGGTAGGGGACGAACCCTATTGAAACTGGACGAAATGGAGTCAAAGGTCACGACATAGGAGCAGGATCCACTCCACTGCCCTTATGCATCATAACTTGCGTAAATATGGTTCGATTTCAATGAAATTTTAGTATGTGATAGGGGGCTGGGGACGAACCCTGTTGAAAATGGGTGAAGTGGGGACATAGGAGCAGCATGCATTCCATTGCCCTTGGGCGTCATAACTAGCGTAAATATGGTTCGATTTCAATTAAATTTTAGTATGTCGTAGAGGGTCACCTGCGGACGAACCCTGTTGATAATGGGTGAAGTGGGGTCAAAGGTGAGGACATGGGAGCGGGATGCATTCCATAACATCTTATTAAAGGAGCAATTCTTGTATATATGTAAATTTTATTTTGAAAACGGCTCTAAGGATTTTGATGAAAGTGGTTAACCTACCGTTTTCTGGTACTAGAAATCGATTTAGCTGGATCTCGACTTTGGAAAAATTCGTTTAGTGGGTTAAATAACCACCCTGAGTTACCACGTTTTTAGTGTCATGGCGTTATCCTATTAATGTTTCCCATTCTTAAAAATTTTATGATGTCACTCTTGCGATTGAGATGTTCGCGCGCGGTAACGCCATCTGCCTTATTACGTCACGCGTTGTTTGTGGATCCTATTAAAGTTTTATGACGTCACACTCCCACGACCATCTGCCTCATTACGTCACGCGCTGTATGTGTACTACGCATTACTTTTATATCTTCGAAATGGGGTCAGAGGAGCGAGATTTATTCTACAGATATATCCTCATAACTTGAGTAATGATTTCTGGTATGTTGGAAAGTGTATCATAATCAATGCATTGCATGATTTTACTAACTTGTTCCTTGAACTCGTGTATAAGCACTGAAAAACACGAAACAAGTTTTGAAAACAACCAGAGCTTTTTGACGAACGTGTACCTAAACACCGCAGTTCGAGTCAATGTCACACGCCTCTTATGCAGGGTTCGTACGGTCCTTAAAAGTCCTTAAGAACTCCTTAATTTCCATTTGCCTTTTTAAGGGCCCTTAAAAAGTCCTTAAGAACTCCTTAATTTCCATTTAACTTTTTTAAGGGCCCTAAGAACTCCTTAATTTCTGTTCTGTTTTCAAGGGCTCTTAAAAAGTGCTTGAAAACACCGTAATCATATTATATTAGGTCATTAAAAAGGCCCTAATTTTTTTTTTTTTTTTAACCAAAGAAATGCGGGGGTTACGCAGGCCAGCTAGTTTCATTAGTGTACTGATAATGGTTTTACGTCACTAGATCGCATGTCCCAAAAGTTTACCCATGTTCTGTATTGCTTTTGGCAGTTTGCCAACCAGCTACCTTCAAATCCCTTTGGTTTAGATTAGATTTATTGCTGGCTTCTTGATTTCTTTGTGCGGGGTCAGTGCAGTTCAGATCGTTATCTTCTGTTATTTATTAGAGAACATGGTACTAAGTAAAGAGCTTAGAGCTTCTATCTTTTCAGCTAGACAGAAATATGTTCAATATTTAGATGCCAATAAAAAAAAATGTGCCAAGCAACATCTGGTAGGAAATGTAAATTGATTGAGGAGGAATTGCAAATGCTTAGTACGAAAAAACTGAAAGTAGAAAAAAATATTGCCGAATTAGAGAAACGTGCAGGTGACCTTGCCATCCAAGGGGAATTGATGAGAGATATGAACTGCTTCCTTCAATCAATTAGTTTTTGAAATTTAATAAAGGAAAAAAATGAAGAATTGGCAGAAATTACCATATCAGTAGTTGCAAAAAAAGAGCTGAAAATTTGATTTCATTGTGCGCTTACGTCCTTTGTTTGACCTTAAAGTGAATATGTACATAATATAATTTCCTTGACGTTATTGTTAAATTGCATTACTGTTTTTTAAGCTTAAGAGCAAAAAAAGATGTATAATAGAAGTAAAAATTCTGAAGGAAATTTCATAGGTGTCTTGTTGTTACTGCAGTTTGTTTTAGCTTTTTCACCTATACACTATTGCAGGGCTGCCAGACCTGCGCTAATTGCGTCACCCCGTGCCAAAACGTTGTTCTTGCGCCATTCTGCTAAAAAATCGCCATTTCAACGAAATCTGCGCCAAAAGTTAAAATTTACTGGTCATCGATATTTTTGCGTTATCTTACGACATTCGAAATCGATTCAGCGGTTAATTCATACGTGAGATTCTTTCACGGAGTCCCGTCCGTTTTTTTTTTGTTTTTTTTTTTTATCATTTTCAAGATCGATGCAAAAGTGAAGAAATTTTCGGGATATTAGTTGGGGGGTCGTATTCCGCCTGGGGACGGGTTTTTTTGTCTTTTTAAACGTTCGGAAACGGAAGTTAAACGAAGTGCAGATTTTTCCCGTAATCATATTTTTCTCCTCTCGCGATGTTGCTTCTGTTCAGTATTGTTAAATATAATTTCATTGCATAATTTCAGCTTGAAATTGTAGGGAACGATTTCCGAAAACGGAAGTTAGGCCGCCAGAAAATTTCCCCGTAATCTTCTGCGACAAGTTTCTCACGCTGATTCGAGGAATTCCATCTTTTTTTGTTATCATTTGGACCATGTATGAAATCGATGCATAACTGAACTGAAATTTAGGGAGGATTGGTGGGGGGGGGGGTGTCGATTTCTCCGTCGGAGGACGGAATTTCATCCTTCGAAAACGGAAAGTAGACGGAGGTAAGATTTCTCTGGTAATCGTAATTTTTTTTTCTCACGATGTTTCCTCTACCCAGTATTGTTAGATATCATTTTATTCCATAAATATTTGTATTTCAGCTTGAAAATGTTGGTTAAATTTCCGAAAACTGAAGTCAGACGGAGCGAAGATTTCTTCCGTAATTGTATCGCCCCTTCCCCGCGATGTTTCCACTCCTATGTAGTTGTTAAATGTCATCACCCTCATAAATGTGTGTGCATTTTAGCTTGATAAGGGTGGGGGAAATTTCCAAAAACAGAAGTGACGAAGTTTGGAAGTTTGTAAGAATTGATGCATGGTGTTAAAAAAAAAAGCATTCATTCTCTGAAAATTACACCATTTATCTAAAATAGTTAAAGCTCTGATATCAGAATTCATGGTTCTCAGGCTGAAAGTTCTTTAAGCATGATGGATAAAATTGTCATCTGAGGGAATAAAAAAAAACCGAAAAAAGAAAGAAAAGTAACAAAGAAAAATGGTAAAGGGAAAACTATGAGCAGAAAAACAATAATAAACAGTGGATGCTGTGCAGTGGCAGAGTCAACAAAAGACAAATATGGCCGTGGAACTTGCTGAGAAGAAAGTAGGGTTTGCTCGCAAGAGGAAACCAGAGCTAATGTTTTAGCAAATACAAGAACAAAACCAGGAAAAAAAAAAACAGTTTGAAGCTCTCTTTCAAAACCACCGTATTTTGTTTGGAATTCACTAATTTTATAATTGTGAATACAGTGGTGTGATCTTGTTAAATATTTTCATAAATAAATTACAGTAACCAATTCAGTTTTGTTCATGCTTTGTAATATTCACACTTTCTCACCGTGCAGTCTGATTTTTCACCAAATTAAAAAGTACAGCTTTGTTTTTTCTTCTTCGTCAGTCTCGTATGTTAATTAAAATTGCTCACGAGCACTATGGATAAATGAAAGGATTGTTTATATTGCATAACTTCTAATCAATTATCAGGAATACTGATCTTTTGGTTCCTACTCAAAGTCTGAATTTTGCCAGGGATCAGAATTTTTAGGAGGTTTTCTTTTTCTCATTTTGATCTACCTTGGGGAACATCTTCACCCTCACACTTTTCTTTTTCCGATGGAAGGTGCGTTGAACCACTTACTAACTCGCAATCGTCTGCTTAATGTCCATGTCCATACATGCAGGATCCCATGTATGCAAGAACAGTGGCTCTTTCAGACAGGAGCAACAAAAAATTCATACACTGATTCTACTACTGAAGGAGGGGGGATCTCGTGCCAAAACGTCACTGTGCAAGCGTTAAGCAATAGAAACAGTTTTTATCTAACCAACTTTACTAAATCTCACTATCATCTTATAGTTTTGGTTGCAATTGTTCACAGCAATAACGAAAGTTTGACATTGATAATTACGTGATAAAAAACATTGTATGAAGAGTATCATGGTGCAACTGCTTAAAGATGATGCATATAGTTTTCACTGATATCTTATAGTTTTGGTTCCAATTTGATTATTAAATGTTACATTAGTTTTCCTTTTATATCGAAGGTATGCTTTCCTTCAGAAAACCTTAGGAGTTTGTGATGAACACGCAAACCACATATGCGTGGCTTGCCATTTGGTTGGTTCAGAAATAATGTATTTTAATCTGAATGCCATGAATCTCGAAAAATATGCTGCTAAAAACCAACCAAACAACAAACAGTAATTACATATTATTTATTCTTCCTAAGTGTATATTCGCAAGCGTTCGCTCTCAATGGCAACAGTTCTTGGACGCAGCAGCATCCTATTTGTGTTACAGCGAAACAATTGCATTCAGAAGAAAATCCCTGATATTAATGTGTTATGTTTAAAATATTGCAGGTCATGTAGTTTTCAATAAATCGTGGGTAGTATAATTGTTTTCCTATTTATCTCACTGTAGGAACGACAGAAAAACTAATTAACAGTCGTAAGAGAAGCAGTAAAATGTCAACAAACCTGAAATATAACATTTTTTCATAGTTCATAAAACAATGGTAATTCAGTATATAAACATAACTTAAAGCACAGCATGGACTTAAAACAATTAAAAATACTATCATTAGCTGCTCCAAAACCTGAGTTCTGCTCCAAATTGCATATTTCCCTGCTCCAAGAATTGCTCCAAAACATGGTAGGGGCACTAATATTGCCAAATGTTGAAAATCAACCTGCATTAAGTGTATGGAAGAAGTTACTACAAGTGCTACAGCTGTAGAATTTAAAAAATAAAATAAAAATAAAAATGCAACAGTTACACAAGCAAAAATGTGTTGTTCATCCAAATCTACGAAAACCAAATTTTTCTCCAGATTTGGGAATTCGGAAGCTGTGTAGTAAATAAATAAATAAATAAATAAATACTTAAAAAGAAAGTGATGCTTCACTGTTCAGTTTTGATTCTTTGAATTCTGCCAATGTAGTTTTGAAATTTATGCAAACATTTTTATTGAACGCTTTCAATTCCGATGATATGATTTAAGTTACGATGAACTTGTGTGTTTCGATTACATTTACATAGTGTGTTTGCTTGCTTCATTAACCTAAAACAGGTCTAACAAGCTGTGCTGCATTTTTTATAAAAGTGTTATTTTTCCAGCTGCAGCACTTGTAGTGATGCCACCCACAGAATTAATGCATTTAGTTTCTTAGCCTGTGTCCGTACATATTTGTAAAAGTAATTCTAATGGAAGGAATTAAGTTATTGAATGGAAAGGTAAAGATACCAAAAATTTTAAAGACTGACAATCACAGCCATATGAAATTCTAAGCTGTATTTGTAATACTGTTTTTGTTAAAATGAATTTGTAAATTAATAAAAAAATATAAATTCGGATAAACTTTGAAGGAAAAACAAATGCAAATTTTAAAAGTTTCCGAAACCACAATGATGGGCCTATAATCACAATTAATGGGTGAAGATTTGTTGAAAATTGAAATTCCAAAGTAAATAAATTTTATGCTTCACACCACAATACGAAGAAGCAGAGTGTTAGTTCTGTAGATGCAAAGATATGCTTCAGGACAAATAATGGATCCAGTATTACCAGTAAATAATGTATATAAGGAACTTTTAAGTTAGTTGGTTTTTCTGTTGGAGTATTTAGGTTTATTTTAGTAGAACTAATTCTAATTCATATATTTGTGCAATGGAATATTCATTAGTTTCAACAAAATTGATTTATTGTGTTAAAATGACTTATGTTGTAATAGTTAACTCACATTTTGTATATTGTGTATATTTGCATGCAGCAATTATGAAGTCCTTTAAAAATATTTAAAGGTCCTTAAAAATAGCCTGAAGGTCCTTAAGAACTCCTTAATTTCCATTTTCAAAAAAGAGTATGAACCCTGTTATGTTACTGCCTATGTAACGTTAATAAGAGGATGTTAGAGCACCTGTAACTTCCAATTACGGATGGAACATTTCATTACAAATGGGAACCCTTGGAGCACTTGGATATCACTTTGCCACTTCCGAAGTGGAGGCGACATGAGGATGGAGAGGGAACACCGGGACATGTTTGTCAAGGGTTGGGTGACGAAAAGGAGGAGGCAAGAAGTCTTGGGGATCGTCTGTTGACAGCAGCGAAGCTGCCTTCATTGCTGTTCAGCCTACCCTACTCTCACACGCAGGTGTACGTTGTATTAAACAATGTACATGTTTCGTTAAAGAGTTTCATACATCGGCCTCGACGTTTTAAAGATCCCGTGAAGATGAAAACACACAAGCCATTTAACCCTGAAGCTACTAAAGTGATAACAGGAAAAGTACATAACTTAAAAGACGTTTCTTCAATTGATGATTGAAATTGAGTTTAGGATTTTCTCAGCTACGTCGGTTAATGAAGAAATCTGGATAAAAGAGCGTCGATAAAACGAGGGTACTTTGGCATTTTACTATATATTTATTTTTTTGCGTCGTGCGGATAATTGAGAATATGGTGTATATTAAAAGCACTCGAAGCGCGTAAAAACATTTTTAGAAATATAGTGAAATCTCCTAAAAACTCACCGCTCGAATCGTAAAAAGTTACCGTTGTTAGTGATCGGTGTTCAAGGTTAGGACAAATTTAATAGGGTTTGTCAGTTCGTTTTCACAAAAGGAATGAGTTTACGAAACTGAGTAAATTGTCCGCAGTGGTGTAGAACAGCCTTAGCTGTGTTAAGACACTTTTTCATAGACTTAGTGGGGCTAAGACTTATTGTTGGAAAGCTGAGCAAAGGAAATGCATTAGATATTCAGGAATACAATGTTTTTTTTTTTGTTTTTTTATGCAAGCACACACTGACACATATACACTGGTGTGCAAAAATTAAGTACGAAGAGGAGAAATTAGCATAACAGCGGAACGAGCCGGCAGATGGACCGAAAGACCACTCAGGAGATAGACTGGGGTACGGTAGGGCATGCGCATATATGCAGCATGACGTTGGGGAGGGGGGTCGGAAGGGTATAAAGCACACGAGAGGTGTACACTCAGCAATTCGGTGTGAAAGCTATTGCACGGTGTACATCGGTTTGAACGACATCGGGTTGCTGCCACCGTGTGATATGGCCAACAGTCAATCCAGTAGGCGACATCTGGATGACTTTACCCGAGGTCGCGTCATTGGGAAGTTGGAAGAAGTTCGAAGTGTGGCCGAGGAGTTCGGGATCGCTCACAGCATTGATTCACGAGCTTGGAGAGCATTTCAAACGACAGGAACAGCTGTCCGAGAGTTTAGCAGTGGTCGTACACGGCGGCGGACGACCGCTACATTGTCCTACAGGCGAGAAGAGACAGACAGCGGAAGAAATCGCAAGGCACTGACAAGTGGACGTCCGTTATCGCGTTTTACTGTGGCCAGGATGCTGCACAAAGGTGGTCTATTTGCACGACGACCAGTACGGTGTGTGCCAGGAACACAAGAACTGGACACATCAGCAATGGGGTCGAGTTCTCTTTACGGATGAGAGCTGATTTAGTCTGACGAGCGATTCTGGGCGTATACACATCTGGAGAGAGCAGGGAACACGCAATCACACCTCTAACATCATCGAAAGGGACCGGTTTGGAGGTGGCAGAGTTCTCGTTTGGGGCGGTATCATGCTTGGTAGCCATACTGAACTCCAAATCTTCCAATTGAGGTTGTCACTGGTGTCCGCTATTGTACCGAGGTTCTGCCTCACGTGCGTCTGCTTATAGGTGCTGTGGGTTCTGAGCTCTTCATGGACGACAACGCTACTCCTCATCGTACAGTGGCTGTTGGAGAGTGAAGATATTCAACGCATGGATTGGCCCGCAAGGTCCCCGGACCTAAATCCAATCGAACACGTGTGGGACCTTCTCTGGAAACGCTTGGCAGCACGTCACCAGCTGCCAGCAACGATTCCGCAGCTGCGATTGGCGCTACAAGAGGAATGGGCTGCGATGCCTCAACAGCTCCTTAACAACCTCGTCCTCAGCATGGACAGACAACGTAAATCCTGCAATGCAGTCAGGTGATCATATCCCCTACTAAAGACTGGATTTTTCTTGGCAGCCGCCTGTCACATGGACGTTTCTGTCTTCTGTCCAGTTGTGCTCGAAGCTACCGTTTCAATAAGTGCCTTTGGATTTCTTGTTTGGACGGTTTTGCTCACTTGTCCCATATTCTTACATCTTGGGGATCTTATGGTATGATTTGAGTCGATGTGGAGCACTTCTGCACAACGTTACATTCGAAAACCCGTCTCGTCCTTAATTTTTGGACGTCAGTGTATCTTTAAAATACCGTTCGTTTTGCAGGGATCAGCTGATCCCGCAGTAGGGTATGTCACGAATTGTAAGAGATCTCGTATAAAGCAATATGAACTGCTTTGTCAAGATGAGATGATAGTCCTCAAAATAAAATTAAGCAATTTGGCTTTTTCGTTTGTTAATAGCACTACTTGGAGGGAAAACTGCAGATGAAAATTATACAGTCGCTAAGGCGAATGACGAGAGGTTTGTGGTTCCAGTGTGCATTTATACGTATTAAACAAGTTGGCATCGGCCGCCAGCTCTTTTTAATTAAAAAAAAAGCCATGACTTCAATCCCTGCGTGATTTCTTATGAGTTGAAAACCGAAATTTCCTATACCCACTTCATAACTTTAGCGAAAACAGCATATCTGTCACACTGAATAGATGTACGAGGGTCGTTCAAAAAGTAACAAAACTGGTTTTACATGGGGCAAGTGTAACGCTGTAAACATACATACACTTAACATATTTTTGAAGTATTCTCCCCTAGCTGAATGCACCCGTCCCACCTTTCTACCCACTTCGGGAAGATGTCTTCAGTTCAGTATTTGATGCAAACTGACTCCCACAAAGTTGTTTTTTCACTTCAGGGAATGGGCGGCGGAATTCTATGGTCCCCCTCACTGAGGGGTCCACCCAGGAAAAGTCTTTGGAATTCTATGGTCCCCCTCACTGAGGGGTCCACCCAGGAAAATTCCTAAAAATATGTGGTTCACTTATAATTTATAGTTGTTTTTTTCTACGATTTGCTGGATACCGTCACCGTGTTTCGCAGTTTTCTGGAAAACTCTTTAATACAATTTTGAAAATTGATTTCGCACAAATATACTAAAAAGTTAATTTAACGCTCTGTTTTTCACCTTAAAAAAAGATCGTTAAAGAATTCTTTAAAGCAATAGCCAGGGCAGAGAAGGGGTCTCTCTTATCTGTGCATTCTCCTTTTTTTCTTTTTATTCCAAGTGCGAATGCGTCTCACTCGAGATCAGAAAACCCATTAAATACATCTGAGAAACAAATAACTGAACAAAAAGAACTCAGATGAAGCAGTGAGTAAACTACTTGTTGTGACAGGTCTTTCTTGGTGTTTGTCACAGAAGATAAACGATCCTGAATGAATGGGCGTGCTTATGATGCGAGAACAACTATTGTCAAAGTAAGGGTATCAAAATCACTCTGTAGTGTTCTGGATGGTGTTTTTGCCGAGAGTAGAAACAATCTATCGGCGTTTCTTTGATGGTTGTGCTTTCGCCCGTCTTCTTTATGCACAATGCCTGCGTGTGGTAGAGAAAAACTAAAGAGATTTGTTTAGGTACTATTCTTGATGTGAATTTCAAGGCGCCCGAGTTAGAACTGGCTCCTGCAACTTCAACAACTGACTTACCCGTTTAACCCAAGAGATAGGTAATTGCAATACTAAATGGCTTTTCATCCCAGGTACAATTAGGCATTCATACATAACTATAGCTTATCAGATCTTGGCGTTTGTTAGCTGCAGTAAGCATCCAAAAAATTCAGACACCTTTTTTAATTCATTTACTGACAGATGATGAAAGGATTTCGTCATGCTTTACAACTTTACACGTTTAGTGTAGGTGCTACACAACAGAAATCATTCAAAAAACTGCAAATTGTGACAAGAATATCCCCATTGATAAGAATGTAGTTCATGTTTATACAATGAAAATAAGATGGAGAGACATCGCCAAGATGTCTCTCATCTTATCCAAGATGGCGGCTATATTTCAAAATGGCTACACGTGTTCAGATTTTGTTAGAACTTTTCTTTTTACACATCATACAAAAGAGTGGTATCAATTTATATATTTTTTAGGTCAAGGATTTCATTTTCCATGTTAAAAATAGGCTAAGAATCAATATAGGTGCTATTTTGTCGCATATACTTGGTAAAATGAAAGAAAGGGGAACTCGATATTTCCTCTTGCTAACAAAAAATGGGTATTTATTAATACTCATTTTTGTACCACATCATTCTTCACATGGCTTGTCTTGCACAATAGTGTGAGACAAGCCATCAATTCTTCAGCCACACTTGTTCTTACTGATTTTGTGCATACATTTGATTAGCTCTTTACATGAATCAAAAATTTCTGGCAACTCCGACCATTTCATCTGCCATGATACATCATCTAACCACCATCCCCACTCGGTTGGAGATGGTACACATATTGTGCATCTGTTTGCTTGTCCCCAAATGTGTCCAGCTTGGAAAGCATTATGTAATACCTGTTGTAATGCACCCTTTGTCGGTGGCAGACTTTCAAGCGGACAATTTTTGGTCATGAACAACTCTTGTCTTGCATCATTTACACTTGAACTGTTACTGGCTTAACAGTCCAGTAGAACTATGTATCTTTCAGTAATGTCTAAAATTTCCGTAGGAATGGAAATGTGAGGTTGTAAGATGAATGAAAATGCCGTAGTAGCTTCGTTAAAGAGCATCTGTCTTCCAAGTTGATTTTTTTGTCTTTCCTGTGAAACTAAGATTGCTATCATAAGCCTGCGAAAGCATGAAATCCCAAAAGATTTTTGGTCCTGCAACCATCCAATGTCTTAGTGCCGATGGATCCCGTGTCAACCGTACTGCGCCACCATCCCCTTTCACTATTGCATTACTTTGTTCATGTGTTTGGTCTATGCTGATTTCTGAGAGGATTCTGCTTGATTTTCTTATCATAAATTGTCCTGAAGAAAATGAATGATTTATGACTTGTAGTTGAATCTCTTCATCAAAAAGGTCTTTCAGATGAATTGGTAGCCAACGTGCATAGATATGATGATCAAGAAAACAAAACCAAGGAATCATTTTTTAGACAGTCACGATACAGAGAGTAGTTTCCTTCTCTGATTCAGCAAACAAAGAGAAGCAATTAGATTTCTATATTAGGACAAGTCAGCCAATATTTGAACATGACACTCTCTTTTGCTCGCTTTTCACACCAAATCTTAAATTCAATCTCAGGATTATTTTCTTGACGAGTATCATCCAACAAATATTTATAGTACTGCAGCAGTTACTTGGTGAATTACTCTGGCTTTTGTCATGTAGGTTACTTTTAGATAACTTTCAGCAGCATGAGAAGATGCAATATCAGAATGGGCAATTGCACCATTCCATCTCCTTCCTGACATCCACTGACCCAAAACTCAGAGGAAAGCTACTTGTTCAATGTGAAATGCACCGAATATCACCAGGAACTGTTTTCCCCATATGTGTCGGGATTTTTTAGATTGGATTCCAAGGGACAGGAAAAGACCCAGAAAAAGACCACATGGGAGATGGGTGGATGAAATTCGTAAATATGCGGGAGTGACATGGAGGAGACTGGCACAAGACAGACCGTTGTGGAGGAAACTTGGGGAGACCTTCGTCCAGCAGTGGATTGATAATGGTTGACAATGATGATGATGATGTGTCGGGATAATTCCACTGAATCAGTTTTGCTGACGCAAACAATGGTTGGTCCACTGCCATGACAGGAATTTGATTTCCATTAAGAAATTGTGTAATTTGTTTCATTATGTTCATCGCAAGCTTAATCACAGCTATTGGTGACGAGCCTTCGTAAAATAGTGGTAAATGTGTTGATATTCTACGAATGATATCAGTTTGAGCTTTTTGGTCACTTGCATGGTAGACAGCCCACGATGCATCGAGTCCAATATTGGTATCTTGGCTGATAACATGATTTACACACAGCCATGCAATCTCTTATTTCTTTAGATTCGTATCAGTGGTTGACAACATCAGTTTTGATGTAGCATCAGAACAAACTGGAGTAGTAGATCCTTTTGATTGAAGGAATGTGGTTGCATTAAAGCAAATTCTTCTGGAAGACTTGGTACACTTTGCTTTTTGAAGGCACTTATGTCATACTGCATAGCTTGTGTAAAGCTTACTGTTCCTAAACATTCAAGTGTTGGATGTTGAAATGCAGATATACTTGTCTCGTGAAAGGAACTCTCTGAGGCTGAAGTGTGCTTGGATTGTGTTCATGTTATGGTACACCCCAATTGTGAGCATCACGCAATTTTGATGGACACACTAACTTTTCTTCAGAGTTCCCACACTCGAATACATGAGATTGAAAGTCCAAAGTGAATGTAGCTTTTCCACGATTTCTTTTTTTCGCGTTTTTTCAAATATTGAAAGACCCATTTAAACTTGCAGGGGAATTTCTCTTATCAGTTTAATGCCTCAATATATTTCTAGTTGGATTATCGGACAGCAATTGCGATATTGTGAGAGATGGTTTGGTAACAACTTCATTGGCTCCATATAACAGCACATTCACGATAGCTAGTAGGAAGCGAGAAACAGATTTACATTGGTGTTCATCATCAAAATCACCATTGAACGTGTTCTTGTGTTGAAGCATTTCTTTTCTTACCATTTCCGCAATAAAGCAAGTGTGTCTTCATCTTAATCATCTTTACAAGTTTGCAACATGGTGTCTTAAACGGTTTGTCAAATGCCAAAATATACTTACTACCAGACATGTTTTCCGTCATATACAGGAAACATGCAAGAATCCTCTGTCGTAATCTTGAAGTGTGTACATCAAGATTACACACTTCATCAGGCATGTGTAATTGCTTATCCACTCCTATTAATCGCACCTTGTACGTTTTTGTCAGGGCACTCACCTTGAAAACTGGTTGCGCTTCATTTGAATCTTTCATACTTTTCTCCATGAAATTGACTAATTCCGCAAAAACTTCTCCCTCGCATATATGAATAATGTTGCTTGTTGCTGGCATTTGACTACTCCGAAACTTGTACAATCCTGCCCAGCACTTCGCATGGTATTTTGCATCCAGAGCAATCGTATCGCCACCACTATGTTTTGCTAGTAGAACACTGTTTCCTTGTTCAGTGGCACACTCCCTCATCTTTTGATCTACGTGCAGTGTTGTAACATTAAACAATTGATCCTTAGGAGTTGCAGAATCATCACAAAAGAAACATCTTTGGAAATAGATGATCGGTGTTTATGTTCATGCGATGATGATGTCGGCTCTTTCTCACCTTAAGAATGTTTTAGTTTCTTTGCTCTTTCGAACATTATGGAATTGTAATTTAATGCACATTTTTGTGCCACTTAACTTGTCTTTTTAAAAATGTTCCATCCCACTGTGGTCTTCATCAAACATCTTTAGATTAATATCCGTGGGTAAGGCATTAATACCTTCAAAATTCTGTAAGTTTTTCGCAAGTGTTGCATATCCTGCGTTACGTGAAGACATTTTTATTATGCCGCCCCGGTGGCGCAGTGGTCTAAGCGATGGCCTCTGATCATTCGTCCGAAGGGGTCTGGGTTCGAATCCCGGTAAGGCATGGATGTTGTGTTTGTCTTTCGGCACTGGCTCTCTCCCTTCCCTGGAACCAGTGACCCTAAATTAGGGACGGGCAACTGCTTATAGCCCATTGAGTTGCTCACGGTGGTCGTTAAACCTCCAATCAAAAAAAAAAAAAAAAAACATTTTTATTATTCGCAGGACACACTAAATTATTAGCACATGCGTTTTGGCACACTATAAAAATTGTCCAATCAACAGATTTCGATTTTTCCTCACTCAGGTTACTGGCAGAAACTAATCGGAGCCATTTCTAGAATGCCACCTTCACATACTCAAATTTGAAAAAAATGGATAATAGAGATTACTGACATTAAGTAATATTGAAATATTTTTACAACGATCTTATTATTTTAAACAGGAGTCACAAATGTAAAATCCTGAAATTGTGATAAAAATGTCCCCTTGTGCAAAGAAAGACCACCTATGTCCTCCATATTTATTCCTAGCCTATTTTAAACATGTAAATCGATATAAAACACTCTTTTGTATGATGTGTAAAAAGAATAGTTCTAACAAAATCTGAACATGTGTGACCATTTTGAAAAATAGCCGCCATCTTGGATTCCCTTGACTTAGGTGATGCCTCCCCATCTTATTTTCATTGTATACCATAAACTACATTCTTACAAATGGGGATATTCTTATCACAATTTGCAGCATTTATACATCTAGCACCTCCCCTTGTTTCGTATTTCACAGGATTGAACAGGGGAGGGGGATTTCAGAAACGCCGCACCTCTTTTAGCCTTTCGTCTCCTGTTGAGTCCGGCGCTTGAAATTTAGCAGGCAGATACTACAAGGCAACAAACTGGCTTTGCCGCAGTGGTCTAAGCAATGGCTTGTATTCATTCATCCGAAATGGTCCGGGTTCGAATCCCGTGAGGCATGGATCTTACAGCACTGGCTGTCTCTCTTCCCTCGAGCTAGTGGCCCTAAATTAGGGACGGGCGACTGCTTATAGCCCATAGAGTTGCTCACCGTGGTCGTTAAACCTCCAAGCAAAAAAACGAAAAAACTGGCTTTGAAATGCACTTTCTTCTGGATATCAGGTGATAACAAATTTCATTTATGCCCAACATTTTTTAATATTTGTTTTCAGTCTAGCTGTTCAGGTTAGGTACAATTTTTTGTTAGAAAATAGGAGATCTCGGTGGTTGGTTGATTGGTTTTTATGGCGCTATAGTCCGATCCGTGGTTTGATGGAGAGAAGTTTGTTCCTGCCCTGTTGAGAGCAGAGCGACTGCCACTCCGCCATGATGAATGCACGGATGCCAGGGCGAAAATCTCAGAAACACAGTGGCAGTTGAGTGATGGGGCAAAGAGGATACGGATCTGGCAGAGGCGTCCTCCAGCTTGTTACCCCGAATCCCAACGTGGCCAGGAATCCAGCACCAGTCTAAGTCCGCAGGAGGCGACGTACATCTCTGGTGACAGGAGAAACGTTGCCCTCCGGAGAAGATAAAACTTGGATAACAGACTGGGAGATGGAACATTGATCCGTCACCTACAAGCTGAAGAAAGATTGGAAAATGATCACTGCCAAGGAGATCAGACACGCTCCAGGACCAATCCGGAAGTATGGATGAGGAACACGACAGATCAATGGCCGAGTACGAGCGAGTGGCGGGTTCATGGAAGTAGGTGGGTGTCCCCGTGTTATGGAGACAGAGTGACGTGTTAGACAGGAGGAAATCGACAACGTGGCCCCTTGAGTCCCGACTGTGGTTTTCCCACAGCAGATGATGTGCATTAAAGTCCCCAATAAGGAAAAAAAGGAGGCGGCAGTTGGTCGACCAAATCTTCCAAGTCGGAAAAGCTTACTGCTTTGTCTGGTAGTAAGTATTAATAGATGGAACCGAAGGTATGCAGAAAGTTTCACTGCCACCGCTTGCAATTGAACGCCAAAAATTTGACACCTAAAAGGTCTTGGAGTCCATCAGTTCTTCAGGAAGGTCTACAGGGCCCCTCGGCGGCGTGCTATCCGGGGAAAGAACTGGTGTATGCTTCCAAGGTGAGGACTTTGGTTGAGTCGTCCCGGCTTGTATCTATGTATGAGATTGTGCCTGAAAAATTCTTGTTCTTTCCTTTTTGTTTACCAGGAGGATAAGCAGACGTTGTAGCACCTACAACTAATTATCAAGCCACGCGCTCGGGTGAGGCAGCAGGAGATCCCTGAGCAGTGGTTTGCGGTGGAGTAAATAAAGGAGCTATAAGGAAAACTCCAAGCCGTCCGAGTGACGCAGTGGTCTAAGCGCTGGCTTATGACCATTCGTTCGGGAAGGGTCTGGGTTCGAATCCCGTGAAGCATAAGTGCTGTGTCTTACGGCACTGGCTCTCTCCCTTCCCTGGAACCAGTGGCCCTAAATTTGGGACGGGCGACTGCTCATAGCCCATTGAGTTGCTCACGGTGGTCGTTAAACCTCTAATAATAAGGATCTCCAAGCGCTAGCAGCATTAATCTCCTGGAAAGAGAAAGTGCAGTCCGTCTGAGTAGCAAAAGATGTTTGAGAAGCCAAGACGGAACGTAAGTGCGTCCACCTGAGGCAGCGGGAGCAATCCTTCGAGTTTCAGGGTTAGACAAGTTCAAGGGTCTTAACTTTGTGTATCTACCGCTCTTCAATCCACCTCGGGCAGTCTCTCGCATTGGCCGCGTGGTTGCCCTTGCAGTTCAGACAATTGGGGGCTGCAAGACTGCTGGGAATGCCTGTGCACTTGGCATCTGAAGCAACTAAGAGGGTTGAGAATGTAAAAACGTGCAGCGCAATTCAAATAGCCCGCATGGATGGAGGATGGTAGAATCGGGCGATTAAAGGTCAAAATGACTGTCCTGGGGTTTGTTTTTTTATTGGAAGTTTAACGACCACCGTGAGCAACTCAATGGGCTATAAGCAGTCGCCGTCCCTAAATTAGGGTCACTGGTTCCAGGGCAGGGAGAGAGCCAGTGCCATAAGGCAAACACAACGTCCATGCCTCACCGGAATTCGAACCCAAACCCCTTTCGGACGAATGATCAGAGGCCATCGCTTAGACCACCGGGGCGGCGTCCTGGAGTTCACCAGGTCTCCGTTCCGGCGAAACTTTATGCGACACACTGCTGTAACACCTTGGCTAGCAAGCTCCAGAAGTTCCTCTGAAACGTCCACGAGGTCGAGTTTTTTTTTTATTATTGGAGGTTTAACGACCACCGTGAGCAACTCAATGGGCTGTAAGCAGTCGCCCGTCCCTAATTTAGGGTCACTGGTTCCAGGGAAGGGAGAGAGCCAGTGCCGTAAGACAAACACAACATCCGGGATTCGAACCCGGACCCCTTACGGACTAATGATCAGAGGCCATCGCTTAGACCACTGCGGCAAAGAGGTCGAGTTCAGAGATGACACCTTGGGATGAATTCAGGGACTGGTGAGGCTTGATATCCACAAGGACACCGCACAAGTTTGAAACAGTTGAGAGCGAGGATTTGTCATTGTCACCAAGAGATCTCCCAATTGTAAATTCTTCTCACTGATTGGTGACCCAACGGCTCCCCGCAGGGCCTTCTGAATCCAGAATGGAGATAAATAATGGAAGAGAATTCGTCCGCTGACCTCCCCACCCACCACGGAGCCCAACTGGGGAGAGTCAGAGGTGCGCAAGCCCCAAAGGACGCAGGACACGGCTCTGGGGATAGACAGCGATTATAGACAGTTGATAGTAAAGTCAAGTACTCGGCGTGTCGCAGTAACACCCCTTTGACGTGACCACACTATCCCCAAGCTCACAGTGTCGTACGCAACAACAAGCCGTTTTTGTTTTGTTTTTTATTGGAAGTTTAACGGCCACCGTGAGCAACCCAATGGGCTATAAGCAGTTGCCCGTCCCTAATTTAGGGTCACTGGTTCCAGGGAAGGGAGAGAGCCAATTTGTTAGCAAATTTTTTTTTGTTGCTTTCGAAAATAATTATTAATGTGTTAATTGACAAAGTAGGTTATTCCATAACATCAATCCCTGGTAATCAATAAATCTTTTTTGGGTTAAAGTGTTAGGCATTGGTAACAAAGATGCATTTCTATCTCTTGTTTAATAGTCGTGACTTACAATGTTCAGTTGAATTAAATGTTGATACCTATTCTCTTTTATTCGTTTATACATGAATCTTAATAATCTAAATTTCCATAATTTCTCAATATCTAAAAATCCATACGAATTTATCCGTAGCCACATATTCAAGGTAATTCCCCTAAAATTATTTAAAATACTGACCATCCTATTTTGTAATGATTGTAATTTATATAAATTAGTCTTGGTAGTTTGCCCCCATACTAATAAACAATAAGTCAAACATGGATAAATCAGACTGTAGTACAACATTTTTAATGTTTTAATTGTTAAATTATTTGAAATTCTCGTAATCAAACCCAATACCGCCGCCCCGGTGGCGCAGTGGTCTAAGCGATGGCCTCTGATCATTCGTCTGAACGGGGTCCTGGTTCGAATCCCGTGAGGCATGGATGTTGTGTTTGTCTTACGGCACTGGCTCTCTCCCTTCCCTGGAACCAATGCCCCTAAATTAGGGACGGGCGACTGCTTATATTGCTCACGGTGGTCGTTAAACCTCCAATCAAAAAAAAAAAAAGTTCGCGGATTACACTTTTTCCTTTTCGAAAAGTGATGCCGTGAAATGAATACAAATGTTTTTCAAATTTTTGTATCGTACTCATTCATGAGCAGGACGGTAGGGTAAGTCCACCTGAAGACAGTAATTTAATCCAATCGGATTGAATAGGTAAACTATTACGGTAAGTCCACCTGAAGACAGTAATTTAATCCAATCGGATTGAATAGGTAAACTATTATGGTAAGTCCACTGGAAGACAGTAATTTAATCCAATCGAATTGACTAGGTAAACTATTTATGCACACGCATACAATAGATACATACACTCTTAAACATTCGCGCGATCTATTTGTATCTCTCTCTCTCTCTCTCTCTATGTATTACAGTATATACACAAATAAATACTCTTATATTGCAAACGATAAAACAATCTAGTACGATGAAACATAACACGCTAGAAAACTGGCACGGTGACGTCACAAATGGTCCCCCAACCTCTTCCCGGAGGACCGTGTCGGCATTCGCTTTCTCAAAGCGATGAACCAGCCCTTCTCTCTTTTAAAGCCCTGTGAGCGCTTACGCCACAGCACGGCATAATATGCAAATTATCGTCGGTGGTATTTAAAGAGTACAGCGAAGTGAATGTAAGCCGCCCCGGTGGAGCAGTGGTCTAAGGTGTTGGCCTCTGATCATTCGTCCGTAAGGGGCCCGGGTTCGAATCCCGGTCAGGCATGGATGTTGTGTTTGTCTTACGACACTGGCTCTCTCCCTTCCCTGGAACCAGTGACCCTAAATTAGGGACGGGCGACTGCTTATAGCCCATTGAGTTGCTCACGGTGGTCGTTAAACCTCCAATCAAAAAAAAAAGTGAATGTAATCAGTCGTCGGCGTACGGACACGTGCGAAGACCCTGAAGAAGCTGCAATGCCTGGACATGGAAGACGTGTATGATTTCAGCAGTTATCGGACTTTAAGCGAGGTCGTCTAGTCGGACTCCGCGAGGTCGTCTAGTCGGACTCCGCGAGGCCGGGTGGTCGTATTGCGGAGCGAATTGGACGGGAAATATCGGTGGTGGCGTAGATGGTCCGAAGAACATTCCCACACGAGTAGATGTGGAACCGGAAGTCACAGGCGGACCGATCGACGCATAAGAGCGGCGTTGTCAAGCAGAACATCCACTGCGACGCAAATCCGAGCTGCCGTTGCATTTGAGGTGACTGTGCGAACAATCCGCAACCGTCTACTGGATGCAGGACTACGTGTGCCTCTGGCATGTGTACCTATGACTACAGCCCACCATCAGGAACGGCTGCAGTGGTGTCGCCAACGTCTGCACTGGAGAACGCAATGGCGATCTGTCGTATTCAGCGATAAAAGCAGATTCTGCTTGGGTGCCTCCGATGGCCGTATGCGTGTTCGCAGAGGCACAGGGGAGCGTCTCCCCCTTCTTGCATCCGCCAGCGACACACAGGGCCTACACCTGGTCTCCTGGTGTGGGGAGCGATCAGCTATCACTCCCGTACACACCTAGTGTTTGTACCGGGTACGTTAAACAGCATCTCCTACATCAACATCATTTAGCCCGTTGTTGTGCCATTTGTAAGGTCGGTCCATCGTGGTGTTTTCCAGCAAGATAACGCACCCCCACACACGGCACGTGCAACGCAACATGCACTTCAGGGAATGAGATAACTTCCTGCACGTTCACCGGATTTGTCCCCCATTGAGCACGTGTGGGATTTTATGGGACAACGGCTTATCAGGTCTCCACGGCCAGCCGCGACAATCCCCGATTTACGCGTCCAGGTTGAGGATGCTTGGAACTCAATACCCCAAACTTACATCCAACATTTGTACCACAGACTCCATGCCAGAATTGCACAGTGTGACGCAGTTCATGGCGGTTCAACCTCGTACTAACCATGTTACATGGAAATGTTATTTTTCAGTTTACCAGCAAATACAGCTGTATTTTGCCATAATGTTTGAATCACGTTATCCTCTGTATTCCGTTATTATGCTGTATAAATTTCGTTGGTATCAGACGTCTCCTTGGTGTTCTTTTTTCACTTTCCGCCAGTGTATTTACGACGCCCAAGTGATCTTACGAAAGGAAGTAATGGATAAAATGGGCACCTGAAGATGTATCGAAATGCATCTTAATAAGAGCTCTCTTTAGAAAAATCATATATGACTTCTGGAGGGGGAAAAACATTATTCCATTACTTTGAAAAGATGGTGCGCAAAATTTACCCGTAATCCAGGCATTCAACACGATGTCCTTTTGTTGATGGGGGAAAAAAAGCTATGAAAGTTTAAATCGCTCTGTAAAGCTTTATGTTTTAAGCTTTGACGAAATTCATATTGACTAGTCTATACTACGACACTAGAATGGACAAAATTCTTTGCCCTTTCAAGAAAGCCCAATTTTTCTTAATCCGAGGTTTATTATCGCAATGGAAGTAGCCAATATTCTTTGACTTACAAATGAAAAAAAAATTGCTTTTTTTTAATAAATCAAGGTTTGGAATCTACTGGGGTTGAACTAAAAGTTAGTTCTGACTTAGGATGATGCAATACGTTGTGGAGAGAACTTGAAATTTCTACGGACAGGTCATTTTTCGATAATCCTTTTTTTCAGGGGTCAAAAATATGGGTATTTGCTGATCATTTTAGATCTTCGAATATGAAACATTCTGCTTAATGATTTCAAAACAAATATTCCTTCTGTTTGAATGTGTTTCAGTGATGTTCGTTGGATTTACTGGGGTATAAACATGGATTTAATTCCTTCCCAGCCGCCCCTGTGGCGCAGTGGTCTAAGCGATGGCCTCTGATCATTCGTCCGGGTTCAAATCCCGGTCAGGCATGGATGTTGTGTTTGTCTTACGGCACTGGCTCTTTCCCTTCCCTGGAACCAGTGACCCTAAATTAGGGACGGGCGACTGCTTATATATAGCCCATTGAGTTGCTCACGGTGGTCGTTAAAAAAATGCTTCCCACGCTTGCTTCGTGCGCTTAGATATCGGAGGGGATTAGATTACTCTTGCGAAGATAGATGGCACCGCAACTATGCCATAGCACCCCTCTTTGGGAAGCAAAGTGTGCTTCGCTAAAAGAACCAACCTTTGTACCAATAGCCCTGAGTTTTTACGCTCTTTTACCTCCACATTGCGCCGTTCTGTGGAACAATAGCAAAACAACTTTACTTGCTGCGGTTTACTTTTAAAGACCAAACCCATTGTCCTCGTTTAAGGAAGTTGTCTCGTGGGGAAGGAATCACAATGCGACGGGCACATACTAAGATTGCTTCCCTCCTGAACAAAGAGGGGGGGGTTAAAAACTTAACTATACCAATGCTTCTTCATTAGTTCCACCGCCCAAATCCAGATGGCTTTGGGAATTGTGAGCTATTCTTACAGATCACATGTCACCCAGTGACGAGGCGCATTTTTCCGTTTTGTTGAAAAACAAATTTTACGTCAAAAGTCGGAAGAACAATTTACCACAAAATGTTTTGTTGCAATTATCTTACCATTCATTAATCCATACATGAAGCAAACTATTGATCAGTCAATAAAATGAAAATAATAAATGAAAAATAAAGGTCCTTATCATTCGCTGAAAATAACTTATAAACAGTATGTCATGACTTAAAGGGCCGCCCCGGTGGCGCAGTGGTCTAAGGCGTTGGCCTCTGATCATTCGTCCGTAAGGGGTCCGGGTTCGAATCCCGGTGAGGCATGGATGTTGTGTTTGTCTTACGGCACTGGCTCTCTCCCTTCCCTGGAACCAGTGACCCTAAATTAGGGACGGGCGACTGCTTATAGCCCATTGAGTTGCTCACGGTGGTCGTTAAACCTCCACTCAAAAAAAAAAAAAAAAAAAATGACTTAAAGGAACTGCAACCACATAAACTTGATACTTTAATTGAATCCTTCACTTATATAACAGTAGACAACACAGGCGCCGACTTGAAAAATTATTGGGGGTTCCGGAAATTTTTAATCGAATTACCAATTTATTTTTCAGGGTATTTAAGTCTAATTTAAATTTCATTCAGTGAGATTATCTGGCACAATAAGACGCCTGAAACGCTAAAATGAAGAAAATTGTAGTTAATTACAGATTTTCTTTTTCCCTAGATAATTATTTATTTCATTTATTTTGCTTTTGTAGGCGCGGCATTATTATATACAATACACAGATAAGTGAATTTTCAACTCAATTGTCTTATAAAGGTAATTAAAATATGTAAAATATATTTTAAGGTTTTTTTACCTATTTTAAAAATTCCAAATTCCTTTTCTTCAAACCCCGGTGGCGGAGTGGTCTAAGCGATGGCCTCTGATCATTCGTCCGAACGGGGTCTGGGTTCGAATCCCGATGAGGCATGGATGTTGTGTTTGTCTTACGACACTGGCTCTCTCCCTTCCCTGGAACCAGTGACCCTAAATTAGGGACGGGAGACTGCTTATAGCCCATTGAGTTGCTCACGGTGGTCGTTAAACCCCCAATATAAAAAAAAAAAATAAAAAAATGATTTTTGAGTTTAAATAGAGTAGCGTCTCGCGACAGCGATATCCACATGTATCGAGTTATCTCATTGGCAGCAATAGAACCCGCACCCACCAATTGGCGACCGTCACTGAAACAGCACTTGTAGTTCGTATACGTCGTCGAAGTCGGGACACAGGTTGTTTACATCTTAGTTAACATTAGTTTCTTCATTGGCGGCTGTGGACAAAAATCGAACAATTTAACCTGTTTGCAGTATACATCCAAATATAAAAATGGCTACTCCACAAACGGGCGCATTCCTCATTTCTCACAGCTAAGACAGCGGAACGCTAGAACAGCTCCGCGAGCAATCTACTGTTTTCGATCTGGCAATGTATCTGTTGTTGTTTACATTCGAATGCAAACATTATGGGCGGTTATCTTTGCATTCTGTTCTTATTTTTTATTCATCATGATGACTAACTTTGGTTTCATCAAAAAAAGATAAAAAATATTTCGTGTACTAAATGAAAACTATAACTGAGATGTTGAAAAAGAACTAAAAAAAATGAACGATCTTACCGCTATATACGTTGGGAGACTGATAAAAAAATTATACTTTCGTATTTACAGTAAGTATTTTAATTCGTACTGAGAAATATATAGCAAAAGCCAATTAAAAAAGAAAAGCAGCGATATTTATTGCCATTCCTGATTCCTTATTATTTCAAGGGTGGGTAGCGAACCATATCTTTCACACCATGATATGCATGTTTTTCTATCTCGTACGACATCGTTAACGAGACTATACAAATTCCATTGAGGCATTATAAAATATAACAGACCAATTCAACGACAACTTCATGGAATTTTAATACTATCGAAGGGTAATATGGACGGACAACTTAATATTTACTGAGCGTTGCCAGATCGAAAACAGTCTGAACAGTACAGTGCCTAGAAGAATTAGTGTGTCGTGCTCGCAGAAAATCTTGCTGCCCGCAATCATGAAAACGGTAGATGGCGCTGCGATCGGATGTCACGTCGCTTTTCGGGAGGAAGGACGACGAAAATGCACATCTTTCTATGACACACACCCAGCTCGTCAGCATTATGTGTACTCCTTGAACGATATTTTATAAGCAGATAACTTAAGTATTTACGAAATAATCGACACACCACTTTCACCACCCCCTCACCCAAAAAAAAAAAAAAAAGAATGAACGGGGTGCTCAAGATTCATTAATAAGGGTATCGTAGTTTAAGTTAAGCTTTGCATTGTGCTAACGTCAACATTAATGTTAGATATTTCGGAAGTTTTAGAGTCATACATGGGTTACATTATGAAAAAAACACTGGAGACCAATATGCAGTTTACAATCACTGAAACATACAGTATAAAGTATAACTTACAGTATAAAGTAAAAATTAAAAAAAAGAAAATATTTTGCCCCTCAAAACCTTACCGGAAAAAAAGGGGGAAATATTTTCTCAATGAGACATGGGCTTTATAATTTGCATTCCAATAATCCAAATAGCCGCCCCGGTGGCGCAGTGGTCTAAGGCGCTGGCCTCTGATCATTCGTCCGTAAGGGGTCCGGGTTCGAATCCCGGTCAGGCATGGATGTTGTGTTTGTCTTACGGCACTGGATCTCTCCCTTCCCTGGAACCAGTGACCCTAAATTAGGGACGGGCGACTGCTTATAGCCCATTGAGTTGCTCACGGTGGTCGTTAAACCTCCAATCAAAAAAAAAAAAAAAAAAATAATCCAAATAGGTCTTGAAATTCAGTAACCTAAAAACTTAAAATTATTTAATAATGTACTTCATTTTTGAGCAATGAGTGACTAAATTTCTTGGTAAGAACATGGGATCAAAATAAATATTGAAACTTAAAGCTTTCCATTTAGTTGCAGAGTGTGGCTTTGAAAAGAAGCCTTTTAATGAGTTAAAAATAGAATACAACAAATGCGATTACTATTTTTAAAATTGGTCTATTTTCTAATAATATACCAACTGTAATCCTTTTATAAAAATCATTCCTAAAAAAAACTTTGCCTGTGATACGATAAACAAAATGAATCATACTGAACAGAAGTAAATATACAAAACCTGAATGTATATGATGACATTCTTTTAAAGAAAAATAATTATAACATTTTTCTTTACTTTTCTTCACCTTATAATAATTATGTGATTAAATTTGCTATTCAAATAGGTTTGCAGTGAAGAGAGGAAAATTGTTTTGCACCTTAAGTAAAAAGTTTAATAAGGTAAAAATTAAGAAGTGGGTGTTCATGGAGTCTGTCTAAATGAGATAATTCTATGCAGTCCTTGTAAACTATTTTTACCCTTAAAAAAAAAGGAAATTATTAATGTAGCATACACACAGGCGTAGCATGGGGAAGGCACAGTAGGGCATGTGCCCCCCTCTCCCCACTTAAAAATTGGAAAAACTAATTAGTCGTTCTCCTTTTAAATGCCATAAAGTGTGATATACAGCGAAGGGAACACTACGTAATAGCTATCATTATTATGACTGCTTTCCAGCAGAAATTCATGCGCAATAGCATGCAGTCATCTTACGATGGGTTTCATCATCAGATGACAGCATGAGGTCAGTGCCGTCTTAACGCTTTTGGGGGTCCTGGGCCGTCATATTTTTCGAGGCCCCCGATTATGTATATACAGAACATATACAACATATGGATATATATATACAATGTATCAGAATTATTATATACACCACCATTACCATGTTATCCCCCCCCTATGAGAAGCAATATTCAATATCCAGTAACTTTTTAAATACCACTTGAACGAAAAATGCCGTGTTCGAAGTGGGCAGGTATGGCATACTGGTAGTTAACAAAAATGGAAGTGAGCATACCGGCAGTTAAAAAAACATTGTTTACCCATCCTGGTATGTAATAAATTATAAACCCGTCACAAACTACGTAAAGAAATTAGGTTGAAAGCACAAATTTTAACGCAAAAATCAGCAAATGATATTTTTAATGGCAAAATTGAAAAATGATTAGCAGCCGGGACTGAAAAGACGTTAAGTGCTCTGCTGTTACACTACAGTTTTAGTGTAGCAGCAGAGCACTTAACATACTGAAGCAGAATGGCTTTCGATTTAAAATCTTGGTGTCGACCATATCGGCAGTAGCTCTGTGCCACTTCGATCACTGGAAAAATGGTACATGACAAAAATTGTAGAACTTCATGAAGTGTACCAAATTGCATTCACATTTTGTTGTTCAGCAAATTACAAGAAAATGGGTGCTGGAAGATATAATATTTCTTCCCTATCTTACAAATTATTAAACGAAAATTAAATTGAAACCGAAGAAAGATACCAACCAGCGCCCTTTTCAGACATGACGCACCGGACGAAAATGCGGATATGCAGCCCCCATCAGTTATTTGTGTAAACAGCGACGATGTAAAAAATATAAAAGTAGCCCAGGTGGGCAAACCCTAGTGATAAACAAACGTGCGCTTTTTCATATATATAACACAAATGACGGTTTAAAAGTTAAAAAATGATTCCGAAAAAAATGCAATTTGTGCGTGGCCCTCAGGCCTCACCTGCATTTAAGATCGGGAGGGATGCCGGCTTTGTTTTTTATTTTGTCACAAAAGATCCACCCGAACTTTCTTCCTGCCTCCTCGGGAAATCGAAGCTATGAGCAAGGTTTAAAAAAAAAAAAGGCAAAAAAACTTCCAACTTTCTGGATTGGTGTTTCTTCTTTTCTTTAAATAAAAAAACCTGCTGGTGAGTGGTAAAAGATTTTAACTTTTTGTAAACCCATAAGACTCTTGGGACGTTAGGGGCCCTGGGCACCAGCCCCGTTGGCCCACCCCCTAAAATGTCCATGCATGAGGTGCTTCGAAAGGAGTTGCTTCTTTTGTATTCATTAAGGTGAATCAACAAATCCTGGCACACCTTACAGGTTTGGCACCAATGGCAACTGAACAGGTGCCTTTTCAGGAAAATTATTTTCAAAAATGCTCTCCCAACCCAAGAAAACACCAGTTTACACTTATCCGTGCCCCGCCCCCCACGAAAAAAAATTGGTCACACTACGCCTATGTGCATACATGTCAGGAGAAAAAATTCTTAATGAATTGTTACTGAAAAGTTTAAGCACAGAAATTTCAGGGTGACTCAATGCTAAAGTTCAAGGCAGTGATGTTTTATTAGAATACATGGCCAACTTCCATGTAATAGTGGGACACAGAATGCTGGTTTTAAACATTTGTGATAAAAAATATTATTATGAATTTGTTTCATGCTTACCTCTTCTTGTACTGCCTTCACAGATCTATTTTCTACACGACCAGAAAAAATGTACATAGCTAAGATTGTTTCCATTCAACCTGCACATTTCCCCCTTTCAATATGTAACATTGAATAGATGTTCTGCTTTTCGATCACATATTTCACTCCCAGCCCTGCAATAAGTAATAATGAATTGTGCCTGCTTTTGAATGCACTTTCACACAGTCTTGTGGCTGATGCAGAGTTAACTGATAATCTCCTTTTGATGTGAGAGAAATAAATTTGTGCTCATGTTCTTCCTTTAACAACCACAAGAAAATACAATAGCAGGCAATGGTAGTTAACACTACTGAATCTTTAGGATAGTTAAGCTTACCATAATCTGTTGCAATTAAATAAACAAAGCTGTAAGATTATGCAAGATCTAAATCTATTAGTTTGTTATGAATAAATAAAAAAATTACACTTGAACAGTTTGTTTCAAACTTGGTTCGAAGAATGCCTAGTTATGTGTATCAGCACAGGCTTCATTTCTTCAGGAGTATCCGATATGCAGTACATGTTAACACAATAATTTTGTTCGGTTTCTTTCAGAAATTAGAAACATGTTGCAAGTTTAGTATTATATGCAGAATACCTATGACTGTGTATATCAGCACAGATATAAAAGTAGGTGGGATATAAAACTAATCATGCAGTATTTGGAATCCATATGTATAATCACAATTACAACCGAAGTATCACAATTATATTATTACTGTATTTGAATGTCTTCTCTCTGTTACTATTTCCAGTATAAATTTAATGGACTGACTCAAAAAGTTTTTTTGACAATTTGCATATGAAACTGAATTTAGTAAACTGTTAATTGCAGGATCAATTGCACCTCGCATTTTTAAGTGTTTTTGCCATTCCCTTTTGGATGAACGATTCTTATTTTGTTGTTTTAAATAGAAATTAAGTCTTGTCATAATGTAATACTGAATAACTTTACTAGTGGTCTCTATTTCATGATTTTTGCAACCAACTGTTTTCAAGGTGGAACCACGTAAAGCCTGTATGATGTCCAAAATGCTATCTCGGTGCAATTCAAGAAAACTGAAGCACTTAGTAAATTTTTCTTCAATTTCATAGATCAAGGCAAAAAGTTTGTTTGACGAATATATCTGCCCTCCCTGATCAAAATGTTTTGTGTATTCTGCATTAACATTATTGATAGACACCTTATCCTGTTGAAGAAGGCTTTTACAAGTTTCACACACAATTTTTCTATTTAAAACACGAGCCACAAATCCTGAAATATAATATATGAGACGAACATCACTCTTTTGCTGGACCAGAATATTATGCTCCAAACTGCTTTCTTTGCGCGTAAGGTCAGAAGAATTTTCATTAGGACTTCCAGTTTCAAAAAATGAATCAATAACCGAAAGAGCTGATTCTTCTGGTTCCTTTGGTGGGACACTGATTAGTGAATTTACTACACAAGGTGGAGCATTACCACCTCTTGGAGGTTTAGCAAGGTTATAAAAACTTAGCATTTCTACAATTGTCAGAAATTCAGTGCTATTGGGGTGATCATTACATCCTTTGCATTGGCGAATAGTGCTGAAAAGGTTTTCAATTTTATCCTGACTTAGTCTAGATGTTAAAAGGTAAGAATAATGAGCACTATGCGTCAAGTATTCAACAAGGGATAAAGCGCTGCTAATCGATACCTTTAAACCTGTAGCAGTACTTTCAGAGATGAAACCATTACCTTCGGCATGCATCTCCCAAATATCTAAGAACTGCAAGAACTCTTTAAGAAACTCATATTTTGAGCTATTCAGGTATAAAGAATTATAAGGAGTTCTTGATGTCATTATGTCAATGAGTGCATTCATTTTTGTTATGAACATAATAGTTGGCTCTGGATCCCCGTATTGAAAACTTATTTGGTCTTTATAAATAAACAGGCCTTTAAGAACTTCTAAACTGAATATCTGAAATGCCAAGTTAACTTTCATTTTTTCAAAATTGTTTGGAGTAAGATGAGCTTGAGTTATTTTTGGCATTGCTCTTAAACTAAGAGCGTTTCGATCCAACTTCCATGCAGCTTTTATAAATTCTGAATGTACTCGACCTTCTAAAAGACTGAATCCATTTTTTAAAAATGCATTACGTACACATTTGATTAAATGGGGAAAATCTGAAAAGAAGTGCAGATATCTGTGTCCATCAACAGGATGAGGCACCTTGCATTTAATGTCTCCTGCGCTAGTCACGCCAATGCCAAATTTACGCCACATGGATCTGTTCCATGATGCTCCATCCCCTACTATGCCATCCACAAATAATCCAGCTTTTTCGGATAATATTATTGCTTCAGTTAAAAATTTACTGAGCATATCCCCTTTCATATTACTTTTTATGGCAAATACTGCTAAAATTTGGGTCCAATCCCTAGTAAACGGCTGAAATAGAAATATCAAACCATGGTCACATAACTCATGTTTTTTCTCCGCAGGTGTAAACAATCCATAATCAACATATCCCTGAATAGTCCCACTTGACTTTAGTTGCAGGTGCTCAGAAAGTTTCATCTCATCAAAAACTATGCAACCATGCCTTTCGAAAGAATTTAATTCAGCAGTTCTACCTTTCAAAGTTTCAAACATTTTCTTATTAAATCCATAACCAGCTTGATATGATTTTACATATTTTTTCAAACAGGTTCGACTAGGCAAAATAAGTAATTTGTTTAACCTCATGTGCTCATAGAGCCGGGGACTTTTCATTCTCATTATAATGCATTCTAACAACCAACTGCTGTCATACCTCATACCTTTTACACTCTTCCGCTCTGAAGCTTTAATGCATTCACCTATGGCTAATTGTTGCTTATGAGATAAAAATTTCAACTTGTTAGTCAAGTTATTAGATGTATATTTTTTGTTTCTAACTTTTAAGTTTTTAATTTTATTTCTCAAAATGACTGTTTGTTGTTTTAATCGCTTTGAAGTTTGATGTGCCATTTTTAACTTTATTCCACATGTCAGAACAGGTCTACCATTTCTTCGTCTTTTTAACACAAATCTGTGATTTAATAAAAGCTTGCGCTGGTACTGACATGCTGAACATGTTGCTCCATTTTCACTAACATGGCCAACACATTTCCTGTTTTGCCAAAACTTCCGATTTCGAGTAAGGAGTTGCTCACCTGTTTTGTGCTTAGGTATTTCTGGAAATTCTTCAAGAGTTCCAACACCACGACAGCTGTGATAGGAATTGGCCTTTTCCAGTATGGTTTCCAAACTTTTACATGAATTTACTTTCTCTTTTACAATTTCTATACCTTTATGGTACACAATACATGAAATTTCAGATTCTGAACATTTTTCAACAACAATTTTTGTATCAGGACTGGTATGTTCTTTCGAGTATGTTTTCCATTTCATAAAGCACACAACATTTGGAGATTCTTCATATGTAACAGTTACCCAAAATTTTGTTGGCAAAGTAACGTTGCATATTTCTTCAAATGAAATAAGGTCTTCATTCATTTTTGTGTTGGTATCTATTAAACGAGGATTGTCCTCCAATTTTCTCTTTTTTTCTGGTACAGAAGACGTAATCCTTGTAGAACGTTTGTTTGGTAAAGGTTTATTTAAATATTTCGGTAAATTTGGGAAAATAGTAGGTATGGCGTCAGGCTTGAGTAATGGTTTGTCTCGGCATGTTAGAACTTCCTTACCTTGAATAGTGGAACGATAATGCATCTCCATGAATTTAGATTCAAAGTGCAAGGCACATACAACACAACTTTCATCAAGTTTCTTATCAGCTCTGGGATTGCCTTATCCCATTTGCTCAACATATCAGGTATTTCGGGGACAGCAAAGAGTGATATTTTATTTTTGCAGGATTTATAGCCAGTATTACATCCTGGCACAAAACAGCTGCTTTGCCTTTTCCGTTTTCTATGTTTTTTATTATTTGCTAATGCAGAATTTACCAGTCCTTTCACAGCTGACATTATTTCCTTATGATCTTATAACTGTTGCATTCGATTTCAGTACTACACTTAAGTTTAACCACACAGTAGGTTTAACGCGTGACAGCCAATACTTGATCAACTTCTACATCTTCACGAATAAAAAGTTACTAATTTCGGAAATAAATTTCGTTATAAACAATCCACAGTTCACAGTTGAATAAAACTAACACCGGAATAAGCCTATTGCGTTTCAGTGATCAACTGTTGAATTACCTAGTGCATTACTGTTATGATCGAGCTACAACGAATTAGCAAAAATACTGTCAAAAAGAATTCCTCCACTAACCTTTGTTTTGTGAAAATTTGAAGTTTCGTAAGGCAGCAAATCCTTGGCAAACAAACTTCCCACCATTGAATAGCATGAAGCCGATGAAGCATCCTAACGTAACTTCCGATGCCAGCGCCCTCTGTCATTTCATGACGATTGGTCACAAAACCGTGAGGGACCTCTTATGGAGCACGTCACACTAATTCTTCTAGGCACTGTACCCACAGACTAGGTTCACGCTCCTTCTGTGATTGGTCACTGTGATCTCGCAGGCGGTTCACTGTGATCTGGGCTGTTCCTGCTTTGGCGCATTAACCAATACCGGTCCCACTTGAATTCTGAAATTTTCAATTTTTTTTTAAATTCACGTCGATAGATGGCGCATTGAGCCTGTTTCTCGCCCCAAAACAAACTGTCGTAGTTCACTTATAGACTTGCTTATACTTTCGCGAGCGACGTTATTTGTTAATTAATTTGAACTGAATATTTTTGTGTATAAAATTGAGAAGGTGAATCTGAAGGTAAATTTTTGAAGCAACAGTTCTACGAAAAAACTGGAATGGAAAAAATTGAATGAGGAAGACCTTTGAATTAAACATACACATAATACGATCGGCGGTCGGTTCTGTTTTTATTAGGCGACAATGACAAACTGGTGATACGATAGTACGCTATTCATCACTAGTTTGCATATTCACGTAATTTGTTTAAAAATGACAATAAATTTAATTGCTTTCCACAGATTTTGTAAAGCTCTTCAATTTTTTTGTATACAATTTTTTCGTAATATTTGCCATGCATAATGTTTCTGAGCATCACAGTTGCTTCCATTATCAGAGCTTACCTGATGCAAAAAAAATCTGGTGCAGAAAATTTTGGATTTGAAGCATTTAGCTTCTTTGAAAAATATCTCCTGACGAAATATTCACATTTTTGTTAATTCATAATGAGCAGGAATATCGATAAGAAACATTAAAGTCTTTTATTTATTAAGTTTCAAAAATCAACAATAAATAAGTTTACACATTGACGAACCCAATGATTGTGTGTGATCTCCAGTACATTAAGATCTCATTTTAAAATTCAAGATATTATCTCCTGCCATTAAAAAATACGTATACATCCGTATCAATTTGTTAAGTTTAGTCATGAAATTAAAAGGCTATTCGAAACACCTACTGCGAAAAAAAAAAAAGGAAAAAAAAAAAACTCTTTGCTTTCCTCCTAGAAAAGAAACTAAAAGTACACTAAAGTTTTAATAATTTCAGAGCATATCCTTTCAAGAAAAATGATAGCTTAGAAACTTACTTCAACAAATTATACAGTCAATGGCTATTGAAATTTCCAAGCATGAAGTGCCAAAGCAATTTAACAAAACATAAAACATTTCACATCCGAAGACTAAGAAAATGAAAACTTTTTATAGTATTCCCGTAATGAATAACAGTTCCTTGCAGGGGCGCACCCATGAATTTTTGTTGGAGGTGGCTGTATATATATATACAGCCACCTTTATATATATATATCCTCATTGTCAACCATTATCAATCCACTGCTGGATGAAGGTCTCCCCACAACGGTCTGTCTTGAGCTAGTCTCCTCCATGTCACTCCCGCATACTTTCGAATTTCATCCACCCATCTCCCATGTGGTCTTCTTCTTGGTCTTTTCCTGTCCCTTGGAATCCAATCTAAAATTTCGGCTGTCCATCGATGGTCTGTCCTTCTGGCAGTATGTCCAACCCATTGCCATTTCAGGGATTTAACTCTGATCATGATGTCTTCCACTCTTGTCATTTTTCGGATCCACGAGTTAATTTTCTTATCTCTCCTGGTTACACCAAGCATGCACCTCTCCATGCTACTTTGAGTTGTTTGCAGCCTTTGTATGTCTCTTTTAGTCAAGGTCCACGTCTCTGCACCATACGTAAGCACTGAAAGGATGCATTGATCAAACACTTTTCTTTTAAGACAAAATGGCATATTGCTCTTGAAAATTATGCTGTTTCTTCCAAAAGCTCTCCAGGCAAGTTTTGTACGCCGATTAATTTCTTCATCAATGTGAGCCTGACTTGATATCTGCTGTCCAAGATAAACGTACGTGTCTGTTATCTCCAGCTTTTCTCCATCAATCGATAAATCCTCATTTCTTGTAAAAGCATTGAAAGTTCATTTTTAATCCCACTTCTTTGCTCTTGTCAGCAAGTTCCTGGATCATACTCCCATTTCCAACTAGGTCTTTGTGGAGGTAAGAAAATGCAGAGTTTTGCTTTTCCTTGGTAAAGCCAAGGCTCGGCATCCTCGACACTTTCTACATTCAGGTTTGCTATTACTTTATTTTATTGTTTACTCATGCCTGTTGGGCTTTGAACTTTTCTATATTGTTTTAGTTCTTGTTAAATAATTTTTTTAATGTCTCTACTTAGTAGTGTGTGAGTTCTGAATATTCATAACTGCTGCGTTGCGCGTCATGATCTTCAAGTTGTTTTTTAAGCAAATTTAGTTTTAAATTCTTTGGTGTAAAATTTTGTCTTTGACTCTGCTCTTGGGTATATATCATCATCATCATCATTGTCAACCATTATCAATCCACTGCTGGACGAAGGTCTCCCCAAGTTTCCTCCACAACGGTCTGTCTTGTGCCAGTCTCCTCCATGTCACTCCTGCATACTTTCGAATTTCATCCACCCATCTTCCATGTGGTCTTCTTCTGGGTCTTTTCCTGTCCCTTGGAATCCAATCTAAAATTTCGGCTGTCCATCGATGGTCTGTCCTTCTGGCAGTATGTCCAGCCCATTGCCATTTCAGGGATTTAACTCTGATCATGATGTCTTCCACTCTTGTCATTTTTCGGATCCACGTGTTCCTCTTCTTATCTCTCCTGGTTACACCAAGCATGCACCTCTCCATGCTTTTTTGAGTTGTCTGCAGCCTTTGTATGTCTCTTTTAGCTAAGGTCCACGTCTCTGCACCATACGTAAGCACTGGAAGGATGCATTGATCAAACACTTTTCTTTTAAGACATAATGGCATATTGCTCTTGAAAATTATGCTGTTTCTTCCAAAAGCTCTCCAGGCAAGTTTTGTACGCCGATTAATTTCTTCATCAATGTGACCCTTACTTGATATCTGCTGTCCAAGATAAACGTACGTGTCTGTTATCTCCAGCTTTTCTCCATCAATCGATAAATCTTCATTTCTTGTAAAAGCATTGTACATCACTTTTGTCTTCTGAAAGTTCATTTTTAATCCCACTTCTTTACTCTTGTCAGCAAGTTCCTGGATCATACTCTGTAGCTCTGATGGGGTAGTTGCAAAAATGACTATGTCATCAGCAAAACGAAGGTGGGTTAGATAATCTCCATTAATCTTTATCCCTTTGTTTTCCCAGTTCAGTGATTGAAAGACATTTTCCAATGTGGCATTAAAGAGCTTCGGAGATATGGTGTCACCTTGTCTCACTCCTTTTCCAATTTTTATGTGTGTTGTATTTTCAAACAGCCGAATCTTTGCACTTGCATTTTCATAGATGTTATTAATAATATTAATGTTAATTCAATACCGCAGGATTTCAGAGCCATTGCAACTGCTGATGGTTTCACCGAATCAAAGGCTTTTTCATAATCGATAAAAGCCATGCACAATGGAAGTTCATATTCCCTCGCTCTTTCAATTAGTTCTCTCAGTACGTGGATATGATCTATTGTGCTGTAGCCACTCCTGAATCCAGCTTGTTCTCTCGGTTGAGCCATGTCCAGTGTCACCTTCAAGCGGTGTGAAAGAACTTTAGTGAAGATTTTATAAACCACTGATAGGAGGCTGATAGGTCTGTAGTTCCTGAGATCCTCAATGTCACCTTTTTTATGTAGCAAGATCATTGTAGCGTTGTTCCAATCCTCAGGAATTTTCCCTTCATTAAGGCATAGAGTGAAAATTTGGGCGAGTACTGTTTCGATTTCTCCACTTGCTTCTTGTATGATGTCTACAGTAATTCCATCTTCTCCTGCAGCTTTTCCCCGCTTCATGTTCTTGATTGCATGTGCAAATTCTGCTGGAAGAACTCTGGTACTGGTACCTTTCATGATGTCTGGAGTACATGTATCATCCCTTTCATATAATTTGGAGTAGAAATCTTTAACTCTTGTCAAAATTTCGCCTCTATTTCTTGTTACAGAACCATCTTCTTTTCTCAGTGCCATAATCTGTTTCTTTCCCTTACTGAGATGTCCCTTTGCTATCTTTAGGCTTTGATTGTTTTCAATTGCTTTCCTTACTAGTTCACAGTTGAATTTCCTTACGTCTTCAGTGATACTTTTTCGTGCTGTCTTGCATAGCTCTATATATTCCACTTTGGAAGTCACATCTTCTTTAGTTGTCCTCATCTCTCTTCTTTTTTGCATCAACATTTTGGTTTTTCCTGATAATTTGTTCACATGCAATTTGTTCTTAGACCCAGCTAATTTTTTTGCTGTTTCCATAAGAGCTTTGGTTACTTTTCTGTTAACTTCAGAAATATCCACTTCTTCCGATGTTAGGCCTTCTAAAGCAGAGAACCTGTTCTTCAGTTCCAATTTGAAGGTATTATGGTGTTTTTTAAGGTTGGTTATGTCAATACATTTTGTTTGTCTTATGAGCTTGCTACGTTCGAGTTTAGTGTTGAGGTGCATCTTACATCTCACCAATCTATGGTCACTGCCTGTGTTGAACTTGTTTAGCACACTGCAGTCTTCTATGACGAATTTTTTGTTACACATAATAAAATCAATTTCACTTGTCGTCCCATTTGGATGTCTCCATGTCCATTTCCTGTGTGGCTTTTTCTTGAAAAAGGAGTTCAAGATGAAAAACCTTTCTGCCTCTGCAAACTCTACGAGAGTATTTTTACGCTGGTTTCTGTTGCCGTGACCGAATTTACCTACTGAAGTTTCATTCTGTTGCCGTTGCCCTATTTTTGCATTGAAATCTCCCATAATTATCTTCAAGTGCTGCTTACCTTTATTATTTAGATGACAAATTTCCTCATAAAATTCTTCAATTTCTTCTTCAGGATGACTTGTGGTGGGTGCATAAGTTTGAATAATCTGAGCCTGGTATCTTCTCGAGAGTTGGATAACGAGTCGTGCAGCTCTGTCAGAGGAACTTTCAACTTCTACAACTTTATCCTTCAGTTTCTTGTTTATTATAAATCCAACACCACTAGTTCTGCCAGTATCTGTCCCACGATAGTAAAAGAAATGTCCACTTTTCAGTTCAATGAGATCTTCTCCTTTTCTCCTTACCTCACTTAGCCCGACGATGTCCCACTTGATCCTTTGTAGTTCCTCTTCCAATTCAAGAAGCCTTGAATCAGAAGATAGGGATCGTCCGTTATACGTAGCCAAGGTCAGCATCAGATGGCAGCCTAGTCCGGTCCTCCGGGGATTCTTAGCACCCTCTGCCTTCATGTCGCACTGGCCGCTGCCTTGGCCAGGTACATTCCAGCTGCCGGAGACTGAGGGCCAAGATTTAAGTTGTGGAGTCATTTTGGAGGGGTTTGGCCATAACTCACCACGCTGGCCAAGCGGGTTGGTGAGTGTGGGATAGCATTTCCTCTAATCCCGATGGTATAGTTATACCGCTATTGGCGGTCGTCAGAGCCCCTTTAGTGGGAACAGGATGTACCACGAGAAGGCGGGGTTGACATTTGTCAAGGAGAGGCTGTGATGTTACGCATCACCTGACCTTACATCCCGGGTATATATATATATATATATATAGAGAGAGAGAGAGAGAGAGACGACCAAGAATAGACTGTTAAAAAATAAAAAAAATATTTAACAAGAACAAAAAAAGTAAAGAAAAACTTCAAAACCCAACAGGCATGAGTAAACAATAAATTAAAGAAATAGCAAAACTGAATGTAGAAAGTGTCGAGAATGCCAAGCCTTGGCTTTATCAAGGACCAGCAAAAACTCTGCATTTTCTCACTTTCACAAAGACCTAGTTGGAAATGGGTTTCTGCAAAGCCATAGATGCAAGAATTAAGCCCATCAAAAATTTTGAAAATTTGCAAATCCTCTTCAGAGTTGCAGGTAGAATATTTTAGTCAAAGTTTTTGCATGCATCTATAACTTTCCTGGCCAAACCCACACTCGTCATCCGCCACAAAAACCAAAATAACGATTACAAAATCACATGTTGTGAGAGGGTCTAAACAAATCATCTGAATTATTCAGTTATAACACGTTGCTGAGCAACAAAGTCATCTGAGAGAGAATTTAAACTTTAAGAACAGTACTAAATGCACTACTAAGTCTTATTCTTTGTGGTGAACAAAAGTTTTACCTAAAATGCCATAAAAAAAGAAACAACAGATTAAAGATTTTATCGAGTGTGGGTTGGGCCAGGAAAGTTATAGATGCATGCAAAAATTTTGACTAAAATATTCTACCTGCAACTCTGAAGAGGTTTTGCAAAACTAAAAAAATTTTGGTGGGCTTAATTCTTGCATCTATGGCTTTGCAGAAACCCATTTCCAACTAGGTCTTTGTGGAAGTGAGAAAATGCAGAGTTTTTGCTGGTCTTTGATAAAGTCAAGGCTTGGCTTTCTCGACACTTTCTACATTCAGTTTTGCTATTTCTTTAATTTATTGTTTACTCATGCCTGTTGGGTTTTGAAGTTTTTCTTTACTTTTTTTGTTCTTGTTAAATATTTTTTTATTTTTTAACAGTCTATACTTGGTAGTGTGTGAGTTCTGAATGTTCATAACTGCTGCGTTGCGCGTCTTGATCTTCAGGTGGCTTTTTTGCAAAGTTAGTTTAAATTTTGTATATATATATCATCATCATCATCATCGTCAACCATTATCAATCCACTGCTGGACGAAGGTCTCCCCAAGTTTCCTCCACAACGGTCTGTCTTGTGCCAGTCTCCTCCATGTCACTCCCGCATATTTACGAATTTCATCCACCCATCTCCCATGTGGTCTTTTCTGGGTCTTTTCCTGTCCCTTGGAATCCAATCTAAAATTTCGGCTGTCCATCTATGGTCTGTCCTTCTGGCAGTATGTCCAGCCCATTGCCATTTCAGGGATTTAACTCTGATCATGATGTCTTCCACTCTCGTCATTTTCGGATCCACGAGTTCCTCTTCTTATCTCTCCTGGTTATACCAAGCATGCACCTCTCCATGCTACTTTGAGTTGTCTGCAGCCTTTGTATGTCTCTTTTAGTTAAGGTCCACGTCTCTGCACCATACGTAAGCATTGGAAGGATGCATTGATCAAACACTTTTCTTTTAAGACATAATGGCATATTGCTCTTGAAAATTATGCTGTTTCTTCCAAAAGCTCTCCAGGCAAGTTTTGTACGCCGATTAATTTCTTCATCAATGTGACCCTCACTTGATATCTGCTGTCCAAGATAAACATACGTATCTGTTATCTCCAGTTTTTCTCCATCAATCGATAAATCTTCATTTCTTGTAAAAGCATTGAACATCACTTTTGTCTTCTGAAAGTTCATTTTTAATCCCACTTCTTTACTCTTGTCAGCAAGTTCCTGGATCATACTCTGCAGCTCTGATGGGGTAGTTGCAAAAATGACTACGTCATCAGCAAAACGAAGGTGGGTTAGATAATCTCCATTAATCTTTATCCCTTTGTTTTCCCAGTTCAGTGATTGAAAGACATTTTCCAATGTGGCATTAAAGAGCTTCGGAGATATGGTGTCACCTTGTCTCACTCCCTTTCCAATTTTTATGTGTGTTGTATTTTCAAACAGCCGAATCTTTGCACTTGCATTTTCATAGATGTTATTAATAATATTAATGTATGCATCTTCAATACCGCAGGATTTCAGAGCCGTGGTAACTGCTGATGGTTTCACCGAATCAAATGCTTTTTCATAATCGATAAAAGCCATGCACAATGGAAGTTCATATTCCCTCGCTCTTTCAATTAGTTCTCTCAGTACGTGGATATGATCTATTGTGCTGTAGCCACTCCTGAATCCAGCTTGTTCTCTCGGTTGAGCCATGTCCAGTGTTACCTTCAAGCGGTGTGAAAGAACTTTAGTGAAGATTTTATAAACCACTGATAGGAGGCTGATAGGTCTGTAGTTCCTGAGATCCTCAATGTCACCTTTTTTATGTAGCAGGATCATTGTAGCATTGTTCCAATCCTCAGGAATCTTCCCTTCATTAAGGCATCGAGTGAAAATTTGGGCGAGCACTGTTTCAATTTCTCCACTTGCTTCTTGTATGATGTCTATAGTAATTCCATCTTCTCCTGGAGCTTTCCCCCCGCTTCATGTTCTTGATTGCATGAGCAACTTCTGCTGGGAGGACTGGAAGAACTCTGGTACCTTTCATGATGTCTGGAGTACATGTATCATCCCTTTCATATAATTTGGAGTAGAAATCTTTCACTCTTGTCAAAATTTCGCCTCTATTTCTTGTTATAGAACCATCTTCTTTTCTCAGAGCCATAATCTGTTTTCTTCCCTTACTGAGATGTCCCTTTGCTATCTTTAGGCTTTGGTTGTTTTCAATTGCTTTCCTCACTAGCTCACAGTTGAATTTCCTTACGTCTTCAGTGATACTTTTTCGTGCTGTCTTGCATAGCTCTATATATTCCACTTTGGAAGTCACATCTTCTTTAGTTGTCCTCATCTCTCTTCTTTTTTGCATCAACATTTTGGTTTTTCCTGATAATTTGTTTACATGCAACTTGTTCTTAGACCCAGCTAATTTTGTTGCTGTTTCCATAAGAGCTTTGGTTACTTTTCTGTTAACTTCTGAAATATCCACTTCTTCCGATGTTAGGCCTTCTAAAGCAGAGAATCTGTTCTTCAGTTCCAACTTGAAAGTATTATGGTGTTTTTTAAGGTTGGTTATGTCAATACATTTTGTTTGTCTTATGAGCTTGCCACGTTCCAGTTTAGTGTTGAGGTGCATCTTACATCTCACCAATCTATGGTCACTACCTGTGTTGAACTTGTTTAGCACACTGCAGTCTTCGATGACGAATTTTTTGTTACACATAATAAAATCAATTTCACTTGTCGTCCCAATTGGATGTCTCCATGTCCATTTCCTGTGTGGCTTTTTCTTGAAAAAGGAATTCAAGATGAAAAATCCTTCTGCCTCTGCAAACTCAACGAGTATTTCCACGCTGGTTTCTGTTGCCGTGACCGAATTTACCTACTGAAGTTTCATTCTGTTGCCGGTGCCCTATTTTTGCATTGAAATCTCCATAATTATCTTCAAGTGCTGCTTACCTTTATTATTTAGATGACGAATTTCCTCATAAAATTCTTCAATTTCTTCTTCAGCATGACTTGTGGTGGGTGCATAAGTTTGAATAATCTGAGCCTGGTATCTTCTTGATAGTTGGATAACGAGTCGTGCAGCTCTGTCAGAGGAACTTTCAACTTCTACCACTTTATCCTTCAGTTTCTTGTTTATTATAAATCCAACACCACTAGTTCTGCCAGTATCTGTCCCACGATAATAGAAGAGATGTCCACTTTTCAGTTCAATGAGATCTTCTCCTTTTCTCCTTACCTCACTCAGCTCCGACGATGTCCCACTTGATCCTTTGTAGTTCCTCTTCCAATTCAAGAAGCCTTGAATCAGAAGATAGGGAGCGTCCGTTGTAGGTAGCCAAGGTCAGCATCAAATGGCAGCCTAGTCCGGTCCTCCGGGGATTCTTAGCACCCTCTGCCTTCATGTTGCACTGGCCGCTGCCTTGGCCAGGTACATTCCAGCTGCCGGAGACTGAGGGCCAAGATTTAAGTTGTAGAGTCATTTTGGAGGTGTTTGGCCATAACTCACCACGCTGGCCAAGCGGGTTGGTGAGTGTGGGATAGCATTTCCTCTGATCCCGATGGTATAGTTATACCGCTATTTGCGGTCGCCAGAGCCCCTTTAGTGGGAACAGGATGCACCACGAGAAGGCGGGGTTGACATTTGTCAAGGAGAGGCTGTGATGTTACGCATCACCTGACCTTACATCCCATATATATATATATATATATATATATATATATATATATGCCTATAATTTATGTACGGTTGTGACGTACGTCGCTCCTAATTTCTTTGGGTCTTTGGGAAGAAGACACCATGTAACAGAAGACACTATGTAATTGTTTGAACATATGAAACGATATTTTTGAATGTTTAATTTGTGACGTACGTCGTGTAACGTACCAGGAGATGTGATGTACCTACCAGAAGGACGCACACGACATAAAGGCAGATAGGAATCAGAATAAAATATCCGCGTAGCTCAATTGGTAGAGCAACTTATTCCGGAATGAGGGGACCCGGGTTCGAATCCGGGCGCGGATAAAAATGACGGAGAAATTCACTTCGTTATAATGGCGCCCGAACTATCCGGATGACCCGACCGTTCAAAATCTCGCAATGGTGTGATGTTATTTCCACACCGTGAGATAGGAAAAATAAGAGAATCCCTTCTCCAGCACTTCGAAAAAAAAAAAATAAAAAAAAAAAAATAAGGGGGAGATGATGTAACGTACCAGGAGATGTGACGTACCTACCAGAAGGACGCACACGGCATAAAGGCAGATAGGAATCAGAATAAAATGTCCGCGTAGCTCAATTGGTAGAGCAACTTATTCCGGAATGAGGGGACCCGGGTTCGAATCCGGGCGCGGATAAAAATGACGGAGAAATTCACTTCGTTATAGTCGCTCTTAATCTCTTTAAGGCTTTGGGAGAAAGACACTATGTAATGTTTTGAACATGTAAAATAATATTTTTGAATGTTTTATTTGTGACGTACGTCGCTTTTAATCACTTTTTAGCTTTGGGGAAAAGGCACCATGTAATAGAAGACATCATGTAGTTTTTTGAACATGTAAAATAATATTTTTGAATGTTTAATTTGTGACGTACGTCGCTCTTAATCTCTTTGGGAAGAAGACACTCTGTCAGACACCATGTAATTTTTTGAACGTGTAAAATAATATTTTTGAACATAGGCGTAGCCAAGGCGGTGATCCTCGGGTCCGGACACCCCGCTCCCCATTAAAAAATTTCTGGCTAGGCCACTGTTTTTGAATGCTTAATTTGTGCCGTACGTCATTCTTAATCTCCTTGGAGGAGGCTTAAGCCCCCTCCGTGGGTTCGCCACTGATCCCTGGTCTGGTGGGGGCTCATCCCCCTGAAAGGCAAGCAAGAACTCCTGGAAGATGGACGTTGTTGTAAATTCTCTGAACTTTTATTTTTGGTGGTTTGTAAAAATTACTCTTGTGTTCCATTACAAGCATACATACCTTATTTATTCGTGTATTGAACATTTTTGTAAAAGCAAAATCGAAATGATACGGTACGGCATTACGAACGATGAATGACTGAAAAAAGCTTCTCGGGCTGAATCTGTAGGAAGAGTTGCGCTAATGATTCTGAGGCACATGACTTGTCGGTGTTAAAGGTAATGAGAGAGAGAAATGCCCCTTTCTTTTTCGAAGAAACGTAAAATATCGAAGAACGTGACCATTCCACCCACCCATCCCCCGGGGAAAAAAGATAGACAGGAGGGGGGTGAGCAGAGGCGGAGATAGAAGATGGATACGTAGTTGCACAGAATTATATAACTCAAGTGACTATGAGATGCAAAGCTGCTGTCATGAAACTTCTATGTAGTTAATTTCCTGCAAGTAATGTTGAGGGAAGAGCTGAATATGAGGGATAATCAGAAAGTTAAGACCACATACACTTTAATAGCGATAACTGGGACCAAATGAACTTAACGGTTATCTCACTTCTCCACATAGTCCCCCTGCAGGTCGATGCACTTCTTTGAACGTCCAACTAGATTCTTCATTCCTTGGAAGAAGAAACTTTTCGGCTGCTGCCAAATCCAGGTCTGCACCGCTTCCTTAACCTCATAATCATAGGTGAACCTGCGACAGCGTAGGGCCTCTTTAAGTGGATTGAAAGCGTGATGAACGCATGGTTCCAGATCAGGACTGTAAATGAGATGTGGAAGACGTTCAAACCGCAGTTGTTGCATTGCCTCCGCTGTTGCGGCCACTAAATGGGCACGTGCATTGTTATGGTGCAGCAAGGCTCAGTTTGACAGCATTCCTCTTATTTTTCTGCGAATTGGAGGTTTCCGTTTCTCTCTAAGCACAGCACAGTACGTTGCACTGGTCACTGTTTGTCCGTGTTCCTGAAAATACGTCAGGATAAGACACTTCGTGTCCCAGAAGAAGGTCGGTATGATTTTCTTGCCGGAGGACTGTCGTTTGAATTTGTTCTTTACTGGAGAAGACGGGTGTTCTCACTGCATGCTTTCTCTCTTGCTTTCAGGTTCACAGTGATGAACCCATGTCTTGTCGCCGGTGACAATCCTCTCCGAAACGCTCGAATCTTTTTAATAACGTTTCATGAATTGGGTCGCAACCTTCACGTGCTGTTATTTGTGCAAATCAGTAAGCTATTTGAGTGCTCAACTTGCGCAAACTTTACGGTACCTCAAATCATCATGTACTATCACGTGTGCGGATCCATAGCTGATATCGAAATGTGCAGCAACAACGGGCAACATAATCTGTCGGCCATTTTTTATTAAGACATTCACCCTGTCGATTCGGGCTGGTGTGCACGATGTTGACGGCCAACAAAATCGAGCTTCATCGGTTGAACTTGTACTTCCCGCTTTAAACCTTTCTACCCATTCAAAATCTGTTCATTAAGTCATGGTGTTTTCACTTTCGTATTGAGCTAATATACTTAGGTGAATTTCAGCAGATTTCACTCCCTCTGCCCGAAAAATATCTCACTACGGCGCTTTGTTCAACACTGGTGCAATCCCGCAGCAGAGCATCCATATTTATTTCACTTTGGTCTCAACTGGACTAACGGCAGAGCGCTGTGCTGTGTGTGTTTGAACTACCCATAAGCCATTGTGAACATGTTGTATTCCGTCAGCTTCTATCCGTTGCGGATACCATGTAACTTCCAAATTTCAGTTACTTTTTGATTTACCTGCGTATACATTTCTCTAGGGGTTAGAAAATAGTGATAAAGGAAATCTTTATGTAAGAAAGGGAGATCTTTCAACTTCTTCATATTTATTGTTTTACGGTCAGTAGGAGGGTTTTACGATGCGTGTGAGGGAGAAAAATGGTTTGATGGCGTGAATCTGAGGGCTCTTGGTTTCTGAGTGGTTAAGGGAGGAGGTTTGGCTGTTTACCACCGTAAGAAGAGGGTATCTCAGAGCACCAGTGAAGGAGAACGCGTGGAAAAAGTGGAGAAAAAATTAGAACCGAAGAAAGTGAGTTGAAAGATTCAAAATACGACATCAGTAACTCCGATGCTGTTACGATGATCCAAAGAAAGGACCAAAAGAGTAAACTAAAAAAATAAATACCCTACTCAAAAGAATTAGGGGACCAAGAGATATTGTAAGGAAAGTCATGTGTGCGACTCACGTTGTTGAACGCAAAATATTATTTTTATGTAAGATACAGTAGAATATTCAATGATATAGGCAAGAAAAAGCGCATTAGCGAATTTTTATGTAATATTATCATTTAATGCACATCATGCTATATGTTATACGTATAGAACAATACGCATATCTGCACAACAAGAAAAATGAGTTGTTGAAGGTGGTAACTGACCTATTGCAGGGTGTGTGTTCCACTCGAACGGCTAAGACCACTGCACACCTGTGGGGCATGGACCTGATGAGAGTTTGGGGTATCTTCGCCAATCCTTAACCACGGCAGCCTCCAATCTACAAAGAGTCAACGGAAGTACGGCCGGCCGAACTGCAATACGTCTTCCAAGTGCGTCCTAGGCATGTTCAATTCGATTTTTCAGTTGAGCATAATGGCAACCCCATACGCTGGATTCCCTCCTCTTTAAGTATGCTGTTCACTAGCCAAGCTGTATGAGGTCGAGCGTTATTGTCCACGGAAAGGAACGAATCATCGACGGCTACGGAATGACATCAGGTCTGAAAATCTCGTCTCTCTATCGCTGAGCCGCCAGACTACCGTTTCGGATGAAATACAGGTCCGTACGTCCACCAATACTTAGGCTTTCCCAGACAATCAATCCATGTCTGCCGCAATGTGATGTGTTTTGCATAGAAGCTAGATTATTTTGCGTGCAAGTTTCTCTTCAGATAAGAACTCGTCGATTGTTGGACTCCAGACTGAATCTCGACTCTTCAGAAAAGGGGACTTGACTCCACTCGTCGTGACTCCAACCACGAAGTTCCGCAGCCCAGTTTCTACGAACCGTATGGCATCGTCCGGTTAAAGGAACTCACACCATTAGCCTACGTGCATAAACGACACCTTGGTGAAGGTGATTGTTAATAGTTTGAGTTGACAACCTGTGTCCTGTTGACACGAAGAGCTTTCGCTGGAGTTGAGTATCATTTTCCCGTCTGTTTCGACGGCCTGTTGGCAACCTGTACCCTGTTGACACAAGAAGCTCTCGCTGGTGCTGAGTAGCATTTTGCCGTCTGTTTTGACGGACTATTAACAAAAGATAACGGTCGTTCCTGGTTGTAGTTTCACGTGGATGGCCTTGGCTTTGGTTTCTTCGAACACTTCCTGTATTTTGGAATTGTGTCCACAGTCAGAAAATAATGTTTCCTGATACTTCAATGCAAGGGTGCTAAAAGGGCATTTGCCTCCCGCGTGCAAGGCCCGGTGTTTCTTTCAGAACTTTTTGACCGGGGGCGGGGGGTGGAACCTTAGATGGAGCAAGTTTTCCATTTGCCATATACACGGTCGTGTCAAAATAATATGACCATTCCTGGAATCACACTGTACCCGCCGAGGCGCGTCTCCGAGTGCGCGTGACAAGGTCGGCCACACGGAGATGTAAGCGGCCAGCCAGGACAGATGAACCGCAGTGCGTTACGTGAGCACAATGGGCAGAGGTAGTGATTTGACGGACGTTCATAAAGGAATGATCATCGGCTACCCCGCCAATGGTGGAAGCATCTCAGAAACAGCAGACTTCGTGTGCTGTTCACGAGGTGCTGTACTAAGAATGAACCGCTGGCACACCAAGTACCTTCTGACGTCATAACTGTGAAGCCCCAAAGGAGAACGTCGCCTCTTTCGACTGGTAAAGGGCAATAGTGCAGCAATTTGTGAAAAAACAAATTTGTCCTTGACGGAGATCGAAACGCGCCCCCTCACTCCGGAGTACGTTGCTCTCTCAACTAAGCGACACGGACGCAATGTATCGCCGCAGATTTGTCGTCTTGGCACATGCTTTAACCTCTGTAGTACGTCACATAATCTCTTTCTTAATCCTTTTTTTTTAAGCGAAGAACGAATTTTTATTAATTCTAGCCGATGTGTAGAACAAACATCACACATTTTTCGAAGAACCCAACTGCCAGTACATTCATTTTTACGTTCGTACGCCAATGTGAAAACACAAGTTTCTCCGTGACAGGATCATAACCGCGCCCCCTCGTTCCTGAGTAAGTTGCTCTCCCAACTAAGCTACACGGACGGAATGAATCGCTGCAGATTTGTCGTCTTCACATGTGCTTTAACCTCTGTAAACATCACAAATTGGCCACGCAAATGAATGCTAGGGCACAAAGGTACGGATCCCCGATAATAGTATAGAGCGAACCATGTTACGCATGGTCTCCGGAGTCGACGCTGCGTCAAGGCGCGCATGTTAACTCAGGTCCATCGGCAATGACACCTGCAGTTCGCATGGGACTACCGTCATTGGACAGTGGAAGAGTGGGAAAAGTTGCCTTCTTCGACAAATCGAGGCTTCTACTCCACAGATGTGACGGGCGGTGGCGGATACGGCGTCAGACACAGGAGAACCAACATCCGGACACGTTTGTCGGTCAAGTTCAGGCCTGCGGTCGCAGTATGCATGTCTGGGGGACATTTTCCTGGTATGATCTGGAACCGCTGATACCACTTGATGGGTCCCTGAACGCCAATGGCTACCTGTCCATCCTCACTGACCGCATGCATCCCTTAGTGTTGGTCGTTTACCCTGGCGGTGATGGTGTCTACCAACAAGACAATGCACCGTGCCGCGTAGCTAAGGAGCTGCGTGACTGGTTCCAGGAACACGACAGCGATGTCTCCGTTCTCCCTTGGCCGGCGAGTCGCCCGACCTCAATCCCATAGAGCACTTGTGGATCGACAGGTTCGACGTGCCGACCCACAACCATGTCATCTCCGGGACCTTCGTGCTCTGCTGCAGTCCGAATGGGTACGTGTGCCTCGGGAAACCTTCCAGGGCCTCATTGCGTTCATGCCACGCCGTCTCGCCGCTGTCATCCGGGCCAAGGGTGGTTATTCCCATTATTAGGTAAGTGGTCATATTATTCTGATACGATTGTGCATATGCTGTATATAATTTTTAAGTACTATATTTACATTAATTTGCTACTATATAATTATTTTTTGTTTAAAGAGCGTACCAGATCTTTCTGGAACAAATAAACTTGAATGTTTGTGATAGGTCCCGCTGAGTTCGATCTGCCACTAGGCCTTACAGAATCCGAATCTCTCAAACGGGTCTGACGTAGGTTCTTTGAGTGCCAATGAGTTGAACTCGACCGCTGAAATACTGGAACGTGTAGTCAGCAATTCTTAAGATCTACGATAATGAGGCACTCCAATAACAAGTCCTTGGTTAGACGACACAAAATTTAATAGATGAAAGAATAAGTTCCGTTCGATTGGCTATCTCCACGTGCCAACAGGTTTCCAGCTAGCGAACACTTCACTATCTCACCGATATCCCAGAAAACCCTCCGCCACGTGGACTTGAGTCGTTCCGTCTAAAATCCCGGCCGATCTCTTATCGCCGAAAAACCCTGACCCCTCCGTCAGTGAAAACGAAAAACCCCGAGAGGTCTAACTGGCACTCTCTGCGTAAAACACGACGTCCAACTCCGTGGAAGGTGAAACGCGTAATAGATCATATGTAGAGGATTTTAGGCAGAGAGTGTCTGACCCCAGGTCTTAAACAACCCTTAGAAATAGGAAGCTAGGAGATTTGGGCTAGAGTGCCCGATAGGAAAGCGACACGGAAGTGAGGTAGAAAAGGGGAGAAAGACGCCCTTATTTGTTACGGGGGGGCTGACGGTCCCCATCCGACGTACGCTGGTGAAACGCGAAAAGCCTCTCTAGCGAACGTGTCGCTTCCTTTTATATCTTTAATCTCCCCCCCCCCCTCCTTTCCGCCTCTGGAAATCCTCTTGGTGTAGAGTTAGCCGTTCACCGGAAGTGGTGACCTTTGACCAATACATCAGACCCCGTCGACCCGGTCGAAGTCAACGGATCTTGCTAGTCATGTGCTTCGTTCGGTGTTACACAATCCGTCATACAAAGGAAACGTACCACGTGCCAACACGTGTGTTCAATTTACATTACATTGCCTTTGAAATGAGAAATAATTACAGAAAATATTACTACCTGGAAATAATTAGTGGGGCCCGACTTCGTCACCTTACAGTTTGTTTTTTTGTTTTTGGTTTAATTCTTTTTCCCAAGAAAGATTGGTTAAATTTCGTGTATCACTGTCTCTAAAAGATTCGTTAAAGCGCTGATATAATATATCTTGGATTACATCCAAATTGTACCACAGTCCTCTAAGGGTAACCTTATTGCACCGATCCTATTTCCTCACTATGTTTCAGAGCTTGGTCATATAGTCAACGCTGGAAGCTCTTTCTTTATGATTCACCAACGGTAATGTAATCCAGAAAAAAAAGTTAGTAAAATCGTGCAATGCATTGATTATGATACGCTTTCCAACATACCAGAAAGCATTATTCAAGTTATGAGGATAATGGCTGTAGAATAAACCTCGCTCCTATGACCAGGCCTTTGACCCCATTTCGATGATATTCAACAGAACCGGTAAAGAATAATTCCGGAACAACATGATAAAGTTTTGTCTCAATCGAAGCATTTGTACGTAAGTTATAACGCAATATCAGGAACACCGAAGATCGCTCGGTTAAAGGGGGATGAGAGCACATTTTTTTTTAATTTTGATATGTTGTTTCCAAGTATTGTAATGCTAAGTCGTTCAGTTGCACGTTGTCCCAAGTGTTCCAGTCGCTGAACATGTTCATCCGCAGTTGCGGTTGCGATTCGCTGTGATGAACGACTTCGTGGTTCTTCCAAGCGCTGGTTACGTTCTTCGGATGATTCAGCTGCCATTCGCTGTCTATTTATTGGCCGCATTCGATCAGGTTTTCTTCCGATATATAGATTCATTAAGGGTTATAATAACGTCGGACATTATTTCCATGCTCCTCGCCTTAGCTGTTCGAAATGGTCGTTTTGTAGGCTGATCTTCCGATGGAAGTGATCGGAAACCATCGGCTCTTGAATGTGCAAGCTGTTCCATATTTACTTCTTCCGCTTGTTTTTGTTCCAACACTGCCGTATTCTACTTATTCTTCTTATTGAAGTTGAAACGTCCACGTTTCGTAGGGGTCGACCAGCCATATTTTTTTCATATTGTTTTACCATCCACGTGACACTCTGTTAATAGTAATTAATAAAAATGAACTAATCATATTTTAGCACAGCGGATACGCTTGTCATCAAGTGACTATTCAAAAACGTAAAAAAAAAAAAAAAAAAAAAATGCTGTATTAACAGTTTACCTTTTGAAGGGAAAACACATCAGCGTTCCGCTGCTTATACTGTACTACGCATCAACTCCAAGCAGCTGGCACAACTCACTTTTTGTTCTAGAAGAAAATAGAGGTAAAGTGTAACACGCACACAACGCGTGACGTAATGAGGCAGATGGTCGCGAGAGTGTGACGTCATAAAACGCGTGACGTAATGAGGCAGATGGCATGACCGCGCGCCAACATCTCAATCGCGAGAGTGTGATGTCATAAGATTTCTAAGCATGGGAAACATTAATAGGACGACGCCATGACACTAAAAACGCGATAACTCGAGGTGGTTATTTAATCCACTAAACGAATTTTCCCAAAGTCGAGATCAAGCTAAATCGATTTCTAGTGCCAGAAAACGGTAGCTTAACGACTTTCATCAAAATCCTTAGAGCTGTTTTCAAAATAAAATTTACATAGATACAAGAATTGCTCCTTTAAGGTGGACGTCAAGTAATTTTGCTTCCTGTACTTCCAATGGAAAAACTTCTGTACACATTTTCTTCACAATTAATGTGTTCCCAAGGATGAAAATTTTAACATCGATTAAAGCAGCTTCATTTTATAACATGGAATACTTAATATTTTCTAAAACATAACCATAATTATGCAATCCAACATTTGTTTGTCTACTGACGTCATCAAAGTACAGGTCGCGCCATCTTTTTTCTGGTTTCAACACCACCAAAGGAAAAGTTTAATATAATTATGGTTATGTTTTAGAAAATATTAAGTATTCCAAGTTATAATATGAAGTTATTTTAATCAATGTTAAAATGTTCATCCTTGGGAACACACTAATTGTGAAGGAAATGTGTACAAAAGTTTTTCCATTGGAACTATAGGAAGCAAAATTACTTGACGTCCACCTCGATAGTATGAGATAAGGGCGATGGAATGGATCCCAATCCTATGTCCGGACCTTTGACCCCATTTTGCACATTTTCAATAGGGTTCGTCCCCAGGTGGTCCCCTACCACATACTAAAATTTCATCGAAATCGAGCCATTTTTACGCACGTTATGACGCCTAAGGGCAATGGAATGCATCCCGCTCTTATGTCCTGACTTTTGACACTTCACCCATTTTCAATAGGGTTCGTCCCCAGGCGGTCCCCTACCACATACTAAAATTGCATTGAAATCGAACCATATTTACGCAAGTTATGACGCATAAGGGCAATGGAATGGATCCCGCTCCCACGTCGTGACATTTGATCCTATTTGCCCCATTTTCAATAGGGTTCGTCCCCAGGTGGCTCCCTACCACATCCTAAAATTTCATCGAAATCGAATTATTTTTACGCGAGTTATGGTGCGGACAGATGGACAGACGGACGAACGGAAAAAGCTGGAGCATATACGCTTCTTCAACCTACGGTTGGAAAGCGTAAAAAAGCATATATTTCTTGAACACTGCTGAAAATGCTCACAATTTGTAGATAAATTATTTCGTCATTTTTTATGACAATATTTAAAGTATGAGCCGCTCAAAGTATACATAAAATGCATAAGGGTTTTAGGTCGAAAAATTATGTTTTTTGAAGTCCATTGTGTTTTATCCTTCATAGTGGCTCCATTGTCATAGCATAAATGCTGAAATTTCAAGATTATAAAAAAAAAAAAAAAAGGTGGTAGTCCTTTGCCCGCGGTATCCGTTACTGAACAGAACAACAAAAATTATTCTGACTTCAAGTCGTTTTCTATTGAATTATATAATGAATTATTTTTACTAAAAAAATAAACTTGCCATGTATAGCATTACGATTTCTCACTGTAAAACGTTTTCCTAACTTCTCCCACATCACCGATATTAATTTATCAACCATAAAATTTGATTGAGGCGTCCATGCTTCAATGGCTTCTTCTACTGTCCGCTGTATCTCACCTTCTTCTATCCTGCCAATATATCTCCAAGCCGTTGGTTCCGGTACATCATGCAGCTGAGACATCATTCGAACCGAAGACTTCAAGAAGCGAAATGTCACGATAAATGCGGAAAAGTAAGGGAGCCCTGGAATACCTTCGTTTTTATCTCAATCTGTGATTTAATATGTATTCTGATTTTACAGGCGCTAATTTGCATAAGAATATGTATGATTCGGCTTTCTATGTCACACACGACTTGCGTTTTCCACGTTTGGCTTGCGTATCACACGATTGGCTTGCATAATGTCGTCAAAGTCACACGTTCCCCTAATCCAGAGATGTTTTATCGCATGGGCGTACCGGCGTTCGCCGGAGACCTCATGCTCAGTCTGGGGGACCTCCATCAAACACCGTTTTAACTGAGTCGCCCAAGATATCTGCGTTACGCCATTTTCCCACCCCGACTCACACTGCAGAGAGCGTATTTTCTATTTCCTTTTTAAGATTTGCCGAACCTAAAAGAGGAGAGAAGGGAAACTGGGAAATACGGAAAGAAAATAAAAAGACTTGTAGTTTAAAGCAAATTTAAACACAGTGCTCGGTTATTTCTGTAGTCCTACTGGGGATCTCATTCTCGTAAAAAAAAAAAAAAAAATGGATGCAACGCAACCAAGCTTATTGCCCCGTGAGCGATTGTGGAAAATGAGCAAACCGGCATGGGGTCAGATGGTGCTCCAGCTGACGGATGGCGTCCCCACGGCCCTAGGTGAACATGTAACTGTTTTTGGACTGTACTTGGCAGTTGACACTCTTTGGTGAAACCTGGCTCTTGCGTCATTTACCCCAATAAAAGAAACAAACAAACAAATAAAATGAGCTAAATTGGTAAGTTTAAAGCCATTCTTGAACCTTACATTATTCTCCTCCCTCAAAAGCTCGTGGTTTTAGTCTGGGTCACTAGACTAATCATACCACTGATGTGCCGTATCTTGAAGACATTCACATGTTTTTGTTGCGAGAGCAATTTTTTTTTCAATATATTTTTAGAAATTCATTTACTTCTTTGATTTATTTGTAATAAATATGTACTTATTTTGAATATTTTATTGTGGATCTACTGAAAATCAGAAAAATGCACCAATACCTTGAATTTCACTCGACTTTGATCAGCTACGTGCTTCTACTTAACCTCCACTGTTTCAAAGTCCGGGATTAATGTCGCATAATTATTTCCTCTCTTCCCGCTTCAGTTATATGACGAACTTTTTACATAAACGTTATGGTACTTAGATGTACAAATAAGTTTTAAAGCGTTTTAAGACAAAGCAAAATGCAATTTGAGAGAAAACAACAATACCTTTAAAAATCAAAATATGCGCCGTCATTATCGATCACCTTCCGCCATCGGTCGGGCAGCTGACGGATTCCAGCCATGAAGTCGTCAACCCATTTTTGCACATCATCCCATGTCCGGAACCGTACAGCAGACAAAGCATGTTGCGTCGATCGGAACAAATGATAGTCTGAAGGGGCTATGTCGGGACTAGACGCCGGGTGCTCCAAAACTTCCCAGCCAAGCGTCAATAATGTTTCCTTGACCGATTTCGTGACATGCGGCCTAGCGTTGTCATGCAGTAATTTCACGGGACACAATCCTTTGCCTGTGAATGGACGTTTCCGACAGATTTCCTGGTCCAATCGCCGCAATGGTTGCTTATAGCGATCAGCCGTAAGAGTTTGATCCTGTTCCAATAGTTCATAATAGAGCACGCCCTTCATATCCACCAGATGCAGAGCAGAACTTTCTTGGTGTGAATATTGCGTTTCGGTGTCGAAGTCGTTGCATGCTTCACTGGGGTCTATCCAGTGTTTTTTTCAGCGTTTCAGATTGTCGTACCATATCCACTTTTCATCACCCGTAACGATTTTTCACAGGAAATACTTTCTGTGTTGTTCATTCAACAGATTCAACCACTTCATGGCACGCTCATCCTTGTTTCTCTGGCTCAGGTCATGTAGCACCCATTTTCCTTCCTTCTGAATCTTTCCTATGGCGCGTAAACGATTGGAAATGATTTGTTGAGTTACCCCCAGTTGTTCAGCTAGTTCTTTTTGCGTTTCAGACGAATCTTCATTCAGCAATGCTTGCAATTCCTCATGTGCAACCTTCTGCGGGGTGCCGCTACGTTCTCGGTCGCTAAAACCAAAACTCATACGTGCTTTTCGATACAGTATTCTCCCCCAGAACAGAACATATCGATGCACACGCTTTTGTAGCACTTTTTCCTTGGTGAAATTCGTAACGAATGCACAGGGCCAGATCTAGGGGGGAACGAAGGTGGGCAGCTCGAGCAATTCGAGCCGATCATAACTTTAACCAGGAAACGTTTTAGCAATGTTAAATCGCAGAGTAGAATAAAAAAAAGCCGAAATTCATTATCATCATCATGAAAAAATTAGCTTCTACATCTAAATTCTCGTAAAAAAAACTACCAAGGTCGATAACAATTGGCTCTGGGATTATAGAATTAAACAGCAGGGACTTCAGGACTTCAAAAAACGAGTTGTTACCTTCAGGGAACGAGAAGGGCGCACATTAACTACAGCTTGTCCTTCAAAAACACAAGGGAGTTTCGTAAATCTGTTATTACTTTTATCAAAGCACAACTCTACGTTACAAAATACATTGGAAAATTTGAAAAAGGGGCAAGTGAGTTACTAGTCCAGTATTCAAATTGAAATCATAGAACTCATGGCCAAAAAAGTATGTGAAGTAATAATAAAACAGATATTATCTGCGAAATACTTCACTATTATGTTTGATGCCACACGTGATGTATCTCACTGTGAGCAGATGAGTGAGGTCATTCGGTACGTAAAAATTAACGAAAGGGGAAAATGCGAAATAAAAGAAAGTTTTATTAACTTCATAGACTTACGCGGTAAAACTGGAGAATATATATCTCATACAATTCTAAGTAAATTAGAGAGAGATTGCCTTAAGATAGCCGATTGTCGAGGAGAATCTTATGACAACGGATTAAACATGGCTGGTATTTACAAAGGAGTCCAGGCGAGGACACAAGAAAAAAACACGTTTGCTGTGTTTGTGCCGTGCATAGCGCACTCACTCAATCTGGTGGGTGCGCATGCTGCTTCTAGCTGCTGAAAAGCGTCGTACCTTTTCGGTATTGTGTAAAGGGTATATTTTTCTTTTTTGCATCATCGACTGCACGATGGGAAATTATGAAGAAATACACCGGAAGTAACTTAAAAGAAACCAGCCATACAAGATGGTCTGCCAAACGGAAATCTGTGGATGCTCTGTAAAGGAATTTGACTAAAGTGGCTCAAGGACTTAAAGAAATAAAATGCGGAAATTTCCCTCCAGAAGTTAAGTCTGATGTAGGGTGTCTTTTTCACGCTATAACAGATTTTAAGTTCATCCTGAATCTTGTTATATGGAATTCTATACTGAGAGAAGTTAATCGTATAAATATCGAAATTCAAAAAGCGATGTAATATTGAGCAAATCAATCTGTTTAATGGAAGGTTTGATCGCTACTTTGCACAGAATGCGAAATTGTAGCTTTGAAGGTTGGCTTGACGAAGCAACAAATATTGCAGCTGTATAATATCTGTTGAGGCAGCGTTGCAAGAAAAAAGGAAATCTAAGAGGAAGAAGACGGCCGGCGAAATTGGAAATGATGAATCCTGCTTGTTTTCGTCAGAAGAACTGTTCAAGCAAGACATAAATATTATTTTCGACCGAATGCTAATCGAAGTGAAAGCTAGAACTGAAAGCACCAAAACCCTAAACACAGGTTTCTCTTTTCTTTGCGGGGAGAAAATAATGAAAATGAACAGTGGAGACTTAAAAATGTGCGCAATATACATCTGGCAACAAACTATTCCAAAGATTTAAATGGGCTGGAATTTTCTTTGGAACTTGAATCATTTAAAGATCAAGCACAGTATTCTTGTAAAAATCTAGATCAGTTGAGTTGCACTGATTTACTATCTGTGATTCATACGAATGGATTACAAAATGCATTCCCTAACTTTTTCATTAAGAATATATACTACTCTGCTAACAACGTCAGCGACGTGTGAAAGGACGTTTAGCAAAATGAAGCTTATAAAATCATATCTCAGATCAACAACGCACCAAGATCGCCTATCAAGCCTAGCAATATTATCTATAGAGAGTGACATAACAAATACAATCAGTTATGAGGATGTCGTAAAAACTTTTGCAGAAAAAATGGTTAGGAAAGTTAAATTTTGAAATCTATCAAGTTTCACCTCGCTAGTCCATTGTAAAATATTTTTCAAGTTTTCCGACAAAAACGTCATGGTTGTTTTCTTAAACTTTTCTTTCTGCCTAGTACCTATATATTCGGATTATTTATTTTTAGTGATGAGTGAATTTATATTTATCACCGAAATGTACATATATATCTTACCATCAAAATCCGCGTTTGCAGACCAAATTTAATATTTTCCTGCTGATGTATTTTTTGAACAATCATTTCTGCTGATATATTCGGATTATTTATTTTTAATGGTAAGTACATTTCTACTTGCCTTATTTACCGACTACCATATAACCACCAAATGTCGTTACTTTTTTGCCTTTAAATGTTTACAATTTTAATAAGTTTAAAATAAAGTGTCAAAAAAGATTTTTATGAAAGCGAAATTTTTATGTCAGGATAATAATTAACTATTTCTGATCCTGAAAACATTCCAAACATTGCGGTTATTATGCTATTTTTTTTAACTGAAAACATGTATGGGACATCGTCATCTAATTAATTTTTTCTAATAAAAATTTATATGCACATACGTATGTATATTTATATTATTGTGCTAATTTTCGTCAAAAATGTATGTGCATATAGTTTTAATGTGCTATTTCTGGTTAATAAATAAATCATCATTGTCAACCATTGTCAATCCACTGCTGGACGAAGGTCTCCCCAAGTTTCCTCCACAACGGTCTGTCTTGTGCCAGTGTTGTGGCAAAAATCTCAGCCACGTTATATATTTATTAAATAGGTAGCCAAAATTAAATCTGAAGGGAAATTTTGAATTTCAACTAAAATTTAACTTTGGGAGATGGGTAGATGCATTTTGAAACAACCAAAAATTAAACTTATAAGAAGAAACTTTAAGATGTCATATTTGTTATAGCACAACTGAGTTTTCACCTGTGTCAGTGTTTCTGTGAATTTTGTTTCAGCCGAGGAATAACTAAAGCACTGTGTTTTTGGAACATGTGGAACATATGTGTCAACTCAAAGAGACCGTGTTTATGAACTCGTGTTTGTAAGCATGAACAAAAAGAAAATATCAGACCGTAATTATTTTACTTATTAGGACATTATCATTATGTAAACAACAACCAAGGGACTTCCTAGCCAACGTCAGAGCGTTGGGTGATGAGTGCCATTGCTCAGAAATTTAAGAGACAGCAAGAAAACTGAATTGCCAATTCTTATTAAAATTTGGTTTTTGAAAGGCTAATGCCTATATTTATTTGTAAAACAATAACAACATGGTATCAAAAAAGAATATTTGAAGAACAAACTGTACTGATAGTGTTGCGAGATCACAACCTTTTTCTTATGTCATAACAATTCCTGTTGATACATTTTTGCCTGTTTTTGTAGCTTTGGCTTCACATGCCTCTACCATTTTCATGGATTTTTTTGAGGCCATTACAAAACATCATGAGTGATTTTTAATGAGAATTCTTTTCTTTTTGAACAATAACATTAGTAACGGTCAGCTACAGCCTTCCCCCTTCAATAGTGCTTTGATTAGTAAATTTTTCAGCTCATTTATACCTCCCTTATCCAAAAAAAAAAAAAAAAACACCTTTAACCATATTATGAGAAAGATAAGCAATAAAAGACAACTTACATAATTAAGCTCGAGGACCTGTTGTTGGTGGGCTCACGTTTCACCTGTTTCCTTTTTTTTTTCTTTTTCTTTTTTTCTACTGTCCCGCCGCTCTTAGTTGAATTACTGTACTTCTCTTTTGGGTCCTTATTCTCGGAATGGTACCTTGGGTATAGCGTCTATAGCAAGGGTCCACATTTCGAAAACAACCTCATAAATTTTGACGCGAGGGACTGCTTCTTCCCACCTTCAATCGGCCAACCACTTCCCCTTTCATAGTGCCTTACACGGGTATCTATTTCAGTTCGCTAAGCCCCTTCTCAGCTAGGGAGATTTACCAGACCTCGGGGAAAAGAATGTTGGTAACTCCTGGTGGTCTTTTCCCAGGAAAGAAAACCTCTGAAAGGGATCGAAAGAATTTTCTGCCTTCCAGCCCTTTTCTGGGAAACTTGGATCATTAACCGCTAGGAGGGAGGCTGTATCTGACTTACAAAATGTTTTAACATGTTACCTCATACATTGAACAAAGCAAGAAATACAAAATATATTTTTTTTTCTTAATTATTATTATTATTATTTTTTTTATGAGCATACCCCAGGTTTATTCTCATGAATGTTGCGACATCGCACCTTTTGGTACTGCGTCGTATGAAGGCTACATTTTGTTCATACACATAGAGAAAAAAAAATTATTAACACTGCTCTTACTTTAATTCTGCTGAGTATGTTTTTCCTTTCCTCCTGCTGGGCTGAGTAATCCAAAAACAAAAGGACAGCATTGTGACTGCCAGTCCGCACTATATACATTTCTTTTTTTCTTTCTTTCGTGAAAAAAAAAACGAACACCTTTCCTTCAGGCCCCACAGAACAAAGAAGAAAAACAAAAACAAATGAGAAATAGAATTTCTGTAACTTTTTCTTGACTTTTCTCTCTGGATCCAAAAATCGAACCCAGGGGAGGTGAAATTTAAATTTACGAAAAGTTTAACAGCAAATCACTCCAGGGAAGAAGATTGCATGAAAGAATGCCCACGGAAAAAATGCCCACTTTTCGAAAGTAGGAAAAAACGCCCACGGAAAAATCGCCCACAGACAAAATGCTCACGGGAAAAATATGTGATCGACTGATAAGTTTATATGTCTGTTATAAACGGTGTTCGGACAACTGGTCACAGACTGCTGGCCAAAAAACCGTTAGGGGTCATATAAAAATTGCAGTTTCTTGGCCACCTCACCTACATAACGCGAATATGGGAATGACGGAATGAAAACTTTTAGAAGGGCCTAAACGTTAGTCCTAATATTATTTTCTGCCTGAGTAATACCGCAATATTAATAACTTGATGTGTAAAATATTTTCTGCAAACCTTACAAATACGAGAGGAAAGTTCGGATTGCACTGATTAACTGTACAGGTTGTATGATGTTGGCCTGAAAGCCGTGGTAGTCTTATGCAACATTTATTTAAAAACATACTAATGATTCACCGTTGTCTTCAAGCCAACTGCTGTACAATATTTTTCTAGAAACTACAAATAAAAAAAATTCTCTGCGAGTATGTGCAAACCCAGGGAATTTGTCTGGGGAGGGGGTGCTTAAAATCTAAAATATGAAATATAAAGAATTTCGGTCCGATCGGGAGATTTCCAGCGTTTACAAGCTACAACACGTCGAATTATCTGAGGGTATCTGCTGCCTCAGGAAACTAGTCGGGGTGGGAGGGGGGAGAGGTAATACCAAAATCGTAAAATATCAAGATTTCTCTTCCGATCTGGAGATCTTCAGCATTTAGAAACTGCAACTCGACAAATTTTCTTAGCGCATGTCACTCTCTGGAAACCTGTCGGCGAAGAGGGGGGGGGGGTGTAATACCAAAAGTGTAAAATATGAACAATTTCTCGTCCGATCGGGAGATTCTCGGCAATTAGCAGCTACAACTCGACACATTATCTGAAGGCATGTGAATGATGAAAATCTCCGGGTCGGACAAGAAATTCTATATAATTCACAATTATCATATAACCCCCCCCCACCCCACCCCCCAGGTTTGCTGAGTAGGCACGTGCCCTCAAATAATCAGTCCAGCTGTAGCTTGTAAATGCTGAAAATCTCCCGATGGGACGATACATTTTTCAAATCTTACAGTTTTGATATTACCCCCCATACCCCCCGACAGGTTTCCTGAGTCAGCACATGCGCTCAGATAATTTGCAGACTTGTAGTTTGAAAACCCTTAAATCTTTTGCTGAGGTGTAGATCATAAACATTTCTTATAAAGAATTACATTAATTATCGCAATTAAGAAAAGACGAAATTACGGAAACTATATATGACTCTGATTACCAACCTCTGGGGGTCGTGGGCACGAAGCGGTCAAAAACGTTATTTTTATACGGCCCCTTAAAATTTTTGTGGCCAGTTCTCCGGTGGCCAGTTCTCCTACACCCGTCATGTAGAAATTAACTGTTTTAGTTGTCCTTTGGAAAACTCCCAGGAAGATATGAGTGCGTATTTTTTTCTTTACACTGGGAAGAAAAGAAGTATGCTTGTAACTTGAGATTATACTACTCACAGGGAAGACACACCCCGACCGGTGGCCAACCGATAAATTTAAATGAAATATATCGCTTGTTATTTGGGGTGCGGTCGCTAGCAAACGTTCCAGCTGCAGCTGCAAAGCACCACTTTGACGAAAGACAGATGCCCCCCCTTCCGCTCGCCGTATACAAAAGAGGATTTCCAAAAGAGACAAGAGTGGTAAGAAAGCACATTACACAAAGTTATATCTGTACATTGCGCCTTTTACGAAAATCGCTTTTACAATTAAATGCATTATACTTTAAAAGTATTTATAAATAAAATAATCTGACTTTTAATTATTTCCCTTTTAATTGATATAGTTAAATAACAAACATGCATAGTTTTATAAAAATTAAGACCTTACTTTAAAAAATAAGAATAGTCACAAATTTATTACAGTAAAGCCGAACTGGAATTTTTTAAGAAAGTAGCTACTCTACAGTAGTAAGTTGAAAGTTAACAATCTTATTTGGTTCTTCACTAGGCCACCCGCGGCCCTTAAGTCATAAGTCCTAGGCCTTGGCCTATTTAACAGTTTTTATTCTAACGATGTTATATTCATAACGTTTACGTAACACATCAAATTATTAATATTGCGGTATTACTCAGGCAGAAAATAATATTAGGACTAACGTTTAGGCCCTCCTAAAAGTTTTCGTTCCGTCATTCCCATATTCGTAAAATTTACATAACAAGTATTGTCAATAATCAAACAGAAGTCATCGCTCTTTCCACGTTTATAAGTGAGTCACGGAAAAATTCTCAGTGGCCGCCACTAGGAATCGAACTCAGGGTCTTCTAGTTACGCGCCGGATATGCTTCCACTGCACCACAGCTATTCCTATTCCACGTCAAATGTCTGTATTAATTGTCAATAACATTGCGCTTCTACTTATGCACCATACATTCAATCCATACATTAATTAATAGGCCGTAGGCCTAAGCCTATTCAACACTTTTTTCTTCGCCTGTGAATTAATTAAGTAAAAGAAAAATATTGCAAACTTGACATGTTATGTAAATATTTAGTACCTACGTAAAAGTGCAGCGTTATTAAAAAATCCCACCTTAGGGTCCTTTTCCGAACATACATGAATTATGCTGTAATTCTCGCTTGGCTTACATAGAACGTTTTCTCGAAATTTGTTTGGAGTTCCTAATTCAATTCTCAATGTAGGCCAAAAATCGATAATACTTACACCCCTCCCCCTTGAACTTTTGTGGCCAATTCTCCTACACCCATTTTCGTTATGTAGGTGAGGTGGCCAAGAAACCGCAATTTTTATATGACCCCTAACGGTTTTTTGGCCAGCAGTCTGTGACCAGTTGTCCGAACACCGTTTATAACAGACATATAAACTTATCAGTCGATCACATATTTTTCCCGTGAGCATTTTGTCTGTGGGCGATTTTTCCGTGGGCGTTTTTTCCTACTTTCGAAAAGTGGGCGTTTTTTCCGTGGGCGATTTTTCCGTGGGCGTTTTTTCCTACTTTCGAAAAGTGGGCGTTTTTTCCGTGGGCGATTTTTCCGTGGGCGATTTTTCCGTGGGCGTTTATTCCGTGGGCGTTTTTTCCGTGGGCATTCTTTCCTCATACCGGGAAGAATCGTCACCCTTTCCTAAACTGACCACTATTATCCCTTCGATTTATTTTTTCTTTCAAGAAAAACTTGGATAATGTTGATGAAAATCTGAAAACATTGATCAGGTGTCCACAGATTTTCAGCAACATATCACCAGTCTCCTCCATGTCACTCCAGCATACTTTCGAATTTCCTCCACCCATCTCCCATGTGGTCTTCTTCTCGGTCTTTTCCTGTCCCTTGGAATCCAATCTAAAATTTCGGCTGTCCATCGATGGTCTGTCCTTCTGGCAAAATGTCCAGCCCATTGCCATTTCAGGGATTTAACTCTGATCATGATGTTTTCCACTCTTGTCATTAATAAATCATCATCATCATCATTGTCAACCATTATCAATCCACTGCTGGACGAAGGTCTCCCCAAGTTTCCTCCACAACGGTCTGTCTTGTGCCAGTCTCCTCCATGTCACTCCCGCATACTTTCGAATTTCATCCACATATCTTCCATGTGGTCTTCTTCTGGGTCTTTTCCTGTCCCTTGGAATCCAATCTAAAATTTCGGCTGTCCATCGATGGTCTGTTCTTCTGGCGGTATGTCCAGCCCATTGCCATTTCAGGGATTTAACTCTGATCATGATGTCTTCCACTCTTGTCATTTTTCGGATCCACGTGTTCCTCTTCTTATCTCTCCTGGTTACACCAAGCATGCACCTCTCCATGCTTTTTTGAGTTGTCTGCAGCCTTTGTATGTCTCTTTTAGCTAAGGTCCACGTCTCTGCACCATACGTAAGCACTGGAAGGATGCATTGATCAAACACTTTTCTTTTAAGACATAATGGCATATTGCTCTTGAAAATTATGCTGTTTCTTCCAAAAGCTCTCCAGGCAAGTTTTGTACGCCGATTAATTTCTTCACCAATGTGACCCTCACTTGATATCTGCTGTCCAAGATAAACGTACGTGTCTGTTATCTCCAGCTTTTCTCCATCAATCGATAAATCTTCATTTCTTGTAAAAGCATTGAACATCACTTTTGTCTTCTGAAAGTTCATTTTTAATCCCACTTCTTTACTCTTGTCAGCAAGTTCCTGCATCATACTCTGTAGCTCTGATGGGGTAGTTGCAAAAATGACTATGTCATCAGCAAAACGAAGGTGGGTTAGATAATCTCCATTAATCTTTATGCCTTTGTTTTCCCAGTTCAGTGATTGAAAGACATTTTCCAATGTGGCATTAAAGAGCTTCGGAGATATGGTGTCACCTTGTCTCACTCCTTTTCCAATTTTTATGTGTGTTGTATTTTCAAATAGCAGAATCTTTGCACTTGCATTTTCATAGATGTTATTAATAATATTAATGTATGCATCTTCAATACCGCAGGATTTCAGAGCCATTGCAACTGCTTATGGTTTCACCGAATCAAAGGCTTTTTCATAATCGATAAAAGCCATGCACAATGGAAGCTCATATTCCCTCGCTCTTTCAATTAGTTCTCTCAGTACGTGGATATGATCTATTGTGCTGTAGCCACTCCTGAATCCAGCTTGTTCTCTCGGTTGAGCCATGTCCAGTGTTACCTTCAAGCGGTGTGAAAGAACTTTAGTGAAGATTTTATAAACCACTGATAGGAGGCTGATAGGTCTGTAGTTCCTGAGATCCTCAATGTCACCTTTTTTATGTAGCAAGATCATTGTAGCGTTGTTCCAATCCTCAGGAATTTTCCCTTCATTAAGGCATCGAGTGAAAATTTGGGCGAGTACTGTTTCGATTTCTCCACTTGCTTCTTGTATGATGTCTACAGTAATTCCATCTTCTCCTGGAGCTTTTCCCCGCTTCATGTTCTTGATTGCATGTGCAACTTCTGCTGGAAGAACTCTGGTACCTTTCATGATGCCTGGAGTACATGTATCATCCCTTTCATATAATTTGGAGTAGAAATCTTTCGCTCTTGTCAAAATTTCGCCTCTATTTCTTGTTACAGAACCATCTTCTTTTCTCAGTGCCATAATCTGTTTTTTTCCCTTACTGAGATGTCCCTTTGCTATCTTTAGGCTTTGGTTGTTTTCAATTGCTTTCCTTACTAGTTCACAGTTGAATTTCCTTACGTCTTCAGTGATACTTTTTCGTACTGTCTTGCATAGCTCTATATATTCCACTTTGGAAGTCACATCTTCTTTAGTTGTCCTCATCTCTCTTCTTTTTTGCATCAACATTTTGGTTTTTCCTGATAATTTGTTCACATGCAACTTGTTCTTAGACCCAGCTAATTTTGTTGCTGTTTCCATAAGAGCTTTGGTTACTTTTCTGTTAACTTCAGAAATATCCACTTCTTCCGATGTTAGGCCTTCTAAAGCAGAGAATCTGTTCTTCAGTTCCAATTTGAAGGTATTATGGTGTTTTTTAAGGTAGGTTATGTCAATACATTTTGTTTGTCTTATGAGCTTGCTACGTTCGAGTTTAGTGTTGAGGTGCATCTTACATCTCACCATATATATATATATATATATATATATGGGGGCGGCATTTCTTCCTTTTGCCCATCTTAAAACATTTTCTAGATCCGGCACTGCGAATGCAGTGTCGAACAAACGCAGTATCGCTTTCCATCTTTCACCTACCGATGTGCAAGTGCGTTTGACTGTTGGGTAAACTTCTGTGTCACATTTTATGCTCTGGACCAGTTACGGTCACATGACAACAACGCGGAGGAATGTCGGATATGGAAATTAGCGGTATACGTCACGAAAAAAAAAACCGCGTTAAAACTTATTTCTACACCTGATATACAGTATATGAATTACATATGGAAATCTATTGCTAAAGCACACTGTAAGAAATTTTTATCGTATTTCCTTGAGATGTAAAGGAAAAGTTATACTTAGCAATATTGTTAGGTTTTAGAAGATAAAATGGAATTCTACAGGGTGTTTCAAAACTAATGGAACAAATTTTAAGGTGTGATATAGAACACATCGAAACAAGCACTTTTCGTCATAGAATGCATTGTCGCAAGTTACGCGGTTAGGCGCTGGAGGGCGCTTTCCGGTTCCTCACACACGCCGTCTTTCGCAACGCAAAGAAGCATATCTTTTACCGGAACGTCTGGATGGGAGGCTGTACCTTTTTTCCTACAACAAGTCTTGCCTGAATTGATCCAGCATGTACCAGCAGCCGTCCGCCTTAAAATGTGGTTCCAGCATGATGGAGCGCCAGCTCATTTCAGCACTTAGGTGCGTGATTACTTGAACGCCACATTTCCAGGCCAATGGATTGGCCGAGGTGGACCCATCGCTTGGCCCACACGATCACCAGATCTATCCCCTCTGAATTTCCTTTTTATGGGGACATATTAAGTCCATAATGTACGAAACTCCCATTGATTCAAATGAGGAACTAGTCGCCAGACTTTCAGTCGCTGCTGCAGCTGTCCGGGAAATGCCTGGTATTTTCCACAACATATGGGCATCTTTACGTTGACGATGCGAAGCGTGTATCAGGAGTGGCTGTCGCCCTTTTGAACAGCTTTTGTAAATGTAATTAATTTCAGTATTTACTTATTAATGTTTGCAAATTTGATGTAATTTTGTAATGTCACGTTTTTTCTCTTATTTTTTCTGCAATAAAGCTTTGTTTTGATTTGTTGTGCCATTCCTGTCTTTGCGTTGCGAAAGGCGGCGTGTGTGGGGAAACGGAAAGCGCCCTCCAGCGCCTAACCGAGTAACTTGCGACCATGCATTCTATGACAAAAAGTGCTTGTTTCGGTGTGTTCTATCACCCCTTAAAGTTTGTTCCATTAGTTTTGAAACACCCTGTATATAGGTGCAGGAGCGCGGGACGGCAGGGGAGAGCCTCCTTCCACGACGCGCCGGGGCCTTGGAGATTCTTAAAGCATCCCTGCCCTAATCATTTTGAGCAGTGTAGTTTATCCAACAATGGAAGAATGCGATATTTTTTTTTAACATTTCAAGGGAGTTCAATTTTCTTTTGGACCCTCGTTTTTCATATTTTGTATTTTATTTTATTTTATTTTATTGTTTTTACTTTCTGGCGTGTAAAAAGTATTCGCTAGTAGAATACTCGAAGCAAACAGAATGTAAATTCTCAATTTGCTTGTACGACTTATTGGTCATCCATGTAACACCTCTCAGAAAACTTGAAAATTTTACCGCTCTGTAGCGCGAATCGAACCCGCATCTCCCGATTTCCACTCGAGTATGCTAACCATTACACCACCCAGGTCAGTTTAGTCCCAAGCAATGGAGACTAAGCAAACATAGCTTTGGAATCTGAACATCCTCAGATTTTCGCTAGTCGAAGCATCCTTCCTTCCTCATAGCGTCGTTTTGACCCAACGCTGTGGGTCGTGCCGCACCAGAAACATTCGGGCTCCCCTGCAAAAAAAAATTTCGAGGCCCTTTAGCGAAAATATATTAGCTTTCAATTACTGAACATTTTTACATTCACATTATTTACTAGGCTTAACGGGCGTTTCAATAAATAAATTTTTTGGAACCTACAAGTATTTTTCGTAAAACCAAAATTACTACACTTTATTGCGTGAAACACAAATGCGCTCTTGGTAATTAAAATGATTGCCCTATATATAGTTTCATGCCGATGCAAAGTGCTCCAAAATACTTACGTCAGACTTAATGATATCATGCAAATTTTATTCTTTTAGAGAACCAAGGCCAGCCTCTTTGAAATGACTCAAGATAACACACACACAAACGTAACTGCCGTGTGATAGTGTCTAATGACTTTTTTCTGTTTATATGAGAATACAGAACGTAAGTAAGCAAGTAAATAAGTAACAATTAAGAATTGTGGCACAAAACACTTAGAACTACTTAAATTGTTTACTCTCGAATATGAAAGACACACCTAAAATAATGTCACAAGTTTTGCACATTGTACAAAAATTTTCTCTTGACTGTCTGATAAACAACAACAACAACAACAAAAACAACACGACACAGCTCGTCTGTGCTTCTTCGTTCCCGCGAAGAACACCTTTTAAAAAGTTAATTGTATTCTGAAGGATGCCTAATTATGAGCAAACATTTGTAATACATGACACCTTATCCGCATCGGTATAGAAATCCCACTAATTGAAATGTTATTTCTTCCACATTTTGTTGTTAATATACACCGATGAGCCATTAAATTATGACCACCCCTAGCCTAGATAAATGAGCGCGCCTGGAGACCGAACGGTGGCACAGGTGAAGTACACGGAGCAATACACACAACTCGAGGACCGGCTTTCGGCTAGTAGAGTGTTGGGAGTCAGAATGGGAAAAGCTGCCGATTTATCGGAGTTTGGTAAAGGACAAATTGGGATGGCACGGTGCCTCGGAACTATGATCTCGGAAACGGAGGGGCTTGTGGGTTGTTCACGTGCCGCTGCAGTAAGTGCGTATCAAAAGTGGTGCACAGATGGCCAAACGATGAACCGTCGTCCAGCCGTGTGCCGTCCGCAGCTCATTGATGCCAGAAAGGAGCGGAGACTGTAGCACATTGTTCAAAGAGACCGCAAGTCCACAGTGCGACAAATCCCCCGCAGCTACAACAGTGGTGATCCGGGCAATGTGTCACAGTACAGAGTTGATCGCAGCCTTCTGCTCATGAGCCTGCGTAGCCGAAGACCCAGACGAGTCCCCATGCTCACTGCACGTCATCGCCAACAACGCATGAAATGGGCCCAATATCATCGAGATTGGACCGTGGATGATTGGAAGAAAGCGGCCTGGTCTGACGAATCAAGATTCCTGGTGCATCACGTAGACGGCCGAGCGTGGATACGCCGATTGCCAACGGAGGCTATGGCACCTGCAGCACTGTTGTGAGGAAACAGGCCGTCGGGGGCGGTGTTTTCTTGGCACACTTTAGGCACCATTATCCCAATAGCACAATCCTTGACAGCTGTCAGTTATCTGAACATCGGTGCGGCCCAAGTTCTCCTATTCATGGCAACTGTCAGAATCGTCAAGGAGGGGGTTCGAGGAACATGCTGTGGTGGCTTTCTGTTAATGCCCAGTCCTCCAAATTCTCCTGACATGAACCTAATCGAACATGGATGCCTATTGCCACCTCATTGAATCGATGCCTCGCCAAGTGGCCGCTGTTTTGCGGCCTAAAGGAGGTCCTACAGCTTATTAGATAGGTGGTCATAATGTAATGGCTCACCGGTGTACATCAGAGCCTATTTACGAAGGGGGCTAGAAGGGGGGGGCTGAAGCCCCCGGCCTCGCATTCTGAAGGGGCCCAGAATTATGCAGGATGCTTGAAGAATTGATATTCTACAAAACAAAATTTCAGATAGCGCAGCGAAAACAATAATAAACTACCTTGTGATTTTTTTTTATTTCTTTCCGCTTTTTCAGGAGGAGTCCGCAAAAGGTATAGTCACCCCTAGTCCATCCTCAAATCTTTCGAAAGCATTTCAGATGTTTTTTTGTACACATCTGTAATTGGGGGAAATTTTCATACATTAAGAATTCGTTTGAATCATGATGTTTGGATCATATTATTTTGTCCGCTACCACTTCGATATAATTTCAACAAGCTAAACCCTGAAGGGGGGGGGGTATTAAAGTAGAACTGAACTAGGTCTAGGGAATATGAATCAAGTGAAAGAGAAATATTTATTAATAACTTGACATGTTATGTAAATAATTAGTACTTAAGTAAGTAAAAGCGCAGCGTTATTAAAAAATCCCACCTTATTATCTTTTTCTGAACACAGCATGAGTCATGCTATAATCCGTTGTTTCGTCGAACACTGTAGTTTTAAAAATATACTAAGTCACGGTAATTTATTTCTTCAAAGTAAAGTACAATTCTCGCTTTGCTAACATATAACTTTTTCTCGAAATTTGTTTGGAGTTCCCAATTCAAATCTCAATATAGGCCAAGATACGGCAATCATCACATCTCCCCCGCCTCCTTAAACTTGCAGTTTCTATTTCTGGCCAGTTGCCCTAAGCTAAACGGGTCTGAAAATTCCGACAAACAAAAGAACTCGGCGTTAGGCACCTTGGAAACCAGCCACAAATATTTCGGAAACTTGAAAAACTACCCCACTGGAAAACTGCCACACATTTAAAGTATTCCTCGGAGCAAAGGCAATTTGTGCCCGACCCCTTAATGTAAACACGTGGCAGTTTTCCGGCGTGGCAGTTTACCGGCAAAAGCGAATGGATGTAGAGATTATCAACCGAAAGGGTCGGAGCTCAAATTTAAAATGTGTAATCAATATATTTTAAATTTAAGCTCCGTCTTAAATTTAAAGAGATGTATCAAAAACAGTGTTTGGCTCAACAGAACATTTGCTACGTTTTTTTGTTTTTGTTTTTCTTTTTCCATGATGCCGTCAAAGTGGTAAACATTTTTTGTCCCTTTAGCATATATTGGTTTTCTTCTACAAGAATATTGAGTTACAAGTATGTATATACTTTATTTTTCTTGAGTTAGCATAAGGTGTAGAAGCCCAGAAGTCAGAACATGGTGGCCCACTGGGAATTCTTTCGGTATCTTGGCGGCCCAGTCCGCACTTGTGCAGTCGCTTTTGGAATGCGCGTTTGCGATGTCTTGTTGAACAGCAGGGTTGACCCCAGGGCTGGTTGACCCCATCACAAATAACACCTCAAACCGCTAGTTTAACAAGAAGCTTTTTTACACCTTCTGAATTCAGCACGGGGTTAACGGTGAATGGGGAAGCAATTACGGCTTTTTTTATGTTGGACTGTGGAAAGCAGCTAACAGCCCTGGCGGAAAGACTTTTTCCTTATCTTACCATGTCAACCCCAAGGCTGTTAACCCTCAAGTAATACAAAGGGATTAAATCCCTTTTGGGCTGCAACGTTTCTGCCACTCAACTGCGGCTGGCTTCTGAGAGACACTATGTTTGCGCGAAGCTTTAAATTTTTTTATGTTTGTTTGAAGGCGCTTTGCTGATAACATACCTTGGTCTTGGACTTGGGTCTTGGAGAGGTCGAACATCTACTAGACTTCAAATGCCTGCGGAGAATGACATCGGCTTTGGTTATTGGTTTGTAGTCTGGTTTTAGCCAGAGTTTTAGCGTCGGTTGCCGGTAAAACGCCACACAGGGAAACTATCACATGTTTTTCATTAAGGAGCCGGGCACAAAGTGCTGTTCCTTCGAGGAATACTTTGAATGTGTGGCAGTTTCCCAAGTTTCCGAAATATGTGTGACAGTTTTCCAAGGTGCCTAACCACGGAGAGGAGCTTCTTTGTATGTCTGAATTTTCATGCCAGTACATAAGAGTTTAGAGCAACTGGCCACAAAAGTTCAGGAAGGGGGGGGGGGGGTATAAATATTGTCGTTTTTTGGCCTATATTGAGAACTGAATTGGGAACTCCAAACAGATTTCGAGAAAACGTTCTATGTAAGCCAAGCGGGAACTCTATTTTAATTTGAAGAAATAAATTGCCGTGACTTAGTACATTTCTTTAAACTACAGTGTTCGATGAAACGCTGCAGTTTAAAAAATCCCACTTTATCGCCCTTTTCTGTGTTCAGAAAAGGGCGACAAGGTGGGGCTTTTTAGTAACGCTGCACTTTTACTTAGTCACTAAATATTTACATAACATGTTAAGTTTGTAATATTTTTCTTTTACTTAATTAATTCATGATTAATTTACTTAATTATTTTTCTTTTACTTAATTAATTCATGATTAATTTACTTAATTATTTTTCTTTTACTTAATTAATTCATGATTAATTTACTTAATTATTTTTCTTTTACTTAATTAATTCATGATTAATTTACTTAATTATTTTTCTTTTACTTAATTAATTCATGATTAATTTACTTAATTATTTTTCTTTTACTTAATTAATTCATGATTAATTTACTTAATTGTATGGCTCATGAGTTGTGTCCCATAAACAAAGCCATTTCCTTCTATCGTGTCTGGTTCTAACATTAAAATTTGTGTTGTGTTTAAGAACTTTATAAACACAATCAATTCGTGAACATTACAATAATAAAATATCTAATTCAAGAAGAAACAAATTCCTTTTGAGCCATACTTCAATTTCAGAAATTGTACACGCACCGTGTTAGAGGCGTAACTAGGTATTTCTGCACCCGGGGAAAACCGCAAAATACTACGCCCCCCCCCATCTGACTTGTTTTTTGTTTTTTTGTTGGAGGTTTAACGACCACCGTGAGCAACTCAATGGGCTATAAGCAGTCGCCCGTCCCTAATTTAGGGTCACTGGTTCCAGGGAAGGGAGAGAGCCAGTGCCGAAAGACAAACACAACATCCATGCCTCACCGGGATTCGAACCCGGACCCCTTCGGACGAATGATCAGAGGCCATCGCTTAGACCACTGCGCCACCGGTGCGGCCCATCTGAAAAATTTAATAGCTGTGTACATACAGTATATATATATAACTATGAAATTACTAAACATGTACATTAGTAATAATGTCAGGCAGTATAATACTCTTCTCGACAAAACAAAATTAACGTCATACCCCAAAGTTATCTCTACGCTGTAGATACAATTTAACTGTGACTGTTTGTGTAGTTTTTCGCAATTGCTTGGGAGTTTGGACCTACTCTAAAACATCAAATAGACCGAATTCAGTTCGTAGTAGTGGCTCACAGCCACAGAAATGATCAAATAACCCTCAGAGAATCTTCAACAATGTTAACCACATTCTTTTTTTGCCTCGTATGTATAGTCCATCCGACTAAAGAGAACAGAGGGCCCCATTGTTTGTGAAATTCACAAATCTGATGGTTACCAGATCGAACCCGCGTCTCCTCACTCCGGAATGAGTCACATCATCTACCTCTAAATTTTTTGAAGCGAAGAATTTGTCATTAATTCCAGACGATGTGTGTAACAAACATCACACACTTTTCGAAGAACCCACCGGCCAGTAGATCCATTTTTACGTTCGAGTGCCAAAGTGAAATTCGCACATCTGCCGGTGGTCTCCGGAGTGTGCCGTTCGAACCAACTAAACTACACCGACGGAATGTATCGCTGCAGATTTGTCTTGACGTGTGCTTTACCTCCGCAGTAAGTCACATGTCGCTGACGGCCGTAGTTCTCTTTTAGTTCGACGGACCATGTAACCACTCCTTCATTCCTGAATGTGAACAGCTAGAATCTTCTGAACATTTTAAAGAAGAAATTCGAATTTTAAGTGTACCAAAAACTTGTGTAAAAATTAGTTTCAATTTTAATCAGACTGCAAGCTGCCTCGCCGTAGTTTCGCCTCTGCACCGTTTACTACACGGTGCTATACACGCATCACTGGCTTTGTGCCTTTCATGACCAGACGATCATGATCGTATGTAGGGGATTTTAGGAAGGGAGTGTCTGACCCCAGGTCTTAAACAACCCTTAGAAATAGGAAACTAGGAGATTTGGGTTAGAGTGCCCGATAGGAAAGTGATATGGAAGCGAAGTGGAAAAGGGAAGGAAGACGCCCAGTGGCGTAGGAACGCTTTTGATATAGGGAGGTACAAGCTCATGAACCTTACATCTCAAGGATTAAGCCATCTATGGATGACCCCCTCCGAATTTTTTTCAGCAGGGTTTGGAAAAGAGAGATTTCTCAGGAAATGTTATATAACTCTTTACAAGAACGAATTAAATTTCTTATCATATTTGTTTACGTTAATAAAGTAAAACCGCAGTAAGATAAAAACTGCTCTACCCGTGAAGATAGTACCATTGAAGCATTATGAAGTCTATATTAAAAACTTTGAACGATACATAGGCTGACAATTGATGTAAAACGCACATTGGTCTGGTACAAAGCTAAATGATGGTGGAGATATCGAGGAATTTGAGTTCTATGAGTGGTATGTGAAATCCGTAATGCACTTGTTGTATTGCTACAGATCTTAAGACAGAAAACAATTTTAGTGCCGGGGCTGCGGGCGCTGAAATGACACTCCGTTTCAACCCATCGCAATGTCATTAGCTGTAGGTGACTGACAGGTGTCATAATATCGGCGCCTTTCTTCTGCTCAAGCTGGCAGTCGTTTGAACTCGTTTCCCTGCAGAACTAATTTGCTGGAGTTTCCCAGATGGTTGGCCAGTTTTTGGTAGATGAAAAGCCTCCCACTACAAGCTTCGGATATAAAAAATAACCAGATGACCCGTGATATTTCTTTGAAAAAAAAGAGAATAAAAAAAATAAGTAGCATATAAATTTTACAGTTACTCTTTATGAATGATTGGTTTATGTTTGCTAATATCCGGGGGGGGGTACAGTAGATATTAATGTACCTCTCTCCAAAATTTCGGGGGGTACATTGCCCCTGTATCCCCCCGTTCCTACGCCACTGAAGTCGCCCTTATTTATTACCGTGGGGCCAGTACCCGGGGTCCGATGGCTTAACGTGCCCATCCGACGCACGGCGGATATTTAGTGGATCAAACCCGAGGTCCTTTCTGTGGCAGTCACGAACGTTGCCCATTAGGCTACTCGCGGCCCTCATGACCAGACGACCAGACCTCCGATAGCGACTCGTGCCGCTGACAATGTGCGTGCTACGACTTACCTCCCCCTCCTCTTCCAGCAAAGACTTTGGAATTGATATTCAATGGACTTAGATTCATCATCCCCCCGGTAATAAAAAAGGGCGTCTTCTTTCCCCTTTCTACTTCGCTTCCGTGTCACTTTCCAATCGGGCGCTCTAGCCCAAATCTCCTAGTTTCCTATTTCTAAGGATTGTTTAAGATCTGGGGTCAGACACTCCCTTCCTAAAATCCTCTACATATGATCATTGATCATCATCCGCCGTAGAAAAAAAAAAAAAAAAAAGCAACTCCAGATGTTTTCCGTAATTATGTACAAATTTATATGAATTGTTTGTAATTTCCTTCATCTTTTTAGCATCAGTAATTACATTAATGTTTTTTTTAATGTTAGTGGTTAAATTCATAACCATATATCAAATAAAATATTAAGCCTAATATTTTGCAGAATATATAGATTCACTGTATTAATCTGCGACGACTTCAGTAGCCAAGAAAACATATTCAGCTGTGTATCATCTAAAACAAAATTATTTATTTACTCAAATTTATTGAAAACACGTTTTTATTTATTTCCGTATTTTTAATGGCAAATTTTTTGCGGTGTCTTTGTTCAATGTACAATCAACCTTGTAATCCTATTAATTATTTGTGATTTCAGTGCACTTCCTAAGAAATTAAATATGAATTAATTATACATGAATTAACTAAATTACTGTACGAAATCACACCATAAAGAGTTTATGAAACGCAAAAAAGTATAAATAATTGCACGTGGATCAAGCTTCATTTTTACGCCCTCTCCAAAAATACGCATTCAAGAAATTAAAAGATTACGAAAATTTTACACTAGAAAGAGCAAAAAATTTAAGTGCACGAAAAGAATTTAACTGATTGATCGCGCAAATTTCTTGACAGCACGGTAACAAAAAGACAAGCTTTTCTTCTAATTTGGTCAACTACCGCATCCTGTAGAATTGTGGGTGAAACTTTGCCCTGTCCCCAGTTCCAATAGCAGAAGGAGCATCAAACAAAGGTATTCGATCTTTCCACGTTTATAAGTGGGTCACGGAAAAATTATCAATTGGCCGCCATCGGGAAACGAACCCAGGTCTTCCAGTTACGCGCCGGATATGCTTCCACTACACCTTCTGCGAATTTTTCGCGGCCAATGAGAATTTTTCCGTGACTCACTTATAAAATTGGAAAGAGCGAATACCTTTGTTTGATGTTCCTGATCCACGTCAAATGTCAGTATTAATTAAGAAGAAAGAGATTGGAGCGTGCTCAGAGAAGTTCAGTACGCTGCAAGCCTTTATGGACTACTTGAGAACACCCAAGGAGAGATGGGGGGGGGGTTGTGATGTAAGCTGCAGCAGCAACCACACTGTATAGGCGTGCTGACCAATAAGTAGCACGAAAGGCCGGGCGCCGCGATTTCAGTTCTTAAAACAATGTTTTTAAGACCGATCGGCGAACAAGAACTTTCCTTGCCCGGTTAAAAATAAGATTTTGTGTTGGCAGCAAATCATTGATTAATGCATGCACTTTCCGCCAAAAACAATTTGAATTGCCATTCTTATTATTTTAATACCAATCGCTATTCATTTTTTTTTTTTTTTTTTTTTTTTTTAGCGTGCAACAGCACGGTGACGCCAGCCGCCACCCACTGCAGACCTATATCAAATAAATAAATAAATAAATAAAGCACAAATTTTAAAACTAGGTTTTTCAGATTTAAATGTTTACGATACGGGACATTAAAAACGGAAGCAGTGATAACAAAAATGTGAAAAAGATAATGTATTTATTAATTTATTTTAAAAACCCCGAAAGTTATTCTGAACAAAATTAACGAACTTGAATTCTTGTAAAAAAATATTGACAAAATAAATTGTAAACACACAGGACCAATTATTATGGAATGAAAACTTTATTTCTTAATATGGAATTACAGGGTGTCCATTAAGTCTTTCCCACATTACAAAAACCAATATAAAAATATGTATTACAGGTACAACAAAGGGATTGCACGACAATGATTGTGCACAAGTAAAGTTTTTTTTCCAGTGTCAGTACACCCATCACCCCCTAATAGCTTAGCAGGCCCGCGCACCGATTTGTGACGTCACTAGAGTAGTCCGTAGGGGGTGATGGTACACCTCCACATGAGCGCCATTTGTGGCCCGGAGGACATCCAAGCGATATTCGATTTCACGCCATGTTTTGTTTGATATCTCAGCAGAGACAGAACCAATGACGTCCGTTATTCTGCCCTTCGTCTCGACATCCGGAACATTGCTAGAGTAAACTTGGTCTTCCACAGGAAAATGTCTAGAAGGGTTATGTTGGCGATCGAGGTGGCTATGTCATGGAACCGTCGCGGCCAATCCAACTGCCCGAAAATCTGTCATTCAGGAATCATTATTATTGACCAATGTGGTGGGGCACCGTCTTGTTGGAAAATAACCGAAGGTTGGAGTGCATGCAACTGAGGTGCTACAAAAAGTTCCAGCATGTCCAGGTACACGTTACTGTAGGCTTTATAAAAAAGAAAGGTTCGTGCATCAGGCCCAGTGGCACACCCAGGAATTCCTGTTGGGGAGGGGGGGCTAGATGTATGTGTGTATACGCACATAGTACATGTATATATATGGTGCATAAGATAGACAGATATGCATTAGATGTATGTGTTTTTTTGTTTTGTTTTTTTATTATTGGTGGTTTAACGATCACCGTGAGCAACTCAATGGGCTATAAGCAGTCGCCCGTCCCTAATTTAGGGTCACTGGCTCCAGGGAAGGGAAAGATCCAGTACCGTAAGACAAACACGACATCCATGCCTTACCGGGATTCGAACCCGGACCCCTTTCGGACGAATGATCAGAGGCCATCGCTTAGACCACTGCGCCACTGGGGCGGCAGATGTATGTGTAGGTATGTGTGTATACGCACATAGTATATATATAGTGCATAAGATACACAGATATGCATTAGATAGGTAGATAAAAAAGTTGACGTACAGGGCTTTGTGTGGGGTTTAAGCCCCAAAGCCACCACCCCCGTGGGTGCGCCAGTGATCAGGCCACACCATACGTTCACTTTCGGGCTAGCCCTCTGTTGCTCAATTACATTATGGAGATTTTCTGATCCCCAGATTCGTACATTTTGTATATATTTACTGTACTAGAGACGTCGAATGCTGCTCCATCTGAGAAACAGACAATCACTATCATGAGCTATGCGCTGCAACATCTCCGTCGCAAACGCAGCACGGCGAGGCGGTCATCAGTCAGACTGAAGAGCTTGAACGATCTGTACCTTATAAGCACAGAGATGACGTTTATGTAAAATTTTGTGAACCGTGGCACGGGGAATCCCTGTTTCCAGTGATTCACGACGAATGGATTTCCAGGGGCTTTGCAGAAATGTCTCTTGGACAGCTACAGCTGTCACTTGTGTAACAGATGTTCGACCCGCTCGGGGAAGATCGCCAATACTTACACTACCCGTCGCTTTAAACTTTTCATACCAAGCTTTTATGCTTATTTGGTCCGGTGGCAATCGTCTGCACTCTTTTCTGAAATGACCCTGGACAGTAACCGCCGATTTGGTTTCATGAAACCACAACACGCATGCCGCTTTTTCTTGCATGGAAGTCATTATCGATTAAATGCTTATCTTATTCAGCAATAGCGCTCATCTAAAGAACAGAAATAAAAAAAAAAAAATTATGAGTGCTGCTATATTATGTCGCCAACCATTTTATTTTAACTTGCATAGATTTTTTTATATTAATTTTTGTAGTGTGGGAAATACTTTATGGACACCCTGTATATCCCCACCTGCTTTAATTTTCCTTGGCATGTTTTAAATACACTGGCGCACACGTGAAGGGGGGGGGCTTGGGCGCTTAAGCCCCCTCCCCCAAGAGATTAAGAGCGATGTACGTCATAAATTAAACATTCCAAAAGATTATTTTACATGTTCAAAAAATTACATAGTCTATAAATGTAAAAAAAAAAAGTGCTGCATGAATTTAATTGAAGATCACTTTTTTTTATTGTACATTGTGAAATGTTGCATTACTCTGAACTACTAGATATAGTGATCCACGCATTGAACATTATATGGTTTCGTTAGTTATCTTTTCGGCACTATATGTACGATTATTCCTTCATTGGCGGTCTGATAACTTTTCGGACACCCTACGTAAACATCAATGTCTACTATATCTATCAAATGTATACGCTATACACTATGTGAATATAATACTATCAGGGGCACCGACTTCAGCAAATTATTGAGGGGGCAGATGTGGGAGGGCACGTCTGTTCCTTTGTCAGGAGGAAAATAAAAAATAAAGGGGGAGGAGCAAACAGATAAACTACGAGATTCGACGTATATTTTGAAACGCAATTGTAATTGCCCATCAGCAAATGAAAAAGGAAATATATTCTTTCGCTGAATATCATTATTTAAAAAAATGAAATTCAGCCTGTGATTTCCAAACGTTTATCAAAAATATGAAAAATTAGCTCTATCTTAAACAAAAAACGAGAAGAGCAAAAAATAAATAGATATATAAAGGTTCTATAGATTATATGTTTCTGTATTTTTATTTTTCATAATTGCCAACGGATGGTCACTGCACCTATGCTAACGAAGGTGCATCGGCATAAAAGGCTTACATTTCTAAGGCAGTATCGGAATTGGACCTCCGCTGATGAGCAAAGGATTGCCTTCTCCGACGAGTAACGTTTTCTGCTTCACCGAACGGATGGACGTTGTCGTATAAGGCGAGAAAAATCGGAGAATAAGCACTCTTCAACCATTGCTGGAAGAACACAAGCTGGTGGGGGCCGCATTATGGTCTAGGCAATGTTTTCGTGGCCTTCTCTGGGTCCACTCATGCCTGTGGTAGGCACTATGGGCCGAATTCGTTATGAATTCATCCTTGCAGACCACGTACACTCATACATGCTGATTGTCTTCCCTGGGGCGGATGAGATCTTCCAGCACGACAATGCGACGTATCACACAGCTCGAAATGTCACGACGAAGACTTCAAAGTACTTCCCTGGCCCCCTAATTCCCCAGACTTAAACCCAATTGAGCATCTGTGGGACCACCTCGATCGTGTCGTTCGCTCTATGAATCTCCACCACGCACCCTCCAGCAGCTGTCATATGCACATGCAGTCAGCATGCTTCACATACCTGTGAACACCTTCCAGCACCTTGAGTCACTCCCAGCCCGTCTAGCTGCTGTCTGTGCTGCACACGGCGGTTACTCCGGGTATTAGCTGGTGGTCACACTAATGTGGCTCGACCTTTTGTGTGTGTGTGTGTATAGTCGAGTCACATTAGTGTAGACCATCTCCTCCTACTTTAGACGTCAACAGCGCGTACCCAACGAAAGTAGGCACGTGTCGTGAGCTGGCTTGGAGGGTACATATGGTGCACTGTATGCATTCTGATAACATATCACTCGCTGCTATCATGGATAAAAGCAGCGATTTATCAGATTTGCAAAAAGGGATAATTATCGGCTTTCGGGACAGGGGTGGCAGTATTTCTGAAACAGCGCAGTTTGTGAACTGTTCGCGTGCTGCTGTGGTTAAAGTGTATTGTGATTGGAGAAATGGCACTCCTGCGAATAAGTGATCTGGAAACTGCGGAGCACTACGTGCCATTGATATGAGAGGTGAACGTCGGCTGTGAAGGTGCATGAGGGCCGATCGACGCGATACAGTGGAGCAATTCACTGGCTGAATGAACCAGGGGGCTACTGGAAGTGTGTCTAAAATGGTAGTTCAGCGAATCCTGCTGCGTATGGGGCTTCGATGCAGACAGATGGTTACTGCACCTATGCTAATGGTTGGTTGGTTGGTTGTTGGATTTTATTGGCGCAAGGGCCAGGTTTGGCCAAAGAGCGCCAGACAAAGAACTATCAGCCACAGATTTTTAAAAACGTGGAAAATGATTAAGAACAGACAGGCTTGGTAAAAGTTGAAAAAGAGTATGATGAAAGCTGTGAAGACAAGGTAGTTAATTAGGTTTATATAAAAATTTATTAATTTACTATTATAGTTATAATTTTTTTTTTTTTTTTTTTTTTTAAACACAACTACACAAAGGATGAGTCACTCTCCTCCCCCCACACTCCTCTGCAATGCTGGCAGAGGGCGGGGACGAACTGTCACTCTCTTCCCCCCATGTTCCTCTGCAATGTTGTTTGAGGCTGGGGACGAACTGTCACTCTCCTCCCCCCTATGTTCCTCTATAATGTTGGTTGAGGGTGGGGACCGCGCTGAGGCCGAGACAGTTGCAAAGTCGGCCATGAAGGCCGCGACATGTGGATGGACACTGCACACCTTAGAGGATTGAGGGCCGGCTCTCCAGCACGTGCAGGCCTTCCGCTGGGAACTGGAAGAGTCGGTCGTCTTCAAAAGAGAAGGCGCAGACTCAGCTGGTCGAATAAGCTGGAGCTCGGTGAAATCCACCTGTGTCGCTTGTTCAACTGTAGATCGCTTGGCAAGTGCGGCGAGAGCTACAGGGCGCGGAACAAAGGGCTGCACGGGTGGTGGCTGAGACTGAACAACTGCGGCAAAACTACGCTGTCGGGTGTTGGGAATACCCAACTTGGCTTTGGCAGCAGGGTACGAGAGGCCTTCCAGGGTCTTGAGGCGCTGGATCGCCATCTCGTCCTTCCATTTCATACAGTTGCGGGAGTAAGCTGCATGGGCCTCACCGCAGTTAACACAGCAGGCCGCAGAAGTGCAACCTTCCCCGTCATGTTCACCGGAGCCACAATTAGCGCAACGAGCGGAACTCTTACAGAATCGTTGTGAATGCCCGTACCTCTGGCACCTGAAACAGCGCAGAGGACTGGGAATGTACGGGCGAACTCCACAGACCAAGTAGCCAGCCTTGATTTCGGTCGGAACTTTCGGGGAGTTAAAAGTCAAGATCACATTTTTAGATTTAATTAAAGAACCATCACGCCGGAACATCATACGACGTGCAGCAATAACACCTTGGTCTGCAAGTTCAGTCACTAATTCTTCTTCACTGCATGGCAAGAGATCAAATTCCGAAATAACACCCCGAGAGGTGTTAAGAAACGGGTGAGGTGTCACTTTGACAGGAATGCCTTGAAGACTAGAGAGGTGCAGAAAAGCGTTACTCTGAGAAACACTGCAAGTTTGAACAAGCAGGTCCCCAGAGCGAAGCTTCCTCACAGACTTCAAGGGGCCAACCGCAGCGTCCAAAGCTTTAGAAATGAAAAAGGGAGATCTGGTGGACAGTCTCTCATTCGGATCGATGGATTCTACAAGTAAGTGTGTAGCATGCGTAGTCACAGCAATCGAGGGGAGACGACGCTTCGGAGCGACTGGTACAGCAGCCGAAGAAGAGGTTCCACATTCTTGGTCAAGGTCTAAAGACCGTTTAAGGGTATGAGACTTGGTAGGTTGAGAAGACGAAGGAGAGTCGGTTGCAACTATCATTTTCTCAGGTGACTTAAATTTGGAGTGTTTATGCTTGGGTTTACCCATGGAAAAAAGAAGGAAGATTCGTCTGCAAACTACTCCACCCACCACCGAGCCCTACAAGGGAGAACTGGAGGTCCGCAAGCCGAGAAAATGACGCTGGACACAGTTCTGGAGCTTATACGTTGCAGATATAGTCCGTTGGCTGTGATCACACGCACTCGGCGGACACTTCGGCCTCCTGGTACCGTCATGCCAACGCCTTTGGCATGATCCCACAGCCCCCGGGCTCACCCTGCCGTGCCATACGACAAAAAAGCCGCTAAAGCCCTGTACACAACTTGGTACAAGACTGCTGACTAGAGGTGGGTTAGTCTCTAGCCTCCCGTTTACAGCGAAGCCGGGGTCGAAGAGGAGTGTTGGTACACAGGAGGCACTTAACCGGTCTCCTGCGACCTCAGCCGCCAGACATCCCATTTCCGCCTCACGGGTCTCCGCACGCGGCAAACATGCAGGTAGGTCTAGCACCCAAACCAGCTAAAAGGAAAAAAAGAAATCCAAAGAAGACAAATCCTGGCAGGGAACCTAAACGGAATCTCAGCAACCTACGAACTGAGCGGTTAATATAAATCAGTTAGTGGTGGAGGGTAACAAAACCACAAGACCGGGGTGTTAGTACATAACGTGGTAGAGATTAGGTAGAGAACACAACACGGGCAACTAGCCAGCGGAGAAAATAAATAAAAACGAAAAAGCGAGACACAAGACCGGCTCGGGATCGTGGGGCCGCGACTCCCCAACAGCTGGATGAACAGCCGTCCCTGCAAATACCAACAGCACCAAAATAAAAAACAAGCGGTGGCATGACCTCAGATGTTGACCAGTCACTAGGTCAGCTCGGGCCGTGGGGGCGCCGCTCCCCAAATAACTGGAAAACCAGTTATCCCCGTGCGGGGCCTATGCTAATGACAGATACAGCATAAAAATCAAGAGTTGGTTAGCCACTTGTGAAGATACACCATTTTACTGCTTTGTGTACGTGTCATGTTTAAAAAATTGGTTTCTCAGCTCCTCGGCTGAAAGTTAACACTCTTTCTCTTCTCACTCACACTTTTTTTTTTTTTTTTATGTTAGGTCATATTTGTAACTTTCTATACATACAAGGCCACACCAGTTCCTTTAAAAAAAAAAAAACAATGCTTAAAACTCAAAAACTTCGACAGAAACGTTTAATTGCACCAATGGATTTTGCATAGGAATTTACTTGAAGATGACAATTTTGGTATTTCCATCATTATAATAAATTTAGGTAATCATGTTTTTGTGCAAATACATCCCATACTGTGATGTAATCAGGTATCTTCTCAGGGGTGCTTAGCCCCCCACCTCATTCCCCGTAGGTTTTTGAGCGATCTCCACTTATTTTAGTCTGCATTCGTTTATACAGATAGCTGAATATTTGGAGAAATTGATTTTTAAAAAATTAAGAAAATGAGGGAAAATATTATAATAAAAAAACAAACATCCACATGGACTTCAGTCTGAAATTTCTATCATCCTTCAACAAAACATTAAACAGTCCTCGCTGAAGGGGTAATTTTTCAAGCACAGACACCTCGGATTACTTCTGCAATAAAAACCTAATTCCACACAGTAAAGATGTTTGCACTGCAATACATCGTCATATTTTGCAAGATAGCATAAAAAAAACAGTTTTATTTCAGTCAAGATAGCATTAAAAAAACAGTTTTATTTCAGTCAAGATAGCATAAAAAAAACAGTTTTATTTCAGTCTTCTGGATGCCGCCTGTCAGTAGAGGGAAATGACCGATCCGAGCTTAAACGGGAGCCCATAGACTTAACATTAGGTGTCGGCCGGAGCAACCGGAACAAGCTGCAGCCGAGCGAACGGAGGGGGCGTGGTCAGTAGCAGCCTCCAATTCCCCGCTGCAATTTTCCCCCTCGACCGAAGTGTGTGCTTATCTCCGAAGATAGTAGTATTTATTGGACTTTGTCGAATTTTGGGGGAAATCAATGAAGGTTTATTCCTTTTTTTTAATTTAATGAAGGTTTATTCATTATTTATTTTCCCCTCTCTCGACCCCATCCCCTTCGGTTATTGTTATGTAAAACGTTTTTTCCCTCGTAATTTGTTGATGTATTTTTTTTTCAATTAATTTTCATGAATTCCTCATGTGTCTTCCCTAATGAAAATTATGTGGGGCAAGTATTAATTATTCATTTCTCTTTTTTTTTCTCGAATAATACGGTCATGTCCTCATCTCAAGAAATGTTATTGTGATATCTTATTTTTGTTCATAAATGGATCTTTTCTGTCATTTCGAATTTATTTTTCGCTGTTATGCATGCTCGTTATCTTTTCCTTTGTTTCTAGTGTAGAAAGGCACGGAGGCTATTGACATAAGATTAGCCCCCCTTCCCTAGTGTTCTTGAAGCGTCCTTCTGAGAAAGGTGAAGTAAAATGTACGGGAGTATTTTGTATCCTGTGTGTTCTAGTATTGACTTTAGATAAATCGACCTTCCGTTGCGGTGTTTGATTTCTCCCAGAATATTCATTCTTGATATCAATGAAGGAAAGCATGGGTTAGTCCCGCGTGTTCCCTCATTAACCTAATCTCTGTCAGATGCTGTAGGATTTCCTTTTGCTTGTCAGCATATTGACATAAGATTAGTCTCCCTTTCCCTTTGTTCGTTGTTGTGAATAGTTGGAAAGATTACAAAGTTAAAGTAGTCTATGATTAAAAGTATGCTATTTACGTCCTAACGTGCTGCGGTATTGACTTTAGATAATTGTCCTTCCTGTTTCTTCAATGATACAAATATCCACGAAGAACCATTTTTGTTTTTCGTCGTTAGATAAACTTTTCCTGCTGACTCTCAGGGTCTGTTTACATAAGATAAATTCTCCTTACGCTGTCTTCTTTTTGTTTCAAAGTACTATTCTAAGCTTGTAGTTTGAAGTGGTGATAAACACATCGGTCGGATATTCCATCGTGAGTGTCACGTGAGAAAACTAGATTTTTCCGGTTCCATGTCCCCTCTATAAATGTTATGTTCTCTTGTGGTGATTCGCGGAAGTTAGGGGTCAAAGGGTATTCGCGTTTACTATAAAATTCAGCTTCGTCATTCCTTTCTCTGAGTTTTCTTATTCAGATAAGGACGATTGTACAGGCCTCAGAATAGTTAAATTTCTGTATTATAATAGAATGGATATTTCTAACGAAGGTGGATCCTACGCAGCTTCAGCAATGGAAGAGGTAAGAGCTCGTTTCTTTGTATGCTATTTTTCAGTCATTGTTAGGTCCCCCAACGTAATTTCTAGAATATAGATGTGTGTTATTCTCAGACAAAAATGATTTTATATTTTTCCCTTAAGGAAAAACAAGTTAGTAGAATCGTTTATTCCCTTGAGGAAAAACATGTTAGTTATTTTTTTAAAGAAATTCAGGAATTCATTCTTTTGTGTTAACTCCCCTTAGCTTTAAAAACAATTAAGAAGTTTATTCCCTATGTCAGAATTCAGTAATTTCCCAACTGAATTTTATTTCATGAAAATGAATTGTTAGGGGAGAGGGCTAATTTTTTTTTTTTTTTTTTTTTTGTTCTTTCTCAGGGTGCTTGGTGGCTTGCTGATGAACAACTCTTTCTTCAAAATTCCGACATCCTGCAGGCCTTGGAGGAATTTCCCTTGAGTCAAGACCTGCTTTCCTCCTTCGTTCCTGATGAAGTTGATCCTTGACATTTTTCTTGTGAGATCTGTCAGAAGGTCTTCACTTTGAAGAGGAATTTTTACCGTCACAAAAGAATTCATTCGGGGATAAAACCTTTTTCTTGTATTATTTGCAACAAGGGTTTCTCTAGGAAATCGGACATGAAGAAACACATTTCTAAATTTCATTCGGGAATTCAGGAGGGTGGGAACTCGACGAATGCGTCTTCAGCTGGCCCCTCCAATGCTGCAGACCCCAACCTTCAAGCGGGCCCCTCAAATTTCGTGGGGCCCAGTCTCCAGGATCTTGCTGCCGCGGGCCCCTCCAATGCTGTAGGCCCCGTTGTTGTCGGCCCAAGTCGGGAGGTCGTAGACCCCAGCCCCGAAGCTCCCATTCTTCCCCCTTTAAATTTGGGAAGATTCATACAAGTGCAGTCGGTGGCTCAGAACCGCCTGCAAACCTTTAAAGTCGTTCCCGAAAGGGAAACAGCGGACTGTCTCTCCACATTTTTGAATGACCTCAATCATTCTTCAATTAGCATTGTAGAACATGCACTGGCAGCCCACCCATCTATTAAAGTGAATGCATTTATGCAGGCAGCCTTTAAAAAGCCTAAATCCGATGACCCGGAGGAATTTGATCATTGTTCTCGGAATTTAAAAACAGCTAATAAGCCAGTGTATCGGTCGACAAATCTCGGGGAATTTTTTGATATCATGTCCAGGAAACTACTCACTGAATGTTCCGAATGTGAATTGAAAGGTTCAGGCTGGATGTTTTCGCACGTGGAGTGGTTCGAACTCCGGGTTAATCGGTTTAAACCATTGAGAGGAGGTTCTTTTATTGTGCTTCCCAGCCATATTCAGAAGAAATATGCTGTCGTGAACGTTCAAAATTTAGATACCTTCTGCTTTAAATATGCCGTGTGGACCCCACGTCTTCAAGATCAAAGAAATCGAGAAAAGGTAGCCTCCTATCTCAACGATCCTCTTTTCGAAGGTGGATACAAGTGGGATTGTGTAGAATATCCCGTGAAGATTTCTGACGTTCCAAAATTTGAAAAGGTTAATAACATCAGTATTAACATTTATGGCATCGATGAAGCTGGAAAAATTTTCCCAATCAAAGTATGTGAAGAAGAGCTGGCGGACCATAGAGATTTAATATATTTAGAAAATGGAGGTTGCAACCACTTTGCTTACATTACAAATTTTGAGCGACTTATTTCCAGTCAATTGTCAAAAATAGGAAAAAAGTACACATCTGCAAAAAGTGTTTTAAAACTTATGACACTCGTTGTAATGGAGAGGAAAAATTAAATGAGCACAAGAAATTATGTAATAAAAACAAATCTGTCCTGATCAAGATGCCTGAAGATAAAGAATTGCAGTTTAAAGACTTCAAGTTCAGTCAGCGGGTTCCTTTTGTTGTTTACGCTGATTTTGAAAGCGTGTTAAAACCAGTTCAAGGTCCGATCCCAAATCCAAGCGAGTCCTTCACCACTCCCACTCAGTCACATGAGGTTATGTCATATGCGTATTTTATAAAAGATGTGGAAGGTCGTTATGATGTTTTCCGATCGCATAGAGCAGAGCAGGGAGTTGTGAGTCATTTCCTTCACACTCTCAAAGAAGATGTTGAAGTCATTGAAAAAAATTATAAAATGATTATTCCCATGAATCCTTTGACGGAGGCAGAAAAAGAATTTTTTCGGAAAGCAAGCATATGTCATATTTGTTTTGAAGGTGGATTTAATTCCTGCAGCAAATCAAAAAAGAAAGTGGCGGACCACGATCATCGTACTGGAAATTTCAGAGGACCCGCTCATTCTTCATGCAACATCAACTTTAAAAATCCTTCCTTTGTTCCTGTGTTGATGCATAACCTTTCAGGATACGACTCGCATTTCATCATTAAAGAACTAGATTGCCTTCCTGGAGAAATCACTGTCATCCCCGAGTCGACCGAAAAATTTATTTCATTTTCAAAAAAGATGGGTGGGCTTGAAGTTCGTTTCCTGGACAGTTTTAGATTCATGCCAAGCAGTTTATCAAAATTAGCAAATAATCTTCCGAGAACGCATTTTAAAATTACACGGCAGCTTATTCCTAACGATGAAGAATTTTCCCTCCTAACGCAGAAAGGTATCTTCCCCTATGATTACATTTCCTCATACAGCAAGTTGGAAGAAACGTCTCTCCCTCCAGCTTCAGCCTTCTTCAATAAATTAACCGATTCCCACATTTCAGAAGAAGACTATGAGCATACCAAAAAAGTATGAGCGGTCTTGAAGATTGAGAATTTAGGCCAGTATGCAGATGTGTACTGAAAAACCGATGTGCTCATTTTGGCCGATGTTTTTGAAAATTTTAGAAATATTTGTCAGGACACTTATACGCTAGATCCTGCCTGGTTTTTTAGTTGTCCTGGTTTAAGTTGGTCCGCCATGCTCAAATGCACAAAAGTCTCTCTCCAGCTTTTAAGTGACTATGATATGCTACTTTTTCTGGAGAGTGGAAAGTGGGGGGCTTGTGTATGTGTGTGAAACGGTATGCTGAGGCAAATAATAAGTATCTAAAAAATTTGATGTCTCCAAAGATGCCAGTTTCATCATTTATCTTGACGTGTGTAATCTTTATGGATTTGCAATGGATAATTTTCGTCTTCCTCACAAAAATTTCCGGTGGATTTCCGATGAAGAATTGAAGTATTCGGATGTTATGAACATAGCTGATGATGCCAGCACGGGATACTTTCTCGATGTTGACATCAGCTATCCTGACTCCCTTCACAATCTTCATTCGGATTTACCGTTTTGTGCGGAAACAGAAGTTGTACCTGGAACCAGGCAGGTCAAATTATTGACTACGTTAAATAAAAAATCCAGGTACGTGGCTCATTATCAACTTCTGAAGCAGGGAGTCAAAGCGGGTCTCATCATAACAAAAGTGCATCGGGGGTTAAGCTTTGATCAGGGCAAGTGGTTGCAGCCCTATATTCAATTGAATACCGAGATGAGAAAGCGGGCTAAAAATGAGTTTGAGAAAGATTTTTTCAAACTCATGAACAATTCTGTCTTTGGCAAAACGATGGAAAATATTCGCAACCGTACCCAAGTTGAGTTGGTATGCGAAGACAATAGACTGGAAAAGTTGCTCAATAAGCCCAATTTTAAAGACCGCACCATACTAAAAATGAAGCAGAAGGAAAATTTCTGGTGTCTATGCATTTTAATGTCACCCACCTCACCTTCAACAAACCCATTCATTTGGGAGTCGCCATTCTAGACATCTCTAAAACTAGGATGTACGACTTCCATTATGAGATGATGAAACCTTTATTTCAAGAAAACATTTCCATTCTTTATATGGATACTGATAGTTTCTTCTATCACATAAAAACAGAAGATCTATATAAAGATATGGAAAACATTAAAGATGAATTAGACACCAGTTCCTACCCCCATCGCACCCTCTATTTTGTCTTAAAAACAAAAAAGTGATTGGGAAATTTAAAGATGAGACCCATGGAACTGCCATAAAAGAATTTGTTGGTCTTAGAACAAAAATATATGCGTTTGCTACAGATGAAGAAGAAGTTAAGAAAGCCAAAGGCGTGAGCAAAACCGTCGTTTCACAGCAACTTCGCCTCAACGACTTCAAGTCTTCACTCTTTCATAAGCAAGAAAAAAAGAACATGAGTTGTAGCATTCGAAGTTTGAAACATTCTGTTTTTACTGTTGTCATAAACAAAACATCTCTTTCCCCATATGACAACAAGCGAGTCGTATCCTCGGACAATATACATACCCTCCCCTACGGTCATTTTTCATTAAATTCTGGAGAACCTCCAAGAAAAAAATAAAAATAAAATAGCTGCCTGTATTCGAACCACTCCATGCTAATAAACTGCTTGGCGTGAAGGGGTCCACACGGCATAGATTGTTCAGGAAGAATTCCAGAATGTTTCAAGTCTTTAACTCATTGTTCGAGAAGATTTCACTCAAGAAAAAAAAATTCTCTGCTCTATGCTATGTCTCCGTCATTTTGTTGCAGCTCGCTTGGATTTCTAGAAAAACTTTTCGAAGAAAATTTAATCAAAATTATTGTTTTGCTCACGTGAAGAATGCACCGTCTCAAAATTTTTAATTTTCTCTCATGAAGAATTTCAGGATGCTTCCCAAGGTGAAAAACTTTTCGAAGAAAATTTAAACAAAATTATTGTTTTGCTCACGTGAAGAATGCACCGTCTCAAAATTTTTAATTTTCTCTCATGAAGAATTTCAGGATGCTTCCCAAGATTTTTATTCATGAAATCTTTTCCTGTTGGAATTCGTGAATACGTATGTTCAAGATTTTACTCTCATGAACAAGTTGTGATTTTTTATTCACTTGGAATTCGTGAATACGTATGTTCAAGATTTTACTCTCATCAAGATTTTCCAGTTGCTTCCCAAGTTATTGCACTCCTGAAATCATTTAATGCAGGAAAAAGATTTTTTTACATGAAAATCCTCCTCACAAATATACCTCATCTTAAAAATGTGTGGAGACAGTCCATTGTTTTAGATTCAGAGTTGAATTAGATGTATAACGAAGTAAATTTCTCCGTCATTTTTATCCGCGCCGGGGTTCGAACCCGGGTCCACTCATTCCGGAATAAGTTGCTCTACCAATTAAGCTACGCGGACATGTATTCTGATTCCTATCTGTCTTTATGTCATGTGCGTCCTGCTGGCAGGTACGTCACATCTCCTGGTACGTTACAGATGCTACCTACGTCTTGAGCTGTCTGAATTTCTAGTGAATTCAGGTGATCACGTTGCTATGAAAATCTACATTTGCCCTCAATATTTCCTCTGTTCTTTAAAGTACTTTTCGAGGACCTGTCAGAGATGCATTCAGCGAGATTTTTTTTTTAAAGTCACGTGTTGCCAACTCCATTTCTGTGGGGAATTATTTAATTCTACCTAGTAAATGTTTTGTCTTCTAACTTTATAGATTGACTATTAGGAACATAAGCTTTCTAAATTTCTTCATGTACGAATTTCTAGAGAAAACCTTGTTTTTTTTTTTATTTCATGTTAGTTAGGGGGAGGGGGGATTTCTTAGTTTTCCCAAAGAGAAGGTTCTTCTGACGGATCTCTTAGCTCATGGGGAAAAAAAAGTTCTTATCAGAACTATAATGAATTTCGCCTTGAGAGTCATGAGGTCACTCGTCAGCCTATCTCAAGCTCTCCTTCTTCATTCTCAATTCAGTTAATTTAGTGGACGGACTTCAGTTGTTTCCCTTCCTGAGAAAAAAATGCTGCCTCTTCGACATAACAAGGAAAAACTTCATTTCCATTACTCTCAGCTGTTCTCCTCAACTCAAGCTATTCATTACTTTTCCCGCTTGGAAGAAGAAGTGGAATATTTAAGTGGAGAATTCTCAAAGATCAAAATTTATGGAAAATCGTATTCCATTCCCAGACAACATGCTGCCTTCGGGGACCCCAATCTGAAATACACTTTTAGCTGTTTGTGCTTAGAACCTAACCCTTGGACGCCGTTACTTCAGGAAATCATGCTTTATGTTGAGAAAGAATGTGGTGAATCCTTCAACTTTGTTTTAATTAATAAATATCGAAATGGAGATGATAGAATCAGTGATCACCGTGATGACGAAGCTGAATTAGATCCTTTGTCTTGTATTGCATCAGTATCTCTCGGACAGGAAAGAGACTTTGTTTTCAAGCGAAACGGGTTTATACCAGTTTCCTTATCTTTGAGATCTGGAACTTTACTACAGATCCTGCCACCAACTAATTCGTATTGGAGTCATGGTCTGCCTCGACAAAAGAATGCTCCAAATATTAGATTGAATTTGACCTTTAGAAAGATGATAACCGAGTGTTCTTTACCCCATGACTCTGCTCTTTCCCTCTCAAGCAGTAAACAAGTGACGAACTCCAACCTCTTATCAGTTTTGCCTGAACAATTCAAAGCTAACTCATTCTGTTCTCTGTCTTCGAACCGTCAGCACCCTTCGCTCCCGACCTCAACGCTTCCAGCAATTTCCTTCGATTCTCTTCCTCCAGCTTTCAACATGAAGCGATCATCTTCCTCTACTAAAGTTTCCGATGCTGTAGCAAAGAAGGTATGTTCTGAAGCTTCCAAGTCATGTGTTGAATTGGGAATTTCTTTGAATGATATCCCCCTCATCATTTCCATTTAGGGGGTAACGCATTCGTGAAAGTGTCTGATTTCCATAATACAATCAGAGTTCATGTAAGAAGATACAGGAATGAACAGGAATCTTTTTTCCCCACCAAGAATGGAATCACCATGACAGCTCTGACCTTCCTTCAGTTTATGAGAAAAGTCCGTTGGTTGCATGGAGAAAATGAAGATATGCTAATCAACAGAGAACTAATTATTTCTGCCTCTCCTTCTTTGGACGGACCTCACACTTATATATTTGAGGTGCTTTCCCCTCGGATTAATGGATTTCGTCGACTGAACCCTAATTCCATCAAACTGAATGGGGAACAATTTGAAGCTCTCGCTGATCAATGTGAGAAGATATGGACCAGCATTACTATTCTACTATTTGGTCCAGTTTTTGCAAAGGGCGTTTTGCTTCATCAGAGGATTCCACCCCCCGTTCCTTCCTCTCCACTAACGAACGAAGAGTATTACTTCATGCTTATTGAAGTGGTGTCGGATCTCGTTCAGGGGCATGCTGAAAAATTATTCTATTGTATTCAGTGTCACCTTAATCCGGATCGCATGCTTGAAAGCCTCATGGGCCACAGATGTACTGATGCCACCCCCAATCGAAGTTTAAAGAACACTTCAAGGAGGCCGTAGCAATGCTAGACCCCAAGACTTTAGCGGAATCTTTCGCTGAAACCGTTGGGGAGAATATCCCATCCAAAGCCTTCTTGGAAGGAATATATGGAAAGGACTTGTTGCGTTCTGTGAAAAACATGTATTGAGGAGACAGCAGAGAAAAAAAAAAAGTTCTTTTTAGAACTAAAAAAGTTCTTTTTAGAACTAAAAAAGTTCTTTTTAGAACTATCTTAAATTGTTGGTTTAAGGAATGGGGAAGGAGGTAGGGAAAAAATTTATAGTGGGAGAATGCATCTATTTTTCTATAATTTTAAAAGTAAAAGTGTGAATGTGTTTCATTTTTGTAAGGAGTTAAATAATAATGAATTTCAAGTTTTAAAAGTAAAAGAGTGAATGTGTTTAATTTTTGTAAGGAGTTAAATAATAATGAACTTCAAGTTTTAAAAGTAAAAGGGTGAATGAATAACTCTTAAAGAAATTTATTGGGGATCTGGTATTGAAGAAGAGATTGCTTATTTTTAAGGGAAAGGCTTAATGTATTTCATTAAGGGCCAGGAATTCAACTGGTCTGAGAGCAATGCTTTACAGTATTGAGTCGAAACCAAGACAAAAGGCTAAATTTAGGGGAGTTTGAAAAATTTTTTCAAACTGACTACACTTCATTCTCTTAGTTTGAAAAGAGAATAAGGGCTCTCACTGAAGACCCCTCTAGCTATACGAAAATAAACAGTCTAGGATTCATAAAAATATCTTTCCAATTTTCTACCTAAACTATTTTTACTTCTTTCAGAAACGCGCATCAGGAAAAAAAAAAAAAAAAAAAAAAACGAAGTGATTCGTTTTGATTTTAGGAAATAATGAACTGTTCAGAAACACACCCTGTCTGTTTTCAACTGATTCGAAAAAAGACTTTTAAAATATTTTACTTGAACGAAAACGTGCTTCTTAAATTTCGCAGTTTCCCATGTTATTCAATGGGAAATTCACTGTATTTTCTATCATAAGAAATCCGAAATCTGTCATCTTATTAAAATCATCAAAATCGTTTTTGACCCTATGCACTTTTATAAGATTCCAAAGTGTATCTTAGAAAAAACGAAGTGATTCGTTTTGACACTAGGAAGGAATGTACTTTTCTGAAATGAACTTTGTAAAATTCTTTCAATTTACTCGACCCAAAACAGTCTTTTATGCATACTAGTTTTCCCATGTTATTCTATGAGATTTTTACAATTACCAGAAAACGAAAATTTCTAAAATCATCCTCTTAGGAAATCAACAAAACCATTTTTCGTCTTACTTAGAATTTTTCAATAAATAATTCTATTCAGTTGTAAAAATATGGAAACAGCTTATTGAAAATAAAAAAAACCAAAAAAAAAAAACCAGAAATGATTCAACTCAAAAGAAAGAGACTTTATTTTCATTCAATCTAATTTTAATAAGGAATCCAACGAAATGATACAGAGTTTGGTTTTTTATAAATAATTTTGGCATTCGTCTTTTTTCGTTTAGAAGTTGAAACAGAATTTCCTTGTTGTACAGGAACTTTTAACATTTGTTTATTTTTAATATACTTTGAAGGCAAATTAATGTCATTTAATGCTTTTACAAATTGGTGGGGAATTACTAATTTGGATCCTTTACTTTTAAACATTGAATCTACTAAATCAATAATATTCGTATTTTTCACAATGTGACCCTTATATTTAAATTCTGCTTTGGGGCCCCATCCTATAATATCTGAGTTTGTTTTAAAGACGTCTAAAACATTTCTTGCATAGCGTTTCATATTAGCTGGAACAGACTGTATGACAAGGTCTTCTACAACATCTTTTTCTTTCTTGACAAGTTCTTCTTTTGCTGGTTCTTCAGTTCGTGGTGGGGATTCATGGGAAGAAACTGGGGGATTAAAGCTTAAAACATGAATGCGTTTATTCAAGACTTGGTTGATATGACTTGGTTGTATAATTTAACTTTCACTTCGTCCGACTCTTTACTTAGTAGAATTTTTTTCATTTCTTTGTCCAAGTCAGTTAACGTTTCTTCGGTTGGCATATGACGGGAAATCCGTTCTTCGGGAATCAGAATCATTTTCTTTGCAAATTCCATTATTTCGTAAGAAGAGTCGTTAGCACACTGAGAGCAGCAGGAACCAACACACCTAAAAATCCCCCTTTTTGAATTAGGAGTTTCCTCTTTTTATATAGAGGTGTCTTTTTCTGAGAGAGGGATCGCAAGGTGTGTTTATGACGTTGTAATGAATGTTTCTGGGCTGGAGTAAGCGGAACATTTCCTTTTAAGGTATTCTTACAAACTTCACAAATAGCTTTAATTCCATTTTTCCTACATTTCGTTAAAAGCTCTTTTAATACTGTTTTTGGACAATGCTGAATTATGCGTAAAAGTTGGAGTTGTGACTTAGACAACGTCATGTTGAAAACTGAGAATTATTTCATTTCACCGAGGTTGATATATGACTTGAACGTCTCCCGGAAGTATCTGAGTGCGTAATCTTAATTCTTCCTTCGTCTCAGGTTTTAAATCAATCAATAAATAGCTGTAAGGAGACTTTGTGGCATCCGTATACACTTCTTGAAAAAATTTCAGTTTGCTGGGGTACAACTGCCTCCCTAAATGAGTGATTTGATTCACGTCTCTTCGTGATTTGAACAGAAACAGGTAATGAGCATTCAGCGAAATTTCTCGCATTTCTTTACCTTTATGAAAAAAAATTTGTGTAATGAATATCACAGACACATTGAAATGATGGCTCCCTCGAGTGAACAAGTGAGTGATTTTCTTCTCGCTTCCACATTCAGTCATGAGATCGTCAATAACAAAAAGCGTTCTACCTTTCACATAGTCGCGGAAATTAGAAGGAGGCCTTCCACAAATGTCACGTTTTCTATTTCATCATACAACGTTTGATGAACACCATAGAACCACGTCACATGTTCGAGAGGGGGGGGACGACTTACCCTTGATGCAGAAGTAAGCGTTTTACAAACTGTGTTTTCCCACAGCCCGTAGGACCTGCTATCAGAGCCGTGAAAGGGTGTTGTAGTCTGGGCACTTCCATGAGGTCAACTGAGACTCATAAAAAGCTTACATAACAATTTAAAGACAAGACACAAGAAATAAAATTCAATCCATTTTTATTTTACATTCTAAATTTTGATACAATTTGAAATTTCTTTCGAACAAAATGAAAGACACGCAGGTCGTTTGTTTCAGAATTCGATCGAAAATTTCTTACAATAGAGAACAAGCTTTTTCCACGACACCTAGAATAAAGGAAAAAAATACAAAATTGACCGCAAACAGCCGTAAACGAACTTTGAAGAGGTACATCATTAAAATTCACAGAGTCAAACTTGGAAGCAAATCGGGCAATAGGTCCTTGAAAATATTCTGGAGAATGTCCAAAAGAATAAAAAAATTCCATGGAATTTGAGTTTGACATATACACAGCTAGCCAGTGTTTCCCAGGATTTCCATATCGATCCGTATTCACAATAAGGCATGCTGGGAACTTGAAAATTCTCTTGGGAAGTCGGTCGCAAGCGAACACTCCGAGGAATGAACGTCGGGTCACAAGATCTTTCCTTAAGGCCTTCGTTAATTGAATGCTGTTCATTTTTCTTTAATGGGAGAAATCACAAAGAATGTTTCTGGACTTGGAAATTTCAATAATGTTCTGGAACTCGGCGTAGATTAGTACAGAAATGGTTTTTAACAAAGCTTTTCCAAATTTGATTTCCACTCTGAAATTTCCTTGTTGTATCAAGTTCATATGTCCCCCATCACACAGGTCCGGGCTGAGATCGAATGCATAAAGAGTGTATCCCTTGGAAAATTCTTCTCGATCGATATATATTCCACGGTCCTGACCCAGTTTCTCGGTTCCTTGAAATAGACTATGGAAGGAACGAATTGTGCTTCCCTTTTCAAAATTGGGTTCTAGAGGTTTGTGAGGAACTGGCTGTCCGTCAACATACACCGCGATAAAGTTAACATCATAATGCGTGAATTCAAAGGGGTTTGATTTATATGAACCATTAAAAGCATCGTTATCTACACATCCAATAACCAGTCTTTTAGGCATTTGTCCTAGGAATACATTGTCTTGCACGAAGAACATACTTCCTTGAGACATGGAATACACTTTACATAAAACTCGATCAATGGGATACTTGGCAGGAGATTTTTCTAGAGCTTTTGCATGACCGATGGCAACTCCAGGTTTGACTTTCACTTTTCTCACAAAAATGGATGCATGTTCGATGAGAACTCTGTAATTGGGGGCCTCGGAAGAGGAAACGAGGCAGAAATCAGGTTTACTCCGAACAAGTTTAATTTTCACATCCACTAAATTGAGAAGCAGCCTGTTTTGAAAAAATAAATCACAGTGCAAGGTTCCAATCATATCAAACGTTTTGCTGTCTTTCATGAGCTCATAACGCTGATGTAATCCCTTGTTCGTTGCAGCATTCGTGGGATTAATTTCGTGTAGATGTCCGGCTGTATCCTTGAAAAACCCTTCACATGCTAAATAGGTTTTCTTTGCTTCTTTTCCATAATTCAGAAGAGTTTCAATATAAGCTCTGTAGGGATATGTGTTGCTTGAGGACGAAATCACTCTTTCGTTTAAACTGATGTCGACTTGAGAAAACAGAGAATGAAGAAAGCAGTTAATGGGGCCCACGGGCTCTTTGTCAGCTAGTGTAGAACTGTCGGCTTTCACAATTTTAATTTTCACGTACAGTTGGCTGGAAGACAAGTCCATGTATTCTTCTCCACTCCCAGAAATATTAAATTCTAGAGGTCCTCCATCTCGAATGTTGGCTAAAGGGTGATATTCGATCCATTGTCCTTTTTCTATGCTCGTTTGGGTAGGTGGTAAAGCAAATAAATCAAGTTCGGATTTTAAACATACGGAAGAATGACTATGTATCAGGGCCATGGTTTACGGATCAAAAATATCGTGTGCGGTTCCCTTGGCTTTCTTTGAATGAATGATTCGTTTCTTCATTTTTCTCTTCCTTTTAACGCTTCCTCCCAACATTTTCTTCACTTTATTAGCTGCTTTGTCAGTGAGGATTTGTCCCGCTTCTTTAGCTCGTTGTTTGGCTGCTGTTTTCACATCCTTGCCGAGAATAACGTCATTGGCCAGGTCCACACCCGTTCGAAAGACTTGTTTTCCAAGCGTGTTTGCTCCTTGTTTAAATAAGGGTACCGCCGCTCTAAATAACGAACGAAAAAGTCCTCCAAGTCCATACCCTTTTTGAAGGGGCACTCCTTGATAGTAGTCTAAACCTTTTCCAGTTTGTTTGACGTAATAATCCTCGAAGGATTTTGTACAACATCGGTATGGTTCATACATGACTACAGTTGTTTGAGACGAAAATGAAGTTTCACGATCGCTCTCCCACGTTCAAATGGCACTAATTGACCTGAGTGATTCCTTATAACGATTTCGACGGATTGGAAATGTTTTCTTGCGAGAGGCAAATAATGGGGACGGTCGTACAAGGCGCTCACCACATCTCCGTCTTCTCCGCTCACTTTCACGATGCGAAGGAGAGGAGCAACCATGTCTCCTACAGGCTGAGGTTCCACAATATCGCTGTACACGTATAACAGGGAAAGCGATGTGTTCAGATCGGCTACGAAATTTCCATGAATCGTAGCATCGCTTCCTCCCGAGGCCGAATACACTCCAGGTTGAAAACCTAGAATTTCTGCAATTCCTGGAAATAACTCCAGCTGAGAACCAAGAGTTAAAGCTGCTTTGACACGTCTCGTGGTTTTATTAAAAAACATCGTAATTTTTTTCGACCAATGCTGGGACATGGCTTTTACCACGTCTCCCACAGAATCATAATATCCAGCAGGGATTTTCGCTGCTTTCAGTTGAGTTGGACCGAGACCGTAAGCAAAGGAATTTGAATTTACATACACATTAAACCAGGAATGAGGGTAGATGAGTTCGACGAGTCCCACTTCCCAGTCACCATTGAGTTCGATCGGTGAAGGAAGATGCGTGATGAAATGAGAAATTTTATTGTCTGAAAAGTAACGGAGAGAGCTGTCGCTAGGTAACGTTAGATAGAAAGTCATGTTGACGAATGATGTTTCATCTAAAAAAAGATCAGTTTTATAGAGAGGTCAAGTCTTCCGCGGGGATACAAGCATTAAATTTATCAAGATACCCTTTAAATTTGACAAAGAATTCCATTTTTCCTTTTCTTTTACGTTTCTTTAGAACACGTTCGACAGTAAAGGACTCGGAGAGAGACACGTTTTGAAGCTCTTCGGCGTAAAAAGTTCCTTCCAGCTCTTTGTTCAATAAATCTTTAACTTTATAGACGGGTGGGGATCTGGGAACAAGACCGCTCACAACAAAAACTTCTTCCGTCCAATTTGATTCGTATCCTTTCTCAAATGTCAATTTCGCTTTACTAATCCTCACGTGTTCACCCACCTGAAATTTATAGGAGGGTTTTTCCCTCTTGAGGTCACCATACAGATTGTCAAACACTTGTTTTTCATTATCTTCGTTTGCATCTACAGGCTTCATTTTTATACTTCGATGGGGGGAATGATTGTAACTGTGAACTAAATCGTTGAGTACGTCCATAAATCTGAACGAATTTTGACTTGTAAAGTATCGCCACATTCGAGTTTTGAGCGTACGATTGAATCTCTCCACTACACTTGCTTTCGTCTCGTTGTTTGTCGTAAAGAAATGCACCTCATGCTGTTTTAAAAACTTTTGAAACTCTTTGTTCTTAAATTCAGTTCCTTTATCTGTTTGAAGTTTTACTGGCTTTCTTTCTTCGAATATCTGGGAAAAGGCTTGGACGATATGAGAACCCGACTTTTGCTTTAAAGGAATCACCCATGCATATTTGGAAAAAATGTCAATACATGTCAACAAGTAACGAAATCCATCGTTATGTTGACTCAAACTGGAGACATCGGCTAGGTCTGCTTGAAACTGTTGATTTAATTTATTAACCATAACTCTATTTCTCCGAAAATGTCGTCTCACCGGTTTGTGAAGAGTGTACGTTTTCTCTCCCTTCAACCATTTCTTGACATCTTTTTTCTTGATGCCCTCTTTCTCCACAGCACGGAATAAAGCATTGATACCACCGAAACTTCCTATTTTCTGAGCTGTGTGATAAGTCTGTTTCATCATTTCCTCCATTACAACAATTCAACGAGATACGATCCACCGTAACAGAAAAACTCATGTTCACACCATCACTTGCAGAAAACAAATGAGATCAAGTAGGACCCCACCCCTTTTTTAAAAAGACTACGCAAACCTTCGTCTATACGCAAACCTTCGTCTAACAAGCATCTTTTTTCAATGGTCGGGTATTCTAGTGGGAAAAGGCGTGAAGCTAGCAAACTAGCTGACACAGGAACGAATCTCGCTGGGACCATCAGAGCATTTTTTATGTACTCCGGAGTAAAACATTTCGAGAGAAACAACGTCTATACAAATTCCTAACACCTCAGGGAATTTCTAAAAAGGAAAGTTTAAAAAAAATAAATTCGAGGGAAAAGGAACTTGGAAGGACGAAAGACTTCGCTTCCTTTTTCTAAAAAAAATTTGACAAAGTCCAATAAATCTCCCGAGAAAATAATAAAGTTCCAAGAAGCACCGCTAGGGAGCAGCACATCGAGTTGACATCCCCCTATGTCGACCCCCTTTCCACACTCTGTCGTTGCCATCCCACAAAATCAAAGATCCATCGAAAGTTCCAAGAAGCACCGCAAGGGGGCAGCACATCAGCATCGTCCCAACACACTAGCGCCACCTACATCCTCACCCATGCCACACCCCCGCATCCTCCTGATGCCTGCGTCAGGCCACGCCCCCTCCGTTCGCTCGGCTGCAGCTTGCTCCGGCCGACACCTAATGTTAAGTCTATGGGCTCCCGTTTAAGCTCGGATCGGTCATTTCCCTCTACTCCTGTCCATGTATACAGTTAAGCCTCAGTGTAGCTAACGTGACATTAGTGCTTCCAATACAGCAAAATATTTGCCGCCTACTTTTTAACAATAGCAAATTATTAGAAATTGTTCCCATAATGATTCCCCCCCTGGTGGTGGTGGTTTTTACTCTGAAAAAAAATCGAGCCATCTCAAACTGGCATTTAAACGATTTGTTAGTTTTTAGTTAGTTTTTTTTACTACTATTTGCTATTCTAAATAATCTAAGGAGACTGAAACCAAATGGCAGGGAAATGGCTTGCACCGTATGTTTTCAGGTAACACTGTAATGATTCCTTAGTAATCAGAAACACGCTAGCAGTAAGGCGAGGACATTTTTACCACCCATATTGTCTTGGAAGGATTTTCTTCAGCACAGCCTTACCTTACTAGCATCCTCAATATTTTACACCACCCCATTGTGCAATCCGTGGTCCATTACTGAATTAAAGCAAAGGTATAACATTTTTACTCACTTGTTTGTGTAGATTTCGTAGAATTTGCATTTGCGATATAAGAGCATAAGAAAATGTTTGTACTCTATTTAAAAATTTTATATAAATAAATAACAAAATTGTGATATATATATATATAATTAGTCAACAAACTTTAGCCCCCCTCCCCGAAATTTGTAATTTTCCCCCTGGAAATAACTCTCTGAATGCAACACTGATCCCACAAGCCAACATTTTCATAATTTCAAATACTGATATCTATTGATTCATCAACAATAAAAAAATGAAAGCTTTGGGGAATGACACATACTGGGGATAAGTACTTGTAAAAAAATAAATCAATCATGGATTTAACATGGAACAACCCACACATGATACACCCACATATGCAAGAGGCTAAGAACATGTAACAAACTGTTACAGTGAACGGGTATTACATCAGTGTGTCTAATGCTGAATGACAAACATTTTCACCTACCAAAGTTCAACATGACTTGTATAGCATGTAGTTAATACAGCCAAAGGATACAGCAGTCTATGGCTTCAGTTTACATATTACAAGTTTTAATTGCTAGAGCGGGGAGGGGCAAAAAACAGCATTACAGGCAACTGTATGCTATAGGTAATCCTATGTAACTGAACTAATTTCATGAAGGTAAATATTATAATTATAAAATAATTGAACTGTATCTTTCTAATCCTGAAATTTAAGTTAAATTCCAGGAGTACTGTGACCCCCCCCCCCTTAAAAATGACCAAAATCCTGTAGTCCAAGGATTGTATTCACTATGTGCAATGCATTTTGTGCTTTTACACAGTGGTCTGATCCAGTTATCCAAGCAGTATCACATATTTTCACAGCCTTTTAAACTATGCAAATTCATTATATACTGATCTATTTTGTGTATCTCTCTCCCCTTCAATGCTGACCCTAACTTGCTTCTGTCTCACCAATAGCAAGTAACAAATAGCCTCTTGCACAATTGTTAATCCTGTCTTTGCTCACTGTCAAGTGGCATATCATTCTGCACAGATACCAATGTCCAAATTTGCCTTTTGGCATTCATTTCTTATGTACAATTGGTAATATCTTCAATATTGGCATAATGTACATGAGCCTAAGATATATGTATACAGTATATATATATATATATATATATATATATATATATATATTCTATTAAGAAGATACCTAAGCAATCTTCGTTTTAAATTCTAAAGTTTTTCCTTAGTCTTCAGTTTTGCTCTTAAGTATTTTATATATATATATATATATATTTTGCATGGGCAGTCCCTAATTTAATACCTTAAGTAATTAGGGGTGTCTTTAATAAATTTATAGATTTTACCTCACCAAATCCAAATTTGGAAGCTGTGAAAATGATAACAGAAGAAGCAAGAAACGAGTAATAACACAATGAAATGCAGACTTTAAATTGCAGTTGCATTATAACACAACAAAATGAAACTTTGCAAACTATTTATTTACATTAGTACATGTATTGTCTGTCCTGATAATTGCTTTAAAACATAATTACTGAAGTATCAAAGTTGTTCACCTGTAATTGACTTTGGGACACAGTGTAGACCTATAAAAGAAATATAGAAAAACAGAAAGCACTATTCACAATATTGACTCTGACATACAAAACATTAGTCAAACCTCTTTCCGCAGAAAATATAGATAATGAATTCTTGTACTGCTGTGATAATGACATATCATATTACAGGCTGGTGAGGTGACAACAGAAAATATTTAAGGGCACATGTGCAAACTGTTAAACATGCAGTAAAAGTGAATACAGAGGGTTTTGCCATGAATACGTGTCAACATCAATTCACTCATACTGGATGTGCCATGGGAAATGTAAAGAGACTTCTTTTAACTGTAAAATAAAATGTTTTCTCATATTACAGTAAGATGAACCATTAAAGGCAATGTTCATGATGGTGAAATTTTATGACATTACAATAATGTAAAGAGCAAACAACACTTTATCACATATCTTTGTTTACAAGAATATACATGCTCCTAAGGCAAGAGAAACATGTTTTCTATCATGGGTATGCTGAAACAGTTTTGCATGCAAACAAATGTGACATAGGTCCTGATCTTGTGGAATAAGACCACAACCATGTTTTGGGAGGGTAAGTTTTTTCATACTTTAAGAGTACTTGTTTTTAAAAAGTTAGTAGCTGAATTTTTTGTAAACCTGCCTATTGCTTGCTTGAATCTGAGACATGGTCATGCTATAACCATCATGCAAGAACTGTGTAACTCACTACAAATATGTGGATCTGCTTATATAAGTGAATTTTTAACCACTAACCAGACATTTTGAGCAGATGTTTCTACAAGAAAGCTTTAAAAAGCTAAATGCATTAGAAGTATGTTCTCACAGAATCACTGCCCACTAGCCCAATTACTTGTTCTCCCATCTTGGTGCAAATACTGTACGTATTTGGGTCCTGTACTTTGTGTGCTTAGTAAAACTTCTCAGTTAACTTGTCTCAAAGTTTCAGATTTGTGTCGTGTGTGATTTCTGGTTTCTTCATCATACAATTGGTTCTTTGATTCTTCTACTAGATGTCTTGCAACTCAGTCGGCTAGTTGCCTCTTGGATTTTGGTAAGAATGCTGCTGCTTCTGCCTCATTGATGCTAGTGTGTGTTAGACATCAATGAAGAGGAAGCTGTAATTAAGTTGAATGACGGAATCTTGATAGGAATTTTACAGTTGGAATAATTAGTAAAATTTGATTCAGAAATAGTAATTTTGGATCAAATCAACCTAGTAGACTACCTGTGATTAACATAAATCAGGTTGGCCACATTTTTTGAAATTCTTAAAAGTACATAGTCTGCTATATCTATTTTGCAAATTGTAGTACACATAAATAAATCTATGAACGCGCACTTGCAAGATGGAATTACGGCTAAATCTGCAGTTGGAAACATGGCTGAATTAGTAAAGGCAATGTGCACCGAGAATCAAAGGAAGCTGCAATTAGACTTTCCTTGAATGCATTTTGATTAATTTCACATCCAGAAATCTAAATAAATCCCCCCCCAAAAAAAAAACGCTTTAGAGGAAAGAGGAAACCAACTTGTTTGGTTATTTTTTTATTAGTTATGCCACATTCAGTTTGAAATGAATGAACTGGATAACAGCATATTTATGATAATTCTTTTTTCTTTTGTAAATATGTAAACATGAAAATGGATACACACTTCCAAGATTCGTATGTGTTTTAATTTCAAATCTGTCTATTAGGTCAAGCAGTCCTTAAATAACTAGCAGCTGTAATCTGGCTCCATATGAATGAATGCAATTATATCTGGCATCCTAAGTGTACTGTTTGTCAAAAATGATCATTTTAATCCAGATTGTCATCCTATTAAAATAAGCATAGTGAATACCTGAGGAGTGAAACTTATTTAGAATTAGAATATTTTTTATCAATACTTTTATGACATCTCATTTTCAAATGCGGTTATCCAAATGACTGCATATAAAGATTTCTAAAAGAAGAAATATGTTTAAAATTTAAATAATCAGAAATCCATTAGGGAAGGCAGACAATGTCTGGGAGTTGTAAATATGTTTCTTGGAAGTGAATTTTGATGAAATTTTATAACTTTTACCACACTGAAATTTTAATGAAAAATTATTATTCATATCAGTCTACTGCTTTTGGCCCACTATCACAAAAGTGGCCATACAGCAAAGTTTTAAATGGTGTGTGTTTGTGTGTGTGCAGAAATTTCAAAGATATCTGCTATCTGTGCAATATTTAGAGAAAATATATATACTGTAGCAAATAAATTAATCCGAACTAGTGAACTGAAACCAAAACCAAAACTATGTCAAGTTTTTGGTTTTGGTTCGCAACAATGTTAGTTTTGGTTTCAGTTTACAATTGTTGGTTGTGGCTTTACAATGTTTAACCAAAACCTATATTTCTTACTAGCATTTTCCATGTTTTCCAGTGTGTACACAAAATGGATACATCTCCAAGACAAATTGGCGATGAGTGGTTTAGCCTTTACGTACTGTTAATGAAATTTAAAAGAGGTTGGACAAATACCTTTTCTCCCTGACAGAAAAAGAAAATGTGGGTGAAAAAGAAAAATTACACATACTCAAGACTGGTTACTAGTTAGAAAAAGTAACGTGAATCCAAGATTGTCTGCTATAGACTTAAAGACTTGGCAGCTACTGGGTTTAATGTTTCTGGCATGACAGTCTATCGAAGATTGTTGGAAGCTGAGAGGACTGCCAGCAGACCGAAAAGAACAACTGTTGACGGAAGCTATGCAGAAGGGGCTCCAGTGAACAAAAGTGCACAAAGATTGTACTGTTAAGAAATGGAAGGTAATATTCTCAGATGATAGCCATTTCTTTGTCCAAGGAGAGCGAGTACCCTATGTCTGCAAATCGGAAGCTCAGACTTCAATAAGCTTCTACACAACCAGCTAAACAGATGTTTTGGGTTGTATTAGACATGACAGTCCAGGATAACTTGTGCCTGTTGACAGTATGATGAAAAGTGACTAATAGATAAAAATATTGGAGAAAAAAACGTTTTACCTGCAGATCTAGAAATACAAAGAACTCGTCTTCCAAGAGGATCTCACACCATGCCACACTTCGAAAAAAGTGAGGATTCTTCAAAAATCACAACATCCAAATGCTTGAGTACCCATATAACTCTCCTGTCATTAACCTAATATAAAATTTGTGGTCCATAATGAAAACGATACTTGGAAAACTTAATTGTGATACAAAGGATTACTTAATACAATCCATATAAAGGTATGCTTTAGAGATGCAGAAATAAAAATGGATTCTATGTTGATAGAGTCCATACCTAAGAAATTAATGAACTTATTAGGAATAGAGGAGCACAAGTATGAATTATTAGGTAAAGTTGGAGTTTAATTTTTGTACTTATTTTCTTGCAAAATTATAACTTTTCTTTAATATAAGTGCTTGGATTAACTTGTTCACTTCTGTATACAGCATACGTAGGATTGAAATTCCATATACACGTTCATTCTTGAACATTACTTTTGAAAATCAAGTTTGAAATTTCCAGTTACCAAATTTTTATAAGAAAAAAAAAAGTATTTCTTTGTTTCTTCATGAAATATTTTTGATAAAGGATACATTTTTGAGTAGTGATTGTGTAAGTTTTAAATTTGCAAGTGTTTTGGACATCATTTTTTTTTTAATTTAAAGCAGCACATTATCTGAAAGCAAAATGTTAAGCTGAATACATACATGGTATATCTAAATGGTCTGGCCACATGCTAGAGACATGTTTTACATGTCAAAATAAATTAAAAAATCCATATAAAAGTGCTGATGCAGCAGAACTAGGAATAATGCCAATTACAGTTCTGTATCAATGTTGTGTATTTCACTGAGCTATCATTTGCAAGTAGGTTGGATGCAAGCATGGTTCATACACTCTTTCAATCATAGAATTGAAAAACTTTTCCAGGACATATGATCTAAATGCTCCTACTTAAAATATAGAGAAACCATAGGTCTGTTCAACCTGTAACCTACAACAAACAGCTCCCTACAGGCTTGAGCAAACTTAATACAACAGAATGTTGAAAAATGATGTCTGCTGCAGCTAATAAGAAACTTAGAATCACAGATAAATACTGAAACACCAAAAGTGTCGCTGAACATGTAACTAGTTTAATTTCTACAAAACTTTTATGTACATTATGCTATACTAAATTTGAGAAAAATTAATTTTTACTTTGGCTTTTGTTCAATCATTGAAGAAAATTATAAAATAAAAAAAAAAACCCTATATAACTCAAAAATATATAGGTATAAAATCCATAGTTAGAACATAAAGGCGTCATTACTCTCGTAATGCTATCATATACCACAAAATCAATGTATAAACTAAATACTATTTATATTTAATTATTTTGAAATAATGCTGACATTGGAAATTTAAGGATAAGGAAGGTGAAATATTTGAAGAAAGACAACAATGAATTTTTCGGTTGAAACGAGCACTTCTTTTGAATCTCTCAGATGAGAATGAAATTTATCAAAGTTACTCAAAGTCAATGCAACTGGTTAAAAAAATTAACTGGAGTTTTGCAATCAATAAAACATCCAGAAATAGAAATTGCTACTCACTTCCACCAGTGACTAAAAAGTACAGTATGTTACGAAAATTAAGAAATGGCACACAAAAAGTTTCTCATAGCAGAAGGAAGTATCAGCGGCAAAGATATTTCCAAATCAGACACTTCAAAGAAGAAATATGATATAACTCTACACCTTGTTGCTGTGAATACATCAAAGCTGTGAATACATCAAAGCAGAAATAAACACTTACATCTCCTGGTGGCCAAAAAGCATTCTTTAACAGAAATTAGGAATTATGTGCAAAACATTTCCCATCAGGAGCTGTATCCGATGCGGGAAGAATTTTTGAAATAGGACTTTCATAAGTAGAGATATTGGAGAAAACACAATTTACCTTTACGCCCCCCTAGAGCAAAATCTACGCATTACTTGAAGAAGTGACTGTACCTATAATAGTCTTTGATATAAATGGCATTGAAAGGAAAAATAATTATTTCAACTGGATATTTAGAAGCAAAGATATGAAATAAAATGTACTTTGAATTCATAGAATCTGCATTTACGCCTTCTAGCGGAGGAAACGTGCATCAGAAAAAAAAAAAAAAGAAAAAAGGGCGGAATGCAAAGATCATCATTCTCACATTTCAAGCTTCCCAATGCAAAAGAAATTTTTCTGATCAGACTGATAGTTGCAGAGATATGCTGTACACTGATGAATGGACAAAGTGATAACATAGGCACAATATTTGTTTTACAAATTACGTGCTAATAACACAACTTCAGTACTGTTAACAGACAAGAAAACTAACAGCCTCCCGCATTTTGACAGAGGTGGGGAGGGAAATTTGTCAGACATAAGTTATATCAGTAGAAAAATTCTTAACTATGAAACATTGTGCAGGTACAAAAAGGCAGGAATGGATAGAATTCCAGGACATGTAACAGAATTTTTTTATATTTCCAGGGCAATATGGAATTCCGTGACTTTTCCAGGATGCGTACGAACCATTTGCAAAGCACATATTGTGCTACACTAATCTCCTCCTGTTTTCACATGAGCATGGAAGGTTATTCATTTCATGAATTGACACAGACACATCTTTTGTGTTGAAATCACTTGGTAAAAGTTGGGAGGTTAGGCATATCTACATACCATCAAACATTACCACATCAGCACCTTCCACACAGGGAAACATTTGTCACTGTTTACAGTCACATGCTCACATGAGAGAGCCCATTACTGCAAACAGTAGGAGACAAAGAGCCATCCAGACACTTGCTTTAGAGGAGAGAATCCTGGTGCCCAGAATAAAGAAATAGCTGCAATAGAAAATATCTCAAAAGCATGACCTTGCCAAGAGTTCTGTATGAACAGAGCTTGTACCCATACTACGTGTAGCATGTCCAGGGTTTCACATCTCCTGATTATCTATCACAAACAACTGGCTAATGGAGTATGCAGAAATGGGCGAGTGACCCATTCATTTCATCAGTGCTCTTTACAGATGTGACCAGATTCACCAGTGAGAGCATCATAAATTTTCACAACAATCACTTATGGGCAGAGAAAAACATGCATGGTGGCACCCGAAGTAGAGAATGTGCCATTGATACTTCCCACAATGAATATGGTTTATGTATGTATCAATGTATATGGTTCACAATGTATATAGTCCATGAGCCCCAAGTCATTTTATCTATATGATACAAGAACTCTTGGACAATAACTACCCTGCCCAGTGAATAGGTCACTGAGGACATTCAGCTTGGCATTAGTGCTTTCCAGATTTTCCAATGGATTTCCACTTGTGGGGACATTTAAAAACTCTCATTTACTCCACTCCATTCACTGACACGGTTCAGAAGCAAGTTCCAAACAACTGTCAGACAATCCACAACACCTCCACTAAATTTTAATGAGTTCAACAGTCAATAAAAACACATGCCCAGGTTGTGTTGAGTCTCATATCAGAAATTGCAAGCACTTTTCTTCCTGTAAACATACCAATGCACTGTGTGTCTTCAAAATCATTTCAACAGACATTTTTATAGCTAACACTGGCAAGAAATTTACATTAAAAAAAAAAAGGTTATAAAGGGTAAGCAAAATTTTTCCTCATTAATGTTTATATAGAGTATATGTCTTATTTTGGGGTGTAGAACATGTCCTGGGAAATTGACCAAGGTCCTTTATTTTTATTACATAATATAAAGTGAGCTGCATTGGCAAACAGAAGCTTCACATCCTTAGATGTGGAACCAACGGGATCAGGAAATGTGCCAGGGGGCAGATCCAATAAGCTTGACTGTAGTGCACCTGGTAGCAAATCTGGGAAGCTAGTACCCCAAAATCTGAAAAAATGTAAATTGCAAAGTTGGGGAGCATCATGTGTTTGCTAAAATTGGTAATAAAATGTGTGGGTCAATAGGTAAAATTAGGCTGTACATTGAGGAGGCAAATGTACGAGTGCATTTAGGTAACCATGAAAGTAAATGCCATGACGAGCTGATGAAGAAACAGCACTACTATGGCAGTGGAATATGAACACAAGATCTGAAAATAATAGACTCAGAATAAGTTGTAGACATTTAATAGAACTCACCACACAATCAACTTACACAAATAATTAAGTGCAGCCATGTGTTGTTGACATAGAGGCCCTCAGCTATTACATTACTAGAAAGAAACATACCTATCAAAATTAAGAGTATTCCAAATGTCGATCATTTGTTACAATGTGTTCCTGGATGTGACTTACATAGTAGGTATTAAGAATATCAGTTAACTTTCAGCACTGGTAACTATCCTGCAATAACCTGCTCTTGCAGCACACCTGCAGGGGTTGATGTGTCATATACCTTAGATTTCAAGTAACCTCAACAGGAAAAAATCCAGTGGGTTAGGTCTGGTGACTCGGGCTGCCATAGTCCTAGATGTGTCAGTGGAATGTGGCGGTGAGAAAGTTGCCGACCGATGCTGTGCAATGTGTGCCATTGCTTTGAAACCACAGGAGACTGTACATGAAACATCATCCAAAAAGTCTGGTATGGTACCATGGAGCAGTTGTAGATATTGTAGTCCAGTGAGAGAACCTTGGAAGGACACTGATCTGACAAATGTGTTATTCCAGATGCCACACCAGACATTAAACCACCAACATACCTGGACTTACTTGTAACCACCATTGCTCATCCATGCTCCTGTGATAATGATTGTGCCTGTTGTGATTGTGGTCATGTGTGAATGTGAATTCATCTGTCCACAAAATGTTCGCTAGAAACTATAATAGGTTCATTGACTTCTGATTGAGGACATAATTACACCGGTCTGTATGGAACTGATGATCACCAGTATACATGGCCTGCTGGGGTACTCTGTCGTATGGGTAAAACCCATGATTCGCAGTATCTTCCATGCACATCTAGCCATCAGGCCACAGCGAGTTCTCGTACACTATATTACGGGTGGGCAAGTGCAAAGGACACAACACTCACAGCGCTCAACCTATTCAAGGATTGATGTGGTCTACCAGAGCATTGCCAAGACATAGTGTTATTTGTTTGGCAGAGATGTATGTTGTACAAGGCGGGTGTGATCGTGGAAGGTGTAGGACAAGGACCACCAGGAAAATGCTACGAGTACAGCTAAGCAGCTGCATCTGCATTTCACCAACACTCTCCATATATCAACACTATCTCAGACCACTGTTCAGAAGTGTACTCCATTGTACATACAGTTGTCATTCAATGAAATCATGTTACCTTATTTCACCTGCATAGGAAACCTTAAATAATATGCATTCACTGTGTGTCATCACTAAATTAGCATTCCACACATGTATGGAAGTCACAGTACTTTGCTTACTTGCACACAGGGTAATAATACCTAGGATCAACATGCTGCAGGGCCTTGCTTTTTAATTTGGAGGAGTGACAGATAAAATTGAAAACTTTGATATTTGACAAAAATATTGCAAAAAAGGACAACACTTTTTTCGCACATTTCTTAGTTTTTTAATTCCTTTCATAAATTTTTCATGTCATTATTTATTGTGTTAAAATGTGCACTCCACAGTCAGGTTAACCTTGCCACGAGCAAACAAGAGTTTCAGAGGAGTAAAAGTTTGCAGGATGCCCATGAATCTTCAAGAAACTGAGTTTAAGCACTCTTCAAAGCCTAAAGCTTTGTTGTACTTTAAAAGATATACAAGAAAAGTGCAATAAAATATGCAGTTTACACATGATAATGATTTTTTTGTATAAATAAGAAATTTTTGTCTCATCGTTATATAAATATAAGAATTTACTTGGTCGTACAAACCTTTGAAATCGAATATACATAATTACATATAGCGTCAGGTGCCCACTTCACTGGCTATTTCTGAGGTGGTTTCGGCAAAAAAAAATCTATGGATATGTGCTTAGCCACTACGAAGAAAGAAAAAAAGAGAGAGAGAGAGAAGTAGAAAAAAACAACTCTGCCAAGATTAATATTGTTAAAAAAAGAACATATATTTCGATGGACGACGACTGAATAAATAAATTAAAAAACAGTCTGATTCAGTTAGGTAAAACAGTCCGATTCAGTTAGGTAAAACAGTCCGATTCAGTTAGGTTGAGGCTCTGCTACTGCCAGGCCTCAACAGCACCAGTTTTATGCTCCAATCCCTAGACAACATTCTGATGACACTGTACTTCCATATACTGTAAATACACTTCCATACCTTGCAATCCCCACTGTGCAGTCTAATTCACCTATTCATTGGCCCCCACGTTTTATGACCAATCTGTAGCAAACACATGGAGCTCCCAAACTTCACAATTGACATTTTGTGCTATTTGTCATTTCGGAGTTGGGGAACTAACTTCAAGATGAATGAAATGCGTACATGCCATGCTTTGTTTTCCTGAAGTATGGCTACATTATGATGAGCAGTAAGATAAGAATATCCTTTATAATGTAATTTAAAAGTACAAGTGATGTACGTAACTATCATTTTTAACAGAATACAAAGGGTGCTATCCGACATAGTTTGCCAAATTTAAACAGACCAGTTGTAGTCTATGCCAGTACACTTTCAAAATACATAATGTTAATGTTATGAAGTTACGGTAATTAAAACGGTAGTTACGAAGCCACTACAGCTTAAATGTCATGTACTTGCTAGCATCTGGGTTATTTGCCAGATTTAAATATTAATATAAATCAGTGATTAGAAGTAATGCTGTTACTGTAATATACTTTTACAGTAGTGTCGTGTGTAGAACAATGGCATAACTAGGACAAAGTGCCCCCCCCCACACACACACACAATATTTACTTTAGTATCCCTAAGCACAGCAATTTTCTCTGGATTTTGAACACAATGGAGGATGTGTTTTTGTGCATGCGTATGTGTGTGTGTGGGGGGGGGGGGAGTTATGAAGATTGCCCGGAAAAATAAGGGGGCTACCTATAGAGCCCTGTAGTTTTACGTCTTTATGTAATTTTTGGAACAGAAGTACATAATTCAAGGTTATCAATCAGCCAATCAGGATTAACACTAACATGGAGTGTGGACCAATGCATGAACATACATTTTATTGGAATAAAAGGATTCGGCGGTAAAATATAGTCACACGCTTAAGGTTAATAAAACTATAAGACTTTAGTGATCATTACTGGATATGGTTGCATACAAATAGATAACTCAGTGTCCTACACCATAACAATGCAATACGGACTTACATAGCTACAGGCATTTATTTGCATGTTTTCTTTAGCTGATACTCAGTGGCGTATCTTGGGTCCGACACCTGGGCTATCCCCCTCCCCCTCCCCATTCCCAGTACTGTTTGTTTTTTTTAATTGCGGTTTATTTTTCAGTTGTAAGGTAATAGAAGTAACCCTTTTTTCTAAATTTTAGGTAGATGCTACTGCTAACACGATACAAACTGATTATTAGAATTATGATTTGTACATGAACTCCATTCTTTTTCTGAATACTTTATTTGCACATGAACTCCATCTTCTTTTCTTTTGTGTGGACTTCAGTGTTACGTTTACATAAAAAGTTTCTTCCGAGTACTTTTTCATATTTAAAAATTAAAAAGAATGTTTTTTTCTATTGACATAACAGCCAAGTTGCTGAAATGTACATGGCTCTAAGATATATCTTGATTCTTTTTAATGTAGAAAAACTTCTTTCGGCAGTTGCTGATGGAAACTAATATCAGGTCTGCTGATTTGTACACTTTATTCATCTGTATGTAACAAGAAATGTCTCTTACTGATTTCTTTTTGTATTCATCAAGGGAATCAAAACACCTTTAGTTGATTTTTTTAGTCAAGCTGTATCAAAATTTGAAGCATAGAGTTCTTTAAGTTATGATAGTAGATGTTTAGAAAAGCTTTCACAAAATTTATCAAAACAGTTCGAATCCAACAAAGCCACGAATTTAAGATACAATATCACTGATTTTAATTTATTGACACTTCACACAAACTGAAACAACTCTTGCGAAACACATACTATTATCGGCGGGAGCAAGTGAGTGACTAATGTGTAGTCCAAGTCTTCTCTTTTCTGAGCGAACCGTTGCCAAAGCATTCCCCTTCACCTGCTCATTCATGTTGTCATCGAAAGGCTAGCTGGCGATCGTATTGAAGGTCTTCAGATCAGAACAGCGAAGACTGACTGGTAGAGCTGTTTGCGTTACGATGACACCATCCTGGGAGACCCGTTGTTCTTTGCTCGCCAGATAGATTCTTTTAGTCAAAAGAAGCAAATCCGCACGTTTTTTTTCGCAGCGAAAGCATCAACATATCTTAATACTCTTGCTAATTGCCTTTTATTTGTGTATATTTCATTTACTTTGATTTGTGCATTCTATGGGCTTCGCAGCTAGCCTCGAATATACGCCACTCCTGATACTGAGCTTCACTTGGACACCTTTGTGACATTTTGCAAATGGATGTCATTTGCTAGCTTATTCAAGTTTTCCTATGCAGTGAATGAGACATACTTACTATAAGTACTAAATGGAATAGCAAAGTGTAATTGTTTTGTCCAAAACTAAAATCACTTGAAGAAATCACCCATCACAAATCTGTGGCTGCCACGAAAAAAAGTTTGCACCTGTCATGTACGTAATTCTAGGTGACTGACTGTTTTCACACATCCTCCACAGGTGATCTCCATGTGTGCTAGTACTTTTCCTCCTCAGCACAGAGAAAAGGCGATTGGAGAGCAATCATATTATTTACAACTCATTGCAGAGCAATCGTTTTACAAGCCATGCAGAGCAATCATATTATTTACAACTCACTGCAGAGCAATCGTTTTACAAGCCATGAAGAGCAATCGTATTATTTACAATCCTTTGTAGAGCAATCATATTATTTACAATCCTTTGCAGAGCAATCGTATCACAAAATATTGCAGAGTGATCGTTTTTACAACCCCGAGCCAAAGAGCTTCAATCTGTAGGAAATCTAGTGTTTTAAAAGTGAAACTTGACATTTATTAGCTAAGTTTATCTTAAAGAAAAATCTGAATCTTTGGGTTCATTTTTTTTTTTTACCCATAAAATTAGAACTGCAGCATGCCACTTTATTACATAGTAGTTATACCACTGGTGAAGCATTGCTACAAATGGAAATATATAAGTATTTCTCGATATATCGAGATGGAAAAAAATGAAAAATATGCATATAAAGATCTCCAGAATTTGTACCTTTAACTTGCATATAAAGATCTCCAGAATTTGTACCTTTAACTTGCATATAAAGATCTCCAGAATTTGTACCTTTAACTTAGGTATTAAAAGTAGCTACTTTTCAAAAAACGTAGTTGTAGCTGTAGCAAGGTACTTTTCAAGAATGTGGTTGTAGTAGTAGTTAGCTACTTTTAAAAAGTAGTTTTTCAATTACTAGTTTAAATATACAAGACATGAATACGAAGTCTTCCTCTACACATATGACATTGGACTGATGGGGCCGAGAGTTAAGTGACTGTAATTTCTTCGCCCAGCTTACCTCCGCAAATTTGCGCACTTTTTAATCAGTAAAAAAATCATTTATATTTCTAAACTGTCCCAAAAGACGCGTACGGTATGGCGAAATTACATGCTGTCTCCTATTCTAATTTAAAAATTCTTCATTGGCACCTACTCAAACATACTTACCACTTCGCCTATGTAAACATTTATCACAATTCACAACAGAGCAAATTTCATAAAAACAACCTACAGAACAGAACACGACGCCATCTAATGACAATAATTCAAAGTGCAACAGAATATTCCGTGCAGCTGAACAGGAAAACATCAATCATCAAATCCCTACCCAAAGAAGACCACTCCCTTACAATCGTTTCGACCAATCACAGAAGGAGCGTGAACCAAAGAATATCTAACTGATAAGAAGGTAATTCTCAGCGAGACATAACTAGCGCCACTATATTATGCGGCAAAGAATTGCCGAAAGTATTACACAGAAGCCAACATTACAGGCTGATGCAGCAGGATGCCGGAGCAGACTGAGTTGGACTGAGCATGCGTGTTTGTGTTCAAAGAATATAAACGCTTGTTTGTGTTGGCGTTTTGTTCAAAGGTTTTGTTGTTCTCATCTAGATCTGCGTTTATATTACAGCCATGAAATACACCCACTCCATTACCATGAATAACAATTCATGGAATGGAGTGGATGAATAACAAGAAAATATTTGAAACCGCTTGAAACAAATATCCTGGAAAACCATTAAAACAACGTTTGTTGAAAAAAAAAAAAAAAAAATTATACGCGTACAAAATTCATTAATTATTTGAAAGAAAAAAAAAGCAACGCTATGTGGTGTACTCATCCATGGGTTGAATACACAAGACTGGGAGGAATTCGCTTCTAAAAATAACGAGAAGTAAAATAAAATATCTTTTACTCTTTAAAACAAATGTAGCTTCAGACAACGGAAAGGAAAGACACAACGTTAAAAATGTAACAGAATGTGACATGAACCCGGGTAAATATATATTTATTCAACAATCTCTTTTCAAGACGGCAAGACAGTACAAAACTTTGGAAAGCGACTGTAAGTATGTACACGCCTTGAAAATGAGTGAAGTTCCCTTAACGTTAAAAAAAAAAAAACTATCATTACGTTGAAAAAATTAATTTATCAATTATATGAAACTGACTTTTATGAAAAATACCTCGTAATATTGTAAAATGAAAGCATTCGATTACACATTGCATACCAAACAGACAGCTTTAGGCATATACTCGAACGTGACAAATTAGTCCGGTCGGTAGAGAGCTCGGCTATCACGCCAACGGCCGAAGTTCAAACCTACTCAGATACAAACGGGTATTATTCCGATCTGTTGAGAAAATTTCCCCAACGCAGTGTATTTAACTTACAAGCTTCGTAAGGGTAGGAAAAAGAAATGTAGCTTTGGGAAACTGCGGTTGTCTTTGCTTTTTTTTTCTTTTTTATTATTATGGCTACTACTGGGAAATTGGCGGACAGTGCTGGCCCAGCAAGACTGTTTTTGCTGGGTACCTAATGTTTACGTTTTGTGGGAACCCATTCCTTTGTTTTGTTACTGAGAATTCCATGCAAACAATTTTTAATACGAAGTACCACGAATCCCATGGAAATTCAAAACCAGCCTCAGCATTTTTGACATTCAAGGTATATTGTAAATATGAAATTCATGCCAAGCAACCTGGTATTACTATGGTGCTTAAAGTGAGAATAAAACTGCTAAAATTTCCTTAAAATAATATTAATTGATAATGTATATATTTGTTTCACCAAAAGAAGGGACAGGAGGGATACTCAGGAAATAACAACAAAAACAAATGCTTTAGTAGACCCAATGAGACCGAAGGAAACAATCACAGATCAAAGCTTCGCTTCCTTTCCGTGAAATAGGCTTCCCGTCCCGTGTCCCCTACGCTTTTTGCGCCTGAATGTTAACTTTCCCGCAGAGCATCTACGGCCGCATTACATGGTGGCGCTGCTGTCGCCTGTTTTACGTTATCTCTACGAGAGTTGAGCTTCTTCACTCGAAGCGTTTATATTCTTTGCCTAGTCTGTGGGCTATATTCATGCGTGAATATAGCTTCAGCCCTTCAAAAGTGTGTTCGCAGAGGGTTCTCTGGGCAAAAGAAATTCCATTTATAGAACAACAGCGTGTGAAACGGTACGAAGTTTCCCCTTTTGCTTACGTGTGAAGGTCAGGGGTCACGCGTTGGCATGAGAAAAGTGGAGGGGAAAATGTTCGCTGGGACCTTGGGGGGAAGGTCTGTTTTGGCGCGAAGCCACCAGCCAATCGCCGATTGATTCGTTGGTTGCTGGGGTCAGCGGTTTCAAGCACCCCAGAGTTTTTTCCGTTGAGAGAAGAGACTTTTGTTCTGGTCGGCAGTTGACAGCGGAAAGCTAAATTTTCTCTCCTCGCATTTTTGGTGGGGAGAGGACAGTCAGAATGAAAATTCGGAATCGAATAGCAAAGCTCAGTTAAAATGAGCAGTTTTCAAGGATCTCATTACTGGAGAGGAAATGCTCTCAGATTCAACCCTATCCTACTCTCCTAGAGGAAGACGGAAGTATGGAGCTGAAATTAAAAGAAAATTGGTAACTACCGTGAATTGGTCTCCGTAGGAGAATTTTCTGCCAGCGCAACCTGAATGCTGTTGCCGCTCGGTCCATTATGGAAGGGACTCTTCAAGCCAGTTCAACCAGACGCTGGAAGTTCCGGAAAAATAGGCATGCACGGCTTTGTAGACGATATCGCCGAATCATCGAGCTGAGCCCCAAATTGATTACCACAAGTGTCCACCAGCTTGGGTAACAAATGCCCGTTTCCTGTTTCGATTGCCAGGCACGCGGTGTCAGAGAAAGCATTTTTGTTGGAGGTGAGCGAAAAGAGAAATCTCCCGGGACAGTGATGTCCTCTCAAGAAGAGACTTAAATATGGTGGTGTGTGTTACCATCAGTAGTCAGGGTGCTCAGAAGTGTTGCTGCCCCAGTCCTTAAGGTAAATGTTTTCATTCAGGTTTTTTTTGTATGTTGGTGTTCTTGTGTGCTTAGGGAATGAAACCACTTGAGTTAATGTTAGGCAGTGTAAAAATAAATTCCATGACATTTTCTGTGAGTAGTTAAAATAAAAAAATAAATAAAAAAAAAAGCAAAAAAAGCAACAACAACAAAACAAGGAAGGGAATTGTATAATTTTCTGGGTCATGTAGTGATAGATGATATAATAAGTATGTTAAGATATCTCGGAACGAATACCTTCCAGCCCAGTATTTCTCTTAAGTGAAATGTATCCCATTTTGTGCTCGGTGATTTTATTTAGTATTTGTGAAGTGGAATTTGTATTTATGAGCTTAGCGTAGGTGCCATGTAGTTGGGAATTTTTCTTGTAAGCTGGTTATTATTTTGGTTTAGTGTTTTGGTAAATTTAAGTGAAAAATTACTCTTTAAAATTTAATTTTTGTATAAGTGAGGGCTAATTTCTAGTTTCAGCCCGTAGATTAGAAAAACAGGTTTTTATGGGGGAAAGAATATAAGAATTGGACATACAGGCAGATATGAGCATATGTATAGTGTGACTAAAAAGAACCCAAATAGCTGTTGTATTTCTTCAAGAAGTGATGATTTTTCAGGAAAAGAGTGATTTGGGAAGTATGGTGATTTATAGAGTTTTCTGGAAATAAAGTAAGGTTTGGTATACTGTGTCAAGTATGGTGTTATTGCATTTTCTGGGAAATGAGTATGTACAGTGTGTTCCTGGGAAATAAAGATAAGTGATTTTCTGGGAAATGAGTGTGTTCCTGGGAAAATAAGGATATGAAGTGTGTTCCTGGGAAAATGAAGATATGAAGAGTGTTCCTGGGAAAAATAGGATAAGAAGTAATTTTCTGGGATAAAAGGTGATGTATTGAATTTTTCTGGAAAATAGATGAAGAGATATTTTGGGGACAAGTGAACTCTTGTGGGATACTTTACCCTATGTAGACAATGCCGCGGGGTCTGAAAGGGTGCACGAAACAAATTGGGGGATTTGTTTTCTGCCCGAGTAAGCTCGTTCGGTCCATAGGAGGTGGTACCTATGAGGGAATGGAAGTGATGTTGTCCCCAAATCAGAGTGAAGTAACAGAAAAGGGTTAGGTCGCACTTTGCCATTGCTCCACTACACTGTATAGGCTGGGAATGGATTCACGACCCATTCCCGCCTTTAGACTCAAACTTTGTTGTTCCTGCAGTGAAATCGTGTTTTTCGAGGCAAGTGGAATTCGTTGAATGAGATGATTGTTTGGCTTTAATGCCCGAGTTTAGTTCTACATGGGTGCTGGTAGATTTGGAGGACTTATAGTGGGGAATTTTTGAATAGTTGGATTTTAATGATAACTTGTGAGTAAATTGAGTAGAGTATTTAGTGTATTGGGTTTTACATGGTGTCTAGAATTGGTTCAGTGTCAGGTAATGCTACATGGTTAGGATATGTACATTTTAAGACAAATGTTGATTGAAGGCAAGTTTGTTGATTTTAAGACAAATTTTCCCGGAAGCGTAGAACCTGATATAGAATAACTTTTCATTATATGTAAAATTTTGGCAGTTGATATGATAGTTTAAAATTAAAAGGTGAATTCAGAAGACTGGTCTGAGAGGGTTGGTTCGAGCGATTAGAATAACATAGTGTAAACATATGCATATAATACCTATTTTTTTTTTCAAGAGAGAGAGAGAGAGGTTTACCTTCCACATACTTAAGTTGCACACCATGTTAAAGCACGTGTTTGCGCTGTGCGGTGTAATTCAATGAAATTCTGGTATTTATATTCTGTTTTGGTACTGCGACTGGTGCGATAATTTCATCCAAGACTCTAAGCTGTCAGATGTTTATTGTTTTTAGGCTCAGTGGCCGGGTTTGAAATTGTGTCAAAATTTAGTCTCACACTTGTTAAGTTTTACAATAAATATAGGCCAAGTGGCCTTTCAAAAACCTAAACCTTAGTGCAGTGAAGTTTTAGATATTTTCAGTTTAAATTTTCATCACATGGTTCAAGTGCATCCCCCTCAGCAATGACTGAGGTGGGAATGTAATCTGGGGTTATAGTGGTAAAATCAATGTTTTTGTCCTAGCTATCTAATTTGATCATCGCCACTTCCAAAAGGTTATTTACACGTGTACATTGTATACCATTAAATTTTATTGTTTGCAAATTTGGTACACATGCAAATGTTATAAACAATTATGTTAACGTTATAATCATATGTTATAAACAAATATTAACGCGTACCAATTCACCATAGTTATATACTTTATGAAACAAATTCACCATAAATCTTCAAACGTTAATCGGTACCACCGTTACATTCTAATACGGAACACGTGTTAAAGTTATGAACAATGGCACACGTGTTAATGCTATTCACTGGAACACGTGTTACTGTCATCAATGTTAAATACAAGGTGTTAATTTTATTGTTATATTTATTATTATGAACAAATTATAGGTGCATCAATTACAGATCATTTACCGATTAAATTTAATTTATCGTGCCTTTTTATAACTATGGGACTTTTTGTTCTACAGTGATCGTATATGGACAAAAACGTGCCCCTTATATGTACTGGCATATAATAAAGCACGGCGTTGTGATTCACCTTTATCCCGTCACTCGAATGGTGGGGAGTAAAGGTGCCGCTCGTGAAAGAAATCAGAAACATAAACACATATCTTAGTTTACACATACCTTAACTTATGTCTTGTGTGGTTATAAGGAAAACAAACAGGAATCTTATGTGGAAGTGATCAAAATGGTTTAATGCGTGAGAATTAGGAACATTCAGTTGCAGCCGTTAACAATACCTTACACATAACATTTATTATTATTACGATTTTGCTGTATAACGTCTCCGATCATTTCTGCATACATATATATATATATATATATATATATATATGGGATGTAAGGTCAGGTGATGCGTAACATCACAGCCTCTCCTTGACAAATGTCAACCCCGCCTTCCCGTGGTGCATCCTGTTCCCACTCAAAAGGGGCTCTGACGACCGCAAATAGCGGTATAACTATACCATCGGGATCAGAGGAAATGCTATCCCACACTCACCAACCCGCTTGGCCAGCGTGGTGAGTTATGGCCAAACACCTCCAAAATGACTCTACAACTTAAATCTTGGCCCTCAGTCTCCGGCAGCTGGAATGTACCTGTATATATATATATATATATATATATATATATATATATATAAGTGCAATGCTGAGTGATTTATTTTACTTTTAGTTCATTTTCTTCTATGCTTTACTTAAAGGTTTTAACTAGCTAACTGGGTTTTCATTGTTTGATCATGACCATCACACACGCCACGTGCTCTAAATAGGGTTATGAATAAATTTAAGCAAGTACATGCAATAACAGGGAAAAGAAAAATAGCTTATCTGGTATCTCCATATGTCTCTCAGGTTTCCAATCCTAATCGTTATCCAATTGTCAGCGCAGGCAGTACTTCATCAGTAGAGGAAAAGGGCAGGTTCTGGCACAGGGACAGCCCTCCATAGACTTAACATTAGCTGCCCACGAGGCTGTCCCCGGCTGTCCCAAGGCTGCCCCAGTTGCCCCCGAGTCAGAATTTTTATCACGTGATCGTCCCAATGATGTGCTGCCCCCTAGCGGTGCTTCTTGGAACTTTCAATGGAACTTTTGAGGGATGGCAACGACCGAGAGGGAAAGGGGGTGGATATAGGGGGATGTCAACTCGATGTGCTGCCCCCGAGTCAGAATTTTTGTCACGCGATCGCCCCCATGATGTGCTGCCCCCTAGCGGTGCTTCTTGGAACTTTCAATGAATCTTTGTTTTTGAGGGATGGCAACGACCGAGTGGGAAAGAGGGTGGATATAGGGGGATGTCAACTCAATGTGCTGTCCCCTAGTGGTGCTTCTTGGAACTTTCAATGGAACTTTGTTTTTGAGGGATGGCAACGACCGAGAGGGAATGGGGGTGGATATAGGGGGATGTCAACTCGATGTGCTGTCCCCTAGCGGTGCTTCTTGGAACTTTCAATGGAACTTTGTTTTTGAGGGATGGCAACAACCGAGAGGGAATGGGGGGTGGATATAGGGGGATGTCAACTCGATGTGCTGCCCCATAGCGGTGCTTCTTGGAACTTTCGATGGATCTTTGTTTTTTAAGGGATGGCAACTACCGAATGGGAAAGGGGTGGATATAGGGGGATGTCAACTCGATGTGCTGCCCCCTAGCGGTGCTTCTTGGAACTTTCAATGGATCTTTGATTTTGAGGGATGGCAACGACCGGTGGGAAAAGGGATGTCAACTCGATGTGCTGCCCCTGGTGGTGCTTCTTGGAACTTTCGATGGATCTTTGATTTTGAGGGATGGCAACAACCGAGCGGGGTCCATTGGGATTTTTGTATTTATTCCAATGGTTTTCAAGCGGGATTTTTCCTCCTCTTCGATGTTATTTTTTCTCGGAGGAAATTTTTACGTAATGATGCTGGGGAATTTTCTTTCCAATGGAATAATAACGCTCTGATGGTCTTAGCAAGGTCCTAACTCACGATGATTTGGTTTCAAAAAATTGGTCAGGTAATCTCGTGTACTACGTATTCACTCTATTTTTTTTAATTACTTTTACGTTATTTCTTCATGTGTTTTTTATATATTTTTTGCATGTTTTGAGGAGTTTTTTCGTGTAGATGTAATGAATTTTCTTGGGAACTTTTCTTTTTCCTACATTTAATTTTATTTCAGACTATGAAACGAGGAAATGCTTCTTTAGAAACGATTTCGTTCCTGTTCGCAGTAACTATTGGACTTTGACAAATTTTTTTGGGAAATCAAGCGGAAATGTAGACATGTTAATCTGAGTCTTTCGCCCTTCCAATATTATTTTCTCGTAATTTTTTCATGTACTACGTATTCACTTTATTTTTTTAATTACTTTTACGTTATTTCTTCATGTGTTTTTTATATATTTTTTGCATGTTTTGAGGGAGTTTTTTCGTGTAGATGTAAGGAATTTTCTTGGGAACTTTTTCTTTTTCCTACATTTAATTTTATTTCTGACTATGAAACGAGGAAATGCTTCTTTAGAAACGATTTCGTTCCTGTTCGCAGTAACTATTGGACTTTGACAAATTTTTTGGGAAATCAAGCGGAAACGTAGACATGTTAATCTGAGTCTTTCGCCCTTCCAATATTTTTTTTTTTCTAGTCGTATTTTCATGTACTATGTATTCCAGCTCTTTTCTTTTTTATAACTTTTACGTTATTTCATCATGAATTTCTTATATTTTTTGTATGTTTTGAGGGAGTTTTTTCGTGTACATGTAATGAATTTTCTGGGGAACTTTTCTTTTTCCTTTATTCAATTTTATTGCAGATCATGAGACGAGGAAATGCTTCTTTAGAAACGATTTCGTTCCAGTTCGCAGTAATTATTGGACTTCGTCATTTTTTTTTTTTTTTTGTTTAATGACTTCATGCTAATTCTAAGTCTTTCGCCTTTGCAATATTATTTTCTCGTAATTTTTTCGTGTGTTCAAGAACTCTACAGGTCTTTCACAGTTAAAATTCTGATGAAACAATATTTTCTTACTTTATTTCGCATATCATTATAGCTTCCCAATTTCACTATTTTACTTCATCTTTTTTTTTTTTTTTTTTTGAAATTTCATAAAACTTTTTAGTGTGTCAGTAATTGTTTTCTTACTTGGTCAAACTTGTGACTCCATTTACTTGGACTCTTTTTTTTTCCATTTCATTTCAACAAAACGATTATTTTAGATGTAGCAAGCCATCAGATTTTTGTTTCCTTATATAGCATATTTTCAAACTTGCTTAAAAATATTCCTCAAAGCTTTACATGTAATCAATATGCATTTTTTTATTCTTCCCTAGTTTGCTATACTTTTCGTGGACTGTCCCAATAAGAAAGCATTCATTGTCAAGACATACAATCTAAAACCTTTTTTCTTACGATAAAATTTGTATTCTTTGGGCTGTATATTTTTCTGTCTCGTCCGAAAAAACATTCATTCTAGAGGCAAAGCTAGTGATTCCGTTCATCCCATAAACATTATTTTTTTAACGTTTTACTAACTCATCAGAAAAGCAGTTATTCCCCACCCCCATAGCGAAAATAAAGAAATTCTTACTTCTTTTCCATACATATCGACTCAATCTATTTCTTTTCGAAATGCTGGTCATGACATTTCAACTAAAATTTACTACTTTCACCAAAAACCATATTCTTAAACGAGCTATTTTTTTTTTTTACTTTATTTTATGTGTAACTAAATTTTTATTGTTTCCTCACCTCACCAAAGTTAATAAGAACTTCCCCAATCTCATTCCTTTCCCTCATTTAGTTCGCTTTAAATTGAGATGTTTCAAAACTTCGCGTATATTTCTTCAACTAAATGTCCAGTTCTCCCGTATCGGTACCATCATTTTTAACTTCTGTGCCTGCCGCATTTTTTCTTTAGACGTTTAGTTTCATTGACCTTTTCTTTCGTTTCAATTAGGTTTTCATTATCGTATTTTTTATTCATTGTCTCAGCAGAAAAAGCTTTCATTCTGGAGACATTGCGACTAAGTCCATACTTCCTCTAAACATTTTTATTTCACGTTTTACTAATTCGTAAGAAAAGCAGATGTTTCCAAACTCTCATAGTGAAAATATCGTATTCCCCGTATTTTACTTATTATGTTTTTCCTTCTATTCAGTGTTGTATGATTCTTAAAACTTCGGTTTATTTTTATGAAACTTCTTTTTTTTTTCTTAGTTTTTTTTTTTTTTTTTTCTGATTCAACCTATCAATCTTTTCCTATCGATTTAATTGCTCTTATTTTTCCATTCGACTTTACTTTTGAACAGAAATGTGTCTAAAATCTTCAGATGTATTTTAGTTTCTAAGGCCGATTCTTCACTATTTCAAATAAAGTCATTGTAGGATTTTAGTGTAAATGCCCCTAAATCTTTAGAACTTCCTTTTCATAGTTAGATACTGATTCCTCGAGGTTTAAATTAAAACATGAAAGTAGAGTGTTTTACGCTCTATCCAGTGAAAGAAGAGTGTTTTTACGCTCTCTCCAGTGAACGAAGAGTGTTTTTACGCTTTCCCCCAAGAAATTAACTTTGGAATCTCCCTTCTTCTACCGGAAAATGACTATCTTGTGCGACTGTTTTCACGCGTCTACTGCTTTGCTGGAAAACCTCATGACATGAAATCCCTTTGCTTGGTAGATTAAACTAAATTCTGGTTTTGAACTTTGAACGCAAACTCAAGCTTGCAAAAGCATAGTTTTCTGAGCGAACTTAAACTGTCTAAGATGACAAAAATCTAAAACTGGTGACTCAATGGGACAGAGCGTTTGAACTTTGCCGTTCATTCAAGATTTAAGAGATCAGTCGTGAACCACTACAAGGGAAATAAGCAGACCCTGATTTAGTCCACTGTTTCCAAGGAAGGTAGAAAGCTAGTGTCGTAATTCAAAAGCTCATAACTCAAGCCTCCCCAGGATTTAATTTCGGACGGGCGATTAGTCAGATGTCAATGCTTAGACATTGAAAAATTACTTCAGACAAATATTTTCTTACTTAAAAGTGCTTCAAGTCAGAATTTGTATTACTTAAGATTTCCCTTAGTCAATATTTTTTCTATCTTAAAAACTTCTAAAGGGTTGATTTTGAAAAAATAAAAAAAACGAGTTCTCCCAAAAACGTAAAATTTCCACAGAATTGTATGAGGAACCAAATAAATTGACGAAGCTTGAATGTTAAGTCTTTCAACCCATTTCTTTCTCTTCGTGTTTCATTCCATAAACTTTCTTCAAATTCCTATATACCCAAGAATTTTGTTAAATGTCCAAGTTCGACTCCACCAGAAATTTTCTGAAAATGATAGTTTCTCTTTTTAAAAAAAATTCCAAAATAAGAATCCCTTCAATGAAACAAGAAATTCCTATTCAAAGCATTCCATCACTCTTTCTACTTCAAATACTCTCTTTGTAAATCTAAGGAGGTGTTTTTGTTTTAGGTTTTTTTTTTAATATTCATATATTTTTCCCTCTAACTTTAGAAGATATTTTCCCGAAATGTATGTACATATACGGTAGTAAAACATCATACAACTGCTTGATGTTCAATTAACTTCACGCTGTCTTAAGGATATTCTTTCATTCTCTCATAACACATAGACATGTTACTTTTCTTCCCATTCACATCAAAGACTTGAGATCATCTTAATCGAGTCCTTTGAGAAAAACTTTCATAGAAAAGCATAAATGTAATGAAAGTCAGTTTTCTTAAAGAAATCATAAGAATAAGAATTTTTTTTTTACTGAAACAAGTTTCCCCTGTTCAAAGCATTAAGTGGCTCGTTTCGCATCAAATTCTGTATTTCCTCATGTAAACTTTATTCTTTTTCTACTTCATATCGTCGTTCGTTTCTTGTTTTTCCCTATGTAACTCAAAACTTCTTTTCTTAATTTATTTTTCATAAAGTGTCATTCTTTTGAGTTGATTTTTCTCTCTCTCTCTCTCTCTCTCTCTCTCTCTCTCTCTCTCTCTCTCTCTCTTTTAAATGCATTCCTAAGTTCATATTGAGAAGGGTTTAAATTTGGATTGAAAGATCATTTTAGAAAAAGTTGAAAACTGATAAGGTTCGTTTCGGGAAAGTTGAAAACAGATAATGTTCGTTTCGCAAAAGTACATTCTCATATAGGGTTAAAAAATGGAACACTTCATATTTTCTTAGGGGGCGGTTTGATGAAACACGTTTCAGTAAAAACAGTGAAATTCCCATTGAATAACATGGGGAACTATGAAATTTAAGAAGCACGTTTTCGTTCAAGCAAAATATTTTAAAAGGTCTATATTCGATTCAGTTGAAAACGATTCTGGTAGAAAACAGAATGCAGAAAAAACAGTCACAGCAAGTTCCTGAAAGTTGAAAATAGATGAGGTTGAAATTTGGAAAAATGTCTAAGGAAAGAAATTGTTATAAAACACAGACTGTTTAGTTTTCCCAGGCTAGGGGTCTTCAGTGAGAGCGCTTCTTCTTTTTCAACCCAAAGAATGAAGCGAGTCAGTTTGAAACATTTCAAACTCCCCGAAAATAAGCCGTGTACTCTGGTTTCGACTCAATACTGTAAAGCATTGCTCTCAGACCAGTCGGAATTCCGCCTCAATTGGTTGCCTAATGGAAAACCATAGACCCCTTTCCAATAACAATTCCCAAATATCCTTAAGAAAAGTCTAGCAAAAAAAGCACTAGTCCCCCATTAAATCAATGGCATTCATTCTGTTACTGTTTTAAACTTTTCAAAAAAGTTTACATTCTCACTTTTACTTTAAAAATCTTGAAAGCTTAAATTTTGACCCATTTCAAAAAAAAAAAAAATTCACTTAAAATTTAATTTAAAAAAATAATAATTACTCTTTAAATTTATGTCTTAAAACTAAAAAAATATTTACGCTTAATATTTCAGTAAATAATAAATATTCACAAACTCACCTTCTACCTTGCCCATTTAAAAAAAAAAAAAAAAAATTCTGAATTTATATAATCGAAATCATTACTTCTCCAAGTAGTTCTTTTCCCCTGATTGTAGAGAGGAACTCTTCTGAAATCTTCACTTTTCCACATGTGTTCATAAAAGCTTGAGCTACTTCCTTAGGATTCAACAAGGCCACAGCGTTCACGAAACTTGAAATCACTTTCCTGTTCCACTCAGTAGTTAGGCATGGAGGATGCATCTGAATAGGTGGAAGTACTTCAGAAATGCATTCGCGACGTCTACATATGTGTCTAAGTTCACACTCCTCAATCGATGTATTTTGAAACTTTCGGGATTCGCCGAGCACGATTTTCTGGAATTCTGAACCCATTAACAATTCCAGGATGCTGTCCCACAAGCCATCCAAAATAATTTGGAGTTTCTTACACTGCTTTTTGGTTAATGCAACTCCTGTTGTTAAGTGAAAAATCCTGAAACAGAATTTGAAAGACTTGAAGACTTCTTACTTTATTTAAACATAGAACAGAACTAAAATTCACTAAGCGTTTCCTTTGCATACTGTGACTAATGCATGACCCTTATCACAACACGTGTTGGTGTGTCACCATGCGTCAGCGCTTCACGGTGACTGTTTCCTTATCTGTTCATCTCTCAACGAACATGCTATCGACTCTAATCAGACAAAGCTTATTTTCAGGTAAATTCTTAGAGAAAAACGAAAGGACTTCATTATAATTAATTTTCATATCCAGAGAGAATAAAACTAAAATGTATTCGGTAAGAAATTCTTCATGGTTGAATTTTCCACAAAAGGAATACGGAAAGCGAAATAATTTAATCAGACACCCTGAAAGAATTCATCTCAGAATTAAAACCGCTTTTGAAAAAAAAAAAAAAAGAAAAAAAAACCCAGTAAACTATAGAATACTTTGTTCTTCACATAAAGAAAACACAGTGTACGATTTCAATATTCCCTTTTTTCTTAAAATTTCTCACACGTAATAACTAAGATCAACTGAGTCCAGAAATGCTTCGTCTACTTTAGTATTTCTATTCCGAGGGAGTTCTTCCCGATACTGTTAAGATATTTTCTCAAAATCCAGTTGTAAAATAATTTTGGTCGTGGTTTATTTGATTGTCGTTGTCGGAGATTTCCAATCCGTTCATGTCCACCATGTCATACACTGTGTCCCCGAGAGTTTCTTCAAGCAGAAAAGAGCATTCATTCCACAGAAATTCTTCTTTTGGTGTTTGTAATGTTTCCAAAGTCAAATTATTTTTTTTTCCAATGCTTTCTTAATTAAAGCTGAAAACGAAATGGAACGAAGAAACGTCTGTTGTATGACTCTTAACATAGCAGATTTTTTATCGCCCACTTTAGTCCAATGTTCGCCGCACAGAGAAATTTCAGATTTCAAAATTTCACCATCCTGACCCACTTTTTCTGAGTGAAATCCAATACATGGTGAAAATCTCGACTTATGCATTCCTTTGAGTGGGGAATCGCTCTCATGAAAGGGGGCAACGGTTAAAATCGACATTGATTAAAATTGGAGAGAGGAAAAATATGAGAATTGAATAAATAATGCATAGACGGGATTCCCGAAAACATAAGAAATATAAGTTTTATATATAAAAAAAAAATTCCATGAAAAATATTGGAGGGCGAATGATATCTCACATCGTCATCCATTCCACCCAAAATTAAACAAATATGTGTACTGACAACAGAGATTTAATGGACTTCGTTATGAATTTTAGTTCTGTTCTATGTTTAAATAAAGTAAGAAGTCTTCAAGTCTTTCAAATTCTGTTTCAGGATTTTTCACTTAACAACAGGAGTTGCATTAACCAAAAAGCAGTGTAAGAAACTCCAAATTATTTTGGATGGCTTGTGGGACAGCATCCTGGAATTGTTAATGGGTTCAGAATTCCAGAAAATCGTGCTCGGCGAATCCCGAAAGTTTCAAAATACATCGATTGAGGAGTGTGAACTTAGACACATATGTAGACGTCGCGAATGCATTTCTGAAGTACTTCCACCTATTCAGATGCATCCTCCATGCCTAACTACTGAGTGGAACAGGAAAGCGATTTCAAGTTTCGTGAACGCTGTGGCCTTGTTGAATCCTAAGGAAGTAGCTCAAGCTTTTATGAACATATGTGGAAAAGTGAAGATTTCAGAAGAGTTCCTCTCTTCAATCAGGGGAAAAGAACTACTTGGAGAAGTAATGATTTCGATTATATAAATTCAGAATTTTTTTTTTTTTTTTTTAAATGGGCAAGGTAGAAGGTGAGTTTGTGAATATTTATTATTTATTGAAATATTAAGCGTAAATATTTTTTTAGTTTCAAGACATAAATTTAAAGAGTAATTATTATTTTTTTAAATTAAATTTTAAGTGATTTTTTTTTGAAATGGGTCAAAATTTAAGCTTTCAAGATTTTTAAAGTAAAAGTGAGAATGTAAACTTCTTTTTTGAAAAGTTTAAAACAGTAACAGAATGAATGCCATTGATTTAATGGGGGACTAGTGCTTTTTTTGCTAGACTTTTCTTAAGGATATTTGGGAATTGTTATTGGAAAGGGGTCTATGGTTTTCCATTAGGCAACCAATTGAGGCGGAATTCCGACTGGTCTGAGAGAAATGCTTTACAGTATTGAGTCGAAACCAGAGTACACGGCTTATTTTCGGGGAGTTTGAAATGTTTCAAACTGACTCGCTTCATTCTTTGGGTTGAAAAAGAAGAAGCGCTCTCACTGAAGACCCCTAGCCTGGGAAAACTAAACAGTCTGTGTTTTATAACAATTTCTTTCCTTAGACATTTTTCCAAATTTCAACCTCATCTATTTCAACTTTCAGGAACTTGCTGTGACTGTTTTTTCTGCATTCTGTTTTCTACCAGAATCGTTTTCAACTGAGTCGAATATAGACCTTTTAAAATATTTTGCTTGAACGAAAACGTGCTTCTTTAATTTCATAGTTCCCCATGTTATTCAATGGGAATTTCACTGTTTTTACTGAAACGTGTTTCATCAAAACCGCCCCTAAGAAAATATGAAGTGTTCCATTTTTTAACCCTATATGAGAATGTACTTTTGCGAAACGAACATTATCTGTTTTCAACTTTCCCGAAACGAACCTTATCAGTTTTCAACTTTTTCTAAAACGATCTTTCAATCCAAATTTAAACCCTTCTCAATATGAACTTAGGAATGCATTTAAAAAAAGAGAGAGAGAGAGAGAGAGAGAGAAAATCAACTCAAAAGAATGACACTTTATGAAAAATAAATTAAGAAAAGAAGTTTTGAGTTACATAGGGAAAAACAAGAAACGAACGACGATATGAAGTAGAAAAAGAATAAAGTTTACATGAGGAAATACAGAATTTGATGCGAAAAGAGCCACTTAATGCTTTGAACAGGGGAAACTTGTTTCAGTAAAAAAAAATTCTTATTCTTATGATTTCTTTAAGAAAACTGACATTTTCATTACATTTATGCTTTTCTATGAAAGTTTTTCTCAAAGGACTCGATTAAGATGATCTCAAGTCTTTGATGTGAATGGGAAGAAAAATAACATGTCTATGTGTTATGAGAAAATGAAAGAATATCCTTAAGACAGCGTGAAGTGAATTGAACATCAAGCAGTTGTATGATGTTTTACTACCGTATATGTACATACATTTCGGGAAAATATCTTCTAAAGTTAGAGGGGAAAATATATGAATATTAAAAAAAACAACCTAAAACAAAAACACCTCCTTAGATTTACAAAGAGAGTATTTGAAGTAGAAAGAGTGATGGAATGCTTTGAATAGGAATTTCTTGTTTCATTGAAGGGATTCTTATTTTGGAATTTTTTTTAAAAGAGAAACTATCATTTTCAGAAAATTTCTGGTGGAGTCGAACTTGGACATTTAACAAAATTCTTGGGTATATAGGAATTTGAAGAAAGTTTATGGAATGAAACATGAAGAGAAAGAAATGGGTTGAAAGACTTAACATTCAAGCTTCGTCAATTTATTTGGTTCCTCATACAATTCTGTGGAAATTTTACGTTTTTGGGAGAACTCGTTTTTTTTATTTTTCAAAATCAACCCTTTAGAAGATTTTAAGATAGAAAAAATATTGACTAAGGGAAATCTTAAGTAATACAAATTCTGACTTGAAGCACTTTTAAGTAAGAAAATATTTGTCTGAAGTAATTTTTCAATGTCTAAGCATTGACATCTGACTAATCGCCCGTCCGAAATTAAATCCTGGGGAGGCTTGAGTTATGAGCTTTTGAATTACGACACTAGCTTTCTACCTTCCTTGGAAACAGTGGACTAAATCAGGGTCTGCTTATTTCCCTTGTAGTGGTTCACGACTGATCTCTTAAATCTTGAATGAACGGCAAAGTTCAAACGCTCTGTCCCATTGAGTCACCAGTTTTAGATTTTTGTCATCTTAGACAGTTTAAGTTCGCTCAGAAAACTATGCTTTTGCAAGCTTGAGTTTGCGTTCAAAGTTCAAAACCAGAATTTAGTTTAATCTACCAAGCAAAGGGATTTCATGTCATGAGGTTTTCCAGCAAAGCAGTAGACCCGTGAAAACAGTCGCACAAGATAGTCATTTTCCGGTAGAAGAAGGGAGATTCCAAAGTTAATTTCTTGGGGAAAGCGTAAAAACACTCTTCGTTCACTGGAGAGAGCGTAAAAACACTCTTCTTTCACTGGATAGAGCGTAAAAACACTCTACTTTCATGTTTTAATTTAAACCTCGAGGAATCAGTATCTAACTATGAAAAGGAAGTTCTAAAGATTTAGGGGCATTTACACTAAAATCCTACAATGACTTTATTTGAAATAGTGAAGAATCGGCCTCAGAGACTAAAATACATCTGAAGATTTTAGACACATTTCTGTTCAAAAGTAAAGTCGAATGGAAAAAAAAGAGCAATTAAATCGATAGGAAAAGATTGATAGGTTGAATCAGAAAAAAAAAAAAACTAAGAAAAAAAAAAGAAGTTTCATAAAAATAAACCGAAGTTTTAAGAATCATACAACACTGAATAGAAGGAAAAACATAATAAGTAAAATACGGGGAATACGATATTTTCACTATGAGAGTTTGGAAACATCTGCTTTTCTTACGAATTAGTAAAACGTGAAATAAAAATGTTTAGAGGAAGTATGGACTTAGTCGCAATGTCTCCAGAATGAAAGCTTTTTCTGCTGAGACAATGAATAAAAAATACGATAATGAAAACCTAATTGAAACGAAAGAAAAGGTCAATGAAACTAAACGTCTAAAGAAAAATGCGGCAGGCACAGAAGTTAAAAATGATGGTACCGATACGGGAGAACTGGACATTTAGTTGAAGAAATATACGCGAAGTTTTGAAACATCTCAATTTAAAGCGAACTAAATGAGGGAAAGGAATGAGATTGGGGAAGTTCTTATTAACTTTGGTGAGGTGAGGAAACAATAAAAATTTAGTTATACATGAAATAAAGTAAAAAAAAAAAAAATAGCTCGTTTAAGAATATGGTTTTTGGTGAAAGTAGTAAATTTTAGTTGAAATGTCATGACCAGCATTTCGAAAAGAAATAGATTGAGTCGATATGTATGGAAAAGAAGTAAGAATTTCTTTATTTTCGCTATGGGGGTGGGGAATAACTGCTTTTCTGATGAGTTAGTAAAACGTTAAAAAAATAATGTTTATGGGATGAACGGAATCACTAGCTTTGCCTCTAGAATGAATGTTTTTTTCGGACGAGACAGAAAAATATACAGCCCAAAGAATACAAATTTTATCGTAAGAAAAAAGGTTTTAGATTGTATGTCTTGACAATGAATGCTTTCTTATTGGGACAGTCCACGAAAAGTATAGCAAACTAGGGAAGAATAAAAAAATGCATATTGATTACATGTAAAGCTTTGAGGAATATTTTTAAGCAAGTTTGAAAATATGCTATATAAGGAAACAAAAATCTGATGGCTTGCTACATCTAAAATAATCGTTTTGTTGAAATGAAATGGAAAAAAAAAGAGTCCAAGTAAATGGAGTCACAAGTTTGACCAAGTAAGAAAACAATTACTGACACACTAAAAAGTTTTATGAAATTTCAAAAAAAAAAAAAAAAAAAGATGAAGTAAAATAGTGAAATTGGGAAGCTATAATGATATGCGAAATAAAGTAAGAAAATATTGTTTCATCAGAATTTTAGCTGTGAAAGACCTGTAGAGTTCTTGAACACACGAAAAAATTACGAGAAAATAATATTGCAAAGGCGAAAGACTCAGAATTAGCATGAAGTCATTAAACAAAAAAAAAAAAAAAAATGACGAAGTAAAATAATTACTGCGAACTGGAACGAAATCGTTTCTAAAGAAGCATTTCCTCGTCTCATGATCTGTAATAAAATTGAATAAAGGAAAAAGAAAAGTTCCCCAGAAAATTCATTACATCTACACGAAAAAACTCCCTCAAAACATACAAAAAATATAAAAAATTCATGATGAAATAACGTAAAAGTTATAAAAAAGAAAAGAGCTGGAATACATAGTACATGAAAATACGACTAGAAAAAAAAATATTGGAAGGGCGAAAGACTCAGATTAACATGTCTACGTTTCCGCTTGATTTCCCAAAAAATATGTCAAAGTCCAATAGTTACTGCGAACAGGAACGAAATCGTTTCTAAAGAAGCATTTCCTCGTTTCATAGTCAGAAATAAAATTAAATGTAGGAAAAAGAAAAGTTCCCAAGAAAATTCATTACATCTACACGAAAAAACTCCCTCAAAACATGCAAAAAATATATAAAAAACACATGAAGAAATAACGTAAAAGTAATTAAAAAAAATAGAGTGAATACGTAGTACACGAGATTACCTGACCAATTTTTGAAACCAAATCATCGTGAGTTAGGACCTTGCTAAGACCATCAGAGCGTTATTATTCCATTGGAAAGAAAATTCCCCAGCATCATTACGTAAAAATTTCCTCCGAGAAAAAATAACATCGGAGAGGAGGAAAAATCCCGCTTGAAAACCATTGGAATAAATACAAAAAATCCCAATGGACCCCACTCGGTTGTTGCCATCCCTCAAAATCAAAGATCCATCGAAAGTTCCAAGAAGCACCACCAGGGGCAGCACATCGAGTTGACATCCCTTTTCCCACCGGTCGTTACCATCCCTCAAATCAAAGATCCATTGAAAGTTCCAAGAAGCACCGCTAGGGGGCAGCACATCGAGTTGACATCCCCCTATATCCACCCCCTTTCCCATTCGGTCGTTGCCATCCCTTAAAAAACAAAGATCCATCGAAAGTTCCAAGAAGCACCGCTATGGGGCAGCACATCGAGTTGACATCCCCCTATATCCACCCCCATTCCCTCTCGGTTGTTGCCATCCCTCAAAAACAAAGTTCCATTGAAAGTTCCAAGAAGCACCGCTAGGGGACAGCACATCGAGTTGACATCCCCCTATATCCACCCCATTCCCTCTCGGTCGTTGCCATCCCTCAAAAACAAAGTTCCATTGAAAGTTCCAAGAAGCACCACTAGGGGACAGCACATTGAGTTGACATCCCCCTATATCCACCCTCTTTCCCACTCGGTCGTTGCCATCCCTCAAAAACAAAGATTCATTGAAAGTTCCAAGAAGCACCGCTAGAGGGCAGCACATCATGGGGGCGATCGCGTGACAAAAATTCTGACTCGGGGGCAGCACATCGAGTTGACATCCCCTTATATCCACCCCCTTTCCCTCTCGGTCGTTGCCATCCCTCAAAAGTTCCATTGAAAGTTCCAAGAAGCACCGCTAGAGGGCAGCACATCATTGGGACGATCACGTGATAAAAATTCTGACTCGGGGGCAGCTGAGGCAGCCTTGGGACAGCCTCGTGGGCAGCTAATGTTAAGTCTATGGAGGGCTGTCCCTGTGCCAGAACCTGCCCTTTTTCTCTACTTTCATCTATCTCTCGTCACATCGCTCTACGATCCTCTATTGGGAACCTCAACGAACTATAGGGGGCGCTGCGCAAACGTAAACAAACTTCTCTAGTACGGGTAACGTCGCACGTGTTTCCATAAAGTCGAATGTTAGAATGGCTGGTTTGTCGCTTTCAATCCTTGAAATAATGAAATTTGTGGACGCTTCCAAATATTCAAGATGCATTAAAGAAGGGGAAGTGATTGTTAATGTAGGCCATATAATTTCTTGTGGAATTAAGAAGGAAGATGGAAGGGAAATTCTCATAGTTTCGCACTGCATTCAGTCCACGGCAATAACGTCGTCGCCTCACTCCATCAACGGTGTTTTAGATACAAGTAACAGTGAAATTTCTGTAAAGTCATTCGAGTGCTCTTGTAAAGCGGGCAGAAGTGGAACGTGTAAGCACTGTGTAGCAGTAATGCTTTACTGTAACAGGTAATTTTTATTTTTACATTTTCATGCAAGTGATATAGTAATACCGACAGGGGTGTTCTAATCCGGATTACTATTAAAAGCTGACATTTCGTTTCACTTGACGTTTCCCAGGACCCATTTTCAATACTGTCAACAATAACATTTGTAAATTTTTAACATTCTGTTCCTAAAAGTGTTTGTGAATTGGTAATTGCTGATCATCATTGGGTTCTGCGTTTTTGAACTGATGACTGTTGACAGAACATTGCGAATCTTGTTCCATAATGAAGTTTAAATTTGTATAGATAACAGCAATTATTTGTTTTCAAGATTATGTAGAAATGCGGATTTTTTAATTACTACTATGCAATAAAAACATGCTGCCTTGTTTATTATTCATTAAAAGACGTTACTAGGTTAGTAGCATTTCACTGGAAGGATTTCAAACGCAAGGCACAAACGTTTATACTGATTTGTGAAAAACATAGCCGAAACCTTGGGAACGACATTGCGGGACACAACAATATGATTTGTTCTTCTTCACGGAATTCTCCATTATACAACTCTCTAATTCCAGAATGAATGCAAAAATACACCAAACTACGACAACTGAACGTAATGAGCGATTTACCAACAGCCAAGCATTGAGCCAAAAACGTTACCCGTACTACAGTAATTCTTCCTTTTGCCGCTAGAGGGAGAGCGGACCGCTGAGATTGCCAATCCACGTCTGTCCCTTGCTGCTACTCGAACTCAACTGACTCGCACCTTGCCCGCTGATTCCAAGGTCACTTGACCTTCTGAGGGTTCATCTAATCCCCCAAGGTGAATGTCACGTCGCTTCCTTCTTAGGAACTGACCGCAACGACCCTTACTATACCCCGATATCCCCTGGGGCCTAAGTATCGTCACAAGGCTTGGGATTGCCTCCCGCTATCCCCTGGGGTTATCTATGCACGTGCATGTTGGACTAAATTTATTTTTAAATAATTTTATTTCCAACATTCCTCCCTTACCAGATGTAATCTTTATGGGGGGCCAAAAGGAATGCTGGTGGGAAAGACTACACGCACGGATAGACTACTCCATCCTTACCTAGTAATCCTCTATCTTTTTCCTCATGTGCACTTATATATACATATAGCAATGAAATTATATAAAATATTCATAATCACACATATACACAATACACTTTTCAAACACAAAAATTAATTAACTGTTACGGTCCTGCACCCACAATACATATCTAAAAATATCAATTCAGTGATACTGCTGGCATCTGAAGCTTACATGCACGTGTCGTTTAGTACACTTTGAGCTGTTGCTGACCAAGTATCAGTAACACATTTAACTGCCAAACGCTTTTCCGTTTGCTTGTTTGTTTTTATATTCAATTTTTTTTTATTGTCGTTGTCCACGTCCACCGATTCTTGAGTTTTATTGTTTGACTTAATTTTTTTTTTTTGTCCGGTGGAAAGTAAGACAAGGTGAAATTGTTCGATTTACGTTCACTTCTGCGATTCACACACAATTCACACAAAAAGTTATCAGACATCAAAGCAATATCACTGGCAGTTCGCAATATTTGGAGAACATTGTCACCTGATTTGAGCTTTTTATATGCTGGTAATAAAATTAGCTGTAGAACACTTAGCTCTGTACGTATATGTTTATCTAGGTATTATTCGTCCACAGTCACCTATAACATGGGTTATTCACCAAGGTCTCTTTGACCCTGGAACACAATAACAGCAAAATCATTTCACCTGTGTTTTGTTCATCTCGGCATGCGCCCTCATGGACACTGTCCTTTGTGCTTTTAAACACCACACCGCTTATCAGGCATACCGTTTTCACCACACCGTTCATCGGCCATACCGTTTTCACTACCTGTTGACCACACAGCACAACAAAGTCATCGCTGTCAATGTAGCACTTTATTTAGTCTGTAGGTCATCCACATGAAAAAATGTGTTGCATTCACAGTAATTACGACCGTCCTTGGATACACCAGCACGCTTACATTACGCATGCCACGTGCGATCCGTTGATTATTTTCAAAAGCTTGCATGATTACTTGAATATCCTCCTGTTGTTTGAGTTTGGTAAAAGAAAACGGTGTTTCAATCACTGCTGCACTCTAGTTCCCGTAGGAAGCATAGTTTGCCGCCCCGGTGGCGCAGTGGTCTAAGCGATGGCCTCTGATCATTCGTCCGAACGGGGTCCGGGTTCGAATCCCGGTGAGGCATGGATGTTGTGTTTGTCTTACGGCACTGGTTCTCTCCCTTCCCTGGAACCAGTGACCCTAAATTAGGGACGGGCGACTGCTTATAGCCCATTGAGTTGCTCACTGTGGTCGTTAAAACCTCCAATATAAAAAAAAAAAAAAGGAAGCATAGTTCTTTTGTTCACCAACGCATGGTTCTTTTTGTTCACCAACACGTGGTACTTTTTGTTCACCAACACATGGTTCTTTTCGTTCACCAACACGTGGTTCTTGTTGTTCACCACCTCATGAAACACACTGACTTCACTCACACTTTAATTTTTTAAAATTTTTTTTTTTATAACCTTCTCTCTTCCCCTGATTACGCAATGTACCGCTCTGTCACTATCCAGACTAGACGCGGCAGTGTGATCCGTCCATCGAAACAAAGTCAATTACCTAGTGGTTTAATTTTCATTAACCCTTATTTACATTTATTATTATTATTATTATTATTATTTTCAGAATAGTTGCATATCTGATATCTTAGATTTACACTACTCTTTCCTTCCCAAGCAAAGATAGATCCGCTCAACCCAGTTAATCATTACCTTCACGCTGCACCTAAACATTATTAACATTAATAATTAAAATTACACTTGACAATATCACTATTAAATTTTTATTTGACGAATTTTTCGTGCATACACCTCCACATGAGATAACCATGTGTTCCTGGGGGGGATATTCTGATATAACATAACGTTATTTAACCAGTTAAGAAATTTCTTTTTTTTTTCACACACCTTTCTATGCGCTAACCACACACAGACTTGAAACATACTTGAAATACGGAATGGAAAATAATAATACCCGAACTCGAGAAAATGTTATACATATATATTACACAAAACACTAGTGAATTTCCCACCTTTTGCTTTAATATTAAGAGATATATGCTAATCCTATAACAAAACATTCTGACTTACTAACTTCCGTTTAAAATGCCTTCTAACTACAACAATGAATTACTAAATCTATCAAATAAATTTAATAAAGATCCGAATTAGATTTGCTACTGGAATTGGGGCTGGGGGGGAGGGGTGTAAATGAAATAAACAGCAGCTCTTCTATTGCTTTGCACCTTTCTGTCTCGAACAAGATTTGCTTGGCTGCTTTAACTTAAAAGGATCTTTATCGTCCTGTACTCCTAATAACTGTGAAAGATCAAATGGCGATTCTGCAGTTTGTTCTTCACATTTTTCGTTAAGTGGATTATGAGGATTTGCGAACGACTGTGAGGAAGAACAAACTGGATTCGTTACCGACTTCTTCTCTTTACTGTTCTTCACAATCTGGGGGATTCTAAGTTGTCTTTTTCATTTTTACGTTGCTTATGTACAATTTCTGTAGTGGATTCAGCTGTTGAGATTTTATCTACGCTTGCTTTGCTCTTACTGCGGGAATCAACTATTGTCAAAACCTGGACCTTCTCTTGAGCCTCTTCATTTTGAGTAACACGTGGCTTTGGGGAACTTTGAGCACGCTGGTGTCTATTATACTTATTGTAAAAATGCCTACCCTGACTAAGTCTTGAGGGAAATGGATTTCTGTAATTATTTTTCCCTCTGCAAAATCTCACTTTGTGGCCTATAGCTCCACATCCAAAACAACGGAGGTTGTCATAAGCCTGACGTTGTTTCTGATGTGTTACGTAATGTGGTCTAGCATTCCTATTTGTTTGATCAAAATGCTTATTCTGCTCTAACGGAAAACTTCTATGTCTCTAGATGTGGAACGTATTGACAACTGCAGTGTTTACATTTCCCTGATTGTTATTCCTGTTTTGTCTCTGGTACAAATTTCCGCGAGGATTAAAATGACCCGCTCCATTTGTGTCCCGCGCTCCGTAACCTGAAGATTGGGGGACACGAAACGAGGCTCTATCTCCCTGTCTTTGGTTTCCAAGATTATTTGATTGCTGATTACATCTGCTAACTGGGTGTCCTAATGCACCACATCCGAAACATCTAACATTAACAAAATTTCGCCTAGCCTTATAGCTGGAACTCTCATAATTTTGACTTTCATTAATTTTTGATAGCAATTTTGATAGCTCATTCTCGGCTTTCATTAATCTTTCACTCATTTGTTGTGATTCTTCTCGTAAGGTACAGATAAGTGCATTTTGCTGCACGATGTATTGCTGAAACATGGGACAAAGTTCTGAAATACCATTAGCATCGCCTGGGGCGCTTTCTCGAGGGATTTGATCTGCATCATCGGCAGAATTGACACTCTTTGTGATGATATGTCGATTTGACTCAGCAAGCAGTGCATCTTGTACTGCTTGATCGAAATTTTCAGGCCCTTTCGAAAGTACCTCTGTTTGAATACTTCTTTTTACACCTGCTAAAAATTGTGATAACATAATTGAATCAACCAGTGCCTTAACCTGCTCATCCCCTGAGACCGGTGCGCCTAGATAAGAATGCGCTGATCCTCTTAGACGTGATTCATACTGGGCGACCGACTCTTCTGGTCTTTGATTGCAAGAATTAAAATTTTGTATTGCCACTACTAGAGGTTGGTTATTGGCAAACCTTTTTATCACTGCTGATTTAAACATCTTGTAATCATCAAGCTGTCTAACATGGGGAGATTCACTCAAAAATCCTAAAGCTGCTTGCGTCATGCGAGCTTTTGCTACAAAATTTTTAACTTTTTCTGACCAATTAGTGACTGATTCTAATCCCTCTATTGCTTCGAACAAGTAATTAGCTGAAATAAGCTTATCGTTTCCAGAGAATTCGGGAATCAGGGGAAGTACTGATGCAATAAATTGCAACTCCTGCATGGAATCTTGAACGGAGGAGCCTGACATTTTTAATAGAAGTTTAATACCTAAGTTATACACTAATACCAATTAAAATAATACCTTTATCCTTACAACATGCAATTGCGCCTTAACCTAACTCTTAGTAATGAAGCTGTCAAAATAACACCTTAAGAAAACTATTGCATGATGCTTACAACAAAAGAAAATAATAAACTTCTACACATGAAGAAAAGAAAACCCATTCAATCCGTACTGCGACGGGGAAAAATACGTGACAGCACGAATGGCTCAAAAGTCACGGCACCAATGTTATAAACAATTATTTTAACGTTATAATCATATGTTATAAACAAATATTAACTCGTACCAATTCACCATAGTTATATACTTTATGAAACAATTCACCATAAATCTTCAAACGTTAATCTGGACCACCGTTACATTCTAATACGGAACACGTGTTAAAGTTATGAACAATGGCACACGTGTTAATGCTATTCACTGGAACACGTGTTACTGTCATCAATGTTAAATACAAGGTGTTAATTTTATTGTTATATTTATTATTATGAACAAATTATAGGTGCATCAATTACAGATCATTTACCGATTAAATTTAATTTATCGTGCCTTTTTATAACTATGGGACTTTTGTTCTACAGTGATCGTATATGGACAAAAACGTGCCCCTTATATGTACTGGCATATAATAAAGCGCGGCGTTGTGATTCACCTTTATCCCGTCACTGGAATGGTGGGGAGTAAAGGTGCCGCTCGTGAAAGAAATGAGAAACATAAACACATATATTAGTTTACACATACCTTAACTTATGTCTTGTGTGTTTATAAGGAAAACAAACAGGAATCTTATGTGGAAGTAATCAAAATGGTTTAATACGTGAGAATTAGGAACATTCAGTTACCACGTGAGGGTGCAGCCGTTAACAATACCTTACACATAACATTTATTATTATTACGATTTTGCTGTATAACGTCTCCGATCATTTCTGCATACATATATATATATATATATATATATACTATAAAGATACCTAAGCAAAAAAATACATATATAATTTTGACTCACACCTAGTACAACATAGAAAAGGTTATGTATCTACCTGCGTGAGTAAAAGGAGAAAAGAAAAAAAAAGAAAATAAAACAACTGAATGTAGAAGGTGTCGAGAATACTGAGCCTTGGCTTTATCAAGGACCAGCAAAAACTCTGCATTTTCTCACTTCCACAAAGACCTAGTTGGAAATGGGTTTCTGCAAGGCCATAGATGCAAGTAACATTCCCACCTAAAATAGTTTAAAAAATATATATATAAGTCATGTCCTCCGTAGAGTAGCATGACCTAGCACTAGTTAACAATTTCGCTTGCATCCATTAACCTTCATGGCCCGACCCATGCTCTTCATCTGTTACTATTAAACAGAGAGAAGAAGATTAAAGAGAACTCAAGCTGTGAGAGTGACATAATAAATAGAAATGATTTTCAGCTATAACGAAATTCCAAGTTCGTTTGAGAGAGAATTTAAACCTGAAAAACAAATTTTACATTGCAATTAAAAAAGGAAATGTTAATTTATAACGAACAGATTTTTGAAAGAAAACTTGAGTCTAAAACCCCCTACTCTACAACTTATGACAGCACGAAAACGAGAATAAGTTAAAGATAATAATTAACTAAAGAAAACTTTGTGAAAGTTATATACCTTAAACAGTTAGTTGCAATATGTACAAAGTATTTCAGCAGTGCTTTAAGTGCATAATTAATTAGTTATTAAGAACTTAACTACTTTGAAAAAACAGCGCATAGACAGCGCATAGAAAAGGAACAAGCTTAGCCATCTTCTGTTCCTAGGTACCACAAAAGACGCTCAAAGTTACAAAGAAAAGTAAGAGTTAAAACCCGCATAAATGTTAACAGACAAACCAATGCTTAAAAGCTGAAAAGCTAAAAAACGACAGAGAAAGGTACATGAAGTACAAACATTGAACTTATAAAACCTAGAACCCAAAAACAAGGAAGAGAGCTTACCTCTTGAGTTACAAAAACTTTTCTCCTCACAAGAGGAGAACATGGCTGACCTCTTCCGCCACTCCCTTCAGTTTTGCTCTTAAGTATATATATATATATATATATATATATAAGTGCAATGCTGAGTGATTTATTTTACTTTTAGTTCATTTTCTTCTATGCTTTACTTAAAGGTTTGAACTAGCTAACTGGGTTTTCATTGTTTGATCATGACCATCACACACGCCACGTGCTCTAAATAGGGTTATGAATAAATTTAAGCAAGTACATGCAATAACAGGGAAAAGAAAAATAGCTTATCTGGTATCTCCATATGTCTCTCAGGTTTCCAACCCTAATCGTTATCCAATTGTCAGCGCTGGCAGTACTTCATCTATCTCTGGTCACATCGCTCTACGATCCTCTATCCACGTCTGTCCCTTGCTGCTACTCGAACTCAACTGACTCGCACCTTGCCCGCTGATTCCAAGGTCACTTGACCTTCTGAGGGGTTCATCTAATCCCCCAAGGTGAATGTCACGTCGCTTCCTTCTTAGGATCTGACCGCAACGACCCTTACTATCCCCCGATATCCCCTGGGGCCTAAGTATCGTCACAAGGCTTGGGATTGCATCCCGCTATCCCCTGGGGCTATCTATGCACGTGCATGCTGGACTAAATTTATTTTAAATAATTTTATTTCCAACACAAACAATAGTTACCTTTCTTACACTTTCAGGTGTATCTACTCATCAAACGCAAACAACGCAACCAATACAATAGTAACTTTTGGGAGTTACCAAATTCAGTGGTGCATTTTATTTTATTTTTCTATTTTGTTTCATGGCCTTATTCAAAATTTCAGTTTTGTTTCGAAATGCATCCACCTATCTCCCAAATTTCCAAGTTTCCATAATTTCCATATAAGTTTCAATATTAGCATAAAATAAGACTCTTTTGTAAATAACCTTTTCAAAATAATTTTCGCCATAACATTTTACAAAATTTTCGTAAAATCTACAGTTTTCAATTTAGAACCACCAAACTTGGTATACTATCTCATGGTGCTCAAAGTTAAACCGTAGACCGTTTTTGGAAGTGGTCGGGGTCAAGGGGGCCCTATATGAAATTTTCGTAAAATCTACAGTTTTTAATTTAGAACCACCAAATTTGGTTATCTCATGGTACTCCGAGTTAGCCCCTAGACGGTTTTGGGAAGGGGTCGTCGGGGCCCGTTATCAAGGGGGCCCATACAAAATTTCCGTAAAATCTACAGTTTTCAATTTAGAACCGCCAAATTTTATATACTATCTCATGGTATCCTAACTTACACAGTAGACGGTTTTGGGAAGAGGTTGGAGCCTTGTATTGGTCGGAGCCCGGGGTCACGGGGCGTCCACCCAAAATTTTTCGTACAATCTACAGTTTTCAGTTTAGAACCACCGAATTTGGTATACTATATCATGGTACTCTGAGCTAGACCGTAGACGGTTTTTGGAAGGGGTCGGGCCCGGCGTGAAAGGGGACCATACAAAATTTTCGTAAAAAGTTCCATTTTGTACTTTTAAGAACTTCAACGCAATTTAGCAATCCAATATCCGATGTACGGTCTAAGTTGGAGACCGTAGATAACAATAAAGTGAGAAAATGTCCATTTAATGGTGTATTAAAAACACAAATGAGTAAACGTTAGTTTTCACCACCAACGGGCTGCTTCATCAGGCAGAAATACAATGTAATGTAAATAGAGAGTTCCAGATATTCAAAATGGTAAACAAAAGGATGATCAATGCCAATGTCAAGTCGCATGCACTCGACGTGTCATAGGTACATTGCATTTCGGTGTCGCTGGATTCTCAGAAGCGCACGCCAGATGCACGGCTGTTCTATAGATGTCTTTTCGAAGGTAAATATTTCCACTCCTTTTCCTTTCTTTTTTGTTTCGTATAAGTAAATTAAGTAAATCAATTTTTTTTTCACAATTTCAGCCATCCCGGCTCCTATTTTTTTCAGAAATATTACTGCATCAGCCAGACACTGGCATTGGCGGGCATTAATTTGGAAGAACCCTGCTTTTCACACGGACAGCTTAACGTTGCGTGCTCAAGGGTTGGCAATCCTAAAACTCTTTACATTTTTGCTCCCAATTGATAAACTAAAAGTAGAGTTTATCAAAAAGCAATAACCTAAATGAATTAAAATAAATGTACTGGAAAATTACAGGAATACCTTTCTAATTCATTAACTTTCACCAGGTGAGCTTGGTGTTTCCACGAATAGTAATATTTACCAGGGAAATACCGGGTACCCCTGCTAGTTTGAGATATAAATTACCTCGGTTTTGCAGATTTTTCTCAGCTACGTAAGTTATGTTTTTAATTTCGTCTTTGTTAATCGCGGGGAACCTGGGCAGTTTCAACAATTTTTAATCACCTGTACTCATGTTCATAACGTTTACATGGCAAGACATGTTAATGCTTTTAAACGTACATAAAATGCCTAAGTGATTGGTCCAAAAATTACGTATTTTTTAAGTCCATTGTGTTTTTCCTTCATACTGGCCCCCATTTATTCCTTCATATTGGACCTGGCCACGCATATCATGAAAGCTGAAATCTTCAAAATTAAAAAAAAAAATTGAAAATAAAATGTTAGTCCTTTGCACGTAGTATCCGTTAGTAAACAAAAGAATAAATCATTTTGCTCTAATTTTAAGTCGTTTTCTATTGAATTATATAATGAATTAAATTTCTACAAAAAAATCAACGTGCCACGTAGCATTTCCTATTTTCACAATAAAACGTTTTTATAGCTTATGCCATGTCTCTGCTATTAATTTATTAAACGTAAAATTTTATTTGTGATTCTTGCCTAACCTTGGAATTTGGCTACTTGGCACGTCTCTGATTCTCGCTATGATGTCACAGCTTTCATGAACCGTTCTTTGCAGAAGCTTAGAATACTAATTTTGAACAAAGGAATGACCCAGCCCTTCTTTTTCTATAGCCCTGGTCTGTCGCCACCTTTACGAAAGCTCAGGGATGTAATAGAAAAGATAAGCAGACAATGTATTGAAGAAAGAATAAGATGTCTCCCTTCAGCCAAGGACTAGCGGGAAACACCCCAGAGACATCACTGCCCACGTACAACACCCAGGGTGCTGCGGGGTACTGCAAGTTTTAACCAAGGAGGTTAGAAGTGAGAGTAGGTGGCAACAGCCCCTCTCCCTGTGCTTCTGGAGTGACGCCACTTTTTATCAGCTGACTACGCCAATGCGCCCAACCTGAGAATCTCCTGTATATCTCTATGGGGAAATTGTGATTTTGAGCGGGGTTTTCGGACCCTTACTCTACCCATACAGGCATGAAAAAAATTGAGGTTGAAATATTCATTCCCATAATAAAAAAAAATCTGAAAAAAACAGGAAAATATGTGTTGGTATTTCTTTAAAAAATTGAACAAAACAATGACTTTTTGAGCGGAAGTGCATAGTGCGCATGGTTACTTACTGCCCATGTGCAAGTAACCATGCATACTGCCCATGTGCAAGTAACCATGTTTAAAATATAACCAAAAGCCTAATGTTAAGAAATAAGAAGTCCGAAATATTCCTTCTTTCCATCCTTGGTTTGCACGCGCTAAACAAAACTGCTTAAGCCACGGGAAGTGACGTCACGTTCCCGAACTCCCATAGCGCAGACTCCCACCACCTCAGAGAGAGAGTGCAGAAACAGCTGTTCTGTTTTGGCTTCACTCAAAACGGGTCCCTTCACATCCTCTTCTTCCAACCTCCTTGGTTTTAACCACAGGAGAAACCTCGCAATGCGCTTTGTTGAGATGTATGATAGAGATAAGCAACAAACTGCGACCGAAAAATTATCTTACAATGAAAGCTATTACCTCCCACCCAGAGCTGCCTCCCACCTATCTAATGACCTTCCTTTACTTACACTCCTACGGAAAGGTGAGAGGGGAGCAGGTTATTGAATTCATTAACCTTGGACCGAACCCCAATCCTCGGAGCGGGGAAAATTCAGGTGATGTAAGAGCACTATACTCGGGGCAAACTTAACCTGTCATTGGAAGGAAAGCTACAGAGTGTATACTTCCACTGCATAAAATAGTTCCGGTCTAAAAGCTCGTACTACATCTTCAACTAGCACTTAAAAAGGACACAGATGTTCAATACGTTGTGTGTGTGTGCATTTAAAATATTCAAATCTCAGTTTCAGCGGCATTTCTAAAAAATACAGATATTCGTGTTTTGGTGACGTCACTGATGGTTCTCTGTCACAGCATTCTTGTTTGGGTCAGAGTTAAGCTGTCAACCCAGGGGATATTTATTGCTGTGGGAGATGGGGGTCATTAGCGGAAGGATGAGGGCGAAAAAAGTGTTTCCGAGGGCATTTCGCGTTTCTCCCCCTGGTTTCTCCTTCTTGATTGTTGTTTTAAAACACTCTTCTGTCTTTTCGGTTTTTTCGAATGGCATCTGCCGGTCACTCGAGTGTATTTCAGCCGCATAAAACTGGGAAACCATTACGAAGCTCTGCTAAGGTGATCGTTATGAATGTTTTCACTAAATTGATGGAAAAACACTCGCCGAATAAATCGGAAAATGAAATAACAGTTCTTACGGCAGAACTCACTGGTTTTCAAGTCGCACCGTTGCGAGAATGAAGGTTGAATTTAGTATTGAAGTACCTCAGATCCATCGGAAACTTATTTCTTCAAATTAAAATACAATTCTCGCTTGGCTTACATAGAACGTTTTCTCGAAATTAGTTTGGAGTTCCCAATTCAGTTCTCAATATAGGCCAAGGAACAGCTATCTTTTCCTTTTGAACTTTTGTGCGCAGTTGCCTTAAACGCGTATGAACCGGCATGAAAATTCAGACAAATGAAAGAGTTCCTTCCACTGCCACACATAAATCGGAAACTTGGAGAATTGCCACACATTCAAAGTGTTCCTCGGAGGAACAGCAATTTGTGCCCGGCCCATCAATGAAAAACATGTGACAATTTTCCAAGTTGCTGAAAGATGTGTGGCAGTTTACAGTGAACCCTAAAATATCATTAATCACAGAGACCGGCTCTTGTCCAGTACTTATGGCAACACAGGGTAGTTAAAAATGCATACACATTTAACGGGTGTCTGTTATAAAAAGAAAATCTAATCAAGGCAAAATTTTGGAAAGAACGAAATTTTACGCATAACTGATGACATGTTAAAAATACTTTTAATTAAATCCCGCAGTTGGTAATCTTCAAGCAGTAAGTATAAATAAATGAAATATATAATAAAAAAAATAGAAAAATATGTGAAAACAAAATTAGGCCACTTAAGACTTCTTCCCGTGTTTAGCAAAGATAATTTCATTTTGAAAGAAAGAAAGAAACGTTACACGTTCTGTAACATCTCAAAAAAAAAAAAAGATAAATAGAGAGAGAGAAATAAACTGCTTATCTACCGGTGTGCAAAGCGCGCGGAGTGAGGAGGGGGTTAAAATAGAGGGGTTTGGTAAGGGATCACGGTGACAGACAGCCAGCCCTGAGGGCTTGTTTGAGAAGTTTTCCGAGTGAAGGTTAATCACACACCATCAGTGCGGAGTAATACTGGGAGTGAAAAGGTCACCGTAGCTTCGGCCTCATTGCCAGGATAGCTTTGCCCCGAGTATAGTCGTTTTGTAATCAGTTTGTTTCTCAGTTCCATGAGTAACAGAGGCTTTGAAGAAGTTCCAAGCACAACCATGTCGGAAATATGTACGTTTGTCGATACGCAAAAGGGAGGGGAAAAAAAACTGAGTTTAAATTGATTTCTTTTCCTTAAAGAAAGACAACGGTGTAATAAATTTTACTGGATATGCGATCAGAAGAGTAATGGCTGCAGAAGTAGAGCAATTACATCACTTGCAGGTGAAGAACATTATCTTATAAGCGCGTCCGAGCATAACCATGCTCCTGAAAGTGCTCGATCTAAAGTAGCCCAGAAGATTGCGGACATCAAAGAGAAGGCCAGAACCACCAACGATTTACCCCTGCGAATTATACAGGATGTAGCCTCCGAAATGTCTCTTGTGGCTCATCAGAGCATGCCGTCGAAAGAAGCACAGAGGAAATTGATAAAAAGAACTAGGAGGGTTGAAATGCCACCTGAACCTGCAACTGTGGAAATACTAAATATACCTGAGTTCTTAAAATACACTGAGGACGGGGAATTATTCCTATTAAAAGACTTCTATGAGAGCAATGAAAAAATTTTAATTTTTTCAACAGAAGCTAATCTCAAAATGTTGAGTGAAGCTGCATTTTTGGTGATGGATGGGACTTTTAAAACAGTGCCCAATATTTTTAAACAGCTGTATTCCATTCACGGTCCCGTGGGTCCTATGAACAACTGTAGAGTTTTGCCGTTAGTTTACGCTCTGGTGACTAGCAAATCGCAAACCAGTTACTTCTCATTCTTTGAAGAGCTAAAGACATTTGCCACTCAGAAAGATATTATTTTAGACCCACAGTGGGTGATCACTGATTTTGAGATGTCAGTCATCAATGCTGTAAGGGCCGCTTTTCCAGGTGCTAGACACCACGGATGCTTCTTTCATCTTGGGCAGTGGCCTAGGAACGGGGTGGTACAGGGGTACAATGTACCCCCCCAAATTTTGGAGAGGGGTACATTGATATCTACTGTACCCCCCAGATATGAACAAACACAAACCAATCATTCATAAAGAGTGAACTGTAAAATTTATATGCTACTTATTTCTTTTTTTATTCTATTTTTTTTTTCAAAGAAATATCACGGGTCATCTTTTTTTTTTTAATCCGAAGCTTGTAGTGGGAGGCTTTTCATCCACCAAAACCTGGCCAGCCATCTGGGAAACTCCAGCAAATTAGTTCTGCAGGGAAACGACGAGTGCGAGGTTTTTGTTAATAACTTCAAACAGCATATGGTAGGGCTAGGGCTTGATAAACATACTTGTGATCAGTGTTTCTTTTCTCTTAAAATTCCATGCATCTTGATCAGGTCGTCCTTTCTGCACTTTAAAAAAAAAAAATTAATGCACAAGTAGACATTTCAGCGCCCGCAGCCCCGGCACTAAAATTGTTTTCTGCCTTAAGATCTGTAGCAATACAACAAGTGCATTACGGATTTCACATACCACTCATAGAACTCCAATTCCTCGATATCTCCACCATCATTTAGCTTTGCACCAGACCAATGTGCTTTTTACATCAATTGTCAGCCTATGCATCGTTCAAAGTTTTTAATATATACTTCATAATGCTTCAATGGTACTATCTTCGCGGGTAGAGCAGTTTTTATCTTACTGCGGTTTTACTTTACTAACGTAAACAAAAATGATAAGAAATTTAATTCGTTCTTGTAAAGAGTTATATAACATTTCCTGAGAAATCCCTCTTTTCCAAACCCTGCTGACAGAAATTCATCCTAATGTTGACTTGTCCCTGCTCAATATTTTAATGAAAAAAAAAGTACAAAAATTAACAAGAGAGAACACAAAAAAACCACACTTCTCCATTCATTTTCTGATAAGAAATGAATAATGTGAACTTTTTGTCAGTAATAAAAATAATAATGGTAATAATTAATAATAATGTGATGATAACAATGTTCATTCGGATGAATTCTTGATCAGTATACGTATTTTATAAAAACTCTACTATACTACCCCCCTCCCAAATAAATTCGGAGGGGTCATCTATATATTCGGAGGGGGTCATCTTAATCCTTGAGATGTAAGGTTCATGAGCTAGTACCCCCTAAGTCAAAAGCGTTCTTACGCCACTGATTTTGGGCAAAACATTTGGCGCAAAGTTCAGGCTACTCCTGGCCTGCAATCGAGATATTGTAGTAATGAAGAGTTCAGCTTGATAGTTCGACATCTTCCGGCGTTTGCTTTTCTTCCACCTGAAGATATTGCTAATGCCTTTAACAAGATAAAACTATTGTTTGATGACAAAACGAAAGGCTTAGTCAAATGGTTTGAAGACTACTATTACAACACGTAGCGGTGAAAAACGACGAAACGAGCCACTCTTCCCACCAACTCTGTGGTCAGTGAATTCAGGAGTGATCCCACGCACTCAGAACAAAGTTGAAGCGTGGCATCGACGACGGGAGCTTCTGATTGGGCGTGCCCATGTTTCGTGTTTTCGGTTAATAAAGGAACTGCGAAAGGAAGAAGCTTCTGTCCAAAGAGAAATAGAAACAATAATGCGCGGAGAAGCTCCGCTTAGAATTAAGAAAAGTTTGATTCGCCGCGAAGAAAGAATTCGAAGAATTGTAACTAGCCGAGAGGAACGCACGATTATTGAATTTTGTAGAGGCATAGCCTATAATTTAAATTTGTGAAGTTAAAAAAAAGGTGATATTAAAATATGATCACTCTAATAAAAGTTTTTGCATGTGCTGCACATGTTTGGCAAGGTAATTTACTCGTTACTTATTTTACGTAAATTACGGGTAATTTACTAGCAATTCACTTGGCGTAGAAAACCAGTATTTTTATGAAAACGTAAATAAATAATTTTCTTTCATGCATTAATAATCATAATAAGCTTTCTCTTTTTTTCAGGTTAAGGATTCCTGGGGGTGCGTGTGTGTTTGTTCATTTATTAGTTTTTTGAATATTTGTGACTGAAAGTGGGAACTATGATGGGTGTGGTGTGCCGGTTCAGAATGCGTGTAAGGCCTGGCGGAGGTGGGGTCACCGCTGGGTGGAGTGAAATGGGCCTTTGAGAGTTCTTCTCTTTGCTAGCATGTATCGGAGGTTCATGTGCTTTTGATTGTGGAACCGTGGTGTGTGTATGAGGGGTGTGACTGTATCACCTGCCGATCTGACCTCATGACTACAATATTCATGAGGGGAGGGGAGGCACTGTGTTTTCGGTGATTTGGGCAAAAATCAGCCAAAGTGCACTTACGGGTTCGCTGTAACTGGCTTCGTATACTGGTGGGAGGGTGTCATGCGAGTGCACATTATGGCACTTCTCTCACTTCAGTGTAAAATGCAAACTTATACGAAGACAAGAGTGGATGGACTAAATTTCCCTTTCTCAAGTAAAATACTCAGTTCTGTTGTTTCAGTTCTCAATTGTTGATATGTCAGGGCCTTATTAACAGAAAGGTGTGCTAACCCATATTGCTTTTGCCCCGCCCTTCCAAGAGGGCTCCGAAACCATTTCATTGTTTAGAATCTGTTTCATTTACCGCAATATTTTTTAACAGTTTTCTTTTCTTTCATATTTTTCCTTTTGTTTTGTTTGTCAGATAAAGATGTGCCTATTTTTAATTACACACCTTCCTTTTCTTAAAAAAAAAAATCCTTTTTTGAAAAATTTAAGTTAAATGATAGAAATAAAAATAAATAACACAAAATAACAACGAATAATATATTACATTTATTGTTTTAAATATTTCAACTAATAATAAAATAATTAATAAAATTAAGTAAATCTTGTAATGTATGGTATTAACTATTATAATTTATATGTATATACATACAGAATCTGTACCACCATTTCTGCACTGTTAAAAATTTCACAGTTAGATTACGGGCAACGGCCGGCAACTGGGGGCCCAGCCATTGCCCATAAAACTACGGCTTGGCCCGTTTGTGTGAAAGCCCATGAAATTACGGTCCGAACCCTAAATACTAAGCCCATAATTTGAAGAGCAACGCCCGTAAAAAATACAACTTGACCGTATTCATTTAAGCTGTAATTTGAAGGGCATTGCCCATAAAAAATATAAGTTTGACCGTATTCATTTAAGCTGTAATTTGAAGAGCATTTCCCATAAAAAAATAAGTTTGACCGTATTCATTTTAGCTGTAATTTGAAGGGCACTGCCCATAAAAAAATAAGTTTGACCGTATTGAGCCACGCCGTAATTCGAAGTGCTATACCCGAAAAAATAAGTTTGACCGTATTTACTTAAGCTGTAATTTGAAAGGCAATCCCTGTAAATATGAAGTTTGGCTATATTCAGTTAAGCCTCACGGCAAGTAGTCACCGACTTTTACATAAATGCATTTTTTGTGGAAGAGTGTGCAAGTAGTAAATGCATGTTTTTTGTGGAAGAGTGTGCAGGTAAATGCATGTTTTTTGTGGAAGAGTGTGTGAGTGTGAAATTGTTGGATACTTACATTATAACTGAATCAATTCAGTTCTAAATGTGAGTAATGATATTTTCATATCTTAAAATCACGTTTATTACAATATGATAAATAATGACATCAGTTACACACAGATTTGTTTAACATTAGGCTTTACGAACTCTGTACACACAGTTGGTTGAACAATACTTACGTTTCTTTTAGACATGTTTTAATTGGAGAATTATTTCTAAAGCACAGTTGGTTGAACAATACTTAGTTTCTTTTAGACATTTTAATTTGCACATACGTACTTATGTAGTATTTGCATGAATGAATACAAAGGGCAGTTATGTAGTAAAGATATGTACAGGCATATTCTTGCATTTATATGTTATGTCAATGACAAACAGAACTACGAACAGGCATCCGAGTACATTGCGTCTATAAGGGTATTCAATCCACAATGGTGTCAAAGTTGGTTTTTCATGTAGGTTTTGGCTAGTATTACATTTGACATAGGGTTGAATCATGCTTTTCCTGTTTTCACATTCACTGCCTTGTGTGCTGGTTCATTTTACATTCTACTGAGCACTGTGTTGTCAGTGTTCCCAGAACTTTTACTGTCTTGTTTCCTATCTCTAATTTTTGGATATTTACCTACTTTTCACATTTTTAGTAAAATTATGTCAAAAACTGGAAGTACTGCTTTTGAAAGATCACATTGCTTCCCCATAATTAAGGTATCAGAAAGAAAAAAAAAATACTTGAATGGAAATGAGCTTTTGAACTTGATAGGGCATAATTTCAAATCTCAGACCCCCACCCAAAGAAGAAACACTTGTTTAGACCATGATTCTAACTGAGTCATTGTAGAACATTAATGCATATCAATATTTCTAAAATATTAAATTTTCCTGTTTGGAATGTTTTAGAAATGACTTCAGTGATTAAACCTGTTCTTTCATTGTTGTGTTGCCACAAGGAAACCATTTTGGAGCACAATTTTTTTTTTGGAAAGCTATTAAATAGTTGTATTTATAATATCTTGGCAATACCTGAAGATACTGAAACAATTTTTATTGGTGTACAAATCAGGTGTTTAGTGACATAGGAAAAGAACACGGCAGAATCTTTAAATTTCTCAAAAAACAATTTCATCGTATCATTTTGTACCAATTTCAGCACTATCATCTTAAAACATGAAATACATGCTTTGCATATTGAACATTTTGAAATAGACCTTTAAAATAGGAATACAAAACGTGTAAAAAATGTTTCATATTTTTTAACTTAAAAAAAAAGTGGCTTCTGATTTATCTTAAAATATAAATTTTCCTGGGCATTCAGGTTTTACTACCTGGGTAGGTAAATAATTTATGTATATACCCAGCTGGGCATGTAACATTTCAGATATTTTCCAAGCCCTGCTTAAAGTGACACAGGTGAAAGATTTCACTCGCAGAAATTTAGAATGTAATCAATTTTTTTTTACATTTAACTTTAATTACTACATTTGCAAAGCACAGAAACTGTTCATGATATATTTTCACTGTCATTTTCTTGGCCAGCATTTACCAGATTCAGTAAAAAAAGAATAACAGTCGAAACTCGTTATAATGAAATTCAAGGGGGACAAAAAAAAATTGTAGCAACGTATTGTTCTTAAAACATTACAAATTTTTCATTAAAAAGTTAGTATGTACTACAGAAATTTTCATTACGCATAAGATTGCAATGCTGTAAAAGTGAAATAGTGCCCACAGAAACAAGCAAAGGTAATTTTTTTGTAATGGGAAGTTTTTGCTAAAGTAGTAATAATGAAATATATAAGCTTTAATTAATATGTATATATGAAATTATGTACTGTATATATTTTTACTTATACATATCAGGGCTTGAAAAATACCATGCCTGGGTCGTGTGAATCATTGACCTGGGCAGGTAAATAAATAATCTAGTTGCCCTAGGTGCCAGACTGGGCAACTAAATCTAAAAATGAAGTTCAGAATATAATTTTCTACTACAAGAAAAAAGACAGTCATCGCATGTCATGTTGCTTTTCACTGCTAATCACTGGAAGTTGTATTATTGTTACGCAGTGCGAAGGACAGAAGAATATCACTTCTTTAATTATATTATGCGTTAGGTCCATAAATTGGAAGCATATGTAATTTTGCTCCAAATGTTTAAAGTCAGCGACTGAATGCATGCCTCTGATGGAACTAGCCTCCTGTGTTTATTGACAAAGGGTTAAAACTTCATATTTTAATGTACTTCATATTTTTTCAGATATTTCATATTTTAAACGTGTTTTAAAGATTTTTATTGTACTATGGACCTGTGAGTCCAACACTGTGAAGAGAAACTGCGATAGGCATAATGCATTGCTCCAGTGAAGATGTGAAGCTTTGGTCCGTTAAAAGGAAGGTTCGTTGCTGTGTGGAAATGACGGGTACAAGAGAAAGAGGACTTACGTTATTGGCAGAAGAGCAATAAATGTTGTAGTGATACGCTACAGAAAATAGGTCCACAGCAGCCACCCTTTATTTTGTTGTATCCTGTACGTTGTTGGCAGGAAAAACCGGATAAAACCTCTTCGATTTGCAAAAGATACATATGAGTAAGATAGAAACTTGCGTGTGAACAAGCTATTAACAGGAGAACCAAAAGTGCAGTGACACAGCAAATCTGTTCAAACCGAAATTTATAGTTCCCCAGTTTTCTGTACAACATAGAAAAGCATATTAGTACTTTCGGTAAATGTGTACTTCAGCGTCCTAAACTATTTCGTCGGAAAAATTTAACTGTGGGTGAAAAGTTCGATGCACACAATTTTTTAAGCATGCAAAATAATAGGGAAAGGTGAAAAATTATATTATTTTTAGATAAAAAGGAAATAATTTTTCCGAAGTATTAACCTGCGAGTACGATGGTTTGTATCAGGTGGTGTGGGAGGCTGAAGCGATGCTAACGGCCACCACGTGAAGGTGCTGTGCGACGGAGCGGAGTACGAGTTGGTAGCAAATGCGCGGAAGAATACGACAGCAGTAGGGTATATTTTTTCGGAAGAGTGTCGTGTAATCGTGTGCAGAAGTAGTAGTTCAAACCTGTTTTATTCATTTTTGAGAAAGATATGTGCAGAATGTCGTTATTAGTGGTTTCACAGTGTCTCCGAAAGGAAAGAAATTAAGGAATGTAAAATAATTTATGTACGACAGAAGTTTTGAGGAAGACGTTTTGGTTCCGGTTGAACCCAAAGTTTTAGTTTTAGTTTGGAAGATGTGCACAGGTAGGTGATTTCTTCAAGCACTTCATTTGCAGTTCTGCTGTTATTCAGTACGTCGTAGCTCACATTTTTTCCCTCGTGACACGGATATTTTTCAAAATAAACAATTTTCTTCAATTCATATATCGTACTATGGCAGGGAGACAGCTTCTTGTATTGTGGCGGATAATGAAATTTTAAGCCCTGACGAGATCCGAAATGACTGACGATTTTGTACTTCCGCTTTCTCAAAATTACCCTTCAAAAAAAAAAAAAAAACTTACAATGCTGCGCAAATTCAACCTCTTTCTTTCTGCGTATGCCTACAAGACTTTTCGATGACTACGTACTGCTGAACCGCTTCCTTCTTAATTCTTCCACCCGTTACTTGCCCTTCTCAACGAAGCTTCCATTCACCGGACTCCACCTTGATGCCGTTGCCGCTCTCTCGTCCTATGCCTACCGCACGTACTCTTCCAAACCATCGCACTCCCAGGTAAATACTTCGGAAAACTTATTTCCTTTTATCTAAAAATACTATATTTTTGCACCTTTTCCCATTATTTTGCATGCTTAAAATATTGTATGTCACACTTTTCCCACACAGTTACATTTTTCCGACGAAATAATTTAGACGCTAAAGTACACATTTACCAAACTTTCTATTTCGGATCAGGGAATCATATGCGAAAGAATGAAAAATTTCACGTCTGCTTTAAAAACAATTACAAAACATGAACAAACTATATTGTGTAGCATATGAGTATAACATGGTTAGCTCTCCTTGCAAGAAGGTACTTGCTTGGACTTGTAGTCATCCGCACGTGAATTGCACGGCGAAGCGAATCTTCCTTTCAACAAAGCAAATCTTCACATCGTTGCCGTAGTGATGTGTTAGGCCTACCACAGCGTCGCACTCACAAGTCAATATTACAAGTTTCCGACAAAATAATTTAGGACGCTAATCTACACATTTACCGAATAATCTGCCAATGATGAAGATTGGAGTGCCATTTCAGGTGGATTCAGTAGTTTTAAAGAGTTTGTAGAAATCAATGAAAATGCATTATCGGGGAATTGAGGGATATTCAAGAAATAGCCAATGAAATTCAGGATGATGATGAAGAGACATAATGAAGAATTAACAAAAGATCCCCAGACTGTCCCGAAAGCAGTAGAAGCTTTGGAAACACTGTCACTACATACAACTCACCGATACATCTAATTGCCACACCTTCCTGTTTCAACAAACTTGAAAAAGCTGTTTTCAATGAGAGGCAACAGCAGAAACAGTCTTCAATTTTACATAACTTTAAAAGCCATAAATATAAACAAGGTATGTAATTAAAATTTTGAGATCATGTAATTTACATTTTTGAGTAATTTAAGCTTTTAAGTGTTAAATTTAACTAAGTAAATTCAATCATTGATATTTTTTTTATTTTGCATGTTATTCTCATGTTAATTACATTTTAAACTTAATTTTGGCTGGAATTACACTAACTTTTACTTATGCTGCGCTCTCATTTATGCATGTTTTGGTTTGCGCTGACATATATGTGAGATATTACTGTATACATGTGATAATGAGGTGATTATATATATAATTAAAAAATATATATATTTTGGCTCTTCTGGTTTCCAATTAAATTTATGTGTTGAGTGGTAAAAAGAAGGCACAGTGGAAATTTGCATATGGGGTTTGTATATATGCAGATTTCCATTGTTTGCTTCCTCCTGCTGAAAACTAAGCTAGGGGTGCCTATGAGTTAACTGAATATGCCATAGTCACGAAATGATTGATAATTATATACTAAGGAATGTGAGTGAAATGGTATTCCTAAAAGCAATCAAAACCATGTAGCAGTCAGGGAGAATCATAAATGTGTTTCCTGAACGAAAATGTGACATTTCATCACATGAAACTTTTTTTCCACCCCTAAATTGAGGCCATTGGTTCTAGGGAAGGAGAAAGCCAAAGCTGTTATGTTATGTAAAAAACAGATTTTTTTAAAGGTTTTAACGGCTAATGCGAGGAACTAAATGGGATATAAGCAGTCCCTGTCCCTAATTTAAGAGTCACTGGTTCCAGGGAAGAGAGAACGCCAGTGCTGTAAGACAAACACAGCATCCATGCCATACCGGGATTCAAACCCGGACCCACTTGGACAAACAATCATAAGATGGTGCGTAGACCACTGCACCACCGGGCGCGGCAAATCTAATGCCTCATATGGGACTCAAACCATATGTTAAATTGTGACTGCTAGCCAAAAACCTTGATGTACAACCAACTCTGATACCAGTACGGCTTGAACATCCTCTAGACCAATGGTTCTTAAAGTGGGTTACACTAAAATAATAGGGGGGGCATATGCGATTTTGTTAGCAACCATACAGAGTCACATAGTGAACCAATTTTCAAAACAAAATTAATCTGAATTTATGGCTAGTGCTGGTAGGATGTGTGGTGAAGTTTAGCATATTTAGCTGAAATTTCTGAAAAATGAACTAGTGGAACTTCTCATTACAGGGTGAAAACAATCTGTTCTATGATGAAAAAACAGAACACAAGCAATGACCAAAAAACTTTATGAGAAAACCAAATTACAGGGAACAGCTCTGACCAATTTTCATAACTGAATTCATTATCGTCAGAGAATGAGCAAACAATTGGAAACTTGATGTTAAACAGCTAATAATCGCCCATCTCTGCACTCTCCAAACATTTACAAGGCAGTATTTCCCATTCCCACTGAATGAACTAGTTACTCATTCACATACAATGCAGAAATGTGTAATCTTCTATTGCCAAATAAAGAACTTATGAGACATCTTTTAACTCTGGTTGGTTTGAAAAGCATTTGTTCTTTGAAATCACTGCCCAGTTTTTGGATTCCAATGGAAAAAGAATTTCCAACATTGTCGAGCACTGCCTTAAGTATCTGTTGCCTTTTACAACTACATATTTATGTGAAACTAGTGTTTTATCCTTAACCACCATAAAAACTAAATATTGAATTAAGCTGGATGTTGAAGATAACTTGTTTGTACATAAGCAAGAAAACTCAAAATATTGATGAACTTTGCAAGAGTAAATGAGCTCATAGATCTTACTGATACTAAACAAATGACTTGACCAGTTTTATTTGATTTTTTTTTAGCCATTTGTGCAATTTCTGTGACATCAGTGTATGTAATTTTAGCAAATATACGTGTGTATTTGTATTTTTTATATATTTTGTACCCACATAAACACACTGAAATAAACTTTTCATTAAAGAATATGCCTGTACATATCTGTACTCCATATCTAATCTTTGTATTCATTGGTGCAAATATAATACTTCACAAGTTCTTAAGTACATGAGCAAATGAAAAGGAGTCTTAAAAAAAAAAACAAAGTATTGTTCAGCCAGTTTGTGCTTTAGAAATAATTCTGTCTAAATTCAGAAGTTGAACACTATGCCGTAAAAAAAAAAAAAAAAACGCACACACAAAACGGTATTTATGCGTGTTATATTGCAAAATGGAATTCATTTCAGACTACAAACATACGAAAAGAATGCTGTCCTACGTAATTCCCAAATCAGCATGTACAGATCGAATTTATTCGACATCCTAGTCAACGCTAGGTATATACCTGGCGATAAAGACTTGCACAGAAAGTAAAGCACTGTATCATATTGATGGTAAAACATATATGGATGCGAGAGTTATGCCCCTACCCCAGTCAAATAAAATCTTAGCTCCTATATAGATTTTCCTGTGTGACAATGCTTCAGCCACCCTCGTTTGGTGGTGAAACTTTTAAAATTATATCATCATCATCATCATTGTCAACCATTATCAATCCACTGCTGGACGAAGGTCTCCCCAAGTTTCCTCCACAACGGTCTGTCTTGTGCCAGTCTCCTCCATGTCACCCCTGCATACTTTCGAATTTCATCCACCCATCTCCCATGTGGTCTTCTTCTGGGTCTTTTCCTGTCCCTTGGAATCCAATCTAAAATTTCGGCTGTCCATCGATGATCTGTCCTTCTGGCAGTATGTCCAGTACATTGCCATTTCAGGGATTTAACTCTGATCATGATGTCTTCCACTCTTGTCATTTTTCGGATCCACGAGTTCCTCTTCTTATCTCTCCTGTTTACTCCAAGCATGCACCTCTCCATGCTGCTTTGAGTTGTCTGCAGCCTTTGTATGTCTCTTTTAATTAAGGTCCACGTCTCTGCACCATACGTAAGCACTGGAAGGATGCATTGATCAAACACTTTTCTTTTAAGACATAATGGCATATTGCTCTTGAAAATTATGCTGTTTCTTCCAAAAGCTCTCCAGGCAAGTTTTGTACGCCGATTAATTTCTTCATCAATGTTACCCTCACTTGATATCTGCTGTCCAAGATAAACGTACGTGTCTGTTATCTCCAGCTTTTCTCCATCAATCGATAAATCTTCATTTCTTGTAAAAGCATTGAACATCACTTTTGTCTTCTGAAAGTTCATTTTTAATCCCACTTCTTTACTCTTGTCAGCAAGTTCCTGGATCATACTCTGCAGCTCTGATGGGGTAGTTGCAAAAATGACTACGTCATCAGCAAAACGAAGGTGTGTTAGATAATCTCCATTAATCTTTATCCCCTTGTTTTCCCAGCTCAGCGACTGAAAAACACCCTCCAAAGTGGCATTAAAGAGCTTCGGAGATATGGTGTCACCTTGTCTCACTCCCTTTCCAATTTTTACGTGTGTTGTATTTTCAAACAGCCTAATATATATATATATATATATATATATGTACACAGTTCGTGAGCTCAATATCAAACAAAAATGTGTGTAATTGATTTCGTTACTTTTACATATCATAATAAACTTAATTTTAAAAAGTGTCTACTCACATGTTTTCTTTCTTTAACGTGGCGTCTTTCCGGCACATTTTCGTGACTTCGTGTTCGTCAGTTAGGGATGGGCGATATTTATCAATTGCTCGAAATATCGATATTTTTGTCCGATATTTCGACATATAGTATTGATATCCAAGTTACGATATATCAGAAAATCACTATATCGGTGCGATATTCAATATATCAGTCTATGGCTGATGTGATTTAACTTGTGGAATGAAATCTGTGTTCTTTCCTCTGGCATGTCACGAAAATTATGTTGCTTGAGGACTATCAAACTGCGATCTCATTATCGAGATTCACATGATATTATGTCACCTTCCGATTTCTAGAACTCTATAAGGAAAAATATCTGCTGTGTTGAAAACCTCGATGGTTGAAAATTTTAACTATTAGTTGACGTAGGCACCCAGAAAAAAATTTAACGAACGGTTGATAGCAGATTGTCCTTTTGCCTATGAGTATTATGTTTGAAGTAAACTGGCACTTTGACCAAAATTAAATACATACCAATGACACACAATTTGAAGTTAAGCATTTTTTTTTTTTTTGTTAGTGATAAAGTATGTAGATCTTAACAGCTGGGTAAGGAAATGCAAAACAGCTTTTCTTGATGTCTTACAAGTTATGTAGTATAAAGTTTGTTGTAATTCAGGCTATGTATATATCAGACGTAATATTTTTTTATCATCCTTAGATAATTATCTTGTTAATACATAGTGAAACTTCCTGAAGTAATTATATAATCTGGTAAAAATATGAGCATAACAACTTTCGTCTTGATCTGCTGATTTTTCCACACTTCATCACCATCATCATTGTCAACCATTATCAATCCACTGCTGGACGAAGGTCTCCCCAAGTTTCCTCCACAACGGTCTGTCTTGTGCCAGTCTCCTCCATGTCACCCCTGCATACTTTCGAATTTCATCCACCCATCTCCCACGTGGTCTTCTTCTGGGTCTTTTCCTGTCCCTTGGAATCCAATCTAAAATTTCGGTTGTCCATCGATGATCTGTCCTTCTGGTAGTATGTCCAGCCCATTGCCATTTCAGGGATTTAACTCTGATCATGATGTCTGCCACTCTTGTCATTTTTCGGATCCACGTGTTCCTCTTCTTATCTCTCCTGGTTACACCAAGTATGCACCTCTCCATGCTGCTTTGAGTTGTCTGCAACCTTTGTATGTCTCTTTTAGTTAAGGTCCACGTCTCTGCACCATACGTAAGCACTGGAAGGATGCATTGATCAAACACTTTTCTTTTAAGACATAATGGCATATTGCTCTTGAAAATTATGCTGTTTCTTCCAAAAGCTCTCCAGGCAAGTTTTGTACGCCGATTAATTTCTTCATCAATGTTACCCTCACTTGATATCTGCTGTCCAAGATAAACGTACGTGTCTGTTATCTCCAGCTTTTCTCCATCAATCGATAAATCTTCATTTCTTGTAAAAGCATTGAACATCACTTTTGTCTTCTGAAAGTTCATTTTTAATCCCACTTCTTTACTCTTGTCAGCAAGTTCCTGGATCATACTCTGCAGCTCTGATGGGGTAGTTGCAAAAATGACTACGTCATCAGCAAAACGAAGGTGTGTTAGATAATCTCCATTAATCTTTATCCCCTTGTTTTCCCAGCTCAGCGACTGAAAAACACATTCCAAAGTGGCATTAAAGAGCTTCGGAGATATGGTGTCACCTTGTCTCACTCCCTTTCCAATTTTTACGTGTGTTGTATTTTCAAACAGCCTAATATATATCATCATCATCATCATCATTGTCAACCATTATCAATCCACTGCTGGACGAAGGTCTCCCCAAGTTTCCTCCACAACGGTCTGTCTTGTGCCAGTCTCCTCCATGTCACCCCTGCATACTTTCGAATTTCATCCACCCATCTCCCATGTGGTCTTCTTCTGGGTCTTTTCCTGTCTCTTGGAATCCAATCTAAAATTTCGGCTGTCCATCGATGATCTGTCCTTCTGGCAGTATGTCCAGCCCATTGCCATTTCAGGGATTTAACTCTGATCATGATGTCTTCCACTCTTGTCATTTTTCGGATCCACGAGTTCCTCTTCTTATCTCTCCTGGTTACACCAAGCATGCACCTCTCCATGCTGCTTTGAGTTGTCTGCAGCCTTTGTGTGTCTCTTTTAGTTAAGGTCCACGTCTCCGCACCATACGTAAGCACTGGAAGGATGCATTGATCAAACACTTTTCTTTTAAGACATAATGGCATATTGCTCTTGAAAATTATGCTGTTTCTTCCAAAAGCTCTCCAGGCAAGTTTTGTACGCCGATTAATTTCTTCATCAATGTGACCCTCACTTGATATCTGCTGTCCAAGATAAACGTACGTGTCTGTTATCTCCAGCTTTTCTCCATCAATCGATAAATCTTCATTTCTTGTAAAAGCATTGAACATCACTTTTGTCTTCTGAAAGTTCATTTTTAATCCCACTTCTTTACTCTTGTCAGCAAGTTCCTGGATCATACTCTGCAGCTCTGATGGGGTAGTTGCAAAAATGACTACGTCATCAGCAAAACGAAGGTGTGTTAGATAATCTCCATTAATCTTTATCCCCTTGTTTTCCCAGCTCAGTGACTGAAAAACACCCTCCAATGTGGCATTAAAGAGCTTCGGAGATATGGTGTCACCTTGTCTCACTCCCTTTCCAATTTTTATGTGTGTTGTATTTTCAAACAGCCTAATCTTTGCACTTGCATTTTCATAGATGTTATTAATAATATTAATGTATGCATCTTCAATACCGCAGGTTTTCAGAGCCATTGTAACTGCTGATGGTTTCACTGAATCAAAGGCTTTTTCATAATCGATAAAAGCCATGCACAATGGAAGTTCATATTCCCTCGCTCTTTCAATTAGTTCTCTCAGCACGTGGATATGATCTATTGTGCTGTAGCCACTCCTGAATCCAGCTTGTTCTCTCGGTTGAGCCATGTCCAGTGTTACCTTCAAGCGGTGTGAAAGAACTTTAGTGAAGATTTTATAAACTACTGATAGGAGGCTGATAGGTCTGTAGTTTCCGAGATCCTCAATGTCACCTTTCTTATGTAGCAGGATCATTGTAGCGGTGTTCCAATCCTCAGGAATCTTTCCTTCATTAAGGCATCGAGTGAAAATTTGGGAGAGTACTGTTTCGATTTCTCCACTTGCTTCTTGTATGATGTCTACAGTAATTCCATCTTCTCCTGGAGCTTTTCCTCGCTTCATGTTCTTGATTGCATGTGCAACTTCTGCTGGAAGGACTGGAGGAACTCTGGTACTGGTATCTTTCATGATGTCTGGAGTGCATATATCATCCCTTTCATATAATTTGGAGTAGAAATCTTTCACTCTTGTCAAAATTTCGCCTCTATTTCTTGTTACAGAACCATCTTCTTTTCTCAGTGCCATAATCTGTTTTCTTCCCTTACTGAGATGTCCCTTTGCTATCTTTAGGCTTTGGTTAGTGAGCTCAATATCAAACAAAAATGTGTGTAATTGATTTCGTTACTTTTACATATCATAATAAACTTAATTTTAAAAAGTGTCTACTCACATGTTTTCTTTCTTTAACGTGGCGTCTTTCCGGAACATTTTCGTGACTTCGTGTTCGTCAGTTAGGGATGGGCGATATTTATCAATTGCTCGAAATATCGATATACACAGTTCGTGAGCTCAATATCAAACAAAAATGTGTGTAATTGATTTCGTTACTTTTACATATCATAATAAACTTAATTTTAAAAAGTGTCTACTCACATGTTTTCTTTCTTTAACGTGGCGTCTTTCCGGCACATTTTCGTGACTTCGTGTTCGTCAGTTAGGGATGGGCGATATTTATCAATTGCTCGAAATATCGATATTTTTGTCCGATATTTCGACATATAGTATTGATATCCAAGTTACGATATATCAGAAAATCACTATATCGGTGCGATATTCAATATATCAGCCTATGGCTGATGTGATTTAACTTGTGGAATGAAATCTGTGTTCTTTCCTCTGGCATGTCACGAAAATTATGTTGCTTGAGGACTATCAAACTGCGATCTCATTATCGAGATTCACATGATATTATGTCACCTTCCGATTTCTAGAACTCTATAAGGAAAAATATCTGCTGTGTTGAAAACCTCGATGGTTGAAAATTTTAACTATTAGTTGACGTAGGCACCCAGAAAAAAAATTTAACGAACGGTTGATAGCAGATTGTCCTTTTGCCTATGAGTATTATGTTTGAAGTAAACTGGCACTTTGACCAAAATTAAATACATACCAATGACACACAATTTGAAGTTAAGCATTTTTTTGTTAGTGATAAAGTATGTAGATCTTAACAGCTGGGTAAGGAAATGCAAAACAGCTTTTCTTGATGTCTTACAAGTTATGTAGTATAAAGTTTGTTGTAATTCAGGCTATGTATATATCAGACGTAATTTTTTTTTATCATCCTTAGATAATTATCTTGTTAATACATAGTGAAACTTCCTGAAGTAATTATATAATCTGGTAAAAATATGAGCATAACAACTTTCGTCTTGATCTGCTGATTTTTCCACACTTCATCATCATCATCATTGTCAACCATTATCAATCCACTGCTGGACGAAGGTCTCCCCAAGTTTCCTCCACAACGGTCTGTCTTGTGCCAGTCTCCTCCATGTCACCCCTGCATACTTTCGAATTTCATCCACCCATCTCCCACGTGGTCTTCTTCTGGGTCTTTTCCTGTCCCTTGGAATCCAATCTAAAATTTCGGCTGTCCATCGATGATCTGTCCTTCTGGCAGTATGTCCAGCCCATTGCCATTTCAGGGATTTAACTCTGATCATGATGTCTGCCACTCTTGTCATTTTTCGGATCCACGTGTTCCTCTTCTTATCTCTCCTGGTTACACCAAGTATGCACCTCTCCATGCTGCTTTGAGTTGTCTGCAGCCTTTGTATGTCTCTTTTAGTTAAGGTCCACGTCTCTGCACCATACGTAAGCACTGGAAGGATGCATTGATCAAACACTTTTCTTTTAAGACATAATGGCATATTGCTCTTGAAAATTATGCTGTTTCTTCCAAAAGCTCTCCAGGCAAGTTTTGTACGCCGATTAATTTCTTCATCAATGTGACCCTCACTTGATATCTGCTGTCCAAGATAAACATACGTGTCTGTTATCTCCAGCTTTTCTACATCAATCGATAAATCTTCATTTCTTGTAAAAGCATTGAACATCACTTTTGTCTTCTGAAAGTTCATTTTTAATCCCACTTCTTTACTCTTGTCAGCAAGTTCCTGGATCATACTCTGCAGCTCTGATGGGCTAGTTGCAAAAATGACTACGTCATCAGCAAAACGAAGGTGGGTTAGATAATCTCCATTAATCTTTATCCCCTTGTTTTCCCAGCTCAGTGACTGAAAAACACCCTCCAATGTGGCATTAAAGAGCTTCGGAGATATGGTGTCACCTTGTCTCACTCCCTTTCCAATTTTTATGTGTGTTGTATTTTCAAACAGCCTAATCTTTGCACTTGCATTTTCATAGATGTTATGAATAATATTAATGTATGCATCTTCAATACCGCAGGTTTTCAGAGCCATTGTAACTGCTGATGGTTTCACCGAATCAAAGGCTTTTTCATAATCGATAAAAGCCATGCACAATGGAAGTTCATATTCCCTCGCTCTTTCAATTAGTTCTCTCAGCACATGGATATTATCTATTGTGCTGTAGCCACTCCTGAATCCAGCTTCACACTTACAGCATGTTATTTCCTCTGATTGTCCATTCGTTTTTTTTTGTTATCTAGAAGAGACAGGCTTTCATACATTAATTAGTAAATATTCACTTGATGAATTTGGATTATGATATTTTTTTATGTTTTTCATACATTAATTAGTATGGCTTTCATTAATTAATTAGTAAATATATATACTTGATTCATTTGGATTACGATATTTTTTATGATTTTATTTTTATAATCATATTTTAATGGAGGACTAATAATCGTTAGCATTTTTTTAAATATCTTTCTGGAAAAATAATTGCTTTCTATGAAAAGGCCATCACAAATTATTCGTACTCTAATTACTGTTTTTAACAAAAATGTCACTTGTAAACATATTATAAGCACTTTAATTTTTTTGCTATGCCATGGGAACTATTTTTGCTTACACCATAGAAGTAATTATATCTGTATACTCCATTAACATTGTGTTCTATCTTAAACGATAAAAAAAATAGCAAACATTGTTCACACCTTCTGAAAAATATAAATGTATACAAAATGCTCTAAAAATTACAATAACAAAGTTTTTTTAAAGATTTTTTTCCATAACATTTCCTTGCAAGCTGATATAATGTTAACTTCGACATTTGCATCCCAATAAAAATAGTTATTCTTTCTATAATTCAGTTATTCCCATGTTAATTGATGGTTAAGATTCCAGTCTGCTGGGATTAATAAGTACTTTTGTTTTTTTGTCATTTATGCCATACTGAAGCTTCAACTTACCTTTCCTCGAAATGTTTTAAATACATATTTCTCATAATCTCACATTGATGAAAAACTCATGAAAACATTCCTTTGCAACTGGGATTTTTGGAAACTTCTTGGCAGAAACCATATCCCTGCTCGTCGAGCAATGCCCACACATGAAACAAGAAAATCACCTTTTGGGTTTTGGAAAGTATATTCAGCATTTCTGCAGATTACAAGCTCACTTCTGTTGCATGATTTTTTTATTTATTTTTGCATCAAAACTTTCTGCTATATATTTTTTTTTATTTTAGGATCTGAAAAACAATATTTTATGTGTTTTTCATATCGCTAAAAATACAGCTTGAGAGCTGCAATCTTGCATAAAGATAGTTTTAAGCTATAAAATGTAATAATAAAGGACATAAAATTGCTCCCTTTTAGCAGGAGAAAGCAGCTCTTAAAAAAAAATTCAGCTGATGTTTCTAAGAAATTATTTGAGAAAACTGGTAGGATATTTATTCCCCACATTCACTGCCAAGCTTGTGTATTATAATTAGTTATTACTTATTACCAAAACAATTTTTTAAGGTAAAGAATATTTTTATGTCTTAAGAGACACATATGGTTGAGTCGTCATTAGACTATGTAAATGCTATCTGTGGAGAGTAGTTACTCAATTATGTTTGCTCATGCTGATGAAACAATCCTGTTGGCAAAGAGAAAAAGTGAGCTGCAGCGTATGTTGTCCCACATGTATGAAGTTTGTATGAATTTCAAACTTAGTATATGAAAGGAAAAACCCAAAGTTATGTTTTTGACAGATGAATTGTTAGTATTAAATCAAACAGATCAGTCTAAATGGCAAAGAGATTGACCAGGTAAATCAATTTACATATTTAGGAAGCATGTTTGACAGAGAAAACAAATTAGGTGGTGAAATTAGTAAGCTAGTAAATTCATCTTTGAAAGTCACAGCTGCTTCAGGAGGATTTTGAATAAATGATGAATGATAGGTTCTCAAAAAAGTTCCTAATAGTTGTGTGTGAAAAAGTACAGTAATTGTTCCTACTCTGATGTGCAGCAGTGAAGGAGGAGTACTGCAGATGAAACATAGGAGTGATTTGTGAGCTGTAGAGATGGGTTACTTATGGGGGTGGGGGCAAGATATGTTTTGATCATGTGAGGAATGAAGAGGTTTTGTAGATGAGTAGTGTGAAGCAAAATATTGTTTGTAAGGTGGGGACAAATATTCTTGGGTGGTTTGGAGAATGAGTGGTGAGATGATTACTAGGAGAATTTATTCTGCACAAGTGACAGGAAGAAAATGTAGAAGATCAAGGGAGGACCAGATTCAGGAATTCCTGCATGAGAAAAAGAGAATAAATGTGAAGTACAAATGGTCTTGTGTGTGATGGATGTCAGTGAAGCTCAAGTTATGAGCTGAGATCACTGTAAATGCAGATGTTTGATACATCAAGAGTAAATAAAATGTAGTTCCATCAGTTTTAAACTTTAATCCAGCAGATAAGCTCTCATCAAGAAACTAACCTATGATCTTAGAGAACAGCTTAGTGATATCATCATCATCATCATTGTCAACCATTATCAATCCACTGCTGGACGAAGGTCTCCCCAAGTTTCCTCCACAACGGTCTGTCTTGTGCCAGTCTCCTCCATGTCACCCCTGCATACTTTCGAATTTCATCCACCCATCTCCCATGTGGTCTTCTTCTGGGTCTTTTCCTGTCCCTTGGAATCCAATCTAAAATTTCGGCTGTCCATCGATGATCTGTCCTTCTGGCAGCATGTCCAGCCCATTGCCATTTCAGGGATTTAACTCTGATCATGATGTCTTCCACTCTCGTCATTTTTCGGATCCACGAGTTCCTCTTCTTATCTCTCCTGGTTACACCAAGCATGCACCTCTCCATGCTCCTTTGAGTTGTCTGCAGTCTTTGTATGTTTCTTTTAGTTAAGGTCCACGTCTCTGCACCATACGTAAGCACTGGAAGGATGCATTGATCAAACACTTTTCTTTTAAGACATAATGGCATATTGCTCTTGAAAATTATGCTGTTTCTTCCAAAAGCTCTGCAGGCAAGTTTTGTACGCCGATTAATTTCTTCATCAATGTGACCCTCACTTGATATCTGCTGTCCAAGATAAACGTACGTGTCTGTTATCTCCAGCTTTTCTCCATCAATCGATAAATCTTCATTTCTTGTAAAAGCATTGAACATCACTTTTGTCTTCTGAAAGTTCATTTTTAATCCCACTTCTTTACTCTTGTCAGCAAGTTCCTGGATCATACTCTGCAGCTCTGATGGGCTAGTTGCAAAAATGACTACGTCATCAGCAAAACGAAGGTGGGTTAGATAATCGCCATTAATCTTTATCCCCTTGTTTTCCCAGCTCAGCGACTGAAAAACACCCTCCAATGTGGCATTAAAGAGCTTCGGAGATATGGTGTCACCTTGTCTCACTCCCTTTCCAATTTTTACGTGTGTTGTATTTTCAAACAGCCTAATCTTTGCACTTGCATTTTCATAGATGTTATTAATAATATTAATGTATGCATCTTCAATACCGCAGGTTTTCAGAGTCATTGTAACTGCTGATGGTTTCACCGAATCAAAGGCTTTTTCATAATCGATAAAAGCCATGCACAATGGAAGTTCATATTCCCTCGCTCTTTCAATTAGTTCTCTCAGCACGTGGATATGATCTATTGTGCTGTAGCCACTCCTGAATCCAGCTTGTTCTCTCGGTTGAGCCATGTCCAGTGTTACCTTCAAGCGGTGTGAAAGAACTTTAGTGAAGATTTTATAAACTACTGATAGGAGGCTGATAGGTCTGTAGTTTCCGAGATCCTCAATGTCACCTTTCTTATGTAGCAGGATCATTGTAGCGGTGTTCCAATCCTCAGGAATCTTTCCTTCATTAAGGCATCGAGTGAAAATTTGGGCGAGCACTGTTTCGATTTCTCCACTTGCTTCTTGTATGATGTCTACAGTAATTCCATCTTCTCCTGGAGCTTTTCCTCGCTTCATGTTCTTGATTGCATGTGCAACTTCTGCTGGAAGGACTGGAGGAACTCTGGTACTGGTATCTTTCATGATGTCTGGAGTGCATATATCATCCCTTTCATATAATTTGGAGTAGAAATCTTTCACTCTTGTCAAAATTTCGCCTCTATTTCTTGTTACAGAACCATCTTCTTTTCTCAGTGCCATAATCTGTTTTCTTCCCTTACTGAGATGCCCCTTTGCTATCTTTAGGCTTTGGTTGTTTTCAATTGCTTTCCTCACTAGTTCACAGTTGAATTTCCTTACGTCTTCAGTGATACTTTTTCTTACTGTTTTGCATAGCTCTATATATTCCACTTTGGAAGTCACATCTTCTTTAGTTGTCCTCATCTCTCTTCTTTTTTGCATCAACATTTTGGTTTTTCCTGATAATTTGTTCACATGCAACTTGTTCTTAGACCCAGCTAATTTTGTTGCTGTTTCCATAAGAGCTTTGGTTACTTTTCTGTTAACTTCAGAGATGTCCACTTCTTCCGATGTTAGGCCTTCTAAAGCAGAGAACCTGTTCTTCAGTTCTAACTTGAAGGTATTATGGTGTTTTTTAAGGTTGGTTATGTCAATAGATTTTGTTTGTCTTATGAGCTTGCCACGTTCAAGTTTAGTGTTGAGGTGCATCTTACATCTCACCAATCCATGGTCACTACCTGTGTTGAACTTGTTTAGCACACTGCAGTCTTCTATGACGAATTTTTTGTTACACATAATAAAATCAATTTCACTTGTCGTCCCATTTGGATGTCTCCATGTCCATTTCCTGTGTGGCTTTTTCTTGAAGAAGGAGTTCAAGATGAAAAACCCTTCTGCCTCTGCAAACTCAACGAGAGTATTTCCACGCTGGTTTCTGTTGCCATGACCGAATTTACCTACTGAAGTTTCATTCTGTTGCCGTTGCCCTATTTTTGCATTGAAATCTCCCATAATTATTTTCAAGTGCTGCTTACCTTTATTATTTAGATGACAAATTTCCTCATAAAATTCTTCAATTTCTTCTTCAGGATGACTTGTGGTGGGTGCATAAGTTTGAATAATCTGAGCCTGGTATCTTTTCGAGAGTTGGATAACAAGTCGTGCAGCTCTGTCAGAGGAACTTTCAACTTCTACAACTTTATCCTTCAGTTTCTTGTTTATTATAAATCCAACACCACTAGTTCTGCCAGTATCTGTCCCACGATAGTAGAAGAGATGTCCACTTTTCAGTTCGATGAGATCTTCTCCTTTTCTCCTTACCTCACTTAGCCCCACGATGTCCCACTTGATCCTTTGTAGTTCCTCTTCCAATTCAAGAAGCATTGAATCAGAAGATAGGGAGCGTCCGTTGTAAGTAGCCAAGGTCAGCATCAGATGGCAGCCTAGTCCGGTCCTCCGGGGATTCTTAGCACCCTCTGCCTTCATGTCGCACTGGCCGCTGCCTTGGCCAGGTACATTCCAGCTGCCGGAGACTGAGGGCCAAGATTTAAGTTGTGGAATCATTTTGGAGGGGTTTGGCCATAACTCACCACGCTGGCCAAGCGGGTTGGTGAGTGTGGGATAGAATTTCCTCTAATCCCGATGGTATAGTTATACCGCTATGGGCGGTCGTCAGAGCCCCTTTAGTGGGAACAGGATGCACCACGAGAAGGCGGGGTTGACATTTGTCAAGGAGAGGCTGTCTCATCTACAGCAAGTTGAATATAACTAGAGGTGAGAAATGAGTACTTATTTTTGTGTTGTTTTGGTGTTAATAAGTGAAACATTTAATGCTATATCCCATTTGAGTTCAAAACTGTAAAACTGTTTTTTAAATCTGCTGACTTCCTTAATTTTAAGGATAGGCTCCACCAATGAGCATTTAAAATGCAAAAAAAAAAAAAATAATAATATGATAGAAGATAGCTCCTCAGGTGTTTTAGACTTGATAAAGAATACTTCAGATATTTATTGTGCACAAGTTTTTAATGGAGATGAGAAATCCAAAGAAATGGACTGAGAACTGGAAAAAAATGCTTGAAGTGAAGTGGTGTGTGTGTGTGTGTGTGTGTGTGTGTGTGTGTTGATCTCCATGAGTATCTAAAGTTGTTCCCGAATGTGTAGAAGCTTGATTCACCATAAGCAGACACATGTCCCTAATTTAGGGCGAGTGGTTCCAGGAAAGACAAGACAGGAACAACTTTTTTATGTATTTTACCACTTGGTAGGCACATTTTCCATGATTATTTAGGTACTGAATAGTTTCCATGACATTTAATGAACATTTCATGACTGAATAAATTTTATTCATGACATTTAATAAATAGATTTCTTGACTGAATAGATTTCATGACATTTAATTGCTAAAACCTGGAAAGAGCGACATCTTTGTTTATTCACTGACGCCACATATTTGGAGGATTTTCACATTTAATGAACAGTGCTTCTTATTTTGAAAATGTGACTGTTTTCTAGCAGTTTCTGAGGAAGAAGTAATCTTTTTGTATGAGAATTTTCCTGATATTGATGCTGAATCAGTTGTAGCAGGTACAAAATCATATACAATTTTTGCAAACTTGATCAAATGTAAAACCGATGGGCGCAATGCAAGGTATTCATATAATCTGAGCATTGTTTCAGCTAATATATTAATATAGTCTTTAATGGTAGTCTAAGAACTCCCTTCCTACAGCTAGTGTCAAACATTTGGCACACTGTATTGCCTTTTAATCAAACCAAGAACCCATATTTATGAGTACAAATGCAATTTTTACATTGCACATTTATTAGATTTTAGCGGGAAAAGAATTTTGAAAAAAGTAACTTTGTATACTGTAAAGAAACACTAGAGAAATCAAATGAGGAAGAGCACTGCACATTAAAACTTTTCTGGACAACAGAATTTTGTTAATGCCATTCCGTTTAAGAGTAACAGTTTTCACACACACACACACACACAAAAATGCGTTCACAGTTTTTATCAAGAGAGAAATAGACATAATGACAAAATGGATAACACTGGGTAAATTAGGCCGAAACCTGTTAACAAGGTTTGTTGTATTTTCAGTTTTTTTGTTTTTACAAAAAAAAAAAAATTATATATGTATCTACAGTGTATATGCACACCAACTTTGAAATAATATATTTTCATGTATGTGTGCAAACTTCTTCAAAAATGCATTAAAAAGCTCTAGCCATTTACCTCTCAATAATATTATGACTTTGCAGAACATTCTGCATTAGAAATTGCAATAATATGCTGTGATTACAGGCTAAGGGGGTAATGTTTCAGACAGAAGTAACCCAGTGATTTTGTTTTAGGCATTTTACTCCGCTTTTGTACTTAAATAAACATTTCGAATAATGGAAAAACCTTAACATGTGTAGAATAATCAAATCAATGAGACTTATTTACCCAATTGCCTGTGGTTTACTGGTCTTCCATGTAGCAAAATATTTCTTCCACAAATTCCATTTCAAGTGTGTTTTTTTATTCATATATATTCTTTAAAAAGATGTTGAGTGTGCTTAACAGGAAAGTTGACATCTAATTTGTTTACTTTCAAATGATAACCAAAACCTTCAAATATCGTTGGTGACAGTTGATACTATCCACAGCCACAGCCCCCCCCCATTAGTGGAAGGGGAGTGCAGATGTTATATAAACACAAAAGTGCACAACACTTTTATTATTGCTTTTTTGACTAATTTTGTCTCGCTGTATCAACAATCTTGCATAGGTAGCAATGTTAAGTACAGAGAATCATGATAACATGTTTTGTTAAAAAAACAGTTTCCGCGTTTATGTTCTGTAAATTTATGTGACAACTTCCAGCCCTTTGGCCCCTTTCATCCCATCTGTGCTCTGCCCCTTCATTAAGAAATGCAACAAGGGGCATATATAGATTTTTTCTGAGGGCGTGCCAATGAAATGAAAAAAAGTTAAATCCACCAGGACAAAATAAAAGAATGAGAATAGAAAAAAAAATTGTAACGTAAATTAATGAATTTTTTTATTAAATTAAGCATTTTTGTTTCCAATGTAAGGCACATTTTAACAATAAATAAAACACATTTAAACACTTTCGGGGGGAGTGGGCATAAATATATGCCCCCTTACATTACATAAATGTATAAAATATATAATATAAATACGCCCTTACATTACCATGGCTACGATGTAAACAACCCTGATGTTGGCTTTCCAGCTCAGCATACAAGATATATTTTTAGCGAATTTTTATGAATTATAAAAACGTAAAATGTTAATTCCGCTGTCGAAAATATTTATTTACGTAACAAAACAACGTAAAAGGGCAAAATAAAAGCACTAAGTTTTTAACGAGTTTTAAAGTCGTAAAACCCATGGCGTCGGTCTTGTAAAAAAACGTTAAATATCAATTCCGCTATCGGAAATAATTATTTACACAACAAAACGACTGAAATGGCAAAATAAACGCACTACGTTTATTTCCAAGTACAGCGACCGTCTTGTAAAAGGTACGAAGTTAGTAATATACAGTACTTTTCTGAGATATCACTATTTTAAAGGTATTAACAAAACTTGATTGCAGCTATATTTTCAAGCTGCAGGATATTTTTATACTCTTAGATCGTTTTAAGAACCCTGGAACTAGAGTATAAGTTTCGTGTTTTAGAAAGAAAAAATTACTATGAAAATTTCTTGTGACTTAAGTTATACAATTATTTTATGTGAATCGTGTGATTTCTATCATTTCCGGATAACTCTGTAAGGAATAGTTTATGTGTATTTATTTATACACACTTTGGCACTGTATTCAATAAAACAATACAGATTTGCAAATGGCGCCGCAAAGAAGCTTTATTCAGTACTGGCTGAGATTTGTACGAACAAGCCAACAGCCAATACTTAGCAGAACATCGGATCGGATTCAGTGATAACCCTGATGCAGTATGCAGTAATAAACCGAAATATCAGTCTTGTTGAGATCAGAAGTATTGAAAAATATCAAAAAATCAATCCGATATATTGATCTTTAAATACAGATATTTTCGATTTAATATATCGGTCTCAGAAATATTAAAGGATATCATACTTTTGAAAATATCGCCCATCCCTTCGCCTTGGTGAAAAAACGAGCACCCACCGTAAAATCACGTGACGACTCGCTGACCAATAGCAGAACGCGACGCATGCCGCATTCCTTTTCTGTCATTACCGTTCATTGGCTAACCCGTGCCTCTTAGCAACGCCTGTAAAATTACGGTTTGGAACAGTTGTCCTACATATCCATGCCCGTTAAAATACGGGCATCGCCTGAAACTGCAGAAACGAGCCTTGATCGTAAAAATACACGGACAACAAGACCTTTTTTACGGGAATTTTTAACAGTGTGAGCTTCGATACAACCAATACGAATTTGTCCTTGTTAAATTATCTTATGAAAGAATTAAATTATCTTATGAAAGAATAAGTAGCTGAAAAATGAGAGCGTGATTTAATTTGAAGCCAGGGCCGGATGGAGCTCTTGCGGGGCCCTGGGCGAAATTTCATTGCAGGGCCCAGAGCAAAATTTCATTGCTGGCACTAAAAAATAAATCTCATATTTTAATAAAGTCGTTTCTGAAAATTATCGTTCGTGAGGAAGACAAAATGATTATCTCAAAGAAGTATTTGCTTTAAGCTTAAGAAAAATACCATAATACGGACTGAAAGTTCAGAGAGAGAGAGAGAGAGAGAGAATGAGAGAGAGAGAAAGAGAGAGAAATAGAGTGAGAAAGAGAGAAAACAGATAGAGAAAGAAAGAGAAATAGAGACAGGAGGGAAGAGAGAGAGACAAAGAGAGGGGAGAGAGATAGAGAAAGAAAGAGAGAAAAAAAGAGGGAGAGGGTGAGAGAGAGAGAAAGAGTAAAAAGTGTTAAAATCTACGATTTTCTTTCCCAGGAGAGGATGTTTAGGTTGCATTGTGACTCTTATAACAGCTTATTCACAAAATGATAAAACGATACCTGCTTAGGGAATATTTTTGTATAGAAAATGTAATAAAGATCCCTCTAAAATAAATTGGTATAAACAGTTTTTTCCCCTGATACATGTTTAGCGATTGATTTTTAATGCACAGTGGAGTAACTGACAAATTAGTGACATTCTAAACTTTTATACGCGTTCATATATGAAAGTTGCCTTTTTTTTTGTTTTTTTTTAATTTCTTGTAATGTTGGAAAAGCGACCTCCATGTGTAGTCCGAAAGTAACTTGAATATTGTTCTTTTATTTCCTTAAATTCAAGTATCAGGTTTTCACAGAAATTGTTGGATACATAAAAGTAGGGGACCACAAAATGATGAAATTTAATTTGCTATTTCCTGAATGCGGAAAAGATTAAGGTGGTTACAAAAATCATTTCGAATCTGCAAATTTCAGTGTCCGTACGACGAACAGAGGGGATAACGTATTCGAAAATGAGGAGATTGGAAACAAACAAATAAGTTCAAAAATATATTTTTAAGGGCATTGCGCCCCAAAAGTTACAAAAAAAAATGTAGTTAATTTTTTTTTACCGAAAATTATTTTGTTTTCTTAACTGCAGGGCCCCCCTGAAGGTGCGGGGCCCAAGGCGATCGGCCCGGTTGCCCCTATAGTCCAGCCGGCCCTGTTTGAAGCAGTAATTTACTGTGAAAATGTTTCACCAGTATAGATTTCTGTTAAGTTTGTAAACACATTCAAACATTTCTGTAATATCAAAAAGAATAATAATAATTATAAAAATAGATAAAATAATGGATATCCAAAATATTGCTATTAATTTATTTAAGACATTTTCCAAATTTTCATACTAACATATTTCGGATTGAAAGAATCACCAACAATAACTTCCCTGACCACTACAACATTTAACATTTCTAAATTAGGCATTTACCACCATTTGGTCTTGACAAGGTACTTTCCATTTGTTATTAAAATAATCCAAATACATATTACGGCTTTGTTTAGCTGCGTCGGTAGAATTTTTAGTTTGTTTTTGCAAGTCACATAGGTACGATGCATATATGTACTTTTTGAGTTTCGTCGTAGAAAGTCGTGCAGTACGCATGCGCCAAGCAAAATGTAGTCTAAGTTTTTCAGAGAAACATTTGACTATGTGTAGAAAATCCTGAACGTCGAATCCAAAAATCCAAATGCGTTTTCCGACTCCCTTCTCGCCTTCGACAACCTATAATTGAAAATTCGTTTATATATACTTTTATTTCTTTTTTGTCGTTTTCCGAAATTATTACTGCTAAAGCTCTGCTCTTTTGTGCGGAAAGGAAAAACGATATTTTGTAGATTTTTGCTGGGAACGAAGATTGAGTGAGATACTTGGGAATGAAAAGCGCGAAGTTTTTAAGTTTGTGTCTGGGGTAAAACCTAGTCAGGGGGACGATCTCTCGAGCGACCACAGGTGGTCAACAGTAATCCGCGCAAAGGTAAAAGTCTGTGTGTGTGTGGGGGGGGGGGTAAGAAGAGAGGGGTGGAAACAGAAAACTCCAGGGAGAAAGACCACACAGTTTTGCCCTCCCTCTGGGGGAAAGGAGACAGGGAGCTTCCGGCATAAGATGCTCTCTGCTGGACAATGCGCCACCGACTCTTTGCAAAACAGTGGTGTGGTTGCATTGCATCATTCTTTAGACAGCAATTACAGAAGTAACATGCAGTTTATGTACAGCCAAAGAGGGAAATACTTATTGATACATTCAGGGCCCAAATTCTATAAAGATGTAGAAACAGAGATAAGGTGGAAGCGGCGTTGTACAGAACGCAAATGATTGGCAAAAGTGTACCTGGATACTAGTGACTTGGGTATTTTACAATTCAACTTGTGTCACAACCATGACCCACCAAAACTGATCATATCAAATAGTGTTAAACAAAAAGCAATAGAGGATATTTCGGAACGCCCATTAAAACTGATCACACAACTGCGGGAAATAACTGTTTACTAATTGAAAAAATAAATAGCAACAATGGAATATTACTGCTAAGAAAAAGAAACGAATTTGAAAAAGAAAATAAAAAAAGCTAAAAAAAAGAATAAAAACGCTAAAATGAGAGATAAAAAAATAATAAGGCTAAAAAAACAATAAGAAAATTAAAATGAGAGAAAAATAAATAATCTAAAAAAGAAAAAGAAATTAAAAGGAAAGTAAAAAAAGAAAAAAAAATTAAAATGAGAGAAAAGAATAAAAAACTAAAAATGATAGAAGAAAATTAAAAAAAATGTTTTGACGCATGAAAAGACAATCTGCACGTGATATCCCCCTTGGTAACGGTAATAAACTCTGTTGATTTTACCATAGACTCTGTCGAGGTTCACTGTTCCAGCAAATGTTTCCTCAGATTCCACAACTAGTAAAAATATCAATGTACTTTATTGCAATAGACTTATCAATAGTTCAAGACATGTCCGATCTTTAAAAATATAAAACATGCAGTAATAAATAGTGAAAGTACCGGGAAGTTCGCTAAGCGGACAAAGGCAAAGAAATCAGCGTATTTTTCTGAGACCGCATACTAAGTTTAGATAAACAGTCAACTTCTTATATCAATTTCATTTTCAGAGAATTGCTCTCAAATCACAATGTTCGTCCTAATTAGGAAGAAGAATGCAGACTCCCAAGAAAAGGTAATTGAAACACACCTGAAATTCCGTGTTCTCTGAGTGCAGTAATCTCTGGGGGATGGACGCTTTGGGTGGGGTGGAGTTAAGTAGGATGTCTGTGTCCAGGGCAGTTAGCCCATTAGCCGGGAGAGGCTGGAAGGGCAGCTGACTCTTTTCGTAATAGAGTCAGTGCAGTTGACCAACATCCTCAAGTCCTCTGGAACTGATGCTTTTCCGCCATCCAGTGTTAATAAACTAAAACCGCGAAAATGATTTCTAAATACACTGCCTGGCAGAGAAAGTGCCACACTACGAAGACGTGAACACAGTGCCATGCAAATTGCAGGGTGGGTGCACATGTATACGTTATGGAAATGATTGCATTTGCGGGCCAATCGCACGAACGGCGCGCGGGATATAAGCGAACTACCAGCCCGTGAGGCCATCAATCGAGATGTCGACACGCCCGCGAGAAGTGAGTGGTTCTACTGCAACCGTGTCTGGAGAACGAACAAGGAGTGTCAATGTCGTTAAGACGCTGTCCTACGCGATTTCGTCAAACGGATGAGTTCACGAGAGGTATCATCGTAGGCTTTCGTACCACTGGATGGTCCTTGCGTCATATTGCGGAAGAAACGCAATGTGATGCCACAACCGACGGTCGCATTTAGAGACAGTGGTCTCAGGAAGAATCTGTGCAACGTCGTAGGGGACCGAAGCACGGAGACGGACGTCCGAGCGCATCGATCGTCGCATCCAACGTCATGCCTGTGCGGACCCACAGGCGACATTTTGCAGAGTGTACGGAGAGGCTTGGATGCTCCAATATCAACGAGGACAGTGTCGCGTCGATTGGCTGCGTCTGGTTTGCTGTCCACCCGTCCGTTGCGAAGGCTGCCCTTAACAGAGAGCCATCGTCGTCACCACTTGGCGTGGTGTCCCTCCAGAGCTGTGTGGGGTGCCGAATGGAACAATGTGGTGTTCAGCTACGAATCGCGGTTCTGTCTCAACACGGATGATCGCCGAGTGAGAGTCTGTAGGTGACGTGGCTAACGGACGGAGTCCTCTGCCATTGTGCAGCACCACACGGCCTGGCAACGTGAAATCATTGTATGGGGTGCTATCAGCTCATTCAGCCAATAACCGCTGGTACGCATTACGGCCACATTGACGGCACGCCGATATGGTGACGAGGTGCTGCGGCCCATGGCACTATTGTATCTGCAGAGCATCCCAAACGCGGTTTTTCAAAAGGATAACGCCCGGCCGTATACCGCTCGGATCAGCCTGAATGCTTCACACGGTGTGCGGATGCTTCGGTAACCAACACGATCCCCCGACCTTTGGCCCATCGAGCATCTGTGGGACAAGATTGGACATCGGTTGAGTACCCTCTCACCCCCACAAAATGAAGATGACCTGTGGACTCGGATCAACACCACATAGTCCACGATACCCCAGGAATCTATTCGGATTCTCATTGCCTCGATTCCACGTCGGAGTAAACGCTGTATCGCCCAAAATGAGGGCCACACTCCTTATTGATCATCTTGTATATTCGGCCACTGGAGGGTGTTCCAGGGCTGCCTAGGGTGCCGAATGGAACAGTGACAATTAAACCATATGTTATCATTTTTTTTGTCTGTATGTGACAATTAAATCATTTGTTCAGGACCTACTTGGCTATCTGTGTGTGCAGTTTGGTCAGTTTTCGAGCATTACTTCATGGCGTGGCATTTTCTCTGTCAGGCAGTGTATTTTACAGTACTTATATATTGAAACAAAAACTCCTGATAAAGGTTTCTATTTTATATACATTTCATAGTAAGAATTTTATTTTGGATTCAAGCTTTTCTTCTTTAACTGCTGAAATAAAATTTGTCTGTACTGTTCTAAATACAGTTTTAAAAAGCGGATTTTCTTTTCCCAGAATTCATAAGAATCTGCGTATTCGGTTACATAGAAAATGTCGTACATTAGGAAGTTATAATTTTCTTCTTTAACTGCTGAAATAAAATTTGTTTGAACCGTTCTAAATACAGTTTTGAAAAGCGGATTTTCATTTCTCAGAATTCGTAAGAATCTGCGTTTTCAGTTACATAGAAAATATCGTACATTAGGAAGTTATAATCACACTAGTACAAGCTTGGGTTTAAACCGTATGAACGTAGTACACTCTACATTATTCTTTCATATGTTAAATTTCAGTGTTATGTGAAAATCATTAATTAAAACAACTGGAAAAACAATTCAGAAGAAACAGTTCGTTTCATCTTGCAATTCGAGTTGAAAGCCAGCAGTTTAACGGATGTACTCATATAAATGTACTTACATGTGTATATTAATAAAAGCATTTTATTTCTCTATTGATACCTTTCCCCCACTATTCAGGAGGCTTGAATGGTGAAACCAAATTAGACGGCTTTGTTAATATTCACGTCAACTGTGAAATTCTTCAACAGCTCTTTTTATCCACTCATATCAATGTTTGCCGGCTCAGTCCACGGAATCGAAGTTCCATTAGCAATGTTCTTTGTCCCTAACGTATCGCTTCCAACGAAGTACGGAAGTGATACGTTATTAGGGCACAAGATGACGGTTGCTTCTTCTTCGGGACTGAAGGGAGTGCCCGTTAACCGCTGTTAAGATGTTCTATTGTGTGCAGGCTATCGTTAATGTTATTCGTAGTGCACATATTCTGTACCATCTGAAACTCAACGTTGTTTAGAAGTTACCGCTATTCGGTGACGTCACTTCAATAAAACTCGGTGAATGCACAGTAAAAATAAACAGCAGGTAATATTTAATAACATTTAATTTATTGGCGTTTAAATTACTTCATACTTTTGACGTCGTTCGTATAATTACTGATAGCTGTGGTAAAAGGCCTCTTTCGTTATTTTCTTCAGCTGGGTTGTCACGCCGTTTGAATGTTAGAAATATCAATAAATTTCTTCCTTTGCTGATATCTAAGGGGAGGGGGATCACTCACTGAGCCGGCGCCAGATCAGGATAATACGGTGGGTTATTCAACGCAGCAACGGCTCGCTTACCAAGAAATTTCTCTACCGTCACTGCCGAATAGGACTACGCATTGTCATGCTACGAGACCCATGTGCAAAGGGCGGCCCTACTGGACGAATGTGTTTCAACCGGTTCCGGACAATTCGTCCAACGAGGATTGGTTCAATGCAGATTCGTCCATTGGTACGATTGGTCCAACGCCGATTCGTCCAATTGTATCGTCTTACCAACGATAAACTGTTCTATTTTCCAGAAAGGAATAATGATTTAAATTTTTCTGCCCATTATATCCTTTTGAAAGATCATTTCCGTATATTTGGTAATTGTAAACATTTTACATAAACCTGGTAAAAGGAACTCAATGGAGCATTTCTCAGCTGTTTGCAAAGCATCTAGGCGCGGGCCTTTTTAGAATATTTTAAGTTACAACCTAGATATTTGGTATTTGTAAACCTTTTATAAAACCTTATATAAAAGGCACTCATCGTATTATTTCTCAGGTCGTTACAAAGCACCTAGGCCGCGGGACTTTTTAGAAGATTTTAAGTTACAACGTAGATATTTGGTATTTGTAAATATGTTATAAAACCTAATATAAAGCACTCATCGTATCATTTATCAGGTCTTTACAAGGCACCTATAGGCAGCGGGCCTTTTTTTCAGAGTCGTGTCTTAGGGATTTCATTAAAACATTCAAAGTTTTAGAAGATTAAGCAATTAAAATAGAAAATAATACTATTTAGCTTTATCATACAGAATTTTAAATGGCAGGAAATACAGGATTTAAAATATTTACCTGACTTCCCATTTAGGGATATAATTAAAAATGAGGAAAAGTGAGGGGCACTTAGCGCCCACGCAAGCCCAGATATGCCGCCATTTCTACAAGAATATATACATATATAAGACATTGAACATACATGACGGGCGTCTCCTTAACTATTGTAGCCAAAAAATATCTGGTATGGGGACTTATACTAATCAATTGTATAAAACTAAAAACAGAATTGGAAATTACTGGTTTTGATATTAAATAACCATAAATTGAAAACTGAGGCTTCAAGAAAGCCCGCAAGCAATTATGCGTAGTTTCAGCTAAAATGAACTGTTCTAATTTTTTTTGTTTTTTTTTCCGGTTGCAAACTTTTCCCAAATTCGTGGCAATTTTATTTTCAGTATTAACGATACTTATATTTGAAAGTCGTTTCTGTTTCATATTAGATCAAAAGTAATTTTTCATGATTTTAAGTTCGGAAAACGATCTTTTCTCTCAAGCCACTGTTTCAGACAGTAGAAATTTGTACAGGGGATCTGTTAAACTTAGGCAATCGGAAAAGTCCCCAATAGGAAAACTCCCCACATTCGGAAATGTTTCCCACATCGGAAAGGTCCCCCATAGGAAATGCCCCTCACAGGAAAAGTCCCTCATCTTTTTCAGTCAGGGACCATGCACAAATTGCATTTGACACAAAATATCGAAAGTGGGGGAGATTTCCGGGGTCATCATTTCCATTCCCACGCTGTTTAAAACAAGATGCAGCCGTACAAAGTGCTCAAATATGTGGGGGAAATTTCCGGGGTCGGCATTTTAAAATTTTATTACAGTTCATAGTAAAAAATTTTCTTGCAAGTAGCTGGATGAGGTGGGGAAATTTTCCGGGTCAATATTTCGACTGTTACCGCGGTTTTAGTGAGAGATGATCTTACTATCAACAGGCTGACATGGTGGGGGGAAATTCCGGAGTTGGCAATTCGATATTCACTGCAATCTGCAGATGTTTTACAAGTACTAGAAAAATGTGAGGAAAATTTCCGGGGTCGGCATTCCAAACTTTTACCGCAGTTTAGAGTAAAAATCGGTTTAAAATTAGCGGGGTTGGGTGGGGGAAATGTTCAGGTTGGTATTTCCACTTTTACCGCGGTTTTTAGTGGAAAACGGTCTTACAATCAGCAGGCTGACAGGGTGGGGGAAATTCTGGGGTCGGGATTTCTTTTCCATCGTTCTCATGTTCATAATGTTTACGTAACAAGTCAATAATATTGCGATGTTACGCAGGCAGAAAATATTATTAGGCCTAATGCCTAGGCCCTTCTAAAAGTTTTCATTCCGTCATTCCCATATTCCTAAAATTTACGTAACAAGTAATGTCAGTAATACTGCGCTTTTACTTATGCACCATACATTGATTAGTAGGCCGTAGGCCTAGGGCTTTTTAACACATTTTCTTCGCCTATGTGATATTTGTAAAATTTACAAAAAAGTCAAGTTAATAGCTTGGCGAGGTAACTTAGGCATTCAATATTAACTACTAGGCCTTAGGCCTTGGGCCAATGAATTAATAATTAGTGCCTAAGTGCAATATGATTAACTTGAATTCATGCAAAAACTTTATGAATATGACATCGTTAGAATGAAAACTGTTAAAAAGGCCTAGGCCTAGGGCCTATGAACTAATATTTAGTGCTTAAGTAAGAAGATATTACCTTGACTTGTTATGTAAACGTTATTAATATGACATCGGTAGAATGAAAACTGTCAAAAGAGCCTTGGCCTAGTAATTAATTATGAATGCCTAAGTAAACGCGCCCAAAACTATGCTCCGAGGCCATCCACGTTATAGCTCCCCCCCCCCCAGCCAATTGATATATGATGTTCGTTCCTAAGAACCTTCCAAAAACCAAGATTGGTTGAATGGATAAAATCTTCCCTGCTTTGTTATCATTAAACTGCGAATCATGAGGATGGATCGAGACCGCTGAAACTCAAACAATATTTGCCAATGTCCAAAATTAATGAATGATGACTTGGTTAAAACTCAACAACTGTATTAGATATGTCTGATGGTTGAAAGTCAGTCCGTCCGTCAAGTCGCTGTCTTTGGTTGCATATCAAAACGTCCATTACCTGGTGAAGAGTTCGGAATTCGCAACGGTAATTTAACGTCTCTCTACTAACGTTATTCCCTAAAACTTAAGAGAGTGTCTTTCTTCTCTGAGATAAGACCTATATTTCTCAGTGATCTTCTCCTTTCGAGCGGTAACAAAATGCAAGTCCGAGCTTCGTCTTCGCTGCCTAGAAGAACGGTCTCCTTCGGAATATCTGAAGATATCCGTAAGAGTCTCTGAATATGAGACCTATATCACAGACTCTAACTTCGAAAACATCTCGTTACTGTTCGGTACGCGACTGACATACATGGACCCCTACCGCCTGGGTCCGCTCGCACTCGACTTCCTTCGAGCTACGACTACGGGAGAACTTATTCCTCTCCTTACCGAAATAAGACTAACTAACGTTTTCGCGCGCTTCTCTCTCTCTCTCTCTCTCTTTCGCCCCCGCCGCACGTACGTCACTTCCGCTTCCTTGTCTTGCTGGCGTTCCGCTCTCCCTCTCTGTGCTGACGCCTACGTCATGCGATGACCAGGCGTTTTTCTATCTTCGCGTCCGTTGGACGCCCGCATCCTGTGTACGAACATATCGGACCCTCACCAGATAGCCGGCCCGTTTGATGTACCTCCGTTAGTGGCGCTCTTTTGGACAGACTTAACTTACTTCAAAGTACAATAATACATTAGACACAATACACTTTGCTACATACATACAATAACTAATGGTCAGCTTGCCAGACATCCTGACGTCTGCTCTTCGCTGAAAATGTCTGGCGGATGTCGTTAGCTTAATGGCTGATAGTTATCTTGCTTAGGAAAGGAATGTGCCTTTCTCCGAGCGTGCGAAACCCAGCCCTTCTTTGCATCACACAAATAATTTCGAAAAGTTCTAGAATCATCCATTTTCTTCTTTGTCCACTGGACCACGTTTTAAGTTTTGTTAATATTCATATACATGGATGCTCGCATCATAAGTCCATATATTACACATTGGTTTAATATTATATAGGCATAATGTTGCTTGCCATCATTAGTCCATTAATATATGAAATTCCTGATTATACAGGTACAATATTTATCTGATTATCTCTCTCGCATAAATAATGCTTCAGCATAAACTTTACGGATATCACATAGGCGAAGAAAAAAGTGTTTGAAAGGCCTTGATCTACGGCCTATTAATTAATGTTTGCTGCATAAGTAGAAGCCCATTTTGACATTACTTGTTATATAAATTTTAGGAATATGGGAATGTGACGGAATGAAAACTTTTAGAAAGGCCTAAGTGTTAGATCTAATAATATTTTCTGCCTGAGCGGTACCGCAGTAATAATAATTTGAAATGTTACGTAAACGTTTTGAATATGAGCACGATGGAATAAAACATGCAGACCCAGGAATTACCCTCCACCCTGTCAGACTGCTGATTGTAAGACCGTTTTTTACTGTAAACTGCGGTGAAATTTTTTTTTACACTAAACACTTAGGAAAAACACTAAAAACTGTGGTCACAGTTGAAATACTAACTTGGAAATTTCCCCCAACCCATCCAGTTACTTGTAAGACCTGTAACGTATACTCTAGATTCACTTTCCTTTTGATTTTTACTATCTCTGGTTATTTTATTTTACTATGTAAATTATCTTCTTACTGAACGAGATGTTATTTCTCCCGCTGAATGAGATCTGGCAATGAGTGTAAGTCATGACGTGGTGGTAGCTAGTATAAGTAGGCGCGTTCAACGATACGTAGGGAGAGCGTTTGTTTATGTGGAGGAGAGCTGTTGTTGTACGGAGAGAGCTGTTGTTGTACGAAGTGAGCTGTTGTTTATGTGTCAGAGAGCTGTTGTTGTAAAGAGAGAGCGGTTGTTTATGTGCGTGAGAGCTTTGTTTCGTGTGTAAAGAGATCTTCGTTTATGTGAGAGCCAGAAGTTTACCAAATAAAAGATTGTCTTAGTAAGTACGTCTTTCTCAGTTCATAGTTTTGTCAGATCTCTGTCTGGCTGTTAGGTTAATTTCATTAGTTGATTATTATTAACAACCAGCATAAGACTTTATTCATCTTAATTACTACTACAACATTACTAGCAGTTAAAAGCTTGTTCATTATTGACTACTACACTACTAGCAGGAAAGTTTATTCATGATATAATTAACAAACAACAAGCATTAGAAGAAGCATTAGCTTAGAAGAAGCTGAATTCATTATAATTCAGTAGCAGAAGCGATATATTCATTATAGACCGTTTTTTACTAAAAAGTGCGTAAAAGTCGAAACGCCGACACCGGAAATTTCCCCACCCGGTCCAGCTAATTGTAAGACTATTTTTACTTTGTATAAACGGCGGTAAAAGTTGAAATGACGACCACGGAAAAATCTCCCAAATATTTGTGCTCTTGAACGGATGCATCTTGTTTTAAACAGCATGAAAATGGTTACTGTGAGAGCAGAAACATCAACGATGCACGATACATAATTAATGGAACATTACGCCTGTGTAATCAGGAAATCACACATTAAATGAACTAGTAACAAAGACATTACGTTTTATAATGTAATACAAAAATTAATGTATGTTGTATGGGCGTACGACGAAAAACATCCATATATGTATTTTTCTAATGGAACCTAGAATGTATTCCACGAAGACAAAGAACTTTCGAAAGTTCCAGAACATTTTGTAAAATATTTGGAGGCTACAAAGAAAGCCAGAAGTTCTCACGCTCAGGAAAAGATACACCTTTCTTGGGTACGATAAAGATCGACCCATTAAGATAATGGCATTCGGCAAACATTGTTTAACGAAGGACAGACGGCAAGAAGCCTAGCTGTCTGCACATCAGCATTGTATATGGGCAGGAAAATGTATTGTGTTCATATATGCTTGTATCTTTTGCAGTAGAAGAAACGCTACCGATCAAACGGTCCGACTATCCAATGGAAAGAACAAACGCCCGCCGAACGGGTAGGGCGTTGACGCCGTCGAGGGGGAAAGGAGCAAACGCGCTGGCCACGAGGACCTCGCTTGCCAACAGGGAGAGGAGTAGTAGGCCCTCGGGCCCAGGAAGCGGCAGTAACGTACGTACAGTGAGGAGGCGAAAAAGGGCAGAGCCATCACCCCCTAATAGCTTAGATATTAGGGGGTGATGGCAGAGCGCCAAGCGAAAAGGGTAGTCTGTCGGTTGTTCGCGGAACGAACGGAGAGGATCAGGGAAGCTTCAGCTGACGCGACTCAAAGGTTTTTCGGGGGCGTGTGTACTCAGAGTAAGGGTACGAGATGGTTTAGTTATACCATATACGGTGATGGAGCTAATATTTTCTAGGTTAAGGAAAATCGGTGGCACAGGTCTCAGGAAGACAGACTCTCGCGATTTCTTCCGTTAGCCGGAGAATGTAACTTAGAAATTTGGTGAAACAGGTCCCCGAGACGGGAACTTTCACCGATTGTGTTGTTCGTCAGGTAGATAGGAAACCATGGAGAGATACAGGTCTTAGGCATTATCGAGAAAGACTCTTTCTCTAGGTCAAGAGTATCGGTAGATGATAGGCGCCAGTTAGTAGGTTGGCCGATTACAAACTTTTCTCTTTCCACTGGAAGAAAGACATTTGATTTATCACTACCGAGAGCGTTTTCTTTTTCTACGGACAAGCTTACCTGCAAAAGCCTCCTATATTATTCATTAAATGTTGTTACATTTCAATCAAATCTTTCAACAATTACTTTGTAGTCATTGGTAGTTTTTATCTGTAGTTTTTCGGCAGTCTCAATCTTTCCTCCTGGTTCACAGACATTCTTTGTAGTAAAGTGGGAGGAGCGTCCATTCACTCAATATTATTATTGGGGTAAGTTCTTAGGAACGAACCTGGCGCTTCTATTGGCTGTGAGGGGTCCTATAACGTGGACGACTGCGAAACATAATTTAGGACGTGGCCACATAATTAGCTGGGTACGTTCGCCCCTACAGCTACCTAGGAAATCTCTCCCACATTTGATATTTTGTGTAAACTGCAATTTGTGCACGGTCCCTGACTGAAAAAGGTAGGGGACTTTTCCTAAGGGGAACTTTTTCAGTGTCGGGAACTTTTCCGAATGAGGGACAGCTTTCCTGAGTGGGAGTTTTCCTGTGGGAGACTTTTCCGTCCATCATTAGCAATATCATTCTTTCCACCACGCGAAACGCTGAAATTACATCAACACACAGTGAAAAATGCATGTTTTTCATTTTTTTGAAGATTTTGCAATACAAGAGAATTCCGCAGAACACGCATTACGGAATATTTGATAGTACTCCCCCCTCCCTCCCTCTCTATATTGCTGCTCATAGCGAATCATTAATACTAAATATATTGACACTTGAAAAAAAATGCAAGTAAAACTGATATAGTAAAACAATAACCGCTTAAAAAGACGCAATTTGCAGAGGAAAAAATAGTACCCCAACATATTAATTGAATCAAGCCAAGACATTTTTATGCACGTTAACGAGCAACGACCAAAGCACGGTTGGAAAGCGTAGAAAACTTAAAAAACACTGGCTCGAATGAACATTGGATTTACTTTTTTAACTTCCTCTTATAGTAACATTCTTTCTTTAAGTCAAATTTATTGCAAGAGAAGAAGTCACGAAACCATGCCCCAACGCATTCTTAATTTCACAAAACTGGCGGCTTTTGCTTAATTTCGTCATGTTGGGTATCGTTCTGGGCTTAAAAATTCCACAGATTTAAAATCCGTTTGAATTTTTTTTTTTTTTTTACGATAACTACGTTCTGAGATAAAATTTTCAACTGGGAGTAATAAAGTCACGTGCTCGAATGCAAAACACACCCCACGCTGGCCTACTGAGACGTTGCGACCCGGGGGACGAACAATGCATTGTCAGAAAAGGAGAGGGGGCATAGCGAGAGAGAGAGAGAGAGAGATGGACAGAACCGAGCCCAAGATTAAACAAGACCACTTAGTTGGTGCAGTCCAGTTTAAGCGCGGCGAAGTTTTACTGTTTTAGTGTCTGAAACAACGCAAAACAATAAACCTAAAACATGGGAAAATTGCTGCAAATGTTCCCACATAAACACATGTAACTGAAAAGTTGTTCGTAACTTACATCAGCGCTTTACTTTGAACGGATTAAGTTAAATAAAAAAAGTTCCGTAAATTTTACAGGTAAATCGTAAAACTTGGCAGGTATATGCTACCATATTGTCGAAATTTAAGCATCAGGACCTGCTTTGAATTTGGGATATGGTGTACACCCGCCGAAATTTTAATTTCGTACATGCCGTGTAGCCCAACGCACGTTTGGGACATGATGAACACCCACCGGATTTGTCCACCCGCCGAAATATTTTTAGTTTGCATGTAGTGTGACCCAACACACGTTTTGAAAAATAATTCGAATTGCCTCAACTGGAGGGGGGGGGCGATAGATCCCAAAATAAGGCAAGTGCAATGCAAATCAAAAACAACACACCAGATCTCTACGGGAAATGGCAAATTCGTACCAGGGAGATTGCCCCCTCCCCGCCCCGAGTCTGCGACGTTACGCGGTCATATACAAAATACATACATCGCAATTGCGTTTCTTTCACAGATCTTGTCAAAGTGTGGAAGTTTTCCTGGTAGAACAAAACGAAATGTACGAGTTTTCCTAGGGATATAAATGCGTTTGTAAGATCATAACGACACAAGGTTTATGTAGAAGCTTTGCCACTCACTAAATCTTGAGTTATGGCTTTAATATTTCGCATGTCATGCAATAAAGGCTAATTTACAGGGACTCAATAAATCGATCTTCAGGTGTTGACAAGATACCCACGTTACGGGCCTTTTTCGAAGATTTTAAATTACAACCTTGATATTTCGTATTTGTAAACATTTCATAAAGCATAATAACAGTCAATGCACATATTATTTCTATGCTCTTTACGAGGCACCTAGGCCGCTGGCCGTTTTAGAAGATTTTAAGTAGTTACAACCTAGATGTTTCGTATTTCTAAACATTTTGTACATTACAAAAGGCATTCAATGGATCAGTTCTCAGCTCTTTACAAGGCACCTAGGCAGCCGGCCTTTTTGGATTTAAGTTACAACTTAGGTATTTGTTATGCAACTTAGATATTCTTGTAAACAGTTTGTAAAACTTAATAAAAGGCACTCAACAGATTATTTCGCCGCTCTTTACAAAGCACCTTGGCCGCGAGCCTTTTTAGAAGATTTCAAGTTACAACCTAGACATAGTTTGAGCTTTTAGAGCCCATGAAAAATATTATATACACTGACGGAAAAAAAAATCCCAACACCAAGAAGGTGTTAGATAAACGACAGTTGGTAGGCGGTGAGAGTACATCTGTAAGATAACGTTTATGCAAATTTCGCGCTCGGCGCATACGTGTGGCGCTAGTAGCGCCCCTCGGAACATGCAAAGCAGGTTTGCTGTAAATACGCGCTGTAACGTGCGTAAGCGTTAGTTATCGTTGAGATTCAACGTAGGGTGTTGATGTTAGTCAAGAATGCCTTTAAGAAGACGAAGAAGCCATTATCAACGGCTCACGGAGTTTGAACGAGGTCGTGTAATAGGGCTACGAGAAGGTGGATTTTCTTTCCGCAATATTGCAGAACGACTTGGCAGGAATGTAGCCACTGTGCATGATTGTTGGCAGCGGTGGTCAAGGGAAGGTACTGCCTCAAGAAGACCGGGTTCCGGCCGGCCACACGGCACTACTGAGAGGGAAGACCGCCGTGTACGGCGTATGGCCGTGGCGCATCGTACCGCGTCTGCGGCAGCAATTCGAGCTGCAGTTGCCACCACAGTGACACAACGAACTGTTACAAATCGGTTACTTGAAGGACAGCTCCGAGCCAGACGCCCTGTAGCGTGCATTCCACTTACTCCAAACCACTGCCGTTTGCGACGTCAGTGGTGTCAAGCTAGAGCTCATTGGAGGACGGAGTGCGAATCTGTTGTGTTTTCTGATGAAAGCCGGTTCTGCCAGGGTGCCAGTGATGGCCGTGTGTTGGTTAGAAGGAGGCCAGGTGAGCGCCTGCAACCAACCTGTCTGCGGCCGAGACACACTGGTCCTACACCTGGAGTTATGGTCTGGGGAGCAATTTCCTATGACAGCAGGAGCACTCTCGTGGTTATCCCACGCACCCTGACGGCACAGTTGTACGTCGGTCTGGTGATTTAACCTGTTGTGCTGCCATTCATGAACAGCATTCCAGGGGGTGTTTTCCAACAGGATAACGCTCGTCCGCATACCGCTGCTGTAACCCAACATGCTCTACAGAGTGTCGACATGTTGCCGTGGCCTGCTAGATCACCAGATCTTTCACCAATCGAGCACGTATGGGACATCATTGGACGACAACTCCAGCGTCACCCCCAACCAGCATTAACCGTCCCTGTATTGACCGACCAAGTGCAACAGGCATGGAACTCCATCCCACAAACTGACATCCAGCACCTGTACGACACAATGCATGAACGTTTGCGTGCTTGCATTCAACATTCTGACGGTTACACCGGTTATTAATGTACCAGCATTTCACATTTCAAATGGCTCTTCTCGCGCTTGCAATAAGCTGTGATCTTGAAACCTCAATCGATTAAATATGTTACCTATACAAACGTATTGCCGCCATTTCATTCCTCTACAACTATTTATTCGTGGTGTCGGGATTCTTTTTTCCGTCAGTGTATGCTAGTTTACGTTCAGGGGTTTAATACCCCCTAAATTCAAAAATTTCTTTCGTCTATTGATAGCGTTGTCTAATGTTTTGAGTTTGAGCTTCTTGTACCCATAAGAAAGGTGATATATATTAGTTTAGGTTTGGGGTAACCCCCTTAAATTTCAATATTTCTAAAACAAAGTGCAATTTTTATAAAGTTCATAAATATTTATGTGATCAGTTTTCTTACACTAGATCGGAAACGTCCTCCGACGTTACGTATTATCTACAAATTATCCGTAGTGGGCATGTGTCCGGTGGGCAAGTGTCCTGTGGGCTTTAGTCCGGACCTCCCTCTTCTTATACTTCCCAGTTATGTCAATATTATTAACATGATACGTAAATGTTATGAATATGACATCGGTAGAATAAATACTGTTTAAAAGGCCTAGGTCTTTAAACAGTAATAGTAAATGACGGATAAATTTACTTCGTTATAATATATATATTAATTTTCCAGTACTATGTTTAAAATCACTGAAAAATTGGCCTCCATATATAATACTGCAATAGCTTCCAAACAACTTTGATACTGTTCTTTTTGTTTTCTTAAATTCAAGTACCTGGTTTACACACAAATTGTAGAATATATCAGAAGGAAGCCACTTGTTTAATTTGCTATTTTAACGAATGGGGAAACGATTAATGTGGTTATAATAATAATTCAAAATCTGCAAATTTCGGTATTTGTATGACAAAGGGCGATAACAATTTGAAAGGGGGGGGGCGATTGGCAACTAAAAAAAATTACAAAAAACTTAAAAAACGTAATAATAATAAATGAGAAAGTCTCCCCAAAAAGGTTTTCTTTTAATTTTTTTACCTGCAGGGCCTCGTAAGGGCGCTTCCTGGGCGATTGCACCGATCGTCCAGGCAGCCCTGAGAGTATGTAATAAGAAATAATCCTGAATCCAGGAGTTTCCGTATCGCTGTAATGTGCTAAAAACCAAATAGTACATTCGAAAACCCTTGAGAAATTTCTGTGCTTTATACAACATTTGCACAGTGGATTTCCCATTTCATGCCTTCAAAAACTTTTTTTAGCTAAATAATAAATAAAATATTATTTCCCACAGTGATAACATACTATTTTCTCAGTACATCTGGAAACGTAGCGCAATCCCCTGTATTTCTAAAAAAAAAATAATAAAAAAATGCCTACTGCATACACGTTCAACATGTAACTAAAAAAATATCTTTGGAACACCGAAAGTTTATGTATAACCGATGAAATGGAATAGTAAGGAATATGTTTAACGAAGGTGTATCTTATCCACCCAGATGTGTTTTTGAAAATGAAGAAATCCTTTGTCTGGTGGTTGTTAGTTGAGGTGAGTTGAGAGAAGCATGAGCGGGAGGATTCCTTTTGTCTTTGCTCCCAACACCCTTAGGGTTCTAAGGGGAAATGTGCGGGGAGAAATACAGATAAACAAGAGATACGAACTTGTCGGTGAATCGGTTTCACAGCATTGACAGTGTAATCAGCTTACCTTTGCTCCGAGTATAGTTTCGCGGAAGAAAGAAAAAGTTCTTTTGTTCCCCATCTGTAGACTGATATTACCGGTAAAGTCACCCCTTCCCCACAGGATTCTGACGGATATATTGGATTGTAGAAAAAGTAACACCACACGTTTTCTTAATCGCAGTCCAAGGTTTGCTCCCTGGGTTTTGCTACTGGTAATTTTAGTTCCAATGCTGAAAATTCTGTGTCCTTGATGAGGGACATTTGGTTTCCCCCATAGTTTTCCCGGTCCTGACTTTACGGTCGTTCATTTAGTTGAGAGACTCCATCATCCTTAGCGATGGAAAAATTCTTTAGCATACGCGGGGAATTAAAAGTAAATTTACATGGCTACATCCAGTGGCGCACCCAGGAATTTTTGTTGGAGGGGCTATATATACGTATATATAGTAAATGCACATAATGTGTGTACACACACATATATATATATATATATATATATATATATATATATATATATATATATATATATATATAGTGTACGCCTATAGTTTATATACGGTTGTGACTTACGTCGCTCTTAATTTCTTTGGGGCTTTGGAAAGAAGACATCATGTAATAGAAGACACTATGTAATTTTTTGAACATGTAAAATAATGTTTAATTTGAGACGTACGTCGCTCTTAATATCCTTGTGGCTTTGGTAAGAAGACACCATGTAATGGGAGCCATTATGTCAGACACTATATAATTTTTTGAACATGTAAAATAATATTTTTGAATGTTTAATTTGTGACGTACGTCGCTCATAATCTCCTTGGAGGGTTTAAGCCCCCAAAGCCCCCTCCGTGGGTGCGCCAATGGCTACATCTATATCAAATACAGAGTTTATGACCACCACATGTTTCGTAAGTGAACGCAAGCGAACCGACGGATGCAATGCTTATATTCTAACGAATCCTGAAATTTCAGGTGATTCTATCAAAATCCCGAAACAATGGCAACTCCTCAAACAACAAGAAAATTGCAACCGAAAACTTTCGAGAAGAAATAAATGTGCACGCCATCGATTCAGAGGATAACCTGATTTTAATGTATTCGGCTGTTGCGCATGGCCTTCAGTATAACGACACTGCAGACCTCAAGAAAGAAAAACCGAACCCGGAAATTTCTCCCACCCCATCCTGCTACTTGTAATATCGTTTTTTGCTACAAACTAGAATAAAAGTCGAAGTGCCGTCCCCGAAAATGTCTCCCAAATTTTTCTACTACTTACAAAGTATCTGTAGATTGCAATGAATACGGAATTACCAAAACCGGAATTTTCTCTTACCCCATCAGCCTACTAATTGTAAGATCGTTTTTCACTGAAACCCAGCGGTATTAGTCGAAATACTAATCCGGAAATTTCCCCACCCCATTTTGCTAACATAAACTATTGTAAAAGTGGTAAACATATGTAGGTTGCATTAATAAGTAAGGAAAAGCCGACCCCAAAAATTTCTCTACGTTCGATATTTTGTGTCGAAGGCAATTTGTGCACGGTCCGTGACTGAAAGAGGTGGGGGACTTTTCCTGTGGGGGACTCTTCCGTCCATCCATAGGAATGGATGGGGAGCTAACAGTTCGTCTTTTTCTTATTACACCGCGAAGAATGCCGAGTAGTGAACTACTCGGAATGCTTTCACGTAAAGTGAACAATTTGCTTTACTTTTTGTAAAAAAACTTACACACATATGTTTCCTTTTCGCTTTACTTCTAAATAGCCAAATCTCTAGAAAGGGGTATTTAAATGATTATGCTAAAAACCAATAAAATTGAAACTAAAACTTTATCAGTGCAAAAATGAAAAATATCAGTATTAAAGTGATTGGGGAAGAGAGGCACATTGGTACTGAAAGTTCTCACGATGTGGTTTTGGACGTTTGGCGAAAAATTCCTATATGGAAAAAGTTTTGTACCGGTAAACTCTTACACTTTCTCATATAAGGTTTTTTTTTTTTGTTGTTGTTGTTGTTGAGAGTTTAACAACTACCGAGAGCAACTCAACTCAATGGGCTATAAGCAATCGTCTGTCCCTAATTTAATGCAACTGGTTCCATTTAAGGGAGCGACCCAGTTGCGTAAAACCAGGAGGGTGGACTTCACCAAATTATTGGGGTGGGGGGGGGGGTTGTCACGCTTCTTCTATTCTCAAAATAACAATAAAAAAAGGCAAAAAGATAAACTACGTCAACGTCGTATATTTTAAAACACAATTGTAATTGTTCATTAGTAAATGCACAAGGAAACAGAAATATTCTTTTATTTAAAAATAAAATTGAGCCTGTGATTTTATAGAAATATCCAGAAATGCTTTATTTCCAAACATTTATAAAAAAAAAAAAAAGTGAGAAATTAGTGAGGTTACTCGAACAAAGAACGAGAAGCACAAAAAATAAATTGATAAATAAAGGCGCAAGAGGTTATACGTTCCTGTATTTATATTTATTTTATTTATGATAATTGTTTTAAACATTTCCCACACATCGTGAGAACATATCAAACACAATACGGGGATGGCAATCAAGTTTCCTATCAAATGAGCAATACTGAATATGTAAAAAACGTTTTTACTTATTTTGCTATTTCTTATTTTCTTGGAAATAAAGAGCTTTGGCCTCATAAAGTGGAGCTTGCTCTACTTTATGAGACCCAAGCGATTATTTAGCTGAACAGAATGAAAGACACTATATAGGTGGGCACTTCTCCTCCAGTAAAATTATTGAGGGGACAAGATTCGCCTTGCCCCTCCATAGACGACGCTTCTGCGAAAGACAAACACAACATCCATGACTCACTGGGATTCGAATCCGGACCTACTTGGACGATTCTTCATAAGCCTACGCCACCGGGGAGGGGGGGGGCACTGTAGTTTTAGGAAATGTACTAAGTCACGGCAATTTATTTCTTCAAATTAAAGTACATTCCTCGCTTGTCTTACATACAACGTTTTCTCGAAATTTGTTTCGAGTCCCCAATTCGATTCTCCATATAGGCCAACAAACGGCAATCTTTATACCCCATGCCCCCACCTTGAACTTTTGTGACCCGTTGCCGTAAACTCGTATGAACTGGCATGAAAAATTCAGACAAACAAAAGAGCTCCTTCCCGTCGTTAGACACCTTGGAAAACTGCCATACATAATTCGGAAACTTGGAAAACTGCCACACATTCAAAGTGTTCCTCGGAGGAACGGCAATTGGTGCCCTGCCCCTTAATGAAAAACATGCGGCAATTTTCCTGTGTGGAAGTTTTCCAAGTTACTGAAATACGTGACGCAATTTTCCTGTGCGGCAGTTTTCCGGCAACCAACGAAAATATACGGCAAAAATACTTTGCAGTGGAGCCGTTGCTAATGTTCCTTTACATAATTTAGCTGACGTAATGAGCCCTTATATTCTGGTGAACTGCCAAACAGATTTTGCATCTTTGTGATGCAAGAGAAAAATTTACAAAATGTAAATAACCATAAATAACTTTGAGAAACCATACTAATCGTAAGACGCTTCGGTTCCCTTGTCGACACAATAAATGGCAATATGTTGCATACAGATGCACGAAAAAGTCCCCCACATAGGAAAACTCCACATAGGAAAATTCCCCCACATAAATCTCCCTCACCTTTTTGAGTCAGGTATAGCGCACAAATTGCATTTTACTCAAAACCTCTAATGTGGGGGAGATTTCTGAGCTTGCTTGTGATTTCCATTTTCACGCTGCTGAAAACAAATATGTGGAGGGTAAATTTCCGGGATCGGCATTTCCATTTTTCCCGCAACTTTCAGATGTTTTATAAGATATCCGGTAAACCGTCACACAAGAAAAGCTTCACATATTCTTCAGCAACTTGGAAAAATGCCACACATTGGAACACTGTTACATGGGAAAACTGCCCCATAGTTTTCACTAAGGGGCCGTCGTACACAAATGCGGTTCACTGTAAACTGACACACAGGAAAACCGTCACACATCTTTCAGCAACTTGGAAAACTGCCACACATTGACAAAGTGCCACACAGGAAAATTGCCACATGTTTTTCACTAAGGGGCTGGCCACAAATTGTTGTTCCTTTGAGGAACACTTGGAAAGTGTGGCATATTTCCAGTCAGGCCGTTTTCCAAGTTCCGAATTACCTGTGGCAGTTTTCCAAGCTGCCTCACGAAGGAAAGAAGCTCTTTGGTTTGTCTGAATTTTCATGCCGGCTCACAACTGGCCATAAAAGTTCGGCGAAGGAGGGGGGGTGTATAAAGATTGCTATTCCTTGGACTATATTGAGAATTGAATTGGGAACTCTATAATATGTAAGCCAAACGAGAACTGTACTTTAATTTGACGAAATAAATTGCCGGACTCCGTACATTTCTTTAAACTACGGTGGGCAGTGTTCGACGGAACAACGGAACTACATGCAGCATGACTCATGCTGTGTTCAGAAAAGGACGATAAGGTGGGATTTTTTAAAAATGCTGAATTTTTACTTAGGCGTTAAATATTTACATAACATGTCCAGCTTGTAATATTTTTTTGTAACTTAATTAATTCATAGGCCCTACACCTTGGCCTTTTTAACAGCTTTTAATAGGCCGACTTCATATTCATAACGTTTACGTATCAAATCAAGTTAATAGCATTACGCTTTTACTTAGGCACTAAATATTAATTCACAGGACCTAGGCCTAGGCTCTTTTAACAGTTTTTATTCTACCGGTGTCATATTCACAACGTTTACATTATCAAATCAAGTTAATAATATTGCGGTTTTACTTAAACACGAAATATTAATTCATAAGGCCAAGGCCTAGGCCTTGTTAACCGTTTTTATTCTACCGATGTCACATTCATAACGTTTACCTATCAAATCAAATTAATAATATCGCGCTTTTTTACTTAAGAACGAAATATTAATTCCTATATATAAGGTCTAAGCCTTTTTAATATTTATTTTTACTCTACCAATGTCATATTCATAACGTTTGCACATCAAATCCAGTTAATGCATTGCTCTTTTACTTAGGCACTAAATTTTATTTCATTTTACGAAAATTTTGTATGGGCCCCCTTGACCCCGGGCCCCAATCCCTTCCAAAAAGGGTTTACGAGGTAGTTACAAAATTTGGTGGTTCTAAATTGAAAACTGTAGATTTTACGAAAATTTTGTATGAGGCCCCCTTGACCCCGGGCCCCGATCCCTTCCAAAAAGGGTTTACGAGGTAGTATACCAAATTTGGTGGTTCTAAATTGAAAACTGTAGATTTTACGAAAATTTTGTATGGGGCCCCCTTGACCCTGGGCCCCGATCCCATCCAAAAAGGGTTTACGGTCTAACTTACTGTACCACGAGGTAGTATACGAAATTTGGGGGTTCTAACTTGAAAACTGTAGATTTAACGAAAATTTTGTATGGGACCCTCTTGACCCCGTGCCCCGACGACTTCCAAAAACAGTCTACGGTTTGACTTTGAGCACCATGAGATAGTATACCAAATGTGGTGGTTCTAAATTGAAAACTGTAGATTTCACGAAAATTTTGTATGGGGCCCCTTGGGCCCGGGCCTAGACCCCTTCCTCAAACCGTCTAGGGGCTAACTTAGAGCACCATGAGATAATATACCGAATTTGGTGGTTCTAAATTGCGAACTGTAGATTTTACGAAAATTTTGTATGGGGCCCTCTTGACCCCGGGCCCCGAACACTTCCAAAAACGGTCTACGGTTTAACTTTGAACACCATGAAATAGTATACCAAATTTGGTGGTTCTAAATTGAAAACTGTAGATTTTACGAAATTTTTGTGTGGGGCCCCCTTGACCCTGGGCCCCGATGCCTTCCTAAAAGGGTTTACGGTCTAACTTAGAGTACCATGAGGTAGTGTACGAAATTTGGTTTTTCTAAATTGAAAACTGTAGATTTCACGAAAGTTTTGTATGGGGCCCCTTGAGCCCGGGCCCCGACCGCTTCCCCAAACCGTCTACGGTCTAACTTAGAGCACCATGAGATAGTATACCAAATTTGGTGGCTCTAAATTGAAAACTAGAATTTATGAAAATTTGTATGGGGGCCCCCTTGACCCCGATTCCTTCCAAAAATCATCTACAGTCTAACTTAGAGTACCATGAGGTAGTATGCGAAATTTGGTTTTTCTAAACTGAAAACTGTAGATTTTACGAAAATTTTGGGTGGGGCCTCCTGGACCCTGGGCTCCGATGCCTTCCTAAAAGGGTTTACGGTCTAACTTAGAGTACCATGAGGTAGTGTACGAAATTTGGTTTTTCTAAATTGAAAACTGTAGATTTCACGAAAATTTTGTAAGGGGCCCCTTGAGCCCGGGCCCCGACCGCTTCCCCAAACCGTCTACGGTCTAACTTAGAGCACCATGAGATAGTATACCAAATTTGGTGGTTCTAAATTGAAAACAGTAGAATTTACGAAAAATTTGTATGGGGGCCTTTTTGACGCCGGTGTTATATTCAATTATTTTAAACGGTCTTGAGGGAAATGGATTTCTGTAATTATTTTTCCCTCTGCAAAATCTCACTTTGTGGCCTACGGCTCCACATCCAAAACAACGGAGGTTGTCATACGCCTGATGTTGTTTCTGATTTGTTACGTAATGTGGTCTAGCATTCCTATTTGTTTGATCAAAATGCTTATTCTGCTCTAACGGAAAACTTCTATGTCTCTGGATGTGGAACGTATTGACAACTGCAGTGTTTACATTTTCCTGATTGTTATTCCTGTTTTGTCTCTGGTACAAATTTCCGCGAGGATTAAAATGACCCGCGCCATTTGTGTCCCGCGCTCCGTAACCTGAAGATTGGGGGACACGAAACGAGGCTCTATCTCCCTGTCTTTGGTTTCCAAGATTATTTGATTGCTGATTACATCTGCTAACTGGGTGTCCTAATGCACCACATTTGAAACATCTGACATTAACAAAATTTCGCCTAGCCTTATATCTGGAATTCTCATAATTTTGACTTTCATTAATTTTTGATTGCAATTTTGATAGCTCATTCTCGGCTTTCATTAATCTTTCACTCATTTGTTGTGATTCTTCTCGTAAGGTACTGATAAGTGCATTTTGCTGCACGATATATTGCTGAAACATGGGACAAAGTTCTGAAATACCATTAGCATCGCCTGGGGCGCTTTCTCGAGGGATTTGATCTGCATCATCGGCAGAATTGACACTCTTTGTGATGATATGTCGATTTGCCTCAGCAAGCAGTGCATCTTGTACTGCTTGATCGAAATTTGCAGGCCCTTTCGAAAGTACCTCTGTTTGAATACTTCTTTCCACACCTGCTAAAAATTGTGATAACATAATTGAATCAACCAGTGCCTTAACCTGCTCATCCCCTGAGACCGGTGCGCCTAGATAAGAATGCGCTGATCCTCTTAGACGTGATTCATACTGGGCGACCGACCCTTCTGGTCTTTGATTGCAAAAATTAAAATTTTGTATTGCGACCACTAGAGGTTAATTATTGGCAAACCTTTTTATCACTGCTGATTTAAACATCTTGTAATCATCAAGCTGTCTAACATGGGGAGATTCACTCAAAAATCCTAAAGCTGCTTGGGTCATGCGAGCTTTTGCTACAAAAATTTTTACTTTTTCTGACCAATTAGTGACTGATTCTAATCCCTCTATTGCTTCGAACAAGAAACAAGCTGGAATAAGCTTATCGTTTCCAGAGAATTCGGGAATCAGGGGAAGTACTGATGCAATAAATTGCAACTCCTGCATGGAATCTTGAACGGAGGAGCCTGACATTTTTAATAGAAGTTTAATACCTAAGTTATACACTAATACAAATTAAAATAATACCTTTATCCCTACAACATGCAATTGCTTTTTTACCTAACTCTTAGTAATGAAGTTGTCAAAATAACACCTTAAGAAAACAATTGCATGATGCATACAACAAAAGAAAATAATGAACTGCTACACATGAAGTAAAGAAAACCCATTCAATCCGTACTGCGACGGGGAAAATACGTGACAGCACGAATGGCTCAAAAGTCACGGCACCAATGTTATATTCAATTATTTTAAACGTTATTATCATAGGAATAATCATATGTTATAAACAAATATTTAACCAATTCACCATAGTTATCTTCAAACGTTAATCGGTACCAACGTCACATTCCAATACGGAACACGTTTTAAAGTCATGAACAATGGCACACGTGTTAATGCTATTCACTGGAACACGTGTTACTGTCATCAATGTTAAATACAAGGTGTTAATTTTATTGTTATGTTTATTATTATGAACAAATTATAGGTGCATCAATTACAGATCATTTACCGATTAAATTTACTTTATCGTGCCTTTTTATAACTATGGGACTTTTGTTCTACAGTGATCGTATATGGACAAAAACGTGCCCCTTATATGTACTAGCATATAATAAAGCACGGCGTTGTGATTCACCTTTATCCCGTCACTGGAATGGTGGGGGAGTAAAGGTGCCGCTCGTGAAAGAAATCAGAAACATAAACACATATCTTAGTTTACACATACCTTAACTTATGTCTTGTGTGGTTATAAGGAAAACAAACAGGAATCTTATGTGGAAGTAATCAAAATAGTTTAATACGAGAGAATTAGGAACACTAAGGTACCACGTGCGTGGGTGCAGCCGTTAACAATACCTTACACATAAAATTTACTCTTATTACGATTTTTCTCTATAACGTCTCCGATCATTTCTGCATACATCTATCTATATATATAAGTGCAAAGCTTAGTGATTCATTTTTCTTCCAGTTCCTTTTCTCCTATGCTTTACCTAAATGTTTTACCTAGCTAACTGGGTTTTCATTGTTTTATCATGACCAATACACACGCCACGTGCTCTAAATAGGGTTATGAATTAATTTAAGCAAGTACATGCAATAAAAGGGAAAAGGAAAATAACTTATCTGGTATCTCCATATGTCTTTCAGGTTTTCAACACTGGGCATATACACCTAATTGAGCTGACTGGCGCTATCCGAACTCGGCTCTCCGTTTGACAACGTTGGGCATATTTCATTTCTCTCTCGTCATACTCGGCACTCAATACCCACGTCTGTTCCTTGTCGCTACGCGTACTCCACTACTCTTGACCAGTGAAAAACCCCTGACCTTCTGAGCTTCACCTTGTCCGCTGATGCCAAGGTCACTTGACCTTCTGAGGGGTTCATCTATTCCGTCAGGTGAACGTTACTTCGCTCCCTTCTTGGGAATTGACCCTTCAACTTTTCCGACCCCCTATATCCCCTGGGGCCTAAGTATCGTCTCAAGGCTTGAGATTACCTCTCGCTATCCCCTGGGGCTATCTATGCACGTGCATGTTGGACTAAATTTATTTTAAATAATTTTATTTCCAACATTCCTCCCTTACCAGATGTAATCTTTATGGGGGGCCAAAAGGAATGCTGGTGGGAAACTACACGCACGGATAGACTACTCCATCCTTACCTAGTAATCCTCTATCTTTTTCCTCATGTGCACTTATATATACATCATCATCATCATCATTGTCAACCATTATCAATCCACTGCTGGACGAAGGTCTCCCCAAGTTTCCTCCACAACGGTCTGTCTTGTGCCAGTCTCCTCCATGTCACTCCCGCATATTTACGAATTTCATCCACCCATCTCCCATGTGGTCTTTTTCTGGGTCTTTTCCTGTCCCTTGGTATCCAATCTAAAATTTCGGCTGTCCATCTATGGTCTGTCCTTCTGGCAGTATGTCCAGCCCATTGCCATTTCAGGGATTTAACTCTGATCATGATGTCTTCCACTCTCGTCATTTTTCGGATCCACGAGTTCCTCTTCTTATCTCTCCTGGTTATACCAAGCATGCACCTCTCCATGCTTCTTTGAGTTGTCTGCAGCCTTTGTATGTCTCTTTTAGTTAAGGTCCACGTCTCTGCACCATACGTAAGCACTGGAAGGATGCATTGATCAAACACTTTTCTTTTAAGACATAATGGCATATTGCTCTTGAAAATTATGCTGTTTCTTCCAAAAGCTCTCCAGGCAAGTTTTGTACGCCGATTAATTTCTTCATCAATGTGACCCTCACTTGATATCTGCTGTCCAAGATAAACATACGTATCTGTTATCTCCAGTTTTTCTCCATCAATCGATAAATCTTCATTTCTTGTAAAAGCATTGAACATCACTTTTGTCTTCTGAAAGTTCATTTTTAATCCCACTTCTTTACTCTTGTCAGCAAGTTCCTGGATCATACTCTGCAGCTCTGATGGGGTAGTTGCAAAAATGACTACGTCATCAGCAAAACGAAGGTGGGTTAGATAATCTCCATTAATCTTTATCCCTTTGTTTTCCCAGTTCAGTGATTGAAAGACATTTTCCAATGTGGCATTAAAGAGCTTCGGAGATATGGTGTCACCTTGTCTCACTCCCTTTCCAATTTTTATGTGTGTTGTATTTTCAAACAGCCGAATCTTTGCACTTGCATTTTCATAGATGTTATTAATAATATTAATGTATGCATCTTCAATACCGCAGGATTTCAGAGCCGTGGTAACTGCTGATGGTTTCACCGAATCAAAGGCTTTTTCATAATCGATAAAAGCCATGCACAATGGAAGTTCATATTCCCTCGCTCTTTCAATTAGTTCTCTCAGTACGTGGATATGATCTATTGTGCTGTAGCCACTCCTGAATCCAGCTTGTTCTCTCGGTTGAGCCATGTCCAGTGTTACCTTCAAGCGGTGTGAAAGAACTTTAGTGAAGATTTTATAAACCACTGATAGGAGGCTGATAGGTCTGTAGTTCCTGAGATCCTCAATGTCACCTTTTTTATGTAGCAGGATCATTGTAGCATTGTTCCAATCCTCAGGAATCTTCCCTTCATTAAGGCATCGAGTGAAAATTTGGGCGAGTACTGTTTCAATTTCTCCACTTGCTTCTTGTATGATGTCTATAGTAATTCCATCTTCTCCTGGAGCTTTCCCCCGCTTCATGTTCTTGATTGCATGAGCAACTTCTGCTGGGAGGACTGGAAGAACTCTGGTACCTTTCATGATGTCTGGAGTACATGTATCATCCCTTTCATATAATTTGGAGTAGAAATCTTTCACTCTTGTCAAAATTTCGCCTCTATTTCTTGTTATAGAACCATCTTCTTTTCTCAGAGCCATAATCTGTTTTCTTCCCTTACTGAGATGTCCCTTTGCTATCTTTAGGCTTTGGTTGTTTTCAATTGCTTTCCTCACTAGCTCACAGTTGAATTTCCTTACGTCTTCAGTGATACTTTTTCGTGCTGTCTTGCATAGCTCTATATATTCCACTTTGGAAGTCACATCTTCTTTAGTTGTCCTCATCTCTCTTCTTTTTGCATCAACATTTTGGTTTTTCCTGATAATTTGTTTACATGCAACTTGTTCTTAGACCCAGCTAATTTTGTTGCTGTTTCCATAAGAGCTTTGGTTACTTTTCTGTTAACTTCAGAAATATCCACTTCTTCCGATGTTAGGCCTTCTAAAGCAGAGAATCTGTTCTTCAGTTCCAACTTGAAAGTATTATGGTGTTTTTTAAGGTTGGTTATGTCAATACATTTTGTTTGTCTTATGAGCTTGCCACGTTCCAGTTTAGTGTTGAGGTGCATCTTACATCTCACCAATCTATGGTCACTACCTGTGTTGAACTTGTTTAGCACACTGCAGTCTTCGATGACGAATTTTTTGTTACACATAATAAAATCAATTTCACTTGTCGTCCCAATTGGATGTCTCCATGTCCATTTCCTGTGTGGCTTTTTCTTGAAAAAGGAATTCAAGATGAAAAATCCTTCTGCCTCTGCAAACTCAACGAGAGTATTTCCACGCTGGTTTCTGTTGCCGTGACCGAATTTACCTACTGAAGTTTCATTCTGTTGCCGGTGCCCTATTTTTGCATTGAAATCTCCCATAATTATCTTCAAGTGCTGCTTACCTTTATTATTTAGATGACGAATTTCCTCATAAAATTCTTCAATTTCTTCTTCAGGATGACTTGTGGTGGGTGCATAAGTTTGAATAATCTGAGCCTGGTATCTTCTCGATAGTTGGATAACGAGTCGTGCAGCTCTGTCAGAGGAACTTTCAACTTTTACCACTTTATCCTTCAGTTTCTTGTTTATTATAAATCCAACACCACTAGTTCTGCCAGTATCTGTCCCACGATAATAGAAGAGATGTCCACTTTTCAGTTCAATGAGATCTTCTCCTTTTCTCCTTACCTCACTCAGCCCGACGATGTCCCACTTGATCCTTTGTAGTTCCTCTTCCAATTCAAGAAGCCTTGAATCAGAAGAGAGGAGCGTCCGTTGTAGGTAGCCAAGGTCAGCATCAAATGGCAGCCTAGTCCGGTCCTCCGGGGATTCTTAGCACCCTCTGCCTTCATGTCGCACTGGCCGCTGCCTTGGCCAGGTACATTCCAGCTGCCGGAGACTGAGGGCCAAGATTTAAGTTGTAGAGTCATTTTGGAGGTGTTTGGCCATAACTCACCACGCTGGCCAAGCGGGTTGGTGAGTGTGGGATAGCATTTCCTCTGATCCCGATGGTATAGTTATACCGCTATTTGCGGTCGTCAGAGCCCCTTTAGTGGGAACAGGATGCACCACGAGAAGGCGGGGTTGACATTTGTCAAAGGAGAGGCTGTGATGTTACGCATCACCTGACCTTACATCCCATATATACATATAGCAATGAAATTATATAAAATATTCATAATCACACATATACACAATACACTTTTCAAACACAAAAATTAATTAACTGTTACGGTCCTGCACCCACAATACATATCTAAAAATTATCAATTCAGTGATACTGCTGGCATCTGCAGCTTACATGCACGTGTCGTTTAGTACACTTTGAGCTGTTGCTGACCAAGTATCAGTAACACATTTAACTGCCAAACGCTTTTCCGTTTGTTTGTTTGCTTTTATATTCAAATTTTTTTTTTTTTTTTTTTTTTTTTTGTCATTGTCCACGTCCACCGATTCTTGAGTTTTATTGTTTGACTTAATTTTTTTTTCTGGTGGAAAGTAAGACAAGGTGAAATTGTTCGATTTACGTTCAGTTCTGCGATTCACACACAATTCGCACAAAAAGTTATCAGACATCAAACCAATATCACTGGCAGTTCGCAATATTTGGAGAACATTGTCACCTGATTTGTGCTTTTTATATGCTGGTAATAAAATTAGCTGTAGAACACTTAGCTCTGTACGTATATGTTTATCTAGTATTATTCGTCCACAGTCACCTATAACATGGGTTATTCACCAAGGTCTCTTTGACCTGGAACACAATAACAGCAAAATCATTTCACCTGTGTTTTATTCATCTCTGCATGCGCCCTCATTGACACTGTCCTTTGTGCTTTTAAACACCACACCGCTCATTGGCCATACCGTTTTCACTACCTGTTGACCACATATCACAACAAAGTCTTCCCTGTCAATGTAGCACTTTATTTAGTCTGTAGGTCATCCACATGAAAAAATGCGTTGCATTCACAGTAATTACGACCGTCTTTGGATACACCAGCACGCTTACATTACGCATGCCACGTGCGATCCGTTCATTATTTTCAAAAGCTTGCATCATTACTTGAATATCCTCCTGTTGTTTGAGTTTGGGAAAAGAAAACGGTGTTTCAATCACTGCTGCACTCTAGTTCCCGTAGGAAGCATAGTTCTTTTGTTCACCAACGCATGGTTCTTTTTGTTCACCAACACGTGGCTCTTTTTGTTCACCAACACAGGGTTCTTTTCGTTCACCAACACGTGGTTCTTTTTGTTCACCAACACGTGATTCTTTTTGTTCACCAACACGTGATTCTTTTTGTTCACCAACACTTGGTTCTTTTTGTTCACCAACACGCGATTCTTTTTGTCCACCAACACGTGGTTCTTTTTGTTCACCAACACGTGATTCTTTTTGTTCACCACCACATGGAACACACTGACTTTACTCACACTTTGATTTTTTTTTTTTTTCTATAACCTTCTCTCTTCCCCTGATTACGCACTGTACCGCTCTGTCACTACCCAGACTAGACGCGGCAGTGTGATCCGTCAATCGAAACAAAGTCAATTACCCAGTGGTTTAATTTTCATTTACCCTTATCTACATTCATTATCATTATTTTTTTTTTTTCCAGAATAGTTGTATATCTAATATCTTAGATTTACACTATTCTTTCCTTCCCAAGCAAAGATAGACCCGCGCAGCCAAACTTAAACAATACCGTCCTACTGCACCTAATTATTATTAACATTAATATTTTATATTACACTTGCCAATATCTCTACTAAATTTTTATCTGACGAATTTTTCGATCATACACCTCCACAAGAGATAACCATGTGTTCCTGGGGGGAATATTCAGATATAACATAACGTTAGTTAACCAGTTAAGAATTTTCCTTTTTTTTTTTTTTTTTTTTATACACCTTTCTATGCACTAACCACACACAGACTTGAAACATACTTGAAATACGGAATGGAAAATAATAATACCCGAACTCGAGAAAATTTTATACATATATATTACACAAAATACTAGTGAATTTTCCACCTTTTGCTTTAATATTAAGAGATATATGCTAATCCTATAATAAAACATTCTGACTTACTAACATCCGTTTAAAATGCCTTCTAACTACAATAATGAATTACTAAATCTATCAAATAAATGTAATAAAGATCCGAATTAGATTTGCTACTGGAATTGGGGCTGCGGGGAGGGGGGTGGTAAATGAAATAAACTGCAGCTCTTCTATTGCTTTGCACCTTTCTGCCTCGAACAAGATTTGCTTGGCTGCTTTAACTTAAAAGGATCTTTATCGTCCTGTACTCCTAATAACTGTGAAAGATCAAATGGCGATTCTGCAGTTTGTTCTTCACATTTTTCGTTAAGTGGATTATGAGGATTTGCGAACGACTGTGAGGAAGAACGAACTGGATTCGTTACTGACTTCTCTTTACTGTTCTTCACAATCTTTGGGGATTCTAAGTTGTCTTTTTCATTTTTACGTTGCTTATGTACAATTTCTGTAGTGGATTCAGCTGTTGAGATTTTATCTACGCTTGCTTTGCTCTTACTTCGGGAATCAACTATTGTCGAAATCTGGACCTTCTCTTGAGCCTCTTCATTTTGAGTAACACGTGGCTTTGGGGAACTTTGAGCACGCTGGTGTTTATTATACTTATTGTAAAAATGCCTACCCTGACTAGGTCTTGAGGGAAATGGATTTCTGTAATTATTTTTCCCTCTGCAAAATCTCACTTTGTGGCCTACGGCTCCACATCCAAAACAACGGAGGTTGTCATAAGCCTGACGTTGTTTCTGATTTGTTACGTAATGTGGTCTAGCATTCCTATTTGTTTGATCAAAATGCTTATTCTGCTCTAACGGAAAACTTCTATGTCTCTGGATGTGGAACGTATTGACAACTGCAGTGTTTACATTTCCCTGATTGTTATTCCTGTTTTGTCTCTGGTACAAATTTCCGCGAGGATTAAAATGACCCGCGCCATTTGTGTCCCGCGCTCCGTAACCTGAAGATTGGGGGACACGAAACGAGGCTCTATCTCCCTGTCTTTGGTTTCCAAGATTATTTGATTGCTGATTACATCTGCTAACTGGGTGTCCTAATGCACCACATTTGAAACATCTGACATTAACAAAATTTCGCCTAGCCTTATATCTGGAATTCTCATAATTTTGACTTTCATTAATTTTTGATTGCAATTTTGATAGCTCATTCTCGGCTTTCATTAATCTTTCACTCATTTGTTGTGATTCTTCTCGTAAGGTACTGATAAGTGCATTTTGCTGCACGATATATTGCTGAAACATGGGACAAAGTTCTGAAATACCATTAGCATCGCCTGGGGCGCTTTCTCGAGGGATTTGATCTGCATCATCGGCAGAATTGACACTCTTTGTGATGATATGTCGATTTGCCTCAGCAAGCAGTGCATCTTGTACTGCTTGATCGAAATTTGCAGGCCCTTTCGAAAGTACCTCTGTTTGAATACTTCTTTCCACACCTGCTAAAAATTGTGATAACATAATTGAATCAACCAGTGCCTTAACCTGCTCATCCCCTGAGACCGGTGCGCCTAGATAAGAATGCGCTGATCCTCTTAGACGTGATTCATACTGGGCGACCGACTCTTCTGGTCTTTGATTGCAAAAATTAAAATTTTGTATTGCGACCGACTCTTCTGGTCTTTGATTGCAAAAATTAAAATTTTGTATTGCGACCACTAGAGGTTGGTTATTGGCAAACCTTTTTATCACTGCTGATTTAAACATCTTGTAATCATCAAGCTGTCTAACATGGGGAGATTCACTCAAAAATCCTAAAGCTGCTTGCGTCATGCGAGCTTTTGCTACAAACATTTTTACTTTTTCTGACCAATTAGTGACTGATTCTAATCCCTCTATTGCTTCGAACAAGAAACAAGCTGGAATAAGCTTATCGTATCCAGATAATTCGGGAATCAGGGGAAGTACTGATGCAATAAATTGCAATTCCTGCATGGAATCTTGAACGGAGGAGCCTGACATTTTTAATAGAAGTTTAATACCTAAGTTATACACTAATACCAATTAAAATAATACCTTTATCCCTACAACATGCAATTGCTTTTTTACCTAACTCTTAGTAATGAAGTTGTCAAAATAACACCTTAAGAAAACAATTGCATGATGCATACAACAAAAGAAAATAATGAACTGCTACACATGAAGAAAAGAAAACCCATTCAATCCGTACTGCGACGGGGGAAAATACGTGACAGCACGAATGGCTCAAAAGTCACGGCACCAATGTTATATTCAATTATTTTAAACGTTATTATCATAGGAATAATCATATGTTATAAACAAATATTTAACCAATTCACCATAGTTATCTTCAAACGTTAATCGGTACCAACGTCACATTCCAATACGGAACACGTTTAAAAGTTATGAACAATGGCACACGTGTTAATGCTATTCACTGGAACACGTGTTACTGTCATCAATGTTAAATACAAGGTGTTAATTTTATTGTTATGTTTATTATTATGAACAAATTATAGGTGCATCAATTACAGATCATTTACCGATTAAATTTACTTTATCGTGCCTTTTTATAACTATGGGACTTTTGTTCTACAGTGATCGTATATGGACAAAAACGTGCCCCTTATATGTACTAGCATATAATAAAGCACGGCGTTGTGATTCACCTTTATCCCGTCACTGGAATGGTGGGGGAGTAAAGGTGCCGCTCGTGAAAGAAATCAGAAACATAAACACATATCTTAGTTTACACATACCTTAACTTATGTCTTGTGTGGTTATAAGGAAAACAAACAGGAATCTTATGTGGAAGTAATCAAAATAGTTTAATACGAGAGAATTAGGAACACTAAGGTACCACGTGCGTGGGTGCAGCCGTTAACAATACCTTACACATAAAATTTACTCTTATTACGATTTTTCTCTATAACGTCTCCGATCATTTCTGCATACATCTATCTATATATATATAAGTGCAAAGCTTAGTGATTCATTTTTCTTCCAGTTCCTTTTCTCCTATGCTTTACCTAAATGTTTTACCTAGCTAACTGGGTTTTCATTGTTTTATCATGACCAATACACACGCCACGTGCTCTAAATAGGGTTATGAATTAATTTAAGCAAGTACATGCAATAAAAGGGAAAAGGAAAATAACTTATCTGGTATCTCCATATGTCTTTCAGGTTTTCAACACTGGGCATATACACCTAATTGAGCTGACTGGCGCTATCCGAACTCGGCTCTCCGTTTGACAACGTTGGGCATATTTCATTTCTCTCTCGTCATACTCGGCACTCAATACCCACGTCTGTTCCTTGTCGCTACACGTACTCCACTACTCTTGACCAGTGAAAAACCCCTGACCTTCTGAGCTTCACCTTGTCCGCTGATGCCAAGGTCACTTGACCTTCTGAGGGGTTCATCTATTCCGTCAGGTGAACGTTACTTCGCTCCCTTCTTGGGAACTGACCCTTCAACTTTTCCGACCCCCTATATCCCCTGGGGCCTAAGTATCGTCTCAAGGCTTGAGATTGCCTCTCGCTATCACCTGGGGCTATCTATGCACGTGCATGTTGGACTAAATTTATTTTAAATAATTTTATTTCCAACACCGGCCTCGAACCCTTCCTCAAACCGTCTACGGGCTAACTTGGAGCACCATGAGATAGTATACCAAATTTGGTGGCTCTAAATTAAAAACTGGAATTTATGAAAATTTGTATGGGGCCCCCTTGACCCCGATTCCTTCCAAAAATCATCTACAGTCTAACTTAGAGTACCATGAGGTAGTATGCGAAATTTGGTTTTTCTAAACTGAAAACTGTAGATTTTACGAAAATTTTGGGTGGGGGCCCCTTGACCCCGGGTCTCGACCCCTCCAAAATCCGTCTACGGTCTAACTTAGAGTACTATGAGATTGTACACCAAATTTGGTAGTTCTAAATTGAAAACAGTAATGCCGCAAAATTTTTGTTTTTCTGCTGTTAAAAGCCGTCGTACAAACTTTCTGATATTATTTTATTCTTGACATACAGCGCCGACTGCTGTTGGGGAAACAAAATAGGAACGAGATGTCGGTGTTTTGTCCTGTCGGTGTTTTGTCCTGTCGGTGTTTTGTCCTGTCGGTATTTTGTCCTGTCGGTGTTTTGTCCTTTCGGTGTTTTGGGTGTCGGTGTTTTGTCCTGTCGGTATTTTGTCCTGTCGGTGTTTTGTCCTTTCGGTGTTTTGGGTGTCGGTGTTTTGTCCTGTCGGTGTTTTGGGTGTCGGTGTTTTGAGCGGCACCCGGGAAAACGATGCATCATGTTAAGAAGAAAGTATTCTCGAAAAGTTTTTCGATGTGAGGGGATCGGTCCACGAAATAATTTTTCAATTGAGTTTTCAGGAGCTCAGATTTAGCTATAAATACATCAGAAGCAGAAATAAACATTTACGTCCCCTGGTGGCCAAACCATTCTTTACAAAATATTAGAAATTATATGCAAAACATTTCTCACCAGGAGCTGTATGCGATACAGGAAAATTTTTTCAAATCGGAGATATAGAAGCAGAGATAACGAGGGGGAACGCAATTTACTTGTGCGCATCCTAGCGGAAAGTCTGTGAATTACTTGAAAACTTTGAGAGTATATGAAAAACATTTCGCATCGGAAACTCTATCCAACAGAAAAGAAATTTTTCAATTCAGACTCTTTGAAGCAGTGGTATTAACAAAAACAAGATGCACATCTACGCCCCTGGCGGAGATACCATGCATTATTTTAAGAACAAAAAGTTCCAAAAACATTTATTGACGTTAGTAGTATCGGCCCACGAACGAATTTTTTCAATCCAGATTTTAGAAGCTCAGATTTTGCTGCAAATACATCAGAAGCAGAAATTATGAATATATTTCTTATATTATATACACTGACAGAAAAAAAATCCCAACACCACGAAAAAATAGTTGTAGAGGAATAAAATGGCGGCAATACATTTGTATAGGTAACATATTTAATCGATTGAGGTTTCAAGATCACAGCTTAATGTAAGCGCGAGAAGAGCCATTTTAAATGTGAAATGCCGGTACATTAATAACCGGTGTAACCGCCAGAATGTTGAATGCAAGCACGCAAACGTTAATTCATTGTGTCGTACAGGTGCTGGATGTCAGTTTGTGGGATGGAGTTCCATGCCTGTTGCACTTGGTCGGTCAATACAGGGACGGTTAATGCTGGTTGGGGGTGACGCTGGAGTTGTCGCCCAATGATGTCCCATACGTGCTCGATTGGTGAAAGATCTGGTGATCTAGCAGGCCACGGCAACATGTCGACACTCTGTAGAGCATGTTGGGTTACAACAGCGGTATGCGGGCGAGCGTTATCCTGTTGGAAAACACCCATTGGAATGCTGTTCATGAATGGCAGCACAACAAGTTGAATCAACTGTGCCGTCAGGATGCGTGCGATAACCACGAGAGTGCTCCCGCTGTCATAGGAAATTGCTCCCCAGACCATAACTCCAGGTGTAGGTCCAGTGTGTCTCGGCCGCAGACAGGTTGGTTGCAGGCGCTCACCTGGCCTCCTTCTAACCAACACACGGTCATCACTGGCACCCAGGCAGAACCGGCTTTCATCAGAAAACACAACAGATCTTCACTCCGTCCTCCAATGAGCTCTAGCTTGACACCACTGACGTCGCAAACGGCAGTGTTTTGGAGTAAGTGGAATGCACGCTGCAGAGCGTCTGGCTCGGAGCTGTCCTTCAAGTAACCGATTTGTAACAGTTCGTTGTGTCACTGTGGTGGCAACTGCAGTTGAATTGCTGCCGCAGACGCGGTACGATGCGCCACGGCCATACGCTGAACACGGCGGTCTACCCTCTCAGTAGTGCCCCGCGGCCTGCCGGAACACATTCTCCTTGAGGCAGTACCTTCCCTTGACCACCGCTGCCAACAATCTTGCACTGTGGTTACATTCCTGCCAAGTCGTTCTGCAATTTTGCGGAAAAAATCCACCTTCTCGTAGCCCTATTACACGACCTCGTTCAAACTCCGTGAGCCTGTTGATAATGGCTTCTTCGTCTTCTTAAAAGCATTCTTGACTAACATCAACACCCTACGTCGAATCTCAACGACAACTAACGCTCACGAACGTTACAGCGCGTATTTACAGCAAACCTGCTTTGCATGTTCCGAGGGCCCTACTAGCGCCACACGTGTGCGCCTAGCGCGAAATTTGCATAGACGTCATCTTACAGATGTACTCTCACCGCCTACCAACTGTCGTTTATCTAACTCAACCCCTTCTTGGTGTTGGGATCTTTGTTTCCGTCAGTGTATTTCAAATACGTGGAGACAATGTAAATATACGATGTCATCGCTCTGTCCACGTTATTTTATAAACAACGAATAGCAACTGAAAAACTGTTCATCCGACCACGCTGGGATCGAACCCCAGATCTCTCGATAACTAGCCGAGGGCGTTCACTTTACGCTACGGTGCCAACAATTCACAGCGATCTGGGGTTCGATCCCAGCGTTGTCGGATGAATATTTTTTCAGTTGCTATTCGTTGTTTATAAAATAACGTGGACAGAGCGATGACATCGTATATTTAGCCGAAATTAGCTAGTGGCCAAATCATTCTTTAACAAGAATTAGAAAATATATGCAAAAGATTTCTTCTCAAGAGCTGTATCCGCTGAAGAAAGAATATTTCAAATCGGAGTTTTAAAAGTACAGATATCGGGGTAAACGCAATTTAATTTTACGCCCCTGGCGAAAAATCTATGCGTAACTTGAAAAAGTGACTATACCTAAAATAGTTTTCCACATAAATGGAATCGAAAGGTAAAATAATTATTTCAATCAAACGTTTAGAAGAAAATATATGGAATAAAATGTGTTTCGGATTCGATACCATCTGCATTTACGCCCTCTAGCGGCGAAATTGCAAGTCGTACAAAAAAAAACGAAATAAAGGATCATCATTGACATATTTCAAGCTTCCCAACGCAAAAAGAATTTTTCAAATCGGACTAATAGTTACAGAGAAATGGTGTCCACAGACGGACGGACGGACAAACAGATCACACAAGCACGATTTTTTTTACAAAAACCGTGCAAAAAAATTGGATTTCGTGGTTCTGCTTCAATTTTCTATTATGAAACAACCCTTTAGTGATACGCGAATACCTAGTGCCTCGAGAAAATGTAATGATCGCAATCAAGAATATTCAAAACAAATTTCAGCTTGCACAGATTCGAGTTTTACATTGTTAGAAAAATATAAAATGTTTATTCTAACACTAATTCTTGTCATTAGCACGAATACATGAATTTGTTATAAAGGAAACGACAAGAGTAAATGAACCCCGTCCCTGGATGGCCCAGGTTATCGTACAGATCACGTTTAGGGCCTTTGGTTATCTATACTCTGTATTCAATTTGTCGGAGGCTCGGGCAAGGTGCAGACCTTCCAGCATTTTCGCTCTTCTTGCAAGGAAGGAAACATTCCAGGTGTGTTTCCCAGATGTAGACATATGGGTGGCCCCTCTAATTTTGTTTGCAAATACATTTCCTATCAATCATCTGATTTGGACGATATTTAAGATTTAGGGGTTTTTCCATGTACTAAATAGAATGCGCATAAAATAACATACACCTTATACGGAAAAATTCGGAGATAGAGAGCTAATTAGTATGTTAATTAGCATTTTTCTTCGCATCACGTGGTAGTTTCCTTCAAGTGCTTTCCAACGGTACCTTACTTGTTTACATGTGACAAACGGATCGAAAGTTAAGGGGGTGGGCTCGTTTTTTTTTGTTTTTTTTTTAAGATTTGTACAATGCTTTTACAAAAACTGAAGATTAGGCACAGTGGTCTAGGAGATGGCTTCTGATCATTCGTCAGAGATGGGTCCGGGTTCAAATCCCGGTGGCCGCCCCGGTGGCGCAGTGGTCTAAGCGATGGCCTCTGATCATTCGTCCGTAAGGGGTCCGGGTTCGAATCCCGGTGAGGCATGGATGTTGTGTTTGTCTTACGGCACTGGTTCTCTCCCTTCCCTGGAACCAGTGACTCTAAATTAGGGACGGGCGACTGCTTATAGCCCATTGAGTTGCTCACGGTGGTCGTTAAACCTTCAATAAAAAAAAAAAAAAAAAAAATCCCGGTGAGGCATGGATATTGTGTTTGTCTTACTGCGCTGGCTCCCTCCCTTCCCTGGAACCAGTGGCCCTAAATTAGGGACGGGCGCCTGCTTATATAGCCCATTGAGTTGCTCACGGTGGTCGTTAAATACTCAATAAAAAAAAAACAGGTTAGGAAGTTGATGGGGCAAATCTGGTTATAGCCGATACCTACATTTACCTTGAACAACATATATATACATAGAGAAGAAATGCGAAGGTGAGTCAAAAGTCCATCCAGTTTACAGCTAAGAAGTTGAATGGTGCAGGATAGCCATACACGCTGACCTCATTCTGCAAAATACAGGCCATTGTTTCCTACAGTTCTTTGCCTACGTTCCACCAGAGCCACATTCTCACGGCGGTACTACTCGGCAGGTTTCGAGGACAGAAACTATCTCATGTCAGATTCCACAGCCACCAATTAAGCGAAGTGACTTCCTCGTAGAAAATAGTCCACGGAGCGAAATAGGTGGCATTCGGATGGTCAGAGCTGTATGGAAGATGGGGTAGTATCACACCCCTCCCAATTCCTGTAGTTTCAGGCGGACCATTCTGTAGGTGTGGTTTGGGTTGCGATGGTTGTTTTGCATAGAGATTCCGTACGGAGCCTGAATATCTAGGACAAGTTCCCAGTATAGGAGACCCCTCACAATTCCACCAAACGCACAGCATGAGTTTCCACTCGAGGTTTCCTCTTTGTGCAACTGGCTGTGCTTTCTGGTGTGTCCTCAACCACTGGTAGCATAACGTAGGATTATACACTTTTCATCGTCTGTATGGCGATATTACGCCAAAACATATCATCCTGTAGATTTGACAGCAATCTTCGACAGAGAGCAACACCTTGTTTCGCCTTCTGGGGTTTCAATGCATGGAGAACCATTCGATGTCACCTGGAGGAGAAAACAAGCTTGTGCAAAGGACGAACAAAAATGGATTGCGAAGATACCACCTCAGCTGCCATTTGTCGTGTATTGGTACCTGAGTTCGCTGTCATAGCTTCCGCCATAGTGTCGGTGTTGGTGATCAATGGACTTCCTGACCTCGACTTGTGTTCGAGACTGATGGCTGCAGCATTGAAACGCAAGAACCATTTTCGTGCAATGCAGCTGTCAGCTGGTTTCTCACCTTCAAGCGCAGAAATTTGTCTCGCTACTGCCACGTTTAACCCATTTTTCCACTAATGGCGTAGGGGCATTCATACAGTGCTTTTATCGACCTCCATCCTCTACTCACCTGATAGCGCAATGTAACTCCGTGCCAAAACGCACGTCTTTAGCCTTTTGTGTTCAACGTCATCATTGTACGCAGTCGACGGTGGATCGTATTTCGCACAGGAACATTATGTGGAGCTCAAAATGGGACAAACTTTTGACTCGCCCAGGTAAATAGGCGTACAAAACTTAGTTGGAGAGCATTTGAAAGAACCAGTACATTTTTCAAGAGCAGTTTAACATTATGTCTCAAAAGAAAAGTGTTTAATCAATGCATCCTTCCAGTTCTTACATATGGAGCAGTGACATTAACCTTAACTGAAAAAGACAGAGGGTGAAGACAACTCAAAAAATCATGGAAAGTTGCATGCTTGGTGTCATCAAGAAAGATAGGAAGAGTAACACATGGATTAGGGAAAGGAAAAGTTGATGACGTCATGATCAAAGTGAAGACGCTCAAGTGACAATCGGCTGGGCATATTGCTAGGAAAACTGGCCATGCTGGAGCAACTGAAATATTAGATACAATATAAAGGGACAGGAAAAGGCCCAGAACAAGACCACGTGGAAGATGGGTAGATGAAATACGAAAACCTGCTGGCGTGACTTGAAAGACAGGTTCAAGACATAGTGTTGTGGTACTTGGGGAGACCTTCACCGAGCAGTGGATTGACAATGATTGATGATGATGACGATATGTACGAGTATATACTCATCTACCCTACGTTGTTGTTTCTCTCTCTCTCTCTCTCTCTCTCTCCTTACTTTTTTAAATTGTTTTCGTTCTCGGAGATGTTGGACCTTCCTGAAAATATTAGGTTCCGCCGCCCATGGGTAGAAGCCATGCAGTGCCAACTCCCGTGAATACGGAGCGTGCGCCATCATTTCGATGTTATCTTGATGCAAAATACAATCAGTTTGTGCATATTCTAGGTGTTTTGTTGAATTTTTTTCTTGAGAGGACCTTTAGAACAATAGGCACCGGTAAGTTTCCTCTTGTGGAACAACATGGTCATACACAATTCTCTTTTTTATCGAAGAAAACCAGGTGGATGACCTTCCCTACATTTGTTTGAACCTTTGCTTTTTCTGGATCGGGACTCTGTGGGTGTTTCCATTGGGTGCTCTGTTTTATTTCTGGATCGAAATGGTGAAAAAATGTCATCACATGTGACGATTCGATCCAAAACAGTGCCGCTCACGTCGTAACCGGCACTTGCATTGGCGACAAGTGATAACAAGATTTGCCTTCAGATTCGTGAGAAAGTGGGGAATCCACTTTGCAGAGACTTTTGTACCCCAACCGGTTTCTCACAATGTCATCAACGGAACCAACAGACATCTGCGTCACATTAGCAACCTCCTCAATGGTCATTCGGAGATCTTCGCGCAGGAGTGCCTCGATGGTACTGACATTAACCGCCGTAGTTGATGTCGAAGGTCTATCGGAGCATGATGGCGCATCTTCCAGACGCTCTTCACCATTCACAAATGTTCTTGTGCCACTCAAAAGCTCTTGTACGGGACAAAGCATCTTCCGTATAATCTGTTTTAATAATTTTGTGGGTTTCTGTGGTGGTTTTATTCAAACGCACGCAAAATTTCATAGCTGCTGTTTGCTCCAGTTTTAAATCTATACTGGGTTACAGAAACACGTCTACTACGAGAACTACGGAGCGCTGTAACGACACGTCGTCACGTGACTGACTTTGCAATTGTTCCGACACAGGCACATGCATTTTTCTGCGTGGGTTTGTTTTGGCGCTATAACGTCAGTCTCGTTACTTTTTGAACGTCCTACGTATGATATCTCTCTGTGAATTGCATTTCGGGCGGAGGGAGGGCTAAAGCCACCATCAAAATAGCTGCAACACAGAAGTGTGTGCAGTCGCCCGTCCCGAATTTAGAGCCGTTGGCGCCAGGTGAGTGGCAAAACCAACGCCATTAGACAAGCGCACTACCGGGACTCGAACCCATCTCGGACGAATGACCAGAAGCCGTCGCCTTAGACTGATCGGCCACCACAGCGGTAACATGTATTAGGTGTGAATAATAAATACTATTCACAATAAATATTTGCAATCGTGTGGAACGACAGCCCCGCAAAAACAGAAGTGTTGGAAAACTGCTGGCCCCCGGCTGCCAGTGATAACTTACTGATGGCTGAAATTTGCCGCTCACAGTACGGTGGCGACCTGTTTGTGGCAGCGCCATCGGTTGGCAGCCGTTGGTGGCCTGCAGCATCGCCGTGAGTTACGTGCTTCCGAGCTAGCACCACGAGAGGCAGGAAACTGGTAACCGAAGCAACACCACACGAGGTGAAAGCAGCGGAACGGCAATGCTCAGGAACAACACGTGGACAGAATCTCGTGCTACCAGTTAGTTGAAGTCATCGCCATCGTGTAATTTTAGTGGATGATAAGAAAAAGAAAAGCCATAGAGAGACGAATTAATTTTTTTATGAAATGTCGCGTTGACGAAGATTTAACGTCGGAAGAAAATTGCATGGTAAATAGTTAATGAACTGTAAGAAATAATCAGTTACTCTCATGTATTTATAGAAACTCATTTCATAGCAAAATTCCTCTAGCAACACGCGAAGAATCGAAAATACAAACAGCCGTGAAACACACCCACTCCATTCCCATGAACAGCAAGAAATAATTTCTGAAAAGTTAGTAAATGTATCGGATAATCCTTCTTCATTAACATACACTAAACCGCCTCAAACAAAACAAAAAAAATATGAATCATATAAAATGGGTATTTCTGAAAAAAAAAACCCGGTATGAATTCATTGCAAAATGATCAAGAATTTGAAAAAAAAAAAAAGTGAGCAACGCTATGTGAATATATTGTACTCATACATGGAGTGAACACACAAGATTGGAGAAATTCGCTGCCAAAAATAACCACCTAAATACACTCTTCGAAAAAAAACAAAAAAAAAAACACGTTGCAACTAGAAGGAATCCAATCGAGATGAAAATTGGTATGTGCAATGTTCATATACAGGAAAGAAAATGATTGCAATTCCAGAGCAGTTGGGCCATTTATTCGGATAAAACAGCTACACGAGTGGAACAAGTCTGTACATTGTAGCGCCACTTTTGGCTCGGACGCAAATGGTTACCAGGCGTGGCATAGGCACATGCAGTTCACGGATACTGTTCTGAGGTATAGCATGCCAGATGGTGTCCAAACTGCGGGCCAGTTTGCCAACATTCCAGGATGGGTGTAGGTAGTGTCCTATAATGTCCCAAACATGTTCGGCCGGTGACAGGTCCGGCGATCGGGCTAGCAATGGAAGGGTGTCGACAGTACGAAGGCAGGCCTGGGAGAGCCGTGCCTTGTGTGTGGCCGGGCATTATCCTGTTGAAAAATTGATCGATGATGCTGCGATAGAAATGGCAACACAACAGGTCGTAGAATTAATAAACAGGAACCATACGCCAACTATACTCAAAATAGTATAACTATACTAGTAATCCAAATTTCTTGGTATAGAATAGAAAGTGAGTTTTCAAGCTCTCGCACATCAACCAGATGGTTTTTTCAAGGAAGATAGATAGCAAACTTCCTTGAAAAAGCCATCTGGTTGTTGTGCGGAAGCTTGGAAACTGATTTTCTATTATACACCAAGAAATTCAAATTACTAGTATAGTTATACCATTTTGAGGTCGTAGAATGTCGTAGACGTACCGTTCAGCCGTGAGGGTAGTACGGAAAACTACCAAGGGTGTCCAGCTATTGTTGGAAATTGCCCCCAGATAATCACTCCCGTTGGGCGAGCTGTGTGCCCTTCCGCGATAAAGGCAGGATCCGTTCGCTGGCCGGCTCGTCTCCAGACACGTATGCGCTGATCATCGGCTCCAAGTGCAAACCGTGACTCATCACTAAAGACAACACAACGCCACTGGACACTATCCCATGTTGATCGCGCCTGACACCACTGCAATCGGTACCGGAGATGCTTGCTGGTCAGTGATTGCCAGCGGAGTGGCCTCTTCGAGTATAGTCCCAGTCGCCTGATGTAGACGACGCAGCATGGCCATGGATGGTCGAGAGCGACGAATTCGTTTCTGTTCGTGCGGATTTCAGAATCGCTCGTTCCTCGCGTTCTGTCGTTGCTCTCGGACGTCCAATATCCACGTGCCCTGGTTTGTGCCGTCCTCGACCCACTGGCCCCGACATCGTACGATTGCAACGTCACTCCGACTCAGTTTTTTTAATTGTACTTGAAGCGCTTTCCAGGAAAATCCAAAGCGTGATGGCAGTCTCCAGTAAATCTTCCTAAAAACGGTATATCATATGTAAACCAGAAATATTTCGTAGAAAGACCCCCAGTGAGGGTGTCCGTGAAATTGCAAGGGGGATCCGGACCCCTGTGTCCCCTACCTTCCGTAGCTCGTGCCCAGAAGCACACGTGTTGCACAAACAATTCGGGAATTGATCGCTAATATTAGCGATAGCGTCGTATTCAAGAGAACGACGACGCTAATTGGAGGGTTAGAACGTACCTTCTCCAATGAGGTAACGTTTGGATGGCACCCTATTGTAATATAATGAGACGTATTCCAGAAGTGGGGAACCTTTTCACGTTGGAAGTCGGAATTAAGTTGGCTGTAATCTAACAAAGCCGCATTCAAGAAACTTCAATTAAATATACACTGGCATGCAAAAATTAAGGACGAGACTGTTTTCCGAATGTAACGTCGTGCAGAAGTGCTCCACATCGACTCAAATCATACCATAAGATCCCCAAGATGTAAAAATATGGGACAAGTGAGCAAAACCGTCCAAACAAGGAATTCAAATGATACAAAGACACTTTATCGAAAAGGTAGCTTCGAGCACAACTGAACAGAAGACAGAAACGTCCATGTGACAGACGGCTGCCAAGAAAAATCCAGTCTTTAGTAGAGGATATGATCATCCCTGACTGCGTTGCAGGATTTACAAGGTCTGTCGATGCTGATGACGAGGTTGTCAAGGAGCTGTTGAGGCATCGCAGCCCATTCCTCTTGTAGCGCCAATCGCAGCTGCGGAATCGTTGTTGGCGGCTGGTGACGTGCTGCCAAGCGTCTCCCAAGAAGGTCCCACACGTGTTCGATTGGATTTAGGTCCGGGGACCTTGCGGGCCAATCCATGCGTTGAATATCTTCACTCTCCAACAGCTCTGCGACATCCACTGTACGATGAGGTGTAGCGTTGTCATCCATGAAGAGGAACTCAGGACCCACAGCACCTCTAAACAGACGCACGTGAGGCAGGATAACCTAGGTACAATAGCGGACACCAGTGACTGAACCTCCTTGGAAGATGTGGAGGTCAGTACGGCTACCAAGCTCTCGTTCGGCTACCCCAAACGAGAACTCCGCCACTTCCAAACTGGTCCCTTTCGATGATGTTGGAGGTGTGATTGCGTGTTCCCTGCTCTCTCCAGATGTGTATACGTCCAGAATAGTTCGTCAGACTAAATCGGCTCTCATCCGTAAAGAGAACTGGACTCCATTGCTGATGTATCCAGTTCTTGTGTTCCTGGCACCACAGAAACCGCCGTCTCCGATGAGCAGGCGTTAATGACACACACCGTACTGGTCGTCATGCAAATAGACCCCCTTTGTGCAGCCTTCTGGCCACGGTAAAACGCGATAACGGACGTCCAGTTGTCTATTGCATGTGCCTTGCGATTTCTCCCGCTGTCTGCCGTTTGTCTCTTCTCGCCTGTAGGACAATATACCGGTCGTCCGCCGCCGTGGTTGCTCGTGGACGACCACTGCTAAACTCTCGGACAGCTGTTCCTGTCGTTTGAAATGCTCTCCAAGCTCGTGAAACGATGTTGTGAGCGATCCCGAACTGCTCGGCCACACTTCGACCTTCTTCCAACTTCCCAATGACGCGATCTCGGGTATAGTCATCCAGATGTCGTCTAGTGGATTGCCTGTTGGCCAGATCACACGGTGGAAGCAACTCGATGTCGTTCAAACCGATGTACACCGTGCAATAGCTTTCACCAAATTGCTGAGCGTACACCGCCCGTGTGCTTTATACCCTTCCGACCCCCCCACGTCATGCTGTATATATGCGCATGCCCTACCATACCGGACCCTACTCTATTTCCAGAGTGTTCTTTCGGTCCGTTCTGCCTGCTTGTTCCGCTGTTATGCTAATATCTCCTCTTCGTCCTTAATTTTTGCAAACCAGTGTACTTCAAAATGTACATTATTTTGTAAAAATCTTATTATGTACTAACTAACTTCAAATATTGTAAAAAAAATTGTTAATTCTAAAGTTAAATAAACTTTTAATGACTTTGTTGCGACTGCTTTTTTGTTGGAAAGCATTTGAATATTTGATTCCAACATGGAGGTCCGCACTTTTAGCCGATCTTCTAGATCGATATCCGTCATTTGTGACCGTAAGGGCGTCTTGATTTGGGTCAGTTAGGAGAATGTAGATTCGCAGCAATAAAATGGTTGAAAAGCAAGTCATATTGCCGGGTATTCTATTGCATTTTTCCATATTTCAACAGGATTTTTCTTAGCGTCATTGATAGCTCAATCAATTCCATTTGTAGTTCTTTAGGAGCCATTGAACAAAATCATGAGCATAGCAGGTATCAAAATAGCCCTTATGACTCATTAATGTTTTAATTGTGGCCGCCAGTCGAGGAGCATTATTTCGTTGAATCTTCTTTTTCTCTTAGGTATTTTAAATACAGTAATTTTAAGATTAAAATAAAAATAATAAAAGGCGAAAAAAAAACATATTAATTAAAATAAAAGTATTTGTTATGCAAAATTTGGATTCACTCAAAAGGCCGCACTTAATGGCCCAGAAGGCCGCAGGTTCCCCACCCCTGAGCTTAGTCCATATACTCTGGTGTCCAAACCAAAATTAACGTGACAAACACAAAATCATGAATAACGTAGAATCCACACGACAAGCAACTCGTGGCGCAGTGGTCTAAGCGATGGCTTCTGATCATTCGTCCAAGGAGGGTCCGGGTTCGAGTCCCGGTGGGGCATGGATCTCATGTTTGTCTTATGGCGCTGGCTCATTCCTTTCCTTGGAACCAGTGGCCCTAAATTAGGGACGGGCGACTGCTTATAGCCCACTGAGTTCCTCATGGTAGTCGTTAAACCTCCAATCAAAAGGGGAAAAAAAGGTGATGCAGAAGTGGCGTGAATGCCGAGGGGCTAAGAGGGATTGTGGCTACCCCGAACAGAGATATTGCTCACGAAGGTTAGAAGGAGGAGGAGATGTCAACAGCCCCTCTCCCTGTGCTTCTGGCGTGACGCCACTTTTTATCAACTGACTACGCCAATGCGCCCAACCCGAGAATCTCCTGTATATCTCTATGGGGAAATCGCGATTTTGAACGGGTTTTCGGATCCTTACTCTACCCATACAGTCATGGAAAAAAATTGAGGCTGAAATATTCATTCCCATAGTTAAAAAATTCCAGATTCCAGAAAAAAATAGAAAAATATATGTTGGTATTTCTTTAAAAAAATTGAACAAAACAATGATTTTTTGAACGAAAGTGCAGACTGCGCAAGTGCAACCATGTTTAAAATATAACCAAAACCCTAATTTTGAGAATAACGAAGTCCGAAATATTCCTTGTTTGCATCCTGGGTTTGCATGCGCTAAGCGAAACTGCTTCAGGCGCAGGGAGTGACGTCACGTTTCCGAACTCCCGCAGACTCCCACCACCTCAGAGAGAGGATCGAAACAGCTGATCTGTTTTGGCTTCACTCAAAACAGGTCCTTTTACCTCCTCTTCTTTTAACCTCCTTTATTTTTATTGAAGGTTTAACGACCACCGAGAGCAACTGAATGGGCTATAAGCAGTCACCCGTCCTTAATTTAGGGTCACTGGTTCCAGGGAACGGACAGAACCAATGCCGTAAGGCCAACACAACATTCATGCCTCACCGGGATTGGAACCCGGGCGCTGCTCGGACGAATGGTCATGAGACAGCGCTTAGACCACTGCGCCACCGGGCGGCTCATCACCTTTGGACTGTCATGCACATGCTTCCTCCTCATACGGTGATGACATTCCATTTCTGTTGTGTATGCTGCGTTATCACACAACATCCATGCCTCACCGGGTGTTGTGTGATAACGCAGAACGTGCCTTAATGCTGGGAGTCGGACAACGAGCCCTAATGCTGTTTACCAGGCTGAAAACGAGATCATGTAGGGGATGCACGGGTATGGACCACCTCTTTAGGGGGTCCACCCAGAAAACGTTCTAAAAATATGTGGTTATCATATAATTTATAGTTATTGTTGTTTTCTTACGATTACCTGGATACCGTCACCATGCTTCGCAGTTTTCTGGAAAACTCTTCAAGTACAATTTTGAAAATTGATTTCGCATAACTATACGGAGAAGTTAACGCTCTGTTTTTCTCCTTAAAAAAGATCGTTAAAGAATCCTTTAAATTTCTTTAAAGCAATAACCAGGACGGAGAAGGGGTCTTTCTCCTTACCTCTGTGTGCGTTAGTAGTGAGAAAGGAACGGTTTCATGCCCCTTCACTTAACATTGTCCTCCTCACGGTTGCTCTTCAAGGGGCCCGTAGCAGGGAGGGAGGGGCAAAGCTCCTCTCGAGTGAGATTACCGGAAATGTCTTATCTCTGGAGATAAGACCGTTGACAAACATTTTTGGGAAATCTTTTCATGTTTTAATTTCTTTTTTTAACAAACTTAGGACATTTTTTCGTGCTTTGAATTCTGATTTATTAGGATTTTTATAAAACTTATATTTTTTTAACTTGAGTGAGGTGTTAGGAAATTTTTTAGAGGCGCTGCATTATTGCTCAAGTATTATTTATTGTTTACAACCAATATTTCCTCCATGTCCCTTACTCAAGAAATGTTCCATGTAAAACAAATGAATTATTCCTTCTTGAAAAGTTTTTCCCCTCATAAAGCGTTTGCATGATGATCATGATTAATATTTTGTAATTTCATTTCCGAAGAAAGAAAGAATTATTTTAACATCGTCAGTGATACATGCCATTTGTTTCTTGATGGGAAAGATAAAACCTTGAGACGTTACCTTTGTTTCCTGTTAGCGATAGTGCAATATCCCCACCAAGCAGACTTCAATATCTTGTGAGTCAAATAAGATCTATTCCAAAATTTCTTTGTGTGGTTAATTGTTGACCATTACTAATCAGTTCCTCTGTCCAATTTCTTATCTTTTCACCCCGATTTGTTAGAGAAGGTTATCTGATTTCAGTACCACAGGAAGTTGAAAGCACAACTTTTGGAAGGAAACGCTTTGTTTCGTAAACAAACAAACACTTTCTCCAGAACAAAGTTTTCTGAACCGCTTAAGCTTTATATACAGATAAGATGACTTATTTTTCACACCATGCGTTTGACAACAAAGGAATATTTTTTGGATGTTTTGAAGAAGTTTTTCGCGTAGATGTAATGAATTTTCTGGGGAACTTTTGCTTTTCCTCCATTTAATTTTATTTCAGACCATGAGACGAGGAAATGCTTCTTTAGAAACGATTACGTTCCTGTTCGTAGTAACAATTGGACATAGACTTCATGTTAATTCTGAGTCTTTCGCCCCTGCAATAATATTTTTTCGCAATTTTTTCATACGTTTAAGAACTCCACAGATCTTTCCCAGTTAAAATTCTGCTGAAACAATATTTTCTTACTTTATTTCGCATATCATTATAGCTTCCCAATTTTCGCTATTTTCTTCTATCTTTGAAATGTCGTTAAACTTCTCAGTAGGTCAGGATTCTTTTTTTTTACTTGACCATACTTATGAGTCCTTTTATTCAGACTATTTTTTTCATTTCATTTCAGCAAACGATTATTTTAGATGTAACAAATCATCAGATTTTTGTTTCCTTATATAGCATATTTTCCAACTTGTTTAAAAATATTCCTCAAAGCTTGCATGTATGTCAAATATGCATTTTTTTTATTCTTTCCTAGTTTGCTATACTTTTCGTGGACTGTCCCGACAGGAAAGCATTCATTGTCAAGACATACAATCTAAAACCTTTTATCTTACAATAAAATTTGTATTCTTTGGGCAGTGCATTTTTCTGTCTCCTCCGAAAAAACATTCATTCTAGAGGCAAAGCGAATAATTCCGTTCTTCCCCTAAACATTATTTTTTTAACGTTTTATTAACTCACCAGAAAAGCAGTTATTCCCCACCCCCACAGCGAAAATAAAGAAATGCTTACTGCTTTTCCCTACATATCGACTCAATCTATTTCTTTTCGAAATGCTGGTCATGACATTTCAACTAAAACTTCATACTTTCACCAAAATTCATATTCTTAAGGATCTATTTTCTTTTTACTTTATTTCATGTATAACTAAATTTTTCATTGTTTCCTCGCGTCAACAAACTCAGTAAGACTACCCTAATCTCATTCCTTTTCCTCATTTAGTTCGCTTTAAATTGAGATGTTTCAAAACTTTGCGAAGTATCTTCAAATTCCTATATATCCAAGAATTTTTTTTAAATGTCCAAGTTCGACTCCCCCAGAAATTTTTCTGAAAATGATAGTTTCTCTTTTAAAAAAAAAAAAATCCAGAATAAGAATTTCTTCACTGAAACAAGAAATTCCTATTCAAAGCATTCCATCCCTCTTTCTACTTCAAATACTCTATTTGTAAATCTACGGAACTGTTGTTTTTTAATATTCATATATTTTTCTCTCTAACTCTAGAAGTTATTTTTTTTCAAAATGTATGTAGATATTACGATAGTAAAACCTCTTACAACTGCTTGATGTTCAATTCGCTTCACACTGTCTTAAGAAAATTCGTACAATTTCTCATAACACATCGACATGTTATTTTTCTTCCCATTCACTTCAAAGACTGAAGATCAACTTAATGGAGTCCTTTGAGAAAGGGGAAATATATGTATATATTAGTTCATGTTCAGTTAAGGGAAATGCATGTATATATTTCAATATGAAAAAATAAGCCCTAAAAGCGAAAGCTCAACCTAAATACGGATAGATTGTTCACGCTCTCTCTACTCTATGACATTTCTTTACTGAATGAACCATGGCCTTTTTTTTTCATGAACCGCTTTAAAATCTTCGTTCTCCCTTTACTATTGTCAGATTCCATGATCCACCAGTTCTTTACTGAGAAACACAAGCATTTATTCACTTTAATTTATTAAGAGAGTGGAACTCTTTTAGGCTATCGAAGTACTTTCAGGTCTTTCATTACGAACATTTTCACTGTCATGAAAGCAGGCATAACCGAGATGATTTACTATCGTTTCAATGAAAGTGTTTACGTATTCATTGCTCTGATGTCAGATTTCATTTTCTTATACTTCGAACAGAAATGAGTTTGAATCATTCGTCGAGAAAACATTTCTTTCATATATATACATATTTTTTTTTGCCTCCGAATTAAACGAACTCAAAAAAGGAGAGACGAACTTTAATGTTTTTTCTCTTATGAGTGGAATACGAGAATATGATACCAAAATTAAAGTGCATGGGGTCAAAAACGATTTTGTTGATTTTACTAAGAGCACCGTTTTCGGATTTCTTATGATAGAAAATTCAGTGATTTTCTCATTAAATAACATGGGGAACTGCGAAGTTTAAGAAGCACGTTTTCGTTCAAAAAAAATATTTTAAAAGGTCTTTTTTCGATTCAGTTGAAAACAGACAGGGTGCATTTCTGAACAGTTCATTTTTTCCTAAGATCAAAACGAATCACTTCGTTTTTCCTTAGGTACGTTCCTGAAAGAAGTAAAAATAGATCAGGGAGAAAATTGGAAAGAAATTTTTATGAAACCCAGAGTGTTTATTTCCTTATAGCTAGCGGGGTCGTCAGTGAGAGCACTTATTCTCTTCAAACTAAGAGAATGAAGTGTAGCCAGTTTGAAAAAAAAATTCAAACTCCCCAAAGTTTAGCCTTTTGTCTGGTTTCGACTCAATACTGTAAAGCATTTCTCTCAGACCAGTTGAATTCCTGGCCCTTAATGAAATACATTAAGCCTTTCCCTTAAAAATAACAAATCACTTCTTCAATACCAGATCCCCAATGAATTTCTTTAAGAGTTATGCATTCACACTTTTACTTTTAAAACTTGAAATTCATTATTATTTAACTCCTTACAAAAATGAAACACATTCACACTTTTACTCAGATCCCCAATGAATTTCTTTAAGAGTTATGCATTCACACTTTTACTTTTAAAACTTGAAATTCATTATTATTTAACTCCTTACAAAAATGAAACACATTCACACTTTTACTTTTAAAACTTGAAATTCATTATTATTTAACTCCTTACAAAAATAAAAAAAAACATTCACACTTTTACTTTTAAAACTTGAAATTCATTATTATTTAACTCCTTACAAAAATGAAACACATTCACACTTTTACTTTTAAAACTTGAAATTTATTATTATTTAACTCCTTACAAAAATGAAACACATTCACACTTTTACTTTTAAAAATTATCGAAAAATAGATGCATTCTCACACTATAAATTTTTTTCCTTACCTCCCTCACCATTCCCTTAAACCATCAATTTAAGGAAGTTCTAAAAGAACTTTTTTTTGTTCGTTCTAAAAAGAACTTTTTTTGTTCTCTGCTACATCCTCAATACATGTTTTTCACAGAACGCAACAAGTCATTTACATATATTCCTTCCAAGAAGGCTTTGGATGGAATATTCTCCCCAACAGTTTCAGCGAAAGATTCCGCTAAAGTCTTGGGGTCTAGCATTGCTACGGCCTCCTTGAAGTGTTCTTTAAACTTAGATTGGTGGGTGGCATCAGTACATCTGTGGCCCATGATGTTTTCAAGCATGCGATCCGGATTAAGGTGACACTGAATACAATAGAATGATTTTTTAGCATGCCCCTGAATGAGATCCAAAACCACTTCAATAAGCATGAAGTAATACTCTTCGTTCGTTATTGGAGAGGAAGGAACGGAGGGTGGAATCCTCTGATGAAGAAAAACGGTCTTTGTAAAAACTGGACCAAATAGTAGATTAGTAATGCTGGTACATATCTTCTCACATTGATCAGCGAGAGCTTCAAATTGTTCACCATTCAGTTTAAAGAAATTAGGGTTCAGTCGACGAAATCCATTGATCCGAGGGAAAGCACCTCAAATATATAACTGTGAGGTCCGTCCAAAGAAGGAGAGGCAGAAATAATTAGTTCTCTGTTGATTAACATATCTTCATTTTCTCCATGCAACCAACGGACTTTTCTCACAAACTGAAGAAAGGTCAGAGCTGTCATGGTGATTCCATTCTTGGTGGGGAAAGAAGATTCCTGTTCATTTCTGTATCTTCTTACATGAACTCTGATTGTGTTATGGAAATCAGACACTTTCACGAATGCGTTACTCCCTAAATGGAAATGATGAGGGGGATATTATTCAAAGAAATTCCCAATTGAATACATGACTTGGAAGGAACACATACCTTTTTTGATACAGCCTCGGAAACTTCAGTAGAAGAAGATGATCGCTTCATGTTGACAACTGGATAAAGAGAAACGAAGGAGTTTGATGGAAGCGGTGAGTCAGGGAACGAAGCGTGCTGTCAGTTCCAAGACAGAGAACAGAATGAGTTAGCTTTGATTTGTTCAGGCAAAACTGAGAAGAGGTTGGAGTTCGTCACTTGTTTACTGTTTGATAGTGATCTTTATCTTAAAACTGAAATAAACACATCTAGTCTAGAGGTGACCTTTCCAACAATCCTGATAGGATATGTTTGTATAGATAAGTGAAAAGGCAGGGGAATCATTACGTTTTCTTAAACTCAAGACCGAAATTATTCTTTCATAGGGTTGAAAATTGGAAAGAAAGAAGATACATGTCATGAAAAAAATCATTAGCATTCGCTACGGCTGAAGGTTCCCCGAGCGGGTTCATAAACCAATACTCGTATTAGCCATTCAAAGAATATGGGTGTCAGGAAAGCCACTATCCCTCATTGTCGCCTTCATGTAACGTACGGAGGTGGGGAACTTCACCAAACATGGATCCATAATATTGTAACAATCATTCAGGTTTACGGGGTTTTTACACCCACGCCAGTGACCTTCATGCATACGAAACATAAGTTCACTTCACATTCACACACTCATTCATACAAAAATAAAAAATACATAAATAAATATTTAAATAAATAAATAAATAAAAAATTAAAGGGTACTAACTGAGCTGCGCGGTGGAGTCAAGATGGAGGGGAATAACCTCCATCTATCGTCCAGTCGTGCAATAATTGTCGAAGGTTGAGAGCCTGAATAACTAGCCCCTCCATGTTCGATATCACTCTCAGAATCCAAAGCGAGATCGATTAGCTCGGGCTCCGAATTGATGACATTTATTTCCTCAAGCTCAGACTCGGAATCCATGGTGAGATCAATCAGCTCTGGCTCCGAATTGATTATATTTATTTCCTCAAGCTCAGGCTCTGAATCATTTTCTATGACGAGATCAATCAGCTCTGTCTCCGAATTGATATTTATTTCCTCAAGCTCCGGTTCTGAATCATTATCCATGACGAGATCAAATAGGTCTGGCTTGTTATTAATAAGTTCCCACTGTGATGACGAAAGGAGTCCCATCAACCACCGTATAATATATGAACTATCTACAATTTCCTGAAAATAAAAAAATAAAAATAAATAAAAAAATAAAAAAGAGCTAGTCTGAAGAAAAGATTCTAATCACTTAAAAGGAACTTAGAATTACGATTCATTTAAAAAGGATACATACACCTATAAAAAAATAATAAAATAAATAAATAAAACCTTACACCATACATAATAAAAAAAAAGAAAATTAAAAATTTATTCTTACCAAATCATAACCCATGGGAGATGATGGAGGTCCAGAAAATTGCATATTCAAAGGGAGAGTAATATTTGTTTTCAAGAAAGATCTTCGATACTCTATGACTTTCTACGATTTTTTAACCCTTTTATTTTTACAGAAGGAAAGATAATGGGCTGTGGTAGCTCTTTAACAAAGGATTTTCTTTTATCTTGAAACTGAAGTACATACATCTGGTTGAGAGGTAACCTTTCCAACAACTATGATAAGATGTGTTTACTCAGACAACATTTGACCCTGTTAAACAACACGCTGCGTTTAAACTTAAGACTGAAAACAAAGGATTTCCACTTTACAGAAGGAAAGATAATGGGCTGTGGTAGCTCTTTATCTTTCCTTCTGTAAAGTGGAAATCCTTTGTTTTCAGTCTTAAGTTTAAAAGCAGCGTCTTGTTTAACAGGGTCAAATGTTATCTGAGTAAACACATCTTATCATGGTTGTTGGAAAGGTTACCTCTCAACCAGATGTTATAACGAAGTAAATTTCTCCGTCATTTCTGTCCACGCCAGGATTCGAACCCGGATCCCCTCATTCCTGAATAAGTCACTCTACCAATTGAGCTACGCGGACGTTTTATTCTGATTCCTATCTGCCTTTATGTCGTGTGCGTCCTTCTGGCAGGTACGTCACATCTCCTGGTACGTTACAACATCTCCCCCCCCCTTTTTTTTTTCGAAACGCTGAAGAAGGGATTCTCTGATTTTTCCTATCTCGCGGTGTGGAAAGAACATCGCACCAATGCGAGATTTTGAACGGTCGGGTCATCCGGATAGTTCGGGCGCCATTATAGCGAAGTAAATTTCTCCGTCATTTCTGTCCACGCCAGGATTCGAACCCGGATCCCCTCATTCCGGAATAAGTCACTCTACCAATTGAGCTACGCGGACGTTTAATTCTGATTCCTATCTGCCTTTATGTCGTGTGCGTCCTTCTGGCAGGTACGTCACATCTCCTGGTACGTTACAATGTGTGTACTTCAGTTTCAAGATAAAAGAAAATCCTTTGTTAAAGAGCTACCACAGCTCATTATCTTTCCTTCTGTAAGAATAAAAGGGTTAAGAAAAATCGTAGAAAGTCATAGAGTATCGAAGATCTTTCTTGAAAACAAATATTACTCTCCCTTTGAATATGCAATCTTCTGGACCTCCATCATCTCCCATGGGTTATGATTTGGTAAGAATAAATTTTTAATTTTCTTTTTTTTTTTATTATGTATGGTGTAAGGTTTTATTTATTTATTTTATTATTTTTTTTATAGGTGTATGTATCCTTTTTAAATGAATCGTAATTCTAAGTTCCTTTTTAGTGATTAGAATCTTTTCTTCAGACTAGCTCTTTTTTATTTTTTTTTCAGGAAACTATAGACAATTCATATATTATACGGTGGTTGATGGGACTCCCTTCGTCATCACAGTGGGAAATTATTAATAACAAGCCAAACCTGGTTGATCTCGTCATGGATAATGATTCAGAACCGGAGCTTGAGGAAATACATATCAATTCGGAGACAGAGCTGATTGAGAGTGATATCGAACATGGAGGGGCTAGTTATTCAAGTTCTAAACCTTCGACAATTATTGCACGACTGGGAGATAGATGGAGGTTATTCGCCTCCATCTTGACTCCACCGTGCAGCTCAGTTAGTACCCTTTATTTTTTTATTTATTTATTTATTTAAATATTTATTCATGTATTTTTTTTTGTATGAATGAGTGTGTGAATGTGAAGTGAACTTATGTTTCGTATGCATGAAGGCCACTGGCGTGGGTGTAAAAACCCCGTAAACCTGAATGATTGTTACAATATTATGGATCCATGTTTGGTGAAGTTCACCACCTCCGTACGTTACATGAAGGCGACAATCAGGGATAGTGGCTTTCCTGACACCCATATTCTTTGAATGGCTAATACGAGTATTATTTTATGAACCCGCTCGGGGGACCTTCAGCCGTAGCGAATTCTAATGATTTTTTCATGACATGTATCTTCTTTCTTTCCAATTTTCAACCCTATAAAAGAATAATTTCGGTCTTGAGTTTAAGAAAACGTAATGATTCCCCTGCCTTTTCACTTATCTATACAAACATATCCTATCAGGATTGTTGGAAAGGTCACCTCTATACCAGATGTGTTTATTTCAGTTTTAAGATAAAGATCACTATCAAACAGTAAACAAGTGACGAACTCCAACTTCTTCTCAGTTTGGCTTGAACAAATCAAAGCTAACTCATTCTGTTCTCTGTCTTCGAACTGATAGCACGCTTCGTTCCCTGACTCACCGCTTCCATCAAACTCCTTCGTTTCTCTTCCTCCAGCTGTCAACATGAAGCGATAATCTTCTTCTACTGAAGTTTGTGATGCTGTATCAAAGAAGGCGTGTGTTCCTTCCAAGTCATGTGTTGAGTTCGGAATTTCTTTGAATGATATCCCCCCTCACCATTTCCATTTAGGGGGTAACGCATTCGTGAAAGTGTCTGATTTCCATAGCACAATCAGAGTTCATGTAAGAAGATACAGAAATGAACAGGAATCTTTTTTCCCCACCAAGAATGGAATCACCATGACAGCTCTGACCTTCCTTCAGTTTATGAGAAAAGTCTGTTGGTTGCATGGAGAAAATGAAGATATGTTAATCAACAGAGAACTAATTATTTCTGCCTCTCCTTCTTTGGACGGACCTCACAGTTATATATTTGAGGTGCTTTCCCTCGGATCAATGGATTTCGTCGACTGAACCCTAATTTCTTTAAACTGAATGGTGAACAATTTGAAGCTCTCGCTGATCAATGTGAGAAGATATGGACCAGCATTGCTATTCTACTATTTGGTCCAGTTTTTACAAAGACCGTTTTTCTTCATCAGAGGATTCCACCCTCCGTTCCTTCCTCTCCACTAACGAACTTAGAGTATTACTTCATGCTTATTGAAGTGGTGTTGGATCTCGTTCAGAGGTATGCTGAAAAATTGTCCTATTGTATTCAGTGTCACCTTAATCCGGATCGCATGCTTGAAAACATCATGGGCCACAGATGTACTGATGCCACCCACCAATCTAAGTTTAAAGAACACTTCAAGGAGGCCGTAGCAATGCTAGACCCCAAGACTTTAGCGGAATCTTTCGCTGAAACCGTTGGGGAGAATATTCCATCCAAAGCCTTCTTGGAAGGAATATATGTAAATGACTTGTTGCGTTCTGTGAAAAACATGTATTGAGGAGGTAGCAGAAAAAAAAGTTCTTTTTAGAACGAACAAAAAGAAAGTTCTTTCAGAACTTCCTTAAATTGATGGTTTAAGGGAATGGTGAGGGAAGTAAGGAAAAAAATTTATAGTGTGAGAATGCATCTATTTTTCTATAATTTTTAAGAGTAAAAGTGTGAATGTATTTTCATTTTTGTAAGGAGTTAGATAATAATGAATTTCAAGTTTTAAAAGTAAAAGTGTGAATGTTTTTTCATTTTTGTAAGGAGTTAAATAATAATGAATTTCAAGTTTTAAAAGTAAAAGTGTGAATGCATAACTCCCAAAGAAATTCATTGGTGATCTGGTATTGAAGAAATGATTTGTTATTTTTAAGGGAAAGGCTTAATGTATTTCATTAAGGGCCAGGAATTCAACTGGTCTGAGAGCAACGCTTTACAGTATTGAGTCGAAACCAGACAAAAAGCTAAACTTTAGGGAGTTTGAAAATTTTTTTTCAAACTGGCTACACTTCATTCTCTTAGTTTGAAGAGAATAAGTGCTCTCACTGATGACCCCTCTAGCTATAAGAAAATAAACACTCTGGGTTTCATAAAAATTTCTTTCCAATTTTCTCCCTGATCTTATTTTACTTCTTTCAGGAACGTACCTTAGGAAAAACGAAGTGATTCGTTTAGATCTTAGGAAAAAATGAACTGTCCAGAAACGCAGCCTGTCTGTTTTCAACTGAATCGAAAATAGACCTTATAAAATATTTTACTTGAACGAAAACGTGCTTCTTAAATTTCGCAGTTTCCCATGTTATTCAATGGGAAATTTACTGAATTTTCTATCATAAAAAATCAGAAAACGGTCCTCTTAGTAAAATCAACAAAATCGTTTTTGACCCCATGCACTTTAATTTTGGTATCATATTCTCGTATTCCACTCTTAAGAGGAAAAATCATTAAAGTACGTCTCTCCTTTTTTGAGTTCGTTTAATTCGGAGGCAAAAAAATATGTATATATATGAAAGAAATGTTTTCTCGACGAATGATTCAAACTCATTTCTGTTCGAAGTATAAGAAAATGAAATCTGACATCAGAGCAATGAATACGTAAACACTTTCATTGAAACGATAGTAAATCATCTCGATTATGCCTGCTTTCATGACAATGAAAATTTTCGTAATAAAAGACCTGAAAGTACTTCGATAGCCTAAAAGAGTTCTACTCTCTTAATAAATTAAAGTTGAATAAATGCTTGTGTTTCTCAGTAAAGAACTGGTGGGTCATGGAATCTGACAATAGTAAAGGGAGAACGAAGATTTTAAAGCGGTTCATGAAAAAAAAAAAGGCCATGGCTCATTCAGTAAAGAAATGTCACAGAGTAGAGAGAGCGTGAACAATCTATCCGTATTTAGGTTGAGCTTTCGCTTTTAGGGCTTATTTTTTCATATTGAAATATATACATGCATTTCCCTTAACTGAACATGAACTAATATATACATATATTTCCCCTTTCTCAAAGGACTCCATTAAGTTGGTCTCCAGTCTTTGAAGTGAATGGGAAGAAAAATAACACGTCGATGTGTTATGAGAAAATGTACGAATTTCCTTAAGACAGTGTGAAGCGAATTGAACATCAAGCAGTTGTAAGAGGTTTCACTATCGTAATATCTACATACATTTTTAAAAAAAAATATGTTCTAAAGTTAGAGGGAAAAATATGAATATAAAAAAACAACAGTTCCGTAGATTTACAAATAGAGTATTTGAAGTAGAAAGAAGGATGGAATGCTTTGAATAGGAATTTCTTGTTTCAGTGAAGGGATTCTTATTCTGGATTTTTTTTTTTAAAAGAGAAACTATCATTTTCAGAAAAATATCTGGGGGAGTCGAACTTGGACATTTTAAAAAATTCCTGGATATATAGGAATTTGAAGAAACTTCGCAAAGTTTTGAAACATCTCGATTTAAAGCGAACTAAATGAGGAAAAGGAATGAGATTACGGTAGTTCTTACTGAGTTTGCTGAGGCGAGGAAACAATACAAAATTTAGTTATACATGAAGTAAAGTAAAAAAGGAAATAGATCCTTAAGAATATGAATTTTGGTGAAAGTATGAAATTTTAGTTGAAATGTCATGACCAGCATTTCGAAAAGAAATAGATTGAGTCGATATGTAGGGAAAAGCAGTAAGCATTTCTTTATTTTCGCTGTGGGGGTGGGGAATAACTGCTTTTCTGGTGAGTTAATAAAACGTTAAAAAAATAATGTTTAGGGGAAGAACGGAATTATTCGCTTTGCCTCTAGAATGAATGTTTTTTCGGACGAGACAGAAAAATTCACAGCCCAAAGAATACAAATTTTATTGTAAGAAAAAAGGTTTTAGATTGTATGTCTTGACAATGAATGCTTTCCTGTCGGGACAGTCCACGAAAAGTATAGCAAACTAGGAAAGAATAAAAAAAATGCATATTTGACATACATGCAAGCATTGAGGAATATTTTTAAGCAAGTTGGAAAATATGCTATATAAGGAAACAAAAATCTGATGATTTGTTACATCTAAATTAATCGTTTGCTGAAATGAAATGAAAAAAAAATAGTCTGAATAAAAGGACTCATAAGTATGGTCAAGTAAAAAAAAGAATCCTGACCTACTGAGAAGTTTAACGAAATTTCAAAGATAGAAGAAAATAGCGAAAATTGGGAAGCTATAATGATATGCGAAATAAAGTATGAAAATATTGTTTCAGCAGAATTTTAACTGGGAAAGATCTGTAGAGTTCTTAAACGTATGAAAAAGTTGCGAGAAAATATTATTGCAGGGGCGAAAGACTCAGAATTAACATGAAGTCTATGTCCAATAGTTACTACGAACAGGAACGTAATCGTTTCTAAAGAAGCATTTCCTCGTCTCATGGTCTGAAATAAAATTAAATGGAGGAAAAGCAAAAGTTCCCCAGAAAATTCATTACATCTACGCGAAAAACTTCTTCAAAACATACAAAAAATATTCCTTTGTTGTCAAACGCATGGTGTGAAAACAAGTCATCTTATCTGTATATAAAGCTTAAGCGGTTCAGAAAACTTTGTTCTGGAGAAAGTGTTTGTTTGTTTACGAAACAAAGCATTTCCTTCCGAAAGTTGTGCTATCAACTTCCTGTGGTACTGAAATCAGATAACCTTCTCTAACAAATCGGGGTGAAAAGATAAGAGATTGGACAGAGGAACTGATTAGTAATGGTCAACAATTAACCACACAAAGAAATTTTGGAATAGATCTTATTTGACTCACAAGATATTGAAGTCTGCTTGGTGGGGATATTGCACTATCGCTAACATTAGACAAAGATAACGTCTCAAGGTTTTATCTTTCCCATCAAAAAACAAATGGCATGTATCACTGACGATGTTAAAATAATTCTTTCTTTCTTCGGAAATGAAATTACAAAATATTAATCATGATCATCATGCAAACGCTTTATGAGGGGAAAAACTTTTCAAGAAGGAATAATTCATTTGTTTTACATGAAACATTTCTTGAGTAAGGGACATGGAGGAAATATTTGTTGTAAACAATAAATAATACTTGAGCAATAATACAACGCCTATAAAAATTTCCTAACACCTCACTCAAGTTAAAAAAATATAAGTTTTATAAAAATCCTAATAAATCAGAATTCAAAGCACGAAAAAATGTCCTAAGTTTGTTAAAAAAGAAATTAAAACATGAAAAGATTTCCCAAAAATGTTTGTCAACGGTCTTATCTCCAGAGATAAGACATTTCCGGTAGGCTCACTCGAGAGGAGCTTCGCCCCTCCATCCCTGCTACGGCCCCGTGAGGAGCAACCGTGAGGAGCACAATGTTAGGTGAAGGGGCCTGAAACCGATCCTTTCTCACTACTTGCGTTCTTCTTTATTTTATTTTATTTTATTCCAAGTCCGAATGTGTCTTACTCGAGATCGGAAAACCCATTAAATACACCTGAGAAATAAATAACTGAACAAAAGAACTCGAACTCAGATGAAGTGGTGAGTATTCTACTTGTTGTGCACAGAGCGCAGGTCTTTCTTGGTGTTTTGTCACGTAGAAGATAAACGATCCTGGTCGACAGTTTGTGCTTTTGCTGCGAGAAGTATTGTCGAAATAACGGTATCTAAATTGCTTGCCTGTTACACTCTTGCGGTCTTGTGGATGGTGTTTTTGCCGAGGGTAGAAACAATCTATCGGCGTTTCCTTGATGTTTGTGTTTTCACCCGTCTTCTTTACGCACAATGCCTGTGTGCGGTAGAAAAAAACTCAAGAGATTTGTTTAGGCACTGGGCTTGATGTGAATTTCAAAGCGCCCGAGTAAGGACTGGCTCCTGCCATTTCAACAACAGACTTACCCGTTTAACCCAAGATATATGTAATTGCAATACAAAATGGTTGTTGTCGTCCCAGGTACAATTAGTTCACATATAATTATAACTTATCAGATCTTGACGTTTGTTAGCTGCAGTAAACATCCGAAAAGACACCCTTTTTAATTCATTTATGACATTTACTGACAGTCGGATGATGAAAGGATTTCGGCGTGCTTTACAACTTTACACGTTTCGTATTTCACAGGATGGAATGGGGTGTGTGTGTGGGGGGGGATTTCTTAATCGCCGCACCTCTTTGAGCCTTTAGCCTCCTATTGAGTCCGGCGTCTAAAATTTAGCAGGCAGATGCTACGAGGCAACTACCTGGCTTTGGAATGCTCTCCCTTCCGGATATCATCAGTTGACAGGTGATAATATACTTACAGTTACGCCCAACATTTTCAAATAATTGTTTTCAGTCCAGCTGTTCAGGTTGGGCACGAATTTTTGTTAAAAAATGAAAGATCTCCTCAGTGGCGCAACCGGGATATCTTTATGGGGGTGGCCCAAAGTATTGAAGATCCAAATAAAATCTCTTAGGAACAATGTCACCTAAATCATTGGGAGCGATAAACAAAACATCTCCGCTATTTTAAATGAGTTTCTTATGATTCGAAAAAGATGTATTTAAAAATATATACAAATATATTTAAAAATAGTTAGCGAATGACAAATAAGTAAGCACGAAGGACTAAGCGACACCCCTTATGGGGAGTACCCCCCCCCCAACACACACACTGAATGCGTCACTTGGTCTGCTAGTATTTTGGATTTTTTTCCGAGAAAGTTCCATAAACGTGGAACTGATGAAACGGACGCTGACACTGCAAAACAGGTAAGGTTTGTCGATGTTAACTTGTTCTCTGTTTACGTAGTCTATCCTCATATTTGTGCATTTCCACTTACGTGAAAAGTACTGTTACCAAAGATCTTTAAGATACATAGACTGGAAAACCGTAAGATAACCGTGCGACATTTTAAGTTCAGCTTTGTACGGCAAGAATCTGTCACATCTCGTTGTTTACTAAAGGCGTTCGCGTGTTTATATCAGTTAATCCATTTTTTTATATGTATAACCAGTAAGATCTTTCATGTTTTGTTTTTATAATAGTATGTATATATTGCAAAGTATTTCAGAAAATAATATAGCCAGATTTAATGAGCTAAACAAATTTTCAATTAAACAAAACTTTTTAATGAGCTATACATTTTTCAATTTAAACAATTCTCTTTTCCGAGACTTTTAATACCCGAGATTTGAAATTTTCAAAACTCTAAATTATGTGAATAGGGCATTTCTTTCTATCATATTTACGTTTATTTATTTTTTCTCCCGTTGAGTAGCTGTTACGAACTCATAATACTGCGGGAAAAACCTCCAATTAAAAGTTTTGTTCTCGGCAACTTCTCTTAACAATAAACAAATGGCCACATTAAAATGATTTTTGACATTACTTAGGTGTGAAATGCGAACTTCATGCAACTAGATCACGCAGTTTGTAAGCAGCTGAAGCCGAAATATATTTTACACGCAAAACAAGCGACGTTTTCCTTCAGTCATTTCATATCCCCCAAAATTACGATAATGATGTTTTCTTTAATCGTAAGTTACAAGGTGTAACGTCCAATTTATCCCCCATTGAAAAAAATTAATACGCAGTATTATAACAGCGTAAAATTCCTTCTTTCGCGCAGGTAAAAGAGCTTAATTAACGTTGTTTACATAGAAAACACGCCGTTTTCCCGCACAAGCTCTGCGATCAAAATGTCGCCCGCTGCTGCGACTCATTTACACAAGAACTTTCAGTCTATATATCTTAAAGGTCTTTGACAGTTACTACACGTGTCTAAAGCCTGTGCTACAAAAACAAATGCACAAACGGAAAGAAGTACTGAAGGTTTTATAAAATAAATAATATGAAGTGATATTGAGATTCATTCTTTGACAAATCCTTTCTGTGTAATTTCGTTAAAAGTCGGAAAAAATTACTAAAGCCTGTAATCAGTGATGTAGGTCGAATATAAAAAGTACATGAGAGATGAAGGTATTTGGTAAAAAACACCCCAGGAAGAATTCCTTTTTCTGGTTAAACGGTGTAAAAGAAATCAACATGCAATATGCTACAATATGTCAAATTTTATTAAAACATTATATTTACGGTACAACTTAATGTTCTCAACTTATTACAATTTTAGAATTTCTTTAGTCTGTCCCTCAACTTTGTGCTGAAAAAATTGTCAAACTGCTTTTCCCTAAAAATTCGAAATTGCTGGGGGAAATGATATATTTTTTAATTGTTTTATTCTCTGAGCTTGGTTGCAATATGTATATTCTGTCAACACACACATTTACACTGAAGTGCCAGAAAAACTGGTACACCAGTCTAACACTTGGTAGGTCCCCCACGGGAGCGCAGGACTGCAGAAACACGACGGGGCATGAACTCCACTAGCTTCTGGAAATATGCTGTAGGCAATGCACACCATACTTCCTGCAGAGCGTTCCACAATTCGGGTGTATTCCAAAGTCTTGGATTCCTGTGTTCGATAGCGCGTTGCATGGCATCCCAAATGTGTTCTATCACGTTCAGATCTGGGGACTTGGGTGGCAATGGCAACACCCCAAACTCAGATGAATGTTCCTCTAACCATAATGTGGCGTCCCTACACTTGTGTGGAGGTGCGCCACATTATGGTTAGAGGCCCAACCCATCAGCATGAATGCAGGACACGAACGGGTGTACCTCGTCAGAAAAGATGCGCACATAGCGTTGGCTGGTCACAGACGTTTGTAGACGTACCAGGGGTCCCAGTGAAGTCCAGCTAAACACACCCCATACCATTACGGACCTCCCCCCAGCCGGTACAGTTCCCTGTTGACAGGCGGGATCCATGGCTTCATGGGGTTTGCACCACACACGAATCCTTCCATCCGCCCGATACAGTTGGAAACGCGACTCGTCAGACCAGGCTACTTGTTTCCAGTCATCAAGTGTTCAGTGGAGGTGTTGCCGTGCCCAAGCGAGGCGCATAGCTGTGTGTCGTGCACCCATCAAGAGGACTCGAGTTGGGCGTCGGCTGCCACAGCCCATATCACGCAGGGTACTTTGCACAGTCCGGACGCTGATGCTTGTTGAGGCTCCAGCATTGAATTCCGCGATGATACCTGCGAGAGTGTCGCACGCCTATCGCGTGAAACGATTCTTGACAACCGACGATGGTCACGTTCACCCAATGTCTTTTTACGACCACACTGGTATCGTAGGTTGGAGGTTTTGCCGGAATTCTTGTAGTCACGGTACACCCTTGCAATGGTCGTCAGTGAAAATCCGAACTTCGTTTCTACCTCCGAAATACTATGGCCCATCTCACGAGCGCAAACTATGACACCGCGTTGAAAATCGCTTAAATCGTTATTACTTGTCATTCTCAAGCCGAAAACAGCTCTGACAGCTGGCAAGGATGTCTATCGCTTTATATACGCACTGGCGGACGCAACCGAGTGCGCGCATAGGTGACGTTGCTATGTATTTTGCATAAGCTCGTCTGTATCAGTTTTTCTGGCACTTCAGTGTACTGTATATGTATATATGTACAGGCGTTTATCAAAATAATGGAAACACCGACTGCGACTGGAGTACATGTAATGCGCTGTATGCAAATCACGGAGACGTCACCCGTGATGTATATAAAGGGGCGTAGTACGATGTCAGCTATTACGTAGCGGTGTCATAGTCGCAGGTGAAACAGCTGTTGTGGAATAATCGTCGACAACGCCAGATCTCAGTTACCTCAAGAAAGGCATGATCATTGGCGCGCTTCTTGCAGGGGCTTTACTAACTGGAACAGTAGCAAGAGCAGTGTAACACGAGGAATTCTATCGAAGATTATGAATACCTATCAAAAATGATATGGGGTTGCCTCCAAACGAGCAAACTGTGGCGCCATACGAAGACGTCAGATAGGGATAGGCGAACGTTGGCACGGATTGTACAACAGAAGCACAAGACCACGGCACTGCAATTAACAGCAGAGTTGAACACCAAGTGGAATTATCCCCCTTTCCGTCATAACACTTCGTCGGGAACTCCATTGTGCAGCTATTTATGTCCGTTTTGCAATCCACAAGCTCTGATTACCAACATCAATGCAACAAAATATGTAAGGTGGTGCAAAGCACATAAACAGTGGGATGCTAAAGACTGGCAACGTGTCATCTAGCCTGGTGAATTGTTCTTCACATTTTTTCCCACCATTGGTAGAGTGTACGTCAGGCAAAAACCTGCAGAAGCGTACCAACCCGACTGTTTGATTCCCACTGTGAAGCACGGAGGTGGACCCCTGTTTCTGTTGGGTGCCATATGATGGCATTTCTTAGAGCCATTGGTTGTTCTGCAGGGTCGTAACATCTGCAATGCACTAATACATTCTTGGGGAGCACCTGCATCCAATATTTCAGGCAAGGTTTCCTAATGGACATCGCTGGTTTCAAGCAGATAATACACTCGTGCATCGTACATAACTGGTCAAGTTGTGAATTGCACAGCAAAAAGATCAGATACAACAGCCATTCAAGACCTTTATATTATTATTGAACATTTGTGGGAATATCTGGAGCGAAAAGTCAGTCCATCCCACTTTCCACCTCTAACTTCACTGGCACAGTTAGGATATACAGTATTTTGCAGGAAGAATGGTCCCAAATTCCATTATCGTATGTATACGACTTGTGTAAGTCTATTTTAAATAGAATTGTTTCTGTTCTGAAAGCCCGAGCTGGGTCTATAGTTTATAAATAAAAAGTTCTCAGCAAACAGTAAGAGTTTCCATTATTTTGATAAACCCCTGTGCATATATGTATATGACCTCTTCCCCGTTTCAGGTTCTTAACTGCTTGCGCAACTTCTTCTAGTAGTCCCTCCAATCCTTCCGGCTCATGTTGCTCATGCCATTAAGAACATAGAACGGGGAAGAACTCCAGAAGAGGATGGAATTTCCATGAGTATTGTACATGAAGCCAATGGAGAAACAAACTACACTCGCCCAAATTTTCACTAAATGCCTCAAAGAAGGAAAGATTCCTGATGACTGGAACAATGCTTCTTTGGTCCTGCTACATAAAAAACTGGACCTTGATGACTTCAGAAACGGCAGATACATCAGCTTCCTATCAGTTGCTCCCTACATTTTCAGAAAGGCACTGTCGCATCACTTGAAGGAAAAATTGGACTTGGCTTAACTAAAAGAACAAGCTGGATTCAGGAGCGGCAATTGCACTGTTAATCATATACACGTACTGAGAGAACTAATTGAGAGGAAGAATGAATATAAAATTCTGTCTTTTACTGATTATGAAAACGGTTTTGATTCTGTGAAATCATCAGCAGTTTTGATGTCTTTGCAATCCTGCTGTGTTGGATATGATACATAACCATCATTAATAACACTTATGAAAATGTAAGCACAAACGTTCGACTGTATGAGGACACAACACTTATAAAAATTTGAAAGGGAGTGAGACAAGATGACAGCATATCTCCCAAACTCTTCAATGCCATATTTGCAAAATGTGTTTCAATCATTGAACTGGGTAGACAAGGAGGAAAAGATTAATGTATATTATGTAACCCACACTCGCTCCTCGCTTTGATGACGACATAGTCATTTTTGGGAGTACCCCTCAGAGCTAGGGTGTATGATCCAGGAACTTGCTGACAAGATCAAAGAAGGGGTTTACAAATTAACTTACATTTGACAAATCCATGTACAATGCTAAGTTGAATGATGCAGAATAGCCATACACGTTCACCTCATTCTGGAAAGTACAGGCCGTTGTTTCCTACAGTAGTTTGCCGACGTCCCACCAGAGCCACATTCCCACGGTGGTATCACTCGTCAGGTTTCGAGGACAGAAACTATCTCATGTCAGATTCCACATCCACCAATGAAGCGAAGTGCCTTTCTCGTTGAAAATAGTCCACGGAGCTAAACACGTGGCATTCGGATGGTCAGAGCTGTATGGAAGATGGGGTAGTATCACACCTCCCTTCCAATTCCTGTAGTTTTAGGCTGATCATTCTGTAGGTGTGCTTTGGGTAGCGGTGGTTGTTTTGCATAGAAATTCCGTCCAGAGCCTGAATATCTGGCACAAGTTCCCAGTGTAGGGGACCCTCACAATTCCACCAAATGCACAGCATGACTTTCCACTCGAGGTTCCCTCTTTGTGCCACTGGCTGTGTTTCCTGGTGTGTCCTCGGCCACTGGTGCCCAGTGGTAGGATAACTTAGGATTATACACTTTTCATCGCCTGTGGTGATAGGACGCCAAAACTTATCGTTCTGTGGATTTGATAGCAATCTTCGACAGAGAGAAACACCTTGTTTCGCCTTGTGGGGTGACAATACATGGGGAACCATCCGATGGCACCTGGAGGAGAAAACAAGCTCATGCAGATGACGAACAAAAATGGATTGTGAAGACACTACCTCAGCTGCCCTTTGTCGTGTATTGGTATCGGGGTTCGCTGTCACAGCTTCCGCCATGGTGTCGGTAATCGATGGACTTCCTGACCTCGACTTGTGTTCGAGACCGATGTCCGCAGCATTGAAACGGCGGAACCATTTTCGTGCAGTGCTGCTGTCCACTGTTTTCTTGCCTTCAAGTGCAAACATTTGTCTCGCTCTGCTGCCGCGTTCAACCCATTTTTCCAATAGTGGCGTAGGTGCACTCAAACAGTGCGTTTATCGACCTCCATATTCTGCCCACCTGATAACGCAATATGGCTCCTGTGCCAAACGCATGTCATTAGCCTTTTGCGTTCCACGTCTTCGCTGTACGCAGTCTACGGTGGAGCGCGTTTCGCACAGGAATGGAGCTCAAAATGGGACGAACTTTTGACTCACCCAGGTAAATAGGCGTACAAAACTTAGAGAGTATTTGGAAGAAACAGTATATTTTTCAAGAGCAGTTTCATAAAAGAAAAGTGTTTAATCAATGCATCCTTCCAGTTCTTACACATGGAGCAGAGGCGTTAACCTTAAATGGAAAAGACATACAGAGGATGAAGACAACTCAGAAAATCATGGAAAGGTGCATGCTTGGTGTAATCAAGAAAGATTGGAAGAGGAACACATGGATTATGGGAAGGATAAAAGTTCATGACGTCATGATCAAGGTTCAAGACAGAAAGTTGGTAGGTACTTGGGGGGACCTTCATCCAGCAATGGATTGACAATGGTTGATGATGATGATATGTACTCATCTACCTTACGTTGTTTTATTTCTCTCTCTCTCCTTACTTTTTTTAAAATTGTTTTCACTCTCGGAGAAGTTGGACCTCCCCCCCTGAAAGTGTTAGGTTCTGCGGCCCATGGAGTATGGGGTAATAAGTGCCAATCCGTCAGGCGTCGGAGTCCCGGAAGGGTTCTAGGATGGGGTGGCCGGCTTGCAAACATGCTCTGTCGGATTCAAGTACGGAGCCGTGGCGGACTGGCGATTCATAAACGGCCCTGGAAGTTGATTTTGAGCGACCCACTCCTTGAAAAAATTATCCACCCCCACCCCACCCCCCGCCCCCGAAAAAAAACGGGGTACGGTATGTCATTATCACTGTTTACTGTTTAAACATCTTTTAAACAAAAGTCTACGAATCATTGAGGCAGTGACATGTGACAAAATTTTACTCGTTTTAGTAAAATTTAGTGTGAGTAAAAAACTACTCCGCTGCTGAGAAGCAACAGATGTTCTCAGGAAGAGACTGTAGAAGACTATTCCATTCCTATAAATTTTATTGCGATAACTAAATTCAGAATAGTTTCTTCGATTTTAGTGGGAAGGAAAATCCAAATATGCTAAAAATTAATTTCTTTTTCAAAACTTACCTGTCATTTATAAAATGATTACAAAAAATCTCTTGAAAAAATTGTAAATGTCAGAAGTTCAAGAATTTCAGTGCAAATTTATGAAGTGAGAGAAATTAAAGAATACGAAAATTGGTATTAATGCGAAAATAAATTTAATTACAATTGGTATTAATGCGAAAATAAATTTAATTACAATTGGTATTAATGCGAAAATCAATTTAATTACAATTGGTATTAATGCGAAAATCAATTTAATTACAATTGGTATTAAAGGATTTAATTACAATTGGTATTAAAGGCTTTAATTATAATTGGTATTAATGCGAAAATTGGTTTAATTACTTTTAACTGGAAAAAGTCTTTTTTGCTCTGTAGCTCAAACAGACATCCCAGAACTTCAGTTCAAGAATTCGTAGTTGTGTCTGGAGGACCCAAAAAGTAGTAAAGCAGATGCATATCTCGTTCAAAAAAAAAAAAAAAGCATATTACATATGCAGTGAAACCTCCATTAACGGACACCTCCGAACAAGGGTAACCTCCATTAACGGGCACCTCCGAACAAGGGTAACCTCCATTAACGGACACCTCCGAACAAGGGTAACCTCCATTAACGGACACCTCCGAACAAGGGTAACCTCCATTAACGGACACCTCCGAACAAGGGTAACCTCCAAGCAACGGCAAGTTTTGGCTGGTACTGAACAGCTTCCGTAGGATTAACTTTAGCGATAACCTCCGAACAACGAAACTTCTTAACAGCGGTTAACGTACATCCCAGTCTGTCCCGAAGTAGATCTAATGGACACACTGTCCATTGGATTTTACGTAGTTCCTTTGGTACTTCAGCGAGATGATAAGATATGGAGACAAAGAATATTTATTGCTAAAAGTATAATGGGTTGGATTACGGCTGGTAAATTGATATCCTTAAGTCAAAAGAAAGGAGTTTAAAGTTTAGTTCTACATGAAGCGAGCTGCAGTTTCCACATATGTTTCAATCGCCCATGGGGGCTGCGAGGGTGGTTGATAAGGTGTGGAATTTTGTCCGTTCAGGGCTATGTCTCTTGGTTTGGTTCCTGTAGGCTCTGTTTTCGCTTTACGGCGCACGGGTATCTGACTGTGCTGTTACACTTTACTACCTAACATTTTTCTTTCCTATAGCCTACCCTAATCCTAATCTCCGAGCTTGCTATTTCTAAGGACTGTTCAACAGCAGACGTCAGACACTGTATTCTTAAAATCCTCTACACCGTGAATTCTTTATTTAATTATTAGATTCAGTTTTAGTCAGCAGTCAGCATTTGGAAAAAGCACTGCAACGTTTTCTTTATTGTGTATAAGCTTCATATACAGGGCGTCCGAATAATGACTGAGCACTGAATGTATAATATGAATTGCAGTAATGTAACAATAGAGATTTTGAATGGAACTAAAGTAGAAGTGACCCGCCGCGTGGAAGTGGTTTATGTCTGGTAACCTTCATGTCTCCCCACACCGAGGCGCACGCAGCTGTTATTCCGAGCGCTTGGTCAAGGGAGGCAGACGTGTCGATTGATCACTCGTCTCGTCTCGACACAAGAACAATAGTGTTGACGGTTGAACAGAGAGTGTTTTTGGAGGAACATGTCTTTCGTCATGAAGACAAATACACTGACGAAGTGCAAAAACAGTTTGTTCGGAAATTTCGTGATGCAGACGTCCCGGCTGTAATGCTGTATGTCAGCTTATAGCGAAGTTTCGGGAAACTGCCATTGTTCTGGATGCCCCCCGCCCCGGTAGCATATAGCCGTTTTGTATATTACTACGATTGAGCGATTTCAGCCTATCACGACATCAATAGCGAATGTCGGAGGGTGAGGCTTCACCTGCTGCTTCCACCCAAAGCATCCGCCTATGTAGTCAGTAGTCACCGTAATGGCCGATGACACTATGCATTTACCGCTGTGACTGCTTAATACCATGGTAAACACTCTCATGTTTGTAAAATATTCTATTCCATTGCATCTTTGTTGTAGGGTTCGTAGTGTAAGGAATTCATATATTGATTGTGTCGCATGTTCGTTATCAGATTTTCATAGTGAGGAGCAGCAACTGTCCGTTAACAACACTTTTTTTGGTGTGTTGTGTAATTCACAGAGTAAGTTGCTTTGGCAATTTTTTCCAGGGAAAGATTTTAATGTGAAATTTAAGATGATGATCTTTATCTCTTGGTGGCACAGGCCCGTAACCAGCGGAAAGTAAAGGGAGGGGGTCATTTTGCCAATAAATGTTACTAATGATTTTGTATAACATTAGCCAGTCTGGTTTTTTTTTGGTTGAAAAGAGGGGATTTTTTTCCTGGTTGAAGACACCCAATTAAAAAACTTCCTTTTACAATTCAAAAAAATTATGTTTACAATTCAAAAAAATTATTTTTACCTTCCGATACCCAAATAGACGCGGCCTTGAGGGAGGTCAGCAGACTTGCATCACGCAAACACGAGAGACGACAGTCCTAATTGGGAGACTGTCCTCCTCTCTAGTTTTTTTGGCCGACGTCAGAGCGGCCTCCTATGCCGATACGGCTAGGAAGGGGCTAGTACGGTGAAAGGGCCTTCACCTGCCCCACGTAAGAAAAAGGGAGACCGGAGATACGTTCTCCTGGTTTATCCCACAGTCGAGAGTACGTCCTCTGAGGATGTAAAGAAGACCCTGCGAGCTGCAGTAAACCCAGCCAAGTTGCAGCTCAGGGTCAAAAGAGTGAGAATTATTAGGAAGGGTGGGGTTGCGGTGGAGTGTTCCTGTCCCGAGGAACTCAACCGCCTTGCAGAGGAGTTGAGATGCAATCCACTGACCAAGGATTGCACACTCCCCACGAAAGAGACTCCCTCGCTCTATCGTCTATGGCGTCGACGGGGAACTCTCGGGTAAGGAGGAAGGGGTTAGAGAGCAGAACCCCGACCTTGAACACGGGCTCACAGCCCGTTTTACCATTAGGGGTAAAGGAGGCCGGGTTCACTGGGTGGTAAATGTGGAGCCTAAGGCCTTCAAGCTCTTAATGAGGCGGCAGACACTGAACTTGGGTTGGTCAGTGCTCCACCTAAAGGAGTTCCTGAGTGAAGTCAGGTGCTTCTGGTGCAATGGCTTCGGCCATTTCCGGAGCAACTGTCCAGAGTCTGAAGAAAGGTGTGGCAATTGCGGTGTAGTTGGGCACCAGCACCACAAGTGTGCAGCTACACCGAAGTGCAGCAATTGCTGAGCTGAAAATGCTAAGTTCCGCCTGAGGCTGGATACTGCCCGCTCCAATTTCAGTAAGACATGTCCTAGTCTTATCAGGGAACTTGAGCAAAGGAAAAGTCGGGTCAACTATGGTTGACAGATACCATAGTTGACCCGACTAGATGTACGTCGCTCTACCCCTAGAGGTACGTCGCTCTCGTACACTGAGTTTGTTGGTCTTTTGACCCAGGTGTTTCTGATGACTCTGGCGCGGAGTCATCACCGCAGCACTGGCCCTAGTCCTGCGGACCATGTAATTAATTCTGTGTGTTTAATGTGATTTTGTGCTGAGAGGGGTGCATGAGACCCTGGTATTGTCAGAAATGTGCATGTATTTTCTTGTTTATTAGATACCAAATAAAGTCCCAAAAACTCGCGTTGGCGGACGAATCTCCCTCCCAAGCAATGAGAATGCTTTTCAAACTTTTGTTTGCCCCGCATATAGCACGTCACACACACGGGCTATGATAGAAGGGTGCGAGGTACTGGTCCCGTGGGGAAGGCAGATCCCCACAGGTCCCTGGACCGAATCTGTCCGAGTGAAAGACTGTTGTTTCCGACGACTGACGGGCTAGCTGTCGCAGCGCCGTCAGTAATCTGTTAAATTCTAACCTGTGAGAGAGTTCAGCATATCCCTGCAAAGTCTGCAATTAGACGGTGAAGGTAGTCTCATCAGCTTAGCTTACCTTCCGATACCTTTCACCACAAACACGGGCGCCCATAGTTTAGTTTTCAGGAGGGAGCAAACAGAAATCGTAACTACAAATAGCATATACAAACACCATATACACATTTGAACTGTGCTTCCTTGTTATCTAATCGTTGTTACCACACTTCCAACACAGTTTAACTGGACATCAGAAATTGATGCCCATACAAATGTAAAACTTCCTACAGTCATTAAACATGTCTGCAAGAAAATAAAAGAAAGCTTACCTACAGTATTTGTAGCCTGAACTTCAGATCTGCTTACTGTTGCAATTCAGATCATTAAAAACAAATGTCTTGAGGTGGAATTTTTTATATCAATCCACTACAAAACACTTCTTTCAAATAGTCAATCCCATCTCCAAGTGACATCCTTTATCAGCGTCAGAAAAATTATTTCCATCACATGCAATGTGGTCCACAAATACACATGTTTATTCTTTCAAAAGGTTTAGTCCTCCACTGTTCGGATAGGAAGGCAAAAAATATAAATATAAGAACTACCAAAATATTATTGTACACTTGGTAGAAATACAGTGGAACTTTGGTTATACATTTTCCAGTACCTCACAACTTTGAGAGAATCGAGACAGCGTTTTTTTCTTCTTCATTTTTTTTTTTTTTTTTTGCGATATTAACAGTTGTCTGAAACAAGCAAAAATTAGTGAATATTTCACTTGGCACTAATGCTAAATCAACTAGTAGAATAAAAAACAAATTAAAAACTTACTACCATGTATTCTGAAGATCAAGAAAGCACGAGATGAGGATAATACCAACCGACTATGGATTCCGTCGATGTGTTTCATAATAAAATGACTGGATGTAAGAGGACTACAGCATTTTCACCACGTTGAATTAGCTTCAAATTGTTGCAAAAAAATGAAGAAACTGCAAATTATGAGCACATTTCACCAATAACATTGAAACGTTGTGGGAATCGTGGAGGATGGGAGGAACAGACATCTGTATATGCTCAGCTCCATCTTGTGACGTTGCCTTTCCCATGGGATGACCGGAGCAGCAGGTGAAGCCCCACCCTCCGACAAACGCTATAGTCGTCGTGATTGATTGAAATCACTCAATCATTGTAGTAATATACGAAACGGCTATGTTCCCCCCGGTAGGCCATCCATGACAGACGAGACCGTATAGGATATCCAGAACAGAATACAGGAGTTCACACATGTCCGCGAGGTGGCTGTCACAACAAGCTAATGTGCCAAAAAGTACAGCCCACGATATTCTGTAAAGGAAGGCACGTTTCCACCCGTACAAAGTGTCTGCCGTGCATCAGCTGAAAGAAACAGACCACGAGGCCCGTGTTCGGTACTGCAGGTGGTTCCAAAAGTTCCTGTCTGAAGAAGGTGAGGACATTCTGGACGTGACTTTCTTTACAGATGAGGCATGGTTCCACCTGTACGGGTACATCAACAGCCAAAACACTCGTGTGTGGCGTACTGAAAGTCCTCACGAATTTAAGGAAGTGCCACTCCACAACCAGAAGGTCGATGCTTTGTGTGCCATGACTCGTACGCGCATCACTGAGCCCATTTTCTTCAGTGAAACCATCAACTCAGAACGGTACCGTTTCCAGATTATCCTACCATTCATATCCGAACTCACGAAACGGGAATTCAACGAGGGATGGTTCCAGCAAGACAGTGCAACTGCTCACACCGCTGGCGCATTAATTCAGCTTCTGGAGGAATTCTTCGGGAATTGCATTATCTTCTGGGGAGTGCGGACTGTCCGGTCACCGGATCTGACACTGCCTGACATTTTCCTGTGGGGAGCCCTGAAGGGAAAGGTGTGCGCAGGTAATCCGCATACAATTCAAGAGCTACAGGCTGCAATAACGACCCACATTCAACAAATCACACCACGTACCCTGAGAAAGGTCTTCATTAACATGCAGAAGCGTGTGCAGACATGTCTGGACTTCGGTGGGGCCCATTTCCACCTCCTCCTGTAGGATCCAGTTTGACATGGTGTTACTTTCAGTGCACAGTTATTTTTTTCGGACACCTTGCATTTATTCTACTTTTGCACAAATGTAGCGGTCTATAGCAATGTCAACATATGCCCTCCAAACAAAGGCACCTCCCAACAACGGTCACATTCTTCCGGTCCGAGTAGTGACCGTTATTCGGAGGTTTTACTGTAACAAGCAGCAACCCAAAAATTATATTTTACTGTACGTGATCCTCGATGAATTAACATACACAATGAATTTCGAGTTTCTATCCCAGGCTACTGATAGCATATTTGATTAGATTGTATTGATTATTCAACTGCAATTGGAAAAAGCAGACTGAATTGGGAAATATCAGCCCAAAAGGACAGGGCTTAAAATTTCGTATTCGAGAAAGAGGAAGGAGTGCACCGAAACAGGGTTCTGGCTCAACAGAGCACTTACTACATAAGTTTCGTTTTTTTCAAAGCGCCCAAGTGATAGACAAACTTTCTTTTCTTCAACAAGAATACTGAAGTGGAAGTACATACACACGTACAGTATTTACTTTTTTCTGTTCTTGAGTTAGCATAAGGCCTACCGGCTCCAAATGCGGCAGCCCACTTGAAATTATCCCGGTATCCCGGAGACCCAGTCCGCGCCGGGTACCGAGATCTCGTTGGCCACTTTATCCTGTGAATATCGTCACTCTCCAGGTACTTATGTACTAGACGAGTCCTAAATGGACGAGCATTATTATCCATAAAAAGGAACTGAGCGCTAACAACACTCATGAAGACCCATACAAGGGGATCTACGATGTTATCTCTGTAGTCAGGGTGCGTCCATCCAACATGTTGCCAGCCCAAACCAGGAGTTCTCCACTACCGTAGTGGTCAATTTCCCTAACGTTGGAGGGAAGATTTCGAATACGTCGTCGAAGACGTGACGTCACGGAATGGCGACTGGGCATAAACACACGTTGTTTACATGTTAGCTAACGTTAGTTTTATTGTTGGCGGCTGTCGCTAGTCCTGTAAAATAGATTTTTTAAGGTGGAACTGAATATATTAGATATGGTTTTATACTTTGCAGAATACCGTAATCACCAAACTGTCAAAAATCAGTGTTCATTTTATAGATTTCCGAGAAACAAACGGAAAACATGCCCTATGGACTAAAATGTCGGTAAATGTATAGTTTAGCGTCCTAAATTATTTGGCTACGTATTTGAAAAAAATGAGATATACATACGTATGTTAAAGTATGTAATTTGATGGCAAATGGGGAAAAATGTTCATCTTCAAAATGCATTTAAAATGCATTTTAAAGATTTGTACTGTAAAACTTACCTCCAAGTACGACGACGTGAACACCGCTGCGGGAGGCCTAACACAACGACGCCGCGACGACAACGGCATGGCTCCGCTGAAACGAAGGTCTCGCTCCAGCGCCCAACTAACTGGCGGAAGATTACAACAGGAACCGGGTATGTTCTTGCCAGAAAAGCTTTCAAATTTGTAGTGCTACCTTATAGAAAATTGTTCTTTATTTCTGTCGCAGTTTTTCAAAGCTCGTGGTGAGAATTGAGATGAGCCATTGTCTGTAGCGTAGCAGTACATAATGGAACGCTTTCCTGGCAAGAACGTACCCGGTTCCCCTTGTACTCTTCTGCCAGTTAGTTGGCCGCCGGAGCGAGACCTTCGTTTCAGCGGAGCCATGTCGTGGTCGCCGCGGCGGCGCTGTGTTAGGCCTGCCGCAGCGGTGTTCACGTCGTCGTACTTGGAAGTAAGTTTTACAGTAAAAACCTTTAAAATGCATTTTAAAGATGAAATTTTTTCACCATTTGCCATCAAATTACATACTTTGACATATATATATATATCTCATTTTTTCTCATTCTTTGGAAATATGCAGCCAAATAATTTAGGACGCTAAACTACACATTTACCCTTTATCTTTCATAGAAGCATGAATGTGACCCCGCATTTCCTCGCTATGCGGTTCGTAATAAAATAACTGGATGTGAAAGGACGACACAGCATTTTCACCTGGTCGAATTAGCTTCAAATTGTCAGAAAAAAATGCATAAATTGCAAAATATGTGCACATTTCACCAATAACGTTGAAACGTTATGGGAATCATGGAGGAACAGACATTTGTTTATGCCCAGCGTCATCTTGTGACGTCACACTTCGACGACGTATTTCCGCCTCTCTCCAAATGTACATACTTCGAGAATCTGTGTTTAGGCTGTACTATGAATCGTCACTGAGCCGTCCCGGTGGCGCAGTGGCTAGCTTATGACCCTTCGTCCGTGATAGGGCCCGTCAGGCATGAATGTTGTGTTTGTCTTAAGGCACTGTTTCTCTTGAGCCAGTGACCCTAAAGACAGGCGACTGCTTATAGTCCATTGAGTTGCTCACGGCGGTCGTTTAACCCCCAACAACAATAAAAATCGTCACTGAAGAGAAAACAGGCCCATTGATCAGGAATCCATGGGTGATGCTGTCGGGCCTAATTCAGACGGACACTTTTTTGCGATGCGGCGAGTGGGATACATACCATTGGCCTTCTTACATAAAGACATTTCTCGTGGAGCCTTTAGTAAACTGTTTGCCTCGATATCGCGGTTCCCATATCAGAGGAAAGCTGCCTGACTGTCGACTGCCTATGGCGGCGAGCTGTTAGAAACAAATACCTGTAGTCTTGACTTATTGTGTCTAGTGGGAGTCTTTGTCCCGGCCTTCTGGTTATTGTTCCGGTTTTCTAGAACCGTCTCCACATATTGGAGACCACTTCCCTCGATACATTCAGCCATCTTGCTACCTCAGCTTGCGATTGCCCTGCTTTCAATTTACCAATCGTTCTACACCGTCAATAGTCGTCTTCTAAGCGATGATGCGGAGCCATTCTTTGGAATATGTAAAACCAGGGGGTGATCCTAATGCAAAGCTAACTTAGCGTATAATGTATATAGATTGAACTTAGCAGAAGTAACTGAAGTTCTATAGTCTTATTCTATATCCCATAACATGTATTTCATGTTTTATCTTGTAATAATTATTTTAAAACTTTTCACCATAAAAACATTTTATTGGGTGGAGAGACATTACCTCTAAGATTTCATCTGAAATAAGAGGAACATTTTCAAACAATGCTGTCCAGTTTTGTTCCTTAAAATGGATCTAACTCTCATCGGAAAGGATCGCTTATTTGCTGTTGAGATCGGGAGCTAACCCAGAATTTTTAATAGTACCTGAATACTTGGATAGAATTCCTGTTCACAGGCAACAAGACCTGTAACACGATCAGCTGGTATTAATGTTTTGGGGCCGCCCCGGTGACGCACTGGTTTAAGCGATGGCTTCCAATCATTCGTCCGAGATGGATCCGGGTTCGAATCCCGGTGAGGCATGGATGTTGTGTTTGTCTTACGGCGCTGGTTCTCTCACTTCCCTGGAACCAGTGGCCCTAAATTAGGGACAGGTGACTGCTTATAGCCCACTGAGTTGCTCACGGTGGTCGTTAAACCTCCGATAAAAAATGTTTTTGGTTCCTGTTTCCATTTCTCACACCACATAAGATATTATACTGACTTTACTGTTGTATGTATCACAGATTTTCAAAATGCAACTCTTAGGGATGCAGTAAACTAACTTTCTCCAGTGATACTTTGCCGGCCGCCCCGGTGGTGCAGTGGTCTCAGCGATGGCTTCTGATCGTTCGTTCGAAAGGGGTCCGGGTTTGAATCCTGGTGAGGCATGGATGTTGTGTTTGTCTTACGGCACTGGCTCTCTTCTTTCCCTGGAACCAGTGACCCTAAATTAGGGACAGGCGACTGCTTATAGCCCATTGATTTGCTCACGGTGGTCGTTAAACCTCCAATCAAAAAAAATCTGCTGTATTCTTGCACGAGTAGATAGAGACAGAAAGATGGGCAATCAACACATGTGAAAAATCAATGAGCAGAAAAAAACTGTCGAACATGTAACATAATGTATATTCAAATTCAGCTGGGTTTTTTTATTGGAGGTTTAACAACCACCATGAGCTCGCTGGCTCTCTCCCTTCCCTGGAACCAGTGACCCTAAATTATGGACGGGCGTCTGCTTAAAGCCCATTGAGTTGCTCACGGTGGTTGTTAAACCTCCCATAAAAAAAAATACTTTGCAGTCCCTACTGCACTGAATCTGCTGTATTCTTGCACGAGTGGATAGAGCGAGAAAGATGGACAATCAACACACGTGAAAAATCAATGAGCAGAGAAAACCTGTCGAACATGTAACATAATGTATATTCAAATGGTTTTTTTTATTGGAGGTTTAACAACTGCCGTGCCACACCAGGATTCGAACCCGGACCCATCTCAGACGAATGATCAGAAGCCATCGCTTAGACTACTGCGCCACCAGGGCGGCCAAATTCAGCACTGATAACTTCACTAACCTGATTAATCTTACAAACTTTAGAAAAACCATGCACAAATTGTAAATAACTATGTAAAAAGTACATATTTGGAAATAACTGTATAAAAAAAGAACTGCAGGTGAAAAGTTTCAGTAGTTTAGACCCCTAGAAACCTACCCCTGGTCATGTCCCTGATTAATATAACTTTTATTTTATACACTGAGTGCTTACTGAATTACGACCACCTACCTAATACTTCGTGGGCAGAGGCGCCAACTTTTGAAAAATAATGGGTGAGCTCAAAAACTTGAGGTTTGATTTTATAAAAAAATCTAATAAACCCTCCTCTACATAGATCCTGATATTTACTTTCATACAATCGATATGACTATGGATTACTGTATATAATATAGAAAGCTAAAAAATAACAAATTGGAGATCTAACACAAATATTCTGAAATGTTGGTAACAACAATCACCTAAAATATATACAGTTAGTAATTCACCTTACAATGCATACTTTAGCCCTAGAATTATTTTCCATGTAAGGAAAAATAAATAAAATTACTTATTTGTATAAAAAATATATTTATACTAATAATTAAAAAAAGTACTTACCAGAACATAAATACCAAATAATACTTTCAAAACAAGTTTTTTGTAAATAAAATTCATACACTGTAGGGTTAAATCGTCACAAAGGTGTTGTTTAACATAAATTCTTGTAAGTTTATAATTATGTAAACATTTTTTAAACTTGGGGACTTGACGTCTTTCTAAAACAAAATAGAGCGTGGACTCACCATTATTTAGCAAGGCGTGTGGCAAATGTGTTTCTCTTGACTGCACTTCTCCCTATAAATTCATCGCAAACATCTCCTAAATCCAATTTTTTAGCGCTGTCCTTAGGTACGCTTAAAACAGCAACGTGATAAAGTCTTTTCTGGGACATTCTGGAAGACCAAAATGTCTTTAGTCTTTTCAAAGTGGAAAAAGATCTTTCGGCTGTGGAAACTGGCATTGTCAGAGTTAGACGTATAAATGTCATGAATTCAGGCACAATGTTATGAATAACATTCGACTTCAAAAATTTTACTACATCACCAAAAGTTCTTAATTCTTTACACAGCATTGCAGCACTGTCACACACCATATTCCTCTGCGACCGTAAGATATCATATTCGTGAATGTCATCATTGAAAACACACCTCACATCGTCTTCTTTTCGATAACAAAATTTTCCACTGTGTCTAGAATTTCACTCTCCTGGAAACGTTCTTTAAGGGATAAATTCACACAATCTATAAATTCGTAGAATTTGCACTCAAAATACTTTTTCACATCAGCAAATTCATGCCGTGTGTGTTTACGATCATCTAGGGATGAGACAGCTTCTTTTGCTTGGGGACCCTTGGTTATGACAGTTCAAGCTCACACGCTCTTGCAGTTTTCTCCCAAAACATTTCAAAATTATCACGAATTGCTTTGGAATGCTTGTATGAAATCCTGAATGAGACAAATTGCTTTATGAAAGTCAAGGTTTACACTTTGTAGTTTTACATTTGTTGCACTCAGGGAGGTTAAAATACAATATGTGACAGCATATTTAAATAAGCAAAATGTTCAAATGACTCTAGCAGGAATACGTAGCCGGAGGCTTCAGTAACAGCATCGCTTTTATCGTTTTCAGAAAAATCTGAAAGAGATGAAAGGACATCTTGATAGTTGTCTATCAGGGATTTTAAACTAATGCCCATGACAGTAAATCGTGTTAGATAAAAGGGTCTTAAATTTTGTTCTGAATCATGTGTTGGTGTCTCTTATAGCGTTAAACCAGTTCAACCTTTTTGGGGTTCAACCTCTTATCAGGTTGATCAAATGTTTAGTTATATGTAACACATTTCTGCAAGTTGAAATGTGCTTCACGCTGTCTTGCGCCACTAAATTTAAGGAATGCATAAAACAATGCAAATACCTTGCTTTTTTTCATTGACTTGTAAAATCCTTGCCTGTACCCCATTGTATTTCCCGCTTAAATTCAAAGCCCCGTCATAGCACTGTCCGCGACAATTCTGGATAATTAGTCCTAGTCTTAATAAAAGGTCACTCACAATGTTTATGAGGCTGATTGCATCTGTCGCTGGCGTTTCGTAGAACCCGATGAAGTGCTCTTGCGTCTCAAGTTCTTTAGAAACAACACGCAAATATATTGACACTTGTTCTTTCTGTACCACATCAGTAGTTTCATCCATAAGAAGGCCAAAATAACCCGCTTCTTGTATTTTATCAGCCAACGAACGAAGCAGTTTCATTGCCATGATTCCAAGCATTTCGTTTTCCGCGTCGTGTGACACCCACTTATAGGAATCTCTTTCAATATATCGCTTAAGTTCTGGAGAATCTTCACATCGGAGTTTCAGAAGCTGTTGAAAATTACTTGTTTTGTCTTTATGTCCCCGGATTGCCAGTCTCTGCTTTGAAAAGTATAACAATGATGAAAATAATTTATATAAAGCGATACGAGGATTTTGAAGGTCTTGCAACTTCGAAAAATTCAAACTAGATGCAACATTTACTCCAATCTGCATGGCCGCAACTTTGGAACACTATTCTTTGTGACACTGGGAGGTTTCATGAGAACAGAATTTTCTTAAAGTATGTTTCCAATTGGAAAAGCCAGAAGAAATGAAGCAAGGGTCCGCTTTGGTGGAAAAACTTAATAGATTTTTATCATGAGCTTCCTTGCATACTTTACATGATACCCCTTTTTTGTTTTCCACGAATGGTTGCCCTGCCATAAATTTTGAAAAGTTCTACTAGCACTCTTGCTTCACTTAATATTATAGAATCACAAACTCCGGAATTACACTGACGGAAAAAAAATCCCAACAACAAGAAGGGGTTGTGTTAGATAAACGACAGTTCGTAGGCGGTGAGAGTACATCTGTAAGATGACGTCTATGCAAATTTCGCTCTCGGCGCATACGTGTGACGCTAGTAGCGCCCCTCGGAACATGCAAAGCAGGTTTGCTGTAAATACGCGCTGTAACGTTCGTGAGCGTTAGTTATCGTTGAGATTCGACGTAGTGTGTTGATGTTAGTCAAGAATGCCTTTAAGAAGGCGAAGAAGCCATTATCAACAGCTCACGGAGTTTGAACGAGGTCGTGTAATAGGGCTACGAGAAGGTGGATTTTCTTTCCGCAATATTGCAGAACGACTTGGCAGGAATGTAGCCACTGTGCATGATTGTTGGCAGCGGTGGCCAAGGGAAGGTACTGCCTCAAGAAGACCGGGCTCCGGCCGGCCACGTGACACTACTGAGAGGGAAGACCGCCGTGTACGGCGTATGGCCGTGGCGCATCGTACCGCGTCTGCGGCAGCAATTCGAGCTGCAGTTGCCACCACAGTGACACAACGAACTGTTACAAATCGGTTACTTGAAGGACAGCTCCGAGCCAGACGCCCTGTAGCGTGCATTCCACTTACTCCAAACCACTGCCGTTTGCGACGTCAGTGGTGTCAAGCTAGAGCTCATTGGAGGACGGAGTGGAGATCTGTTGTGTTTTCTGATGAAAGCCGGTTCTGCCTGGGTGCCAGTGATGGCCGTGTGTTGGTTAGAAGGAGGCCAGGTGAGCGCCTGCAACCAACCTGTCTGCGGCCGAGACACACTGGACCTACACCTGGAGTTGTGGTCTGGGGAGCAATTTCCTATGACAGCAGGAGCACTCTCGTGGTTATCGCACGCACCCTGACGGCACAGTTGTACGTCGGTCTGGTGATTCAACTTGTTGTGCTGCCATTCATGAACAGCATTCCAGGGGGTGTTTTCCAACAGGATAACGCTCGCCCGCATACCGCTGTTGTAACCCAACATGCTCTACAGAGTGTCGACATGTTGCCGTGGCCTGCTAGATCACCAGACCTTTCACCAATCGAGCACGTATGGGGACATCATTGGACGACAACGCCAGCGTCACCCCCAACCAGCATTAACCGTCCCTGTATTGACCGACCAAATGCAACAGGCATGGAACTCCATCCCACAAACTGACATCCAGCACCTGTACGACACAATGCATGAACGTTTGCGTGCTTGCATTCAACATTCTGGCGGTTACACCGGTTATTAATGTACCAGCATTTCACATTTAAAATGGCTCTTCTCGCGCTTACAATAAGCTGTGATCTTGAAACCTTAATCGATTAAATATGTTACCTATACAAATGTATTGCCGCCATTTCATTCCTCTACAACTATTTTTTCGTGGTGTTGGGATTTTTTTTCCGTCAGTGTATTTGAAGACGAATTTCATAAATCAGTGATAGCCAGTTTTCGAACCGTAATTAAATTTATAGTAACAGAACCCTGGGCTGTATTGTCCAGCCGGGGCAACTCGATCACAAAATTATTCATGAGCAATTTATATCCTATAATCTTAACATGATTGACAGTCACATTAAGAAAGCCACACTACACCAATGCAATATTAGTGTAAACACGAATTAGCTTCAACTGATTCTTTCCGTGTGAAAATATGGAAATTATATTACTGGAAAATACAAATCATTACAACCCGCGAGCCGCGAACTGTCCGCACCTGCACTCACCAGAGTTCAGTGTTTCCAAATGACCCTTCGTTCTCCTCAATTCCCACGTGTGAATCCCGGCATTGGGACTAGAATTTTCTACCTCCAGGCTCCACCTCATTCACTGCCAGACGAGACGTCAGACTGCTTGGCGGCTATCTTGCCCAGGGGAGCGATTAGAAGGGGTATTGCAAATACGGTGTTTCTCACAACGCTGCAAGAGGATACACAAAAAGAAGCACCACGTATTAAAATAAGAGAATTTTTTTTTGGACTTCGTTTGAGAACTCAGAGAAGGGGTTGGGTTTCGAACGAGGAGAACCGACAATGGCTCATGTTGCTTCGAATCGCCAAAGTGTTGCAAATTATATGTAAATAATTATATTTGAACTCAAAAAGGATAAAATAGATATTTGAAACTCATTTAACCTTGTTACTTGAAACATACATTCTATACTTATGTTTTCCATAACACAAGATTAAATATTTTCATAAAGTAATTTCTCTAAAAAATTCCAGTATATTCGTACGTAATATAGTAGTAATCATAATAAAACACGGCAAATTATTGGGTGGGCTCGGACCCCACGGGCCCATATAAGTTGGCGCCCATATTCGTGGACCCTACTTTCGCCCAGAGAATCGCTGCCACCCATCACAAATTGTGAAGGTATCTGCACCTCCCAAACTCTGTCAACATATGCTCCAGCTATTCCACTTACATTTCCCTTTATATATTTCACAGGATATCTATAATGGCTTCAATACTGTGTGCAGATGTCTTTCATTTTTGCTTGTCTCCATTATCCTTCAGCTGAAATAGAAATGTGTACAGCATTCAGAGGTGTCTTGCTGTTTTCAAAATAACCAGTAAATCTTCACAACTTTTTAACATGCGTAACCACCAGGAACTGCCCATTTGTTGATGCTTCATTTTGATAACACTTCAGTGTAAGTAGAGAAGTTAAAACCCTGTGTGTATTATTGAGGTCACTTCTAAGCAAGTGTTTTTTTTTTTTGTTTGTTTTACATATCATGACTAGAATCTCAAAAAAAAAAGTCATACTATTAAAGAGAGGAAAAAAAAAGTATAAGCTGGCTTTTCCACACAATATCGCAAAATTCTGTTCCATGGCTTATAGCACGTACTTAAGAGAACATGTTTCACACACTGCTGTTCTAAAGATAGGTCATTAGTAAATCTGATCTCTTCTAATCATATACATTTGTTGAAACACTTTCCTACTAATACATATCATATCTTCCTATTATAGGACTCAAATTGCTTCAAAATGCAAAACAACTACAGTAGAGTCTGTTTATAATGAATAGCTTAGCCAAAACCCCCTGGAGAGCAAGCCCCAGCGTGCGAACTGCGAAGAGGTGTGACGTCACGGTCAGAGGGCCATCGCAATCCCTCTCTCCAGAGAGGTCAAAAGGCAAACGTAAGGGGAATGACGATATTAGCTTCGCGTTCATGCGGCATTGGTCAGTATTGAGCATTCGGTAGTCGTGCACGTGAGTTAGCGTTTTTATGCAACATACCAGGGAAATATTGAGTGCTTATATGTAGATCTAATTAACACATCCAAAAGCCACTGTTTTCAGCTTTCCTGAAGGTGAAAGACTTCGAAGAAGATAGATTTCTTCCCTACGAATAAAGAATTTTGAACCCACCGTGAATTCAATGGTTAGTTAAGCCTAATTGTTCTCATGATAGCATGTTCTGCTTTCGTTGTAAATACAACTACGTATAATTTAATGACTTGTTAGTAGTTATTTTGGTTCCGAAGTAAAATTTAAGGGCTAACGTTCTCATTATCAGCTTATTATTTGTTGTGGTTTAAATAATGATGTTACTTACCATTCAACATTTCATTTCTATAAAATAAATGTTATTTTTCTTTACGAAATTCGTAGTTAGTGGAGTTCAAATTGAAAAAACAAACAACAACAAAAACCCAAAGGAGAAGTACAGATATTATCAGTGCATCAAGTACTGAGATTCACCAGGCAAAGAAACTGGCAATAAATAATTACGTTATTTATTAATCAACATTTCATTTCCGTAAAACAAATGTCATTTTTCTTCACAAAATTGCTGTGTATCAGTGTCCTAATTAAAACAAGAATTCACACGAAATGTACAGAACTACTTGATGCGCTGATAATCTGAAGGCTAGCCCAAAGAAAAGTTTATTGGAATGTCCAACAAATGTATCCGAAAGTTTGGAATGTGTCCGAAAAATTCACTTATATCGTTAAACTTCAGCACGATCCCTGAAGTTTACTGGCTGATAAGTTAAAATGTATGTATGTACATATATTCATGTGCTTACAATTTTTTTATGTTAGTGAATGTACAATTTAATTTAAATTAAGTTGTGGTAGAGATTGAGGTTCGGATTAGAGAACTATGAACTTGAATTGTCTACATTGAATTCTTTTGCAAAGCAGCACTTTAATTCCTAGTTACATTCATAGACACGTGTACACTGAAGAGCAATTGAATTAGATATACCTGTCTAGTAACGTGTAGCACCACCTTTCATCCTGATGACGGCGGCGATTCGTCTTGGCACGGACTCGACAAGACACCGAAAGCGTTGGGAAGCCATACGCATCCACAACCCCTGAACAAGCTCCCACAGTTCACGAAGATTTCATGGAGGGGGGTCAGAGCTTCCCTCATAGCGAGGAGATGGTTCTGGATGGTGTGGCTGCTTACACGTTTTTGTGCACTAGCGTTAAATTGCCAAGTGATTTCTTGCACTGTGGCCCGTCCATCCGCTGTTACAATGCGAGCTATAGCCGACGATGACCCCGCTCATCCATACGCTGTCGTCCACGGCAGTTGGCCCTTGTAGGAATGGTTTTACCTGATTCGATGTACTCACGGTGCACCCGTGACACAGTGGCTCGTGAAAATCCCAGTGCCTGCACGACTTCCGTGATGGAGTGACCCATTCGTCGGGCCCCGACAATTTGCCCACGATCAAATGCGCTTTGATCCTTCGTCTTACCCATACTGCGTCCGACTCTTACTGATTGCCGTCGCATCACTCCTTATATTGTCGGATCGCTGCATACGTCATATCGTTTCCGTTTACAGGGCCGCCCACAGCGCCACATTTGCATAACGCCAGCTGTCTCTAATTCAATTGCTCTTCAGTGTATAAGGATAATTTCAGAAATATTGGCAGTGAAACGTTCTTTCCTGCAAGAAGAACATCGTGCAAAAAAGAAAGTACTTATGTATAATGAAGGAACCCATTTATTGATGCATGTGTTTTCCGCTTTTTAGGGAGTCTGTTAATGTGTTGATTGATGTCTTCAATATCTTTACAGATATTGAAAAATCGAAAAAAAAAATGTGACATTCAGATTTTCCAGCATAAAATTTGCAGTGTTATGTGCATAAATTCGAAGATATCCAAATTAATACATTCCATGTTCATTTGACAAAGACCTTTTTCCTAAATGATTCGAATTTATAATTATTATTTTTTTTACCTTCTAGAAGTAGTTGCAAGATTTGAGCACACGTTTACCGTATTGTCAGTAAATATACTCACTAAATCGGAAATTTTGCTTTCGTGTTCGTTACGTAATTAAGAAAAAATCCTTTCTCATTTTAGTGAATCGAACTCGAAGGGAATTTCTAAAAGTTTTAAGTGAAATGATTATGTTCATACAGTCCTACCAATTAGCCATTAACGCATTTAAAAAAAATCGTAGTTGCAAAAATGCTTAACGTAAAATGCTGGGCTTTTCAGGTTATGCGTGAAAAAACTTATGTTTGTGCTCCTTTAACCAAATTGCAAACATTTCCTGAAATATTTAGTTTTAAGACCGTACATGAAATCATTTCCCAGCACAAGAGCAAAACTTTGTAATTCCCCGATTTACAGGTATCATTGCTGTAAACTGAGAAAAACAAAACAAAAACAAGTTAGTAAAATCATGCAATGCATTGATTATGATACGCTTTCCAACATACCAGGAATTATTACTCAAGTTATGAGGATAATGGCTGTGGAATAAATCTCGCTCCTGTGTCCTGACCTTTGATCCCATTTCGATGATATTCAACAGAGCCGGTTCAGTATACCTCAGGAATAGCATAATAAAGGTTTGTCGCAATAAAAGCAGTTTTACGCAAGTTATGAGAATAATGGCTGTGGAATAAATCTTGCTTTTGTGCAATGACCTTTGACCCCATTTCGTTGATATGCAACAGAACCGGTTCACTATACCTCAGGAACAACATGATAAAGTTTTGTCGCAATCGAAGCATTTTTAGGCAAGTTATGATGCACAAGGGCAATGGAATAAATCCCGCTCTTATGCCCTGCCTGACCTTTGACCCCATTTCACCCATTTTCAATAGGGTTCCTGCCCAGGTGGTTCCCTACCACATACTAAAATTTCATCGAAATCGAACTATATTTACGCATGTTATGACGCATAAAGGCAATGGAATCGATCCCGCTTTTATGCCCTGATCTTTGACCCCATTTCGCCCATTTTCAATAGGGTTCGTCCTCAGTGGCTCCCTACCACATACTAAAATTTCATCGAAATCGAACCATATTTACGCATGTTATGACGCATAAAGGCAATGGAATGGATTCCACTTTTATGCCCTAACCTTTGACCCCATTTCGCCCATTTTCAACAGGGTTCGTCCCCAGGTGGTTCCTTATAACATACCAAAATTTCATCGAAATCGAAAAATTTTTACACAAGTTATGACACATAAGGGCAATGGAATAAATCCCGCTCTTATGCCCTGCCTGACCTTTGACCCCATTTCGCCAATTTTCAATACGGTTCGTGCTCAGGTGGTTCCCTACCACATACTAAAATTTCATTGAAATCGAACCATATTTACGCATGTTATGACGCATAAAGGCAATGAAATGGATCCCGCTTTTATGTCCTGACCTTTGACCCCATTCCGCCCATTTTCAACAGGGTTCGTTCCCAAGTGGTTCCTTACCACATGCTAAAATTCCATCGAAATCGAACCATTTTTACGCAAGTTATGACGCATAAGAGCAATGGAATGGATCCCGCTCCTATGTCCTGACCTTTGACCCTGTTTCGCCCATTTTCAATAGGGTTCTTCCCCAGATGGTCCCCTACCACATACTAAAATTTCGTCGAAATCGAACCATTTTCACGTGAGTTATCGTGCGGACGGACAAAGCTGGAGCATATACGCTTCTTCAATCTATGGTTGGAAAGCGTAAAAAAAAAGAAAGCTAAAGATGTAATCTTTCGATGTTATCTAAGGATAAAAATTACAGAGAAAAAAAACATGGCTGATTTATTGCTGTGTGCGCAAATTGTCTAGTATCGCACTCCAGAAATTATTTCTCTGCATAAACACCGCGGTACTTCGTTGGCGCTTCCAGAAACGGAGAGCTCGAGGCTCGAGTCGGTCAGCCCTCTAGCTCTGACTTCACAGACCAGTTTGGAGGCTTTCTTAATCTTCAGGGGTTTTTGGCTTAGCACCCGTGGAAACCCTCGTTAAATCCGGGTCCTTGCTAAATTCGTATTTTAGGGAAAATTTCCACCAAAGAAAAATATACACTGAAGAGCAATTTAATTAGATATACCTGTCTAGTATAACGTGTAGCACCACCTTTGGCCCTGATGACGGCGGCGATTCGTCTCGGCATGGACTCGACAAGACACCGGAAGCGTTGGGAAGCCATACGGATCCACAACCCCTGAACAAGCTCCCACAGTTCACGAAGATTTGATGGAGGGGGTCAGAGCTTCAAACATCTCTCTCGATGGCATCCCAGATGTGCTCGATGGGACTGAGGTCAGGTGACCTATAGCTGGCCAAGGAAGCGAGGTCACGTCGGTGGAGTGTTCATCCAACCATTCGGATACAATTCGGGAGCAATGGCACGATGCATTGTCTTGTTGCAGGATGAGGTCTCCAGTGGGATGTTGAAGACGCACAAACGGGAACAAATTGTCGTCCAGGATATCCCGGTAACGTTGACCTGTGAGGGACGATGTCACACGTACCAGGGGTAGGGTGTCCCAAAATTCAATGTAAAAAAAAAAATTCTTAAAAAAGGTGGGTCTCACCCTCTAAAAAGTTTCTTCTACTCCTATTATTAAAATATATGAAGTTAGAGCTCATTTGGAAAACATTAAGAGTCACACAAGCAACACTGATTTATGTGAAAATCTAGAATTTTAATCAAAAGCATAAGTGATGATCAATTATACACTCGCGGAAAGTGAAAAAAGAACACCAAGAAGAAGACGTCTGATACCAACGAAATTTATACAGCATAATAACGGAATACAGAGTATAACGTGATCAAAACATTATGGCAAAATACAGCTGTATTTGCTGGTAAACTGAAAAATAATATTTCCATGTAACATGCTTAGTACGAATTTGAACCGCCATGAACTGCGTCACACTGTGCAATTCTGGCATGGAGTCTGTCGTACAGATGTTGGATGTAAGTTTGGAGTATTGAGTTCCAAGCATCTTCAACCTGGACGCGTAAATCGGGGATGGTCGTGGCTGGCCGTGGAGACCGGATAAGTCGTTGTCCCATAAAATCCCTCACGCGCTCAATGGGAGGACAAATCCGGTGAACGTGCAGGTCATGGAAGTTGTGTCACACCCTGAAGTGCATGTTGCGTTGCACGTGCCGTGTGTGGGCGTGCGTTATCTTGCTGGAAAACACCACGATTGACCGACCTTACAAATGGCACAACAACGGGCTGAATGATGTTGTTGATGTAGGAGGTGCTGTTTAACGTATCCGGTACAAACACTATTTGTGTACGGGAGTGATAGCTGATCGCTCCCCACACCAGGAGACCAGGTGTAGGCCCTGTGTACCGCTGGCGCATGCAAGAAGGGTGGAGACGTTCCCCTGTGCGTCTGCGAACACGCATACGGCCATCGGAGGCTCCCAAGCAGAATCTGCTTTCACCGCTGAACACGACAGATCGCCATTGCGTTCTCCAGTGCAGACGTTGGCGACACCACTGCAGCCGTTCCTGACGGTGGGCTGGAGTCAGAGGTACACATGCCAGAGGCACACGTGCACGGAGTCCTGCATCCAGTCGATGGTTGCGGATTGTTCGCACAGTCACCTCAGGTGCAACGGCAGCTCGGATTTGCGTCGCAGTGGATGTTCTGCTTGACAACGCCGCTACTTCTTATGTGTCGATCGGTCCGTTCATCAGTCCGTCTGTGACTCCCGGTTCCACGTCTTCTCGTGTGGGAATGTTCCTCGGACCATCTACGCCACCATCGTACCACCACCGATACTTCCCGTCCAATTCACTCCGCAATACGACGACACGACCACTCGGCCTCGCGGAGTCCGACTAGACGACCTCGCTCAAAGTCTGATAACTGCTGAAATCCTACACGTCTTCCATGTCCAGGCATTGCAGCTTCTTTAGGGTCTTCGCACGTGTCCGTACGCCGACGACTGATTGCATTCACTTCGCCGTACTCCTTAAATACCACCGACGATAATTTGCATATTATACCGTGCTGTGGCGTAAGCGCTCACCGGTTGGTCCCGAAATGAACATCACACCTACGTAAACTCGACCTTATTAACATATGTAAATTTCATGATCGTCCGACAATTCCTTCTTGGTGTTCTTTTTTCACTTTCCGCCAGTGTATATTTTATTTTCATTATTAATAATTTTTTAGTATCTATATAACAAAAAATAATAATAAAAAGCATAATTAAATATAAAAACATAATTAAAAAGCTGCGCCTGCTTCTGCAGTGCAATTATATACTTGTATATGATTTCTAAACCTTAACTGTAACCACTAGCATCACTTATTGCACCTTAACTGTGACTTTCAAACTTTAACCGTAACCACTAGCATCACTTATCGCACATGTGTTGTTGTTTGTTCTATTGTATGTGGTGCCTTTTGCTGTTTGTTGACATGGGTATTTTTGCTGTTTGTTGAGATATTTCTATTGTATGTGTTGCCTTTTCGCTGTTTTATCCAGAAGAAAAATTTGTTTTAGTGTTTCTTTTTAATACAATGGCAAAACAAACTAGGAGTAGTAATTATGTATGGCTTATTGGATATCCTACTGAATCAATAACAGGTTCACGTCTGCCATCTGGAAGAGATGTTATGACCAATTTTATGTACTTTCCCCGTACTAAGAAGCTTTCGATCAGTGATAGTGCTGTTCTTGTAAACAATAAAATGTATGCGTATATATTCAATCATGGTACACATGTCAGTCTATTATAGATGCACCAGTGAACGACGTTTTACTGATACAAAGATTGCATGAATATGATATACAAATACGCAAAACAGGATTAAAGATGATTTTACGTCACTAGTGGTATTTAAGTGAAGAGCTTGCCATTCTTTGTTTGTTTTCAACACTTCTTAGTGCCAAGGAGAAATATATGTTAGTTAGTAAAATCAGTGAAAAAAAGAATTTGCACCTATTAAAGAAACTTCCTTTAAAATTTGATGACTTAAATATCTCTCGCAGCTTCTTTCACACCGCACAAATAGACGACAGCTTCCTAAGCGTGCCTGTTGAGAAATGGCCAGAAACACAATCTTTTAAAAAAGCTGAAGAAATTGTTAAACATTTGCCATGTGTTAATGACTGTGCTGAGCGAGCCATAGCATTAATCGAAAGTTTAAATGATGCAACAAAAGATGAAGAACAAAAACAGTATTTATTGCAGGTAGTTGAAATGCATAGAAAGAACTTCACGAAGTGCAACCGTAAAGATCTTCAAGATATGTAAAAAATTATTAATTATGTTATTTATAGAACGTTATGCAATATTTTCCTCTTTATTATCTTGTTAAACTTGACAGGTGAATTTTGCTGTAAAACATTCTTTTTACATTGCATTTTGCAATGTTGAATAAAGTTCGTTTTTTGTCATTTTTTTTATTAATTTTTCTTATATTTTCTACACTAAATATTACCAATAGGGTACATTTTTTTAGAAACGACAAATTAAAAGCATGTAACATTTTAAATAAAAAATATATTTAAAAAGTAATAATTTCGTAAGTAACTGTAAAAAAATTATCGAATTAAAACTGTTTTTTAAACTTTTTGGCGACCTTGAGGGACCTATAAATATATTTTTTTTAAGCTGAAATTTTGCAGAGGATCTTAAGTACACCAAACGAAACTTTTTAGGGGTGAGAATCAAAATATTTAAGAATTTTTTTTTTTGGGACACCCTAACCAGGGGTCCCATTTCAGTCCACGTAAACAGTCCCCAGACGAGAATGCCACCCCCACCAGCTTGAAGAGTACGCTGCTGGCAAGAAGGATCCATCGCTTCATATGGTTTGTGCCGTACTCGTATCCGAGGTTATCCGCATGTACCAACGTGAATCTCGACTCATCAGTCCAGGCAACATTTTCCCACATGTCTAGGGTCCAGTGGCGATGTTCTTGCTCCCATGCTAATCTTTGCACCCTGTGATGTGCGGTCAGCAGCGGTACCCTCGTGGGACGATGGCTTCTGTACCCCATAACGAGGAGATGGTTCTGGATAGTGTGGCTGCTTACACGTTTTTGTGCAGCAGCATTAAATTGCCGAGTGGTTTCTTGCACTGTGGCCCGTCTATCTGCTGTTACAATGCGAGCTAGCCGACGATGACCCCGCTCATCCGCACGCTGTTATCCACCGCAGTTGGCTCTTGCAGGGATGGTTTTACCGGATTCGATGTACTCACGGTGCACCCGTGGCACAGTGGCTCGTGAAAATCCCAGTGCCTGCACGACTTCCAAGATGGAGTGACCCATTCCTCGGGCCCCGACAATTTGCCCACGATCAAATGCGCTTAGTTCAAATACTGCGTCCGACTCTTACTGATTCCCATCGCATCACTCCTTATATTGTCGGATCGCTACATACGTCATGTCGTATCCGTTCACAGGGCCGCCCACAGCGCCACATTTGCATAACGCCAACTGTCTCTAATTCAATTGCTCTTCAGTGTACATACATGATAATATGCATATATTTTTAAACAGGGTGTGTCACTACCAGGTTGACCCGGTAAATTAATTATTACAGAAATGCTATTTACTGTAGGAAAATTAAACTGCGGTACAACGCACCAGAATTAATAGGAAAGCAAATGCCACTAGACGTCTTGTTGTCGCATTCTCCAGACGGATGACGTAACGTCTGGCGCCGAGCCAACTTCACGCACACATTAGCGCTGCCACTCGTCAGCTGAGACAATGTCGACGATAGAGCAACGTGTTTTTCTCTTGCGCTCCTACTGGGTAACAGAATCGTTTAAGACGTGTCGGAAAGAGTTTCAAGAAAAGTATGGCGAACTTGTACCTTCAAAACAGGCGATCCACAAAATGGTGAAAATGTTGGAGAACGCGGGTACGCGTCGGTGCCGATTCGTACAGGAGGTCGACCGAAAATGTCAGCGGATACGGTGAGGCCCGGTTGGAGCAGCCACCGAAGAAATCTATGCGGCGTTTATCACAGGAGATAGTAATTTCAACGTCATCATAAACAAGCAAAAATGCATCCCTATCGCGTCATCGTGCTGCAGGAATTGCGCCCGCCTGATTTAGAAAAAAGGCGTCGTTACTACCAATGGTTTAAAGGCTTCATTGAAGATAATGAGGGCATTTTGGACTTAACATGGTTTTCCGACGAGGCCTGGTGTCACCTTTCGGGCTATGTAAATTTCTAGAATGCGCGCATCTGGGCTGCACAGCATCCGCATGCCATCCACGAACAGCCCCTTCACCAACAGAAAATTGGAGTATGGTGCGCGTTGTCTCTTACACGCATAGTAGGTCCGATTTTCTTCGGCAGAAATGTGAACAGCGATGTGTACGTGGAAATTTTGGAGGAGTTCGTCAACCTGTTGTACGATCGTGAGCTGTCTCTTGGTGATTTATTAGACGGGGCAACCTGTCACACTTCTGAAAAATCCATTCGATTCATCAGCTCCTTCTCCGAGAACAGAATCATTTCTAAAGGACTCTGGCCGCGTCACTCCGCGGATCTGACACCCCCGGACTGTTTTCTTTGGGGAATGCCGAAGGTGCCGATTCGACGAATTAAAGCGCAACATCACCACCGAAATTGCCCTCATTACACCTGCTAGGCTTGCTTTAACCTTTGCCAGTATGGAAAGACGTGTCACCCTGTGTTTGCAACAGAAAGGCGGCCACTTCCAGCATTTGCTGTAATCACACTTATGCAGGTACAGTTTAATCTTCCTGCAACAAATAGCCTCTGTGTAATAACTCTTCTACGGGGTCAACCTAATAGTGAAACACCTTGTATTATACACAGTCGAGTCACATTATTGTGACCACCTCCTACTTTTGACGTCAACAGCGCGTAGCCAATGAAAGAAGGCACGTGTCGCGAGTTGGTTGGAGGTTATATAAGGTGTGCTGTAGGCATTCTGAAAACATATCACTCTTTGCTGTCATGGATAAAAGGAGTGTTTTTATCAGATTTGCAAAAATGGATGATTATCGGATTTCGGGCCAAGGGTGGCAGTATTTCTGAAACAGTGCAGTTTGTGAACTGTTCGCGTGCTTCTATGGTTAAAGTCTATCGTGATAGGAAAAATGGCACCATTACGAATAAGCGACGTGAAAACTGCGGAGCACCAGGTGCCATATCAGTGAGAGGTGAATGTCGGCTTCGAAGGTGAGTGAGGGTCAATGGACACGCTACAGTGGAGCAACTCACTGGCCGACTGAACCAGGGGGCTACCGGAAGAGTGTCTAAAACGACAGTTCAACGAACCCTGCTGCTTTTGGAGGTCTGATGCAGACGGATAGTCCCTGCACCTATGCTAACGAAGGTGCATCGGCAGAAAAGGCTTACATTTGCACGGCAGTATCGGAATTGGACCTCCGCTGATTGGCAAAGGATTGCCTTCTCCGATGAGTCATGTTTTCTGCTTCATCGAACGGATGGACGCTGGCGTATAAGGCGAGAAACATCGGAGAACATTCTTCAGCCCTTGCTGGAAGAACACAAGCCTGTGGGGGAAGCGTTATGGTCTGGGGAATATTTTCGTGGCATTCTCTGGGTCCACTCATACCTGTGGAAGGTACTATGGATTGAATTCGTTATGAATCCATCCTTGCAGAGCACGTACACCCATACATGTTGATTGCTTTCCCTGGGGCGGATGGGATTTTCCAGACGACAATGCGACGTGTCACACAGCTAGAAATTTCCGAGAGTCGTTGGAAGAGCACAATGAAGACTTCAAAGTACTTCCCTGACCCCCTAAATCTCCAGACTTAAACCCAATTGAGCATCTGTGGGACCACCTCGATCGTGTTGTTCGCTCCATGGATCCTCCACCAAGCACCCTCCAGCAGCTGTCAGATGCACTGCTGACTCCACATACCTGTGAACACCTTCCAGTACCTTACTGAGTCACTCCCAGCCCGTCTGGCTGCTGTCCGCGCTGCACACGGCGGTTACTCTGGATATTAGCTGGTGGTCACAATAATGTGACTCGACCGTGTGTAATATACAGTGGGTGAACAACGAAACTGAAGTACCTTCGCAAATAGCACCCCACGAGTCACATCGCTGTATGCGCTACCTGGTGGCCAGCCTGCATCTATTTCACAGTAGATCAAAGAGAGCAGAGTGTGAAGGTTGCATTAGCAGAGCAGTAGCACAGCTGGACGTCAAAAAGTGCGATCCACAAAACATCATGGGAGACATCTGAGTTTCAAAGAGAACTGATTGTTGGTGCGCGTTTTGCCGGTGCATCTGTGTTCAAGACAGCAAGTCTTTGTGGTGTATCAGGAGCCACGGTATCCTGGGTCATGTCGGCACACCAGCAAGAGGGAAGAACCACATCCAATAGAAGTAACTGTAGAGGTAAGAGAAAGCTGTCTGACAGGGTCGTCCGGGTGCTAACACGGATGGTAGCCATAAAACCACAGCTGCCCAACTCACCGCAGAATTGAATACTCACCGCGACTCACCTGTTTCCATCAAAACTGTTTGTCGGGAGCTTCACTGGGTCAACACTCACGGTCGTATTGCTATCGCCAAACCCTGGATCACCAGTGTGAATTCCAAACGTCGGTTGCAATGGTGCCAGCAGCGCAAATCATGGACGTCGGACAACGTTAAATGTGTGTTGTTCTCCGATGAATCGTCCTTCACTGTCTTTCCTACAACCGGGAGAGTTACGTGTGGAGACATCCCTCACAGGCTTACCACCCGGATTGTTTATTTCTCACAGTGAAGCACGGAGGTGGATCGGTGATGGTTTAGGCCGCAATATCGTGGAAGTCTGTCGGCCCGCTGATTGTCCTTGAGTGGCACATTACTGCGAAGAACTATCAGGCAATTCTGGAGGACCAGGTGCACCCAATGGTTGGGTTGCATTGGAGGTTTAACAACCACCGTGAGCAACTCAATGGGCTATAAGCAGTCGCCCGTCCCTAATTTAGGGTCACTGGTTCCAGGGAAGGGAGAGAGCCAGTGCCGTAAGACAAACACAACATCCATGCCTCACCGGGATTCGAACCCGGACCCCTTACGGACGTGTGCACCCAATGGTTCAAACATTGTACCCTGACGGTGGTGCCGCGTATCAGGATGATAACGCACCGATACACAGAGCCAAACTGGTGGTAGAGGGGTTTACTGAGCATGGAAGTGAGGGTGGACATCTGTCATGGCCTGCACAGTAGGGCGGAACGAAATCGGCGGTTAAAATACTTTTTTTTTTTAAATTACGTTTTCTAATAGGGGGCAAAAGTTGTCTTTTGGAACCAGTATTAAGACTGCAAAATTTTAAAGCTCTTTGAAAATGTTTTGAGGTGCCGCAAGTTCTTTAAAAAAATGAGATTTTAAGTATAAAATCCAAAATTTTCAGGAATTTTTATTAACTATATTTTTCAATTTAACCCCCTTTATATAATATTTTTTGGGATGTAAGGTCAGGTGATGCGTAACATCACAGCCTCTCCTTGACAAATGTCAACCCCGCCTTCTCGTGGTACATCCTGTTCCCACTAAAGGGGCTCTGACGACCGCCAATAGCGGTATAACTATACCACCGGGATTAGAGGAAATTATATCCCACACTCACCAACCCGCTTGGCCAGCGTGGTGAGTTATGGCCAAACCCTCCAAAATGATTCCACAACCTAAATCTTGGCCCTCAGTCTCCGGCAGCTGGAATGTACCTGGCCAAGGCAGCGGCCAGTGCGACATGAAGGCAGAGGGTGCTAAGAATCCCCGGAGGACCGGACTAGGCTGCCATCTGATGCTGACCTTGGCTACGTACAACGGACGCTCCCTATCTTCTGATTCAAGGCTTCTTGAATTGGAAGAGGAACTACAAAGGATCAAGTGGGACATCGTGGGGCTAAGTGAGGTAAGGAGAAAAGGAGAAGATCTCATCGAACTGAAAAGTGGACATCTCTTCTACTATCGTGGGACAGATACTGGCAGAACTAGTGGTGTTGGATTTATAATAAACAAGAAACTGAAGGATAAAGTTGTAGAAGTTGAAAGTTCCTCTGACAGAGCTGCACGACTTGTTATCCAACTCTCGAAAAGATACCAGGCTCAGATTATTCAAACTTATGCACCCACCACAAGTCATTCTGAAGAAGAAATTGAAGAATTTTATGAGGAAATTTGTCATCTAAATAATAAAGGTAAGCAGCACTTGAAAATAATTATGGGAGATTTCAATGCAAAAATAGGGCAACGGCAACAGAATGAAACTTCAGTAGGTAAATTCGGTCACGGCAACAGAAACCAGCGTGGAAATACTCTCGTTGAGTTTGCAGAGGCAGAAGGGTTTTTCATCTTGAACTCCTTCTTCAAGAAAAAGCCACACAGGAAATGGACATGGAGACATCCAAATGGGACGACAAGTGAAATTGATTTTATCATGTGTAACAAAAAATTCGTCATAGAAGACTGCAGTGTGCTAAACAAGTTCAACACAGGACCATAGATTGGTGAGATGTAAGATGCACCTCAACACCAAACTTGAACGTGGCAAGATCATAAGACAAACAAAATGTATTGACATAACCAACCTTAAAAAACACCATAATACCTTCAAGTTGGAACTGAAGAACAGGTTCTCTGCTTTAGAAGGCCTAACATCGGAAGAAGTGGACATCTCTGAAGTTAACAGAAAAGTAACCAAAGCTCTTATGGAAACAGCAACAAAATTAGCTGGGTCTAAGAACAAGTTGCATGTAAACAAATTATCAGGAAAAACGAAAATGTTGATGCAAAAAAGAAGAGAGATGAGGACAACTAAAGAAGATGTGACTTCCAAAGTGGAATATATAGAGCTATGCAAGACAATAAGAAAAAGTATCACTGAAGACGTAAGAAAATTCAACTGTGAACTAGTGAGGAAAGCAATTGAAAACAACCAAAGCCTAAAGATAGCAAAGGGACATCTCAGTAAGGGAAGAAAACAGATTATGGCACTGAGAAAAGAAGATGGTTCTGTAACAAGAAATAGAGGCGAAATTTTGACAAGAGTGAAAGATTTCTACTCCAAATTATATGAAAGGGATGATACATGCACTCCAGACATCACGAAAGATACCAGTACCAGAGTTCCTCCAGTCCTTAAAGCAGAAGTTGCACATGCAATCAAGAACATGAAGCGGGGAAAAGCTCCAGGAGAAGATGGAATTACTGTAGACATCATACAAGAAGCAAGTGGAGAAATTGAAACAGTACTCGCCCAAATTTTCACTCGATGCCTTAATGAAGGGAAAATTCCTGAGGATTGGAACACCGCTACAATGATCCTGCTACATAAGAAAGGTGACATTGAGGATCTCGGAAACTACAGACCTATCAGCCTCCTATCAGTAGTTTATAAAATCTTCACTAAAGTTCTTTCACACCGCTTGAAGGTAACACTGGACATGGCTCAACCGAGAGAACAAGCTGGATTCAGGAGTGGCTACAGCACAATAGATCATATCCACGTACTGAGAGAACTAATTGAAAGAGCGAGGGAATATGAACTTCCATTGTGCATGGCTTTTATCGATTATGAAAAAGCCTTTGATTCGGTGAAACCATCAGCAGTTACAATGGCTCTGAAAACCTGCGGTATTGAAGATGCATACATTAATATTATTAATAACATCTATGAAAATGCAAGTGCAAAGATTCGGCTGTTTGAAAATACAACACACATAAAAATTGGAAAGGGAGTGAGACAAGGTGACACCATATCTCCGAAGCTCTTTAATGCCACATTGGAAAATGTCTTTCAATCACTGAATTGGGAAAACAAAGGGATAAAGATTAATGGAGATTATCTAACCCACCTTCGTTTTGCTGATGACGTAGTCATTTTTGCAACTACCCCATCAGAGCTGCAGAGTATGATCCAGGAACTTGCTGACAAGAGTAAAGAAGTGGGATTAAAAATGAACTTTCAGAAGACAAAAGTGATGTTCAATGCTTTTACAAGAAATGAAGATTTATCGATTGATGGAGAAAAGCTGGAGATAACAGACACGTACGTTTATCTTGGACAGCAGATATCAAGTGAGGGTCACATTGATGAAGAAATTAATCGGCGTACAAAACTTGCCTGGAGAGCTTTTGGAAGAAACAGCATAATTTTCAAGAGCAATATGCCATTATGTCTTAAAAGAAAAGTGTTTGATCAATGCATCCTTCCAGTGCTTACGTATGGTGCAGAGACGTGGACCTTAACTAAAAGAGACATACAAAGGCTGCAGACAACTCAAAGCAGCATGGAGAGGTGCATGCTTGGTGTAACCAGGAGAGATAAGAAGAGGAACACGTGGATCCGAAAAATGACAAGAGTGGAAGACATCATGATCAGAGTTAAATCCCTGAAATGGCAATGGGCTGGACATACTGCCAGAAGGACAGACCATCAATGGACAGCTGAAATTTTAGATTGGATTCCAAGGGACAGGAAAAGACCCAGAAGAAGACCACATGGGAGATGGGTGGATGAAATTCGAAAGTATGCAGGGGTGACATGGAGGAGACTGGCACAAGACAGACCGTTGTGGAGGAAACTTGGGGAGACCTTCGTCCAGCAGTGGATTGATAATGGTTGACAATGATGATGATGATGATGATGATGATATAATATTTTGACAAATATGAAAGCATATTGTTCATGTAAACTTTTACAAATGCCCCAAGAAGGAATTTATTTGTGTACAATGAGTTTGTTAATATATCACATTCTTGTTATTTTTATGGAATTTCAATGGATACAAGTATTCTATCCAAAACTGATATAAATACTATACTAGCAGATGTATGTGTTATAAAAGCAACATACAATAGACATTCATTAAACGATGAACTTTATCAATATATTATGATAAATGTTACAAACATTCAACAGAATATGGGAAAAAAATTAATAACTCACTTTGTTTAAAAATTTCACTTGCAAAATTGTCACTTTACTTTTACATTGAAATGTTTCTTAGTTTCAAATTTTGGCATCGATTTCCGAGATTCTATTTTCCCTTTTAAAAACCTATCTCTCGTTGAGGCTCCACACACGGCGAACGACGATTCAGTAACTAACTTCACCATTCTTTCGACGGCTTGTGTGTGACATGGATAACAGGGGGAATCTACTGATGGAAGGCCTTCATTAGATTGTGCTGTATTTGTTATCAATAATTTTAGTTCTTCATAACCAATATGCTTGGTTATTGATGGCTGTGTTACTTTGATGGCATTCCAAGTGATCATATCAATATAGTCTTCGCCTTTGAAGTTAATAGCTGGAATAAAATAAATTCTTATTCCTCCTTTGTGTTTACATCCTCGCTTTTAGTAGTCGACATAGACCTAGCTCTCTCGCATGTTTGCGTTGGTCAGTTATCAAGCACAGCAGAAGATTTTAAGGTGCTGTAAAGTAGCAATTTCTTTGAATGACTGGAACAATTACGTTCCGAAGATGCTCTGGAAGGTAACGGGAATACTTTATAACTCTCCATAAGTGCTTTGAGCCATGAATACATGACAGTTTCAGCTTTATGTGGAACCAGACAGGTGCATATACTTTAACAATGTATTCTGCCATTGTACAAAGATTTTCTGATGGATTTTCTGCCCCCACATACATACGAAGTATACCGTTTGCCATAGTCAGCCACCTTAAATGTGCAAGTTTTCCTGGTTTCCTCATAGATAGATCATAGACAGATTGCATGCACATTTCCAATAAATATTTTCGGTCTGTGCTCCTGCTCATGTCATCCCTAATTTCCAGGGGAGGCAGGTTATTTTCATTTGGGCGAATTCAATTACTGGTAGTTTCGGTCAGTCTTTCCATCCAGAAAACAAAATAGGTGACGTAAGGGAAGTTCATTTGCATGAAATAGACAAATCATCCATTGTGGCGGCTTTCCTATTTTTTTCCTTCTTTCTTTCTTTCTTTCTTTCTTTTTTTTTTTCGTTAGAGGTTTATGTTTTTTATTTTATTTACAACCAACTTTGTTACATGGGAGATACAGGTGCGTATGAAAAGCTAGGTGCACAGTAGCTGGAACCAAAGAATAACACAATTTGAAACATTATTATAGAAGGCACATTGCAAACAATCAAGGTAATACAAACTCCATGCAAAAGTAAAACAAAAAACAAAACATTGCAAAAAATAACAGACAAAAAAGGTCATATCGCAGTAGAAAAGAGTTCAGTAAAAACCAGCAATAAAAAAAAAGTCAGGTAGACAACAGCAAGATGGGGAAATAATATATAACCCCGGTATACCGTAAGTCAAACCAGTCATCATTCGGTGACCACATCGCAAAGAATCGTGGAATAGAATTTGTGAGCTGGGTAAATTCATACTCAGCCTGAAGTCGAGACCGCAGATGGATCACAAACTGCTCTTTAAGCGCCTGTTGAGCAAAATTAACACTTGAACTGGCAGCTGGAAGGCGATGCGAAAGATGAAATCAATAGATAACATGCTTCAATAACGTAAAAAGGTAATTACAAACATTATGAGATGAAAAATTGCAATGTAGAAAACAGTAATCCAAAACGGAATGATCATGTCGACAAACACGCCGAAGAATCCCTTGAAGCACTTCAATTACTGGCTGAAGGAAAGGGCACAGCACATAAACATGGACAACACTGCCAACATCAAGGCAGTACAGACATCTTGGTGAATATAGCATCCCGAACCGGTGGAGAACCTCCGGTACAGGTAAGCGCCAGTGGAGGAAACGCCACTGAATGTCACATTCCTGACGTCTGTTAATAGTGCGATAAACAGCTCGCCAGATCGGCTGCAGTGAGTGTGATGGAACATCTGTAATAGGAAGCGACGAGCGATTTTCCAGAGGTAACGCTCTGTACCAAGGGGACGTAGTCACATTGCGCAGTCTGCAAGTCTGGAAGAAACGATCACACAGAAAAGGCACATCAGGTGGCGCAGAAGGGATTGACGTGAGCCCATACATAGTGATCCACTGCGGAAAGAGTGCAAAGGGCCGCCTTGAGTGTCTGGTACTTATGACAGTTGCTGTGTGACATAAGCGTGTCAGAGAGATTGGATAGAGGTTTTCAGCGAAAATAAACGGTGAATAGTTGAGAAACCACTGCAATAAGCCACGCAGGATAGGCGAAGAATCTGAGATGTGGGGGGTGAAGGACAAAGTTGTAAAACAGAGGTTCCAATAATAATTCTGTGGGGGAGAAAAGAGGTACACGTGATGGAGAAAATACCCTCCAAACGTTCAGACACTGTTTATAGTACTCAGAGATCAAATGGTATGAGCTCATAATGATCCAACGTCACTAAAGTGGAGAAAGTAAGCTGAGGATTATACTGAGCAATCTCTTTATTAACTAGTACAGTGACAGATGATTCAGACTCTGCCAACAGACGCACAAGGGCAGCAAGACAAAAAGCATTGGATTTAAGCTCAACAGACACTAGAGCTTGTCCACCAAAATCTAGAGGTAACGTGTGGTTCGGAACAGCCACCCAATGTGTAGAATTCCATATAAATCGAACCATTAATGCTTGGGCTTGACGTAGGAATAGTGGGGGTGGGGGTGGGGGGAGGTACAGCTTTGATAGTATGCCACAACAACGATGCTGCCAAAGTGTTGGCAATTACTGTTCTACCCCGGTGAGAGGTGAACGAGAGGACACGATGCCACTTTCGAAAAACAGCTTGAACCTTTTGCAAAACCCTTGAATAGCTTTGAAGATGACTAGCATCAGTATTTCCGAGCAAGACACCCAAAAACAACTGACTGTCCGATGACCAGAGTGGAGTCCATGGTAAGTCCGTGCGGCCTATCCATGACCCGCACCATAACCCGGTGCACTTCATTTTATTAAGACTAGCAATAGGGTGTTTGGCATACAGCTGGTAGGCATCATCAAGAAGCGTGAATTCATCATCAACACGGATAAAAATCGAAAGATCGTCAGCATACGCTGACATTATAATCGAATGGTGGCTGAGCTGATACGGTAAGGTGACAGAACGGTGACAAAAAGTTCTGCGTAGGTAATGGAGGAAAGACTCAAAGGCCAGAGTGAAAAGCTGCCAAGAGAGTGGGCAGTCTTGTCTAATGCCAGTAGAGAAGAAACGGCCGCCGTCATCATTGAATCAACTCGAACATATAGTCGTGAGTGACGATACAGAGCAGATCTGGTAGATTGAAACTCTTGTGGCAGGTGAAAGGCCTCCAAAGTGGCAAACAAATACTCGTGTGCCACACGATCAAAACCTGGCGCTGAACTAAATTTAGAACAGCCAGTTTCTTCCCGGATATTCGCAAGATGAAGAATTTCACGAATAGTTGCGATATTATCTTGAATGGTACGGTCCGGAACAGCATATGTTTGCGACGGGTGAATTAATAAATGTAAAATCCTGTTAAGGCGAGCAGTCAGTATTTTTGTAAAAAAATTGTAGTCCGTATTTAATAAGCAAAGCGGCCTCCAATTCTGTATGGACGTCAGGTCGCTTTTCTTAGGGATTAAATGCACAACTGCGTCAGTGAAAATCTGAGGTAGCTCATTCATAGACATCATTGCGTTGTAACAAGCTAATAAGATAGGAAGGAGAAGCGGTAGAAAAGCAGAGTAGAAGGAGCTCGTTAGGCTATCCTTCCCTGGTGCAGCCGTATAATTCAAAGATGCAATGGCATGTTTAATCTCAACTTCAGTAATGGGCAGATCTAATTACTATTAGATCTGCCCATTACTGAAGTTGAGATTAAACATGTCATTGCATCTTAAATGGCATGTTGAGATTAAACATACCATTGCAGCTTGAGTCGAAGTAAGGCGCGGCAGATCTTGAAACAAATTCGCAAAAGACGATTCTTGTAACAGCGGCCGTGAGTATTTGGCAAGAAAGTGAGAGTGTACATGTGTACATAGATCTTTTTTTTTTTTTTTTATTGGAGGTTTAACAACCACCTTGAGCAACTCAATGGGCTATAAGCAGTCGCCCGTCCCTAATTTAGGGTCACTGGCTCCAGGGAAGGGAGAGAGCCAGTGCCGTAAGACAAACACAACATCCATGACCGACCGGGATTCGAACCCGGACCCCTTACGGACGAATGATCAGAGGCCAGCGCCTTAGACCACTGCGCCACCGGGGTGGCCACGCTGTTTGGACGAAGCGATGCTTGATCAGTGGGATCAAATGGCGATCTCCGCCATGACTGCAGAGAACACAAGGAAAGAAAACAACGAAATGTGAACAAATAAAGGTACAATAACTGACTCCTTGCAGGCGCAGAGATACTGAAAACCTTCACAAGCAGCGTAAGCAGGAATAAACTAAGAAAGAACGTCAAATCACACCGAAAATCACAAACAATTAAAGATCATACAAAAAACGTGCCGCGTGGTTTAACGACCACCGTGAGGAACTCAATGGGCTATTTTGACGAGCGACTGACTCAAAGAGCAGTCGCCTGTCCCTAATTTAGGGCCACTGGTTCCAGGGAAGGGAGAGAGACAGTGCCGTAAGACAAACACAACATCCCTGCCTCACCGGGATTCAAACCCGGACCCCTTTCGGACGAATGATCAGAAGCCATGGCTTAGACCACTGCGCCACCGGGGCGGCATGGATTTTGCTATTTCTTTTTCTAATAAAGAGATGACACTATTAGTAGCACCAGTTCCACCACATCCTACAGTAGTCATGTCTAAAAGAACGGTTATTGTCATTACAAAACGCCACAACGCTACCCTTAATATTCTTTCCAGTAGTAGAACGTGGTGTTACATTCTCCAAATACTTCGATCCAGGCTCCTCAATAAGTGACATGTTCTTCTACAACAGTTTTCCTGTAATATTTACTCCCACTCTTTTCCTGTACTACACTTTTGACTTTTCTTCCGTCAAAATAGTCCTGAGTTTGTTGTAATTATTATGCTCTCTTTGTGGCCTTTTTCACAGCTTTCTCGATTCTTTGACCTTCCTCTTCTTCGTTCTATCAATGACTTTACTTTTGTCCTCTTCACTAACGAGCTTAATATCCTGCAGAACTACACTTGAAATTGCTGCAGCAATCCTGCCAAAAATACCAGTTCGATCATACACTGAAGTTACAGAAGGCAGTTTTATGCCCATTTGTGAGTTTGGTACATGTGATGTTGAAGCACATTTTTACTTCTACTTCCATGTCTGTTTCAGAATAATTTTGCTTGTTATCTATCTCACCTACGACACGCTTTCCATCTATTTCCAATTTGGTTCCTTATAATTTCTTTCTTTCTCCAATGCTTTTTCTTTTTTATTTCAATGCTAAATTTCTTTATGTTACATCAACTTCACCTATAGACCATATGCATATGACGTCACAGCGAGATAAACCATCCTAGCAGACGCCCTGGTGATCAACTGGTGTACAAAAACTGCTTGGATTCGCATTGTTGAGCGTTAAGGAAGATGGTGTTATGTGCTATTTTCGGCTGTAGTAACCAAGGAGGATAGAATAAGGGGAGGGAGCATAACAAGCAAGCCCCATGTAAAACTCTGAAGCCGACGCTCCGAGCGGTAGCCATCTTCTGTTACACTTTTAAAGCCTTCTTGCGAAAAGAAAAAATATAATGTATATTAAGGATATAGTCTCTAATATCACTACTGTTTTCTTTTCTTACAAAGCGTTGCTAGATCACGTTTTACCGCTGTGTAAGACAAAAAACCCTTTAACTCATCACACCGAAAGTACGTACATCATGCTTAAAGTAATGCATGAAGCCGTTCACACACTCTAAAGTGAAGAATAAAACGTTGATTTATTTCATGTGATCCAGTAAATATTTCTGAAAACAGAAAAGCAGCGAAATATTACCTTAGAAACGATAGTTCATGCAAAAGTTTGATAATTTGCAAACTTTTAACGAATAATACACGAAATACGCAAAATTGAAAAACGTTTGTAGCGGACAATAAAATCCGTTGGCGTTGATAGATTACTATGTGCTAATAATAATAAATGCGGTAATTTACAAATTAAAAAAAAAATAACAACAAAACACGGATTTTATTGTGCGCGAGAAACGACTGCTTTTTACAAAGTTTTAATAAAACGTTTTCAGGAATGTAATTTTTGACCAGAAGTTATTGAAAACTGGACAACTTTGTAGTTCGTACTAGAAAGTTTAGCTATTCCATCATAAGTTTTTGATCCGCAAATAGATCTCTCTTCAGCTTTTAATGTTAGTTGAACTTCAAATAAACAATTCCATAAATCAGTCATAAGCAAACGTCCTTCTCACACGTAATAAAAATCTGAAATCTTCCTTACCTTACAAAGCAAATTTGAGCAACCGAGGGTAATGTAACATGGCGGCCACACAACTCTGCTGGCTTTTTTTTTTTTTTTTTTTTTTTTTTTTTGATTGGAGGTTTAACGTCCACCGTGAGCAACTCAATGGGCTATAAGCAGTCGCCCGTCCCTAATTTAGGGTCACTGGTTCCAGGGAAGGGAGAGAGCCAGTGCCGTAAGACAAACACAACATCCATGCCTCACCGGGATTCGAACCCGCACCTCTTACGGACGAATGATCAGAGGCCAGCGCCTTAGACCACTGCGCCACCGGGGCGGCGCAGCTGACTTCAACGGTGAGTGCACATGCTCCCTCCTCGTATTCTATCCTCCTTGGTAGTAACCGAAGTGGGAATGATAATGATGTGTCCTATTATAGATTATCATCTGAACAAACGAAGTGAGATCAGAACTATAGAAATTTAATACAGAAGCGCCAAAATTTGTGGTTATCACGTATCAGCAGAGTTGACATTGATGACCGGAAACGAAGGAACATTAGTGTAGTTTACAGGTATGTTCATAAATTTACTGATGCATTATCTACGAAAACTCAATGAAGATCTTTAGACTAGAATTAGCCTTTCTTACTAGTAAGATTATGCTGTTCTTTATCGTGAATGTATCCACTGCTATATGGGAGTTCATATGTTGGGTTTCCATTCCGATCTTATGGAGCCTTCATATGTTGGGTTTCCAGGCCGATTTTAGAAAAGTGATCTCATGATAACATTCACCAGTTTATTATTATTGTCACTATTATATACACTGAGTGGCCACTTTATTATGACCACCCCCTCAGTACTACGTAGGGCCACCTTTTGCCTTTAATACTGCGTCGATTCTTCGTGGCATGGACTCCACAAGATGTTGATAGGTGGTTTGTGGAATCTGAGACCATGCTTGATGAATAGCACTTTCTATGAGTGTGAGATTGCAGGGTTGTGGATCCAGCTGTCTGATGGCTCATTCAGCTTCATCCCACAAATTCCCAATGGGGTTGAGATCTGGAGATTGTGGGGGCCACCTAAGCAAAGTAAACTCACCGGCCTGATCCTGAAACCAATCCTGTACAATACGAGCACTATGACAGGACGCATTATCTTGTTGAAAGTAGCCATCGCCATGACACGATGCACTTGGTCCGCAACGATGTTTAGATATGATATGCTAGTCAGACGTTGATCAACACGAATTAAAGGGCCCAATTAAAGCATGCCAGGAAAAGATTACCCAAACCATAACGTTGCCTCCACCAGCTTGAAGGGTTGTAGCAATGCATTTGGAGTCCATGCTTTAGTGCTGTTTCCGCAAAATTCTCACTCGGCCATCGGCATGGTGCAACTGAAAACGTGATTCATCGGGCCACATAATTTGTTTCCAATTATCGACTGTTCAATCCTTGTGCTCCTGTGCTAACTGGAGACGTTTTCTCTTGTTAGCTGCAGACAGCAAAGGTGTTCGAACAGGCCTTCGGCTGCCATATCCCATCCGATGCAGTGTACGGCGATCAGTGCGTGCAGAGAACATTTGAGGGGATCCTTGATTAAGGTGGTCTGTAATTTGCTGCACTGTTGCCCTTCTGTTGTCTGTTACCAGTCTGGACACTCTCCGTTCCGCCCAAGCAGTCACTAGTCGATGACGACCACATGTTGCACGTAGAGACTCAGTTTTTTGGCTGACAGTCCAGTCTTTAAACATTTTAACAACAGCTGCTCTGTAACATTTCACGAATACGGCGGTTTCGGTAATACTCGCTCCGAGCTCCTACAATCATCGCACGTTGAAAGTTCGTCAAATCACATTGTTTACCCATCTCCGCACTCAAAAATCACTTCTACTACTGTCGCGAGCACTAAGCTTTCCCATTTTATACTAGCCTCGTCCTCTGGCGGCAACAGCGTGCAGCCATAGCTCATTTGCTTAAAACTGTCGGGTGGTCATAATAAAGTGGGCACTCAGTGTATAAAGTAGAGAGACTTAGTGCACTCGCCAGAATTATTATTATAGCCTTACCTGTGTAAAGCTGAGGATTTTTACCTTAGCTTAAGTTTCAGGTTGGGGATTATCTAAATTATTGAAAGGTAAACTTTTAAATTAAATAAGTAAGCAAAGATGACACGTTTTTATCTTAATTAACTGTGTGATTATGCTGTTAGCACAGAAGCTGGTGGATGTGCTGGAATGCAGAATTTTGAGTTCCTTTCAAGCAAAAACATTCTCCTTCGTACAATATTGTTCAGGAAAAGTGAGGATGGAATTTCATATGGGTCACCACAATTGCCCAATAACTTTATCAGAATAAAGCTGTTTTTGATCACCAGATAACCCACTTACGTAGCCCATGCAATACATCTTTGATTTCCCTTGTACACCAGTTGTTCCTCAAGAAAGCAGCAGACGAAAAAAGTGACGCGAACCGCGGTTTTGTTACGTCAATGCATACGGTCTATAGCCATTTTCAGGATCGTTCTTTGGTCTTTAAAAATTCTTGTCCTAATTTCGGAACCCAAAAGTAAATAAAAAATAATAAAGTTAATAGAATAATAATAAATAATAACAAAAAAAAAATAACCCAAAAGTTCAAAAAATCACAGAAAGGAAGCATTTCAACCTGTTTGTGGCACTCCATAAAAAATTTGATTGATTTGATTTTTTTTTCACCCAACGTACTTTATCATTATTAGAAATTCGTATTTAAAAAACTTGTATTTGAAATTTGTATTTAAAAATATACAAAAAAAAATCACAAAAGTATTGAACACAGGAAATAAGTAGGAATGGACGGAGCATGCAGCACCTCACAACACTTTTATGATTGCTTTGATATCTTATACAGTTCATTACATTAGTCAAAGGCAATTTTCTATCGCTATATCTTAATTCAAAAAACTTTTTTTTTCGTTCCACCCTACTGCAATCACCCGACTTGAACATTGAGCCAGTCGGGGGTGTTATGGAGGAGCGAGTCAAACGATTCCCTCCACCAGCATCACGTCGTGAACTAGTCACTTTTCTGCAAAACGAATGGTTTCAAAACCTTCTGGCCACTGTACAGGACTTGTATCGGTCCTTCCCACGACAAATTGCAGCTTGTATTGGCCTCCAAATGAGGCCCTACACCGTACTAATAGATCGTTGTGTCCACACCCTGTACATACCTGCCAACATTGGCGACTGGCGCGGACTGGGTCGCCGTACTCTGCGCTGGTAGGCCTAATGAAAGTTAAAAAAAAAAAATTCATATTGTGCTTCACCATGCTTATGGAAGAAAATTAAGTTATGCTGAAAAGACACAATTTGTTTAAAGCCTGAATAGGCTTCGGGGGTGCGGGCTACCTACCAAATGGTCTGTAAAGCTAAACACTTTTTTTTACAACCTCTTCCCCTGACTTTTTAAGTTAAGCTCCGTCCATTTCTACTTATTTCCTGTGTCGCACTGGGCATTCACTAATTTCAGTTGAATAGCACTGCAATAAAACGGGTGTTTTCCGCTGGCGCATATTCCGATATATCCTGCAGGTGTGCTTATTTTGTTCTGACAGCGGTACCAGAGGGGTGACAGTAACCACATAATAATAATAATAATAATAATAATAAAAAAAAAAGGCGTGCTGTTTTTCAAGCAAACTTGCATGCCAAAACAAAACTTTGTTCGCTAGCTTTACCATGCAAGCAATTTAGGCAAAGCCGTGAGGTGAAAACTACGAAGTGTTTTTTCTCTACTACGACATTCGAATATTGCTCAGGCAATTCGGACAGGCACGACGCTACAGGTGGGCTTCAGCCCACCCAAATTTTCTTTGAGCTCACTCTTTAGGCCCCCCAAATTATTTAAGCTGTTAGAGCATATGGCTGGTGCAACCACTTAAGATTTCAGAGAACTTGGATAAAAGTATCTGAATTTTCCAAATTCACAGAAATTTTGTTATATAAATTTAATATTTTGTTCATGAATGAATGAAATACAGGATTACACCATTGTAAAACACAAATTTGGAAAACGTGAACCTGTTCATTGGTGTAAATATGGCACGGATGTTAAGTCAGATATCAGAAAACTTGAAAATTTCGTAGTCCTGGAGCGGGAATCAAACTCGCGCTCGAGTATGCTAACCACTACACCACCCATGCAGAACGATTCGAAAATTCGCTATATAAGAATGATGGTTGCTTCCACTGGGGAATCCTGTGATGGTTATATTCAAATTAATCGAAAACTTGAAACTTAGTCGTTCTATCTGGGAGACGCGGGTTCGTGTTCGTTCCAGGACGACGAAATTTTCAAGTTTTCGGATATTATCTGACTTAACATTCATGTCATATTTACACCTATAAACGGATGCACCTCTTCCAAATTTGTATTAATATTTTATGAAATTTAGTGTTTGTACTACTGGGAAATGAAGAGTCATCTGAGTGAATTTCTAAGACAGCAGCAGAAACACACCACTTTTATAATTATTGTGTAAAAATGAGAGATAGATATCCCTTGTCAGGTCACAAACTAAAATTCATAACAGCCTTATGACAGAATAAAAAAGAAAAGAAAAAAAAGGAGAAACTACTTCAGTAAGCTAAAATTGCGAATAGTAACTTGCCATAGAGGTTCGAATCCATACTACATACGTTGAATAAATACTACGTACAGTATGCACCTGAAAACTTTTGACTAGGATTAACATTTTCAGCGTTGGGTAAAATCCGCAAGATTGGAATTTTTTGTCAAAATTTATGCCTCCCTCCCATCATGCTTAGCCTCCCTAATAGCCAACCCAGTTCTGAGCGGCTGGCGTCGCCGCTGAATTCGAATAACGCTGCCTAGGAGTTTCCTTTCAAGACGTCCTGTAGAGGTTGGGATGGTGTTTTTGGGTGTCTTGCTCGGAAATACTGATGCTAGTCATCTTCAAAACTATTCAAGGCTCTCGCAAAATGTTCAAGCTGTTTTTCGAAAGTGGCATCGTGTCCGCTCGTTCACCTTTCACCGGGGTAGAACAGTAATTACTAACACTTTGGCAGCATCGTTGTTGTGGCATACTATCAAAGCTGTACCCCCCCCCCCCCCACCACTATTCCTACGTCAAGTCCAAGCATTAATGGTTCGATTTATATGGAATTCTACACATTGGGTGGCTGTTCCGAACCACACGTTACCTCTAGATTTTGGTGGACAAGCTCTAGTGTCTGTTGAGCTTAAATCCAATGCTTTTTGTCTTGCTGCCCTTGTGCGTCTGTTGGCAGAGTCTGAATCATCTGTCACTGTACTAGTTAATAAAGAGATTGCTCAGTATAATCCTCAGCTTACTTTCTCCACTTTAGTGACGATGGATCATTATGAGCTCATACCATTTGATCTCCGAGTACTATTTACAGTGTCTGAACGTTTGGAGGGTATTTTCTCCATCACGTGTACCTCTTTCCTCTCCCACAGAATTATTATTGGAACCTCTGTTTTACAACTTTGTCCTTCATCCCCCACATCTCAGATTCTTCGCCTATCCTACGTGGCTTATTGGCAGTGGTTTCTCAACTATTCACCGTTGATTTTCGCTGGTTTCCTTTCAAGAACTGTAGAGGTTGGGAGGGTTATGTATGGTTTCTCTTTTTTTTTTTTTATTGGAGGTTTAACGACCACCATGACCAACTCGATGGGCTATAAGCAGTCGCCCGTCCCTAATTTAGGGTCACTGGTTCCAGGGAAGGGAGAGAACCAGTGCCGTAAGACAAACACAATATCCATGTCTCACCGGGATTCGAACCCGGACCCCTTTTGGACAAATGATCAGAGGCCATCGCTTAGACCACTGCGCCACCGGGTCGGCCATTTCTCTTTTCAGTGCTGTCCTGCGTCTCAACCATTGCCTAGATTTGTTCTTTCGTCGTTCGAGATAACAAGAAACATCCGAGCTGCACAATTTTAGTTGGGAATATTTTATTACTTTAGCAACGGGGTTTTCACGTATAATTGCAAAATGTTTCGTTTGAATATCATATAAGGAATTTGTGAAAAAAATGGAGCAGCATAAATACCCTCAAAAAAAAAAGGGGGGCGGAGCTGAAAAAGTTACAGGGAGAGAAAACAAAGCTTTGAAAAAAAGTTCTTATTTAAAGAAACCTGTCGTTTGCTTGATAAGTAAGTGGTAGAAATCAATAACACTAAATTTTCCTTTGGTAATTGCAAGAATGTATTTTTTAAATAAGTGACACAGAACTCGAAATTTGTCGTTTCGTAAGTTAAATCATCAAGTTTTACTTACGATAAAATTTTTATGCTGCTTTATTTACAAATTCCTTACAGATTATCCCATTGATTTACTGAATGTATATTCGAGTACCTGACCGAACGGAAAACTGAACACACGGAATTTGAGAGCCATGAAGTTGATCTGCATAAAAAAGGAAAATGTAACAATGTTATATTTCCTCCTACATGAGTAATTGTTGTGCACAAAAATATATTTTTCCTACCTTATAATAATTAAGACATTTTTGTGATTTTCAAGGCGAACAACTGGCCACAAATGCGTTAGAGGGCCACATAAAAGTTTTATTTTTGATTTCTACGTGTTCACTAAGCTGACCACACAAATACGTTAGTTGGTCGTACAAAAAATATACTTCTGATTTCACTGTGTTCACTTCCCCGTAAGTGGCCTGAAAAAAGATTACAATTTTATTACAGTCCCCTCACCATGCTCGTGGCATTTTAGTGAAATAAGAAAATAATTACTCGTATTAAATCACCCGCATATTTTTTTATTGGGAGGTTTAACGACCACAGTGAGCAACTCAATGGGCTATAAGCAGTCGCCCGTCCCTAATTTAGGGTCACTGGCTTCAGGGAAGGGAGAGAGCCAGTGCCGTAAGGCAAACAACATCCATGCCTCACCGGGATTCGAACCCGGACCCCTTTCGGACGAATGATCAGAGGCCATCGCTTAGACCACTGCGCCACCCACCCGCATTTGTATCGATATAAACATCCACCATTATCAGTCCACTGCTGTGTGAAAGGCTCAAGTCTGAGTATCAGCTACAGCAAAATGTACAGGGTGTCCTAAAATTATTGGACGCATTACAAAATTATGTACAAAAAAAAAAAAACTATGAGCATTGTCTATTTTTCTATGTCATGTATTACTAACACGGTTTCTATATTTTTTTGCTTTGCAGAATTGTTATTCCCAGAATCCGATAGATGGCGCTAGGTGTGGCCTGATGAGGAATGTATGAGAAATGCGCAATCAGTAGTCATGTCATCCGTACAGCAGAAGTCGATGTGTGTGTTATGGCTTGCGGAATTAAAGTCCGTCATTAAAGTTAAAAGACGGTACAGTTTAGAGTATGGTTGTATTCCTCCGTCAACGAATTCAATTAAGCGGTGGATGAAACAGTTCAAAGGAACTGGCAATGTGGAACATCGTGGAGGAGCCGGTTGACCAAGTTAATGAAAGTTTCCGACGAAGCCCCAGGAAATCCGTTCGTAAAGCAAGCAGAGAACTGTCTGTGCATTCCGAAATAGACAGTTCACGATATCTTGCATAAGAAATTAAAGTTTCATGCTTATAAAATTCAAATAGTGCAAAAGATGCATGTAAATTAGCACACTCTGCGATACGATTTCGCTGTGGATATGCTGAATCAAGTGGAAAACGATGAAAACTTTCTCAGTACTATAATTTCTAGTGATGAATCCACATTTCATGTATCAGATATTGTGAATCGTCACAACTGTAGGATATGGGGCAGTGAACTGCCTCATGCTGCTATTGAACTGGAACGTGATTCTCCAAAAGTTAATATGTGGTGCGCCCTATCAAAAAGAGAAGTGATTGGCCCTTTCTTCTGTGAAAAAACCATAAATGGTGACATTTACTTGGATATGCTAGAAAATTTCACTATATCCCAGATCAAAAGATATGACGTTTTCCAACAAGACTGTTTGCCTCCGCATTGGTCAACGTGTGTATGCAAGTGCCTAAATGAGCATTTCCCCAACAGATGGATTGGGCGTTGTGGTCCCATTCCGTGGCCTCCTCGCTCTCCAGATCTAACTCCATTGGATTATTTCACGTGGGGTTAAATGAAGGATCGTGTCTATCAGACGTCTTGTACTGATTTGCAGGAACTGAAGCAGCGTATCACAGCTGCTATGAAATCTACTACTCCTCAGATGCTTGCCAATACATGGCATGAAATCGAGTATCGCTTGGACGTGCTACGAGCAACCAAGGGATCTCACATCGAAATTTATTAACTTGTGTAGTTACATTGTAAGTTAGTACAGTCAGTTTCTTTCTATCTGCTTAATGTTTTTGTTTTATATAATTTTGTAATGTGTCCAATGATTCTGACACCCTGTATTTTTCATATGAAAGTTTTTAATTATACATCAATTTTCACGCTCTTGAATTTCGCGCGCCTTGTAAATTTGCTTTTAGATTCTCTCAGCGCAAAATTTTTTCAATTTGTTAAAAAGACGTTTTTCGTAATAATTTTTGTTTATGGTAGGTAAGACATGAAAGCTTAATTTGCCTCAGATGGATTTTCCTTCTCACTCAAAACTTTTACACTTCTGAATTCAACCGGTTGCAATAAAATTCATAAAAAGGGAACAAAAATTTCGACAATCTCTCTTAGAGAACGTTCTATGTCCATTGCCTCACATCATCGAAAATAATGTTTTATATTTTAGTATTACAGTTTATTAGGGATACCTAGTAAATACAGTGTTCCAGAAAAATGACAAAATGTTAATTACTGCCTTAACACTAATGCTACAGTAATTCGTAGACTTGTGTTAAAAATGCGTTTTAATACCACCTGCTGGGGGGGGGGGGATAAATAATAACAGTAATTCGTAGACTTGTGATGATGGGGGATATATCATTAATTTTAGAATTTGGGTACCTTAATAATTCTTCCTCCCAATAGTGGGCCGCAAAAAACTGCTTCCAGGGCCGTTTATGGGTCGCCAGTTCGCCACCGATTGGCGAGCCTTGTCAGTAGTAACAAGTATTATTGTGTGGCTTACATAATGGCTTTTTTTTTCAAAACGACCCATCTGTTTATGAAAAAGAAATAAGCACACAACAAACAATGACACTAATGAAACAAACTTAACACGTGCGAAACACAAAGTTAATTCGCCTGGCGAGGCTTAAGTTCGAAACTTCCACCGGTAAAAATCGATCAGATGTGTTTAAAATTCCTCAATGCTTGACAGACAGGAAATCCAAGCAGTGAACCTCTATTTACCATGTGATTATACTGCCTCTAAAATTGCAGTTTATGACAAGATGAGACCAAAGAAGGATAAAAAGGCTGAGCGTTTTAACTGGGTGAAAATCAAAACACACAGCATCCATTGCTTAATTTTTCTTTCTGTCGATATCTTTCTTTCCTTATTTCTTCATTGTCACTTTTTTTTAATGCCCTTTGATAATTTCATCCATCATGCTGAAAGAACTTTTAGCCTGAGGATCATGATATCAAAACTTTAAATATTTTAGATAAGTGGTGTAACTAAGAATATTAATACTTTTGAACACTATGCATCAATTTTTACAAAATTTTAAACTTCACTTCCGTTTTCAGGAATTTTTCCTTTCCTTATCAAGCTTAAATGCAGAAACTTATGGGACAGGGGATAGATATTTAACAACGCAGTGGAGTGGGAACATTGCGGGGGAGGAAGTAGCTATTACTGGAGAAATAAATCTGACTTTGGAAAATTTCCCTATTTTCAAGCTGAAATACAAATGTTTATGCAGTAAAAAATATCAAATATATATATATAAATGTGAAACCAAGGAGCAAATTTTGAAAGAAAGAAACAATAAAACAAAAAATTCTGAGAATGAGCAGAAGAACAACCACCACCAATCTCCAATCGTCCGAAGCAGGCAAGCTTCAAACGATTGAAAATTAACGAACAGAAGAACGCAGGGAAGCATATCAATGACTGATTCTCTGATGGCTTCGCCAAGGGCAAGTATTAAGAAAATCCCTCACTAATCTACTGAGACCAGAGAATTGTGGGTTTCTGCTAATTTACAAGTAGTTTCTTACGTTAAGATGACATGACGATGATGGGCAAAACACGTAACAATATTAACAAATAAAGGTAACTTGATCACGCTAGTTACGTTAAATGAAAAAACTTTTACAAGAAAGTTCGTAAGTTGGGAGCTTTCAACCTTATCTTAGGTCTTTATCATGCCAATGGAGGACTAAGTTGTTACCAGATTCTACATTTGAATTTTTTCTATTTTTGTTGCCAAAACTTAGAATTGATCCTAAGTTTTGGCAAAAAAATAGAAAAAAAAATATCCTATTTTGTTATTAATAATCTAAAGTAACTTATGGGAATTTACTAGGAAAATTTTTTTCATTTATAGCAAATTTTCGGAGAAAACTCTTCTCCTTCTTCAGGCTCTCTTGTTGTTGTCACTTTTTGCTTGTCACTATCATGGTTACGGTTTACCTTGACGGTTACGGTTAACCTTGACGGTTTAGGTTATTTTTCAACAAATCCTGCCAGATGTTAGGCAGGGAAAATCCTTTGCAGTCATTGATGATGGAATTTTGATTTTTCTCAATCTCTATTCCTTCTTTCAGTTTTCTTTTTGGAAATTGCTTTGGAAACTGATTACTTTAAGGAATTCCAATCCATGCTGTGCCCAGTTTCTCTAACATGCCTATCTAATCCAGTCTTGTTGGAGCAATTTTTTATAGCTGCTTTATGCTCAGCTATACGAGTTTCTAGTCTGCGACCTGTTTCACCTATGTAAGATAGTCCACAACTACAATTTACTTCATAAACTACTCCTTGCATTTTTAAAATATCTTCTTCTCTTTGAACTATTTTAGGGAAAAATTTTTTAACTTTGTTCTCTAAACTTGGAGCTAGCCTAATATTGTATTTTTTACTAATTCTCTTTAAAGCCTCAAATAAACCCTTGTGATAAGAAATTTTTCTAGTGAATTTTACTTCTTGCTTTTGTGGGTACTTCTTGCTTTTGGTGTAAGTTAAAAAAAAAATTTTTCCCTAAAATAGTTCAAAGAGAAGAAGATATTTTAAAAATGCAAGGAGTAGTTTATGAAGTAAATTGTAGTTGTGGACTATCTTACATAGGTGAAACAGGTCGCAGACTAGAAACTCGTATAGCTGAGCATAAAGCAGCTATAAAAAATTGCTCCAACAAGACTGGATTAGATAGGCATGTTAGAGAAACTGGGCACAGCATGGATTGGAATTCCCTTAAAGTAATCAGTTTCCAAAGCAATTTCCAAAAAGAAAACTGAAAGAAGGAATAGAGATTGAGAAAAATCAAAATTCCATCATCAATGACTGCAAAGGATTTTCCCTGCCTAACATCTGGCAGGATTTGTTGAAAAATAACCTAAACCGTCAAGGTTAACCGTAACCGTCAAGGTAAACCGTAACCATGATAGTGACAAGCAAAAAGTGACAACAACAAGAGAGCCTGAAGAAGGAGAAGAGTTTTCTCCGAAAATTTGCTATAAATGAAAAAAATTTTCCTAGTAAATTCCCATAAGTTACTTTAGATTATTAATTCAATTAAACTAGGAAGCCATTTCTCAATATGAGCTTTATTCCTATTTTGTTGCAAAAACTTAAATCAATTCTAAGTTTTGGCAACAAAATAGGAAAAATTCAAATGTAGAATCTGGCAACAATCTTAGTCCTCCGTTGGCGTGATGAAGACCTAAGATAAGGTTGAAAGCTCCCAACTTACGTTAAATGAAAAAACTTTTACAAGAAAGTTCGTAACTAGTGTGATCAAGTTACCTTTATTTCTTACGTTAAGAATTACAAGTCCCTTTCCAACCTTACCACCTTAGCAAATATCAGCTGTAAGTGTTGTGAATTTCAAGATACAGTTTTTTTATGATTCAAGATACAGTTTTTTATGATAACTTTCATAAGCACATACTTACTGGTAATTTAGATTTCATTGAAAATCCTGATTTAAGAAGGATCTTAGGTTTTGGGGCCAAGTTCAGGCCTTCATTCTAAATCTCAAAAGATAGAATCAAGTATGATTTTTATCAAGACTTAAGTAAATATATTGTTAAATCTAGCTTAGCCTACAGCATACCAATCAAAGCCTTTGCTGAATGCAAATGCAAAATTTTTCAAGAATTTAAACAGAATTTTGCCATTCAAAATATTTTTTTACAATAACAGCCTTGCATTATCTCCCGAGTTAAAAAAATCACTTTCTAAATTACAAGAAAATTTTATCTTTACCACGACAGATAAAGCAAATAATAATTTTGCAATTAATTGCAAAAAATTCTACTTTGAATTAATTTCGCAAGAGCTGCATAAGGTCACCTATATGCCTACTTCCGCTTCCTATAAGGAACTCGCCAATAAATTTAAAGCATTTCACAGACAGTTGGGGTTTAGAACGGCAAATAGTTATGAGCCTGAATTTCTTTATCTTTTTGCTATAGCAAAATTTCATAAGGAACTGATGAAATTCAGATTCATAGCTAGTGGTACCAAGTCCTAAAAAAGTAATAGATCACTATTTTGAATCAGTTTTGAAGAAGGTTTTAAACATTATTAAAGCCAAAGTAAGCCTAACATGTAAGAACTTCTGGATTATTAAAAGCAATGCTGAGATCATTTCAGAAATTCTTGATAACATACCTGCTGAGGCCAATTGCTACGACTTTGAAAACCTGTATACCAGCCTTCTGCTAGAAGACATCAGTACCCTCAAGTTACTCTTTACTGAATTTCAAATCTCCAACATCGTTTCAGAAAGTTCTTGACATACACTTCTAAATTGCTGTATTAAAAATAACTTTATCCTCTACAATAACAAGTTTTACAAACAGGTTAATGGAATACCTATGGGGTGTTCCCATTCCACGAGTGTATGCAATTTGTTCTTGTTTTTCAAAGAATTTCAGTTCATGAAGTTAAATTCACCCAATCAGGAAAGTTACTCTCATACCTGCAGATACATTGACCTACTTTGCTTTAATAATTCAGGAAATATCGAAAAAGACTTTGCAGCTATTTATCCTAAATGCCTTAAACTAAATAAAACCAATGATAATAACCAAGTTCTTGAATTTAGCTGTAAATCTCAATGCAGGTAACCCAATCATAAGCCTTTATGATAAGATAAATCAGTTTAAATTTAAAATTGTCAAATATGGTATGTGGTGGAGCAATATTTCCAATAAAGTAATAGGAAATGCTTTCTAGAATATGTAGCTTAAACTCTGAACAAGAAAAACATGTTATCCTTTTAATCAAAGTTTCTTGAAAACCAACTACCTAGAAACTTCTTAATAATTGCATTAAGAAAAATAGCTCTCAATCATAGAATTAGGATGGAAGGCTTAATTTAAATCTTGTTGACCAAATGAATTGTCTAAATTAAAGCTAATTTTTAGAGGTTTAGGTAATGATGTGGTCAACTATCAATTAAGGAACCTATGAAACACTATTCTATCCCTCTCCTTTGATTATCAAAAAAGGTTATAATTAAAAAAAATTTACACAAAAAAAGCATAAAACTCCTAAAAAAATTTTTTCTTTTAAGTATTTATCAAAAAAAAAAAAAAAATAGTAATACTTAAATTTCAAAGGTTTGGGAAGAACGCTGCTAATTAGGTTATATAATACTTTTTGAACTCTTGGGAGCAGAGATACATTTTCCCTACTCCCAGGAAGAGCATTTTGGTTCGCTTTAAATCGTAGCAGTTTTTTCAGAGCATTAAATCTGCTGTTTGAAGTTTACTCTGGGAAACTTCACTGTTAACATCCCAGGAAGGTTCTAAAGTTGGCCGCTAGATGGTGCTGCAATGGACATGCCCCTGCAGTTAGTTTCTTCCACCCCAGAGGAGGCGAAGGACAGCACCCATGCACTTATCAGGCATGGTAACCCATGCACTTATCAGGCACTTATCAGGCATGGTAAGTCATTTTTCTGTTTATGCATGTTCATTCTTTTAATTTAACTTTTTTTTTCATGGAATTAATTTTTTGGGGCTGTTTTACATTCTTTTAAAGTTGGTTGTTCGCTTTGGCCGTGCTTAAAGTTTCCCGCGGAACTTTGGTAAGCGTTTTGTGTCCCTTTGTTGCTTTTACATAAGTTAATTTTTCGTAGGTTTTGAGCCTTCCCGAGGGCTTAATGATTAGTACAATATTTTGTAAATATTTTAACTTGTAACAGCAAAGCACCACCTCACAAGTAATTTCATCTTTTATTTTGTTTGTATGTTGTTTTTATTTTTTTAGGAATGGAGTGAATTTTTGTTTATTATAAATGTGCACTAAACTTAACTATATTTTCAACGTTTTCTTGTGTCTAGTATATATAATTTGCTTCTCTGTGACTTGCAACCAACCTAGCACTTTGGTTTTAAACTTAACTTTATAATTTTTTTTTTTGCTGTGGGTGTTGGTCAGTTACCTTGCCTTTCTGAGACATGCAACTCGGTTATTTGGGTTCACTCTCGGGTTTTGCAACTGTACATTGTTCCTTCTGCACTTTTTGCTTCTTTTTTCTTAAAATTGTTGCTTTGAATTTGCCTTTTTCAAAATTGTAAAGTTACTCTTTTTGTTTAAATTAATTATTTTTTTCTGCTTTTCTTTTTATCTGGCAGGTTAAAAGTTATTTTTTGTGAAAAGCTCAAAGTTATCCTTTCTGTACCTTTCTTTGGTTAGGTTTTTTCTAGCTATTTTAATACTAATTTCTTCACTGGTTTTGCTTTTTAAGGTGCTCGGCTCCCTTTTCTTTTTAGTTGGGATTATCTTGGTTGTTGTGCGGTCGGGCTATGTTTTTTAGTTTGCTGGGTTGGTTTTATTAGAAATCCCTTTTTAATTTGACAACTTCATCCCTAAATTTAATCTGTCCTTATAGCAAACTAAATTAGTAGAAACCCACAATTCTCTGGTCTCAGTAGATTAGCGAGTGATTTTCTTAATGCCTGCCCTAGACGAAGCCACCAGAGAATCAGTCATTGATATGCTTCCCTGCGTTTTTCTGTTTCTTAATTTTCAATCGTTTGAAACTTGCCTGCTTCGGACGGTTGGAGATTGGTGGTGGTTGTTGTTCTGCTCGTTCTCGGAATTTTTTGTTTTATTTTTTCTTTCTTTCAAAATTTACTCCTTGGTTTCATATTTCTATTTTGATTTGATCTTTCTTCTATGCAGCCTCTGGCACTTTGGAATTACAAATTTGTACTTGGCTTTTGCTTATTTTCAGTTTGTTGTTTTTTGCTATATATATATATATATATATATATATATATATATATATATATAGGGGATGTAAGGTCAGGTGATGCGTAACATCACAGCCTCTCCTTGACAAATGTCAACCCAGCCTTCTCGTGGTACATCCTGTTCCCACTAAAGGGGCTCTGACGACCGCCAATAGCGGTATAACTATACCATCGGGATTAGAGGAAATGCTATCCCACACTCACCAACCCGCTTGGCCAGCGTGGTGAGTTATGGCCAAACCCCTCCAAAATGACTCCACAACTTAAATCTTGGCCCTCAGTCTCCGGCAGCTGGAATGTACCTGGCCAAGGCAGCGGCCAGTGTGACATGAAGGCAGAGGGTGCTAAGAATCCCCGGAGGACCGGACTAGGCTGCCATCTGATGCTGACCTTGGCTACGTATAACGGACGCTCCCTATCTTCTGATTCAAGCCTTCTTGAATTGGAAGAGGAACTACAAAGGATCAAGTGGGACATCGTCGGGCTAAGTGAGGTAAGGAGAAAAGGAGAAGATCTCATTGAACTGAAAAGTGGACATCTCTTCTACTATCGTGGGACAGATACTGGCAGAACTAGTGGTGTTGGATTTATAATAAACAAGAAACTGAAGGATAAAGTTGTAGAAGTTGAAAGTTCCTCTGACAGAGCTGCACGACTCGTTATCCAACTCTCGAGAAGATACCAGGCTCAGATTATTCAAACTTATGCACCCACCACAAGTCATGCTGAAGAAGAAATTGAAGAATTTTATGAGGAAATTCGTGATCAAAATAATAAAGGTAAGCAGCACTTGAAGATAATTATGGGAGATTTCAATGCAAAAATAGGGCAACGGCAACAGAATGAAACTTCAGTAGGTAAATTCGAACACGGCAACAGAAACCAGCGTGGAAATACTCTCGTAGAGTTTGCAGAGGCAGAAGGGTTTTTCATCTTGAACTCCTTTTTCAAGAAAAAGCCACACAGGAAATGGACATGGAGACATCCAAATGGGACGACAAGTGAAATTGATTTTATTATGTGTAACAAAAAATTCGTCATAGAAGACTGCAGTGTGCTAAACAAGTTCAACACAGGCAGTGACCATAGATTGGCGAGATGTAAGATGCACCTCAACACTAAACTCGAACGTAGCAAGCTCATATGACAGACAAAATGTATTGACATAACCAACCTTAAAAAACACCATAATACCTTCAAATTGGAACTGAAGAACAGATTCTCTGCTTTAGAAGGCCTAACATCGGAAGAAGTGGATATTTCTGAAGTTAACAGAAAAGTAACCAAAGCTCTTATGGAAACAGCAACAAAATTAGCTGGGTCTAAGAACAAATTGCATGTGAACAAATTATCAGGAAAAACCAAAATGTTGATGCAAAAAAGAAGAGAGATGAGGACAACTAAAGAAGATGTGACTTCCAAAGTGGAATATATAGAGCTATGCAAGACAGTACGAAAAAGTATCACTGAAGACGTAAGGAAATTCAACTGTGAACTAATAAGGAAAGCAATTGAAAACAACCAAAGCCTAAAGATAGCAAAGGGACATCTCAGTAAGGGAAAAAAACAGATTATGGCACTGAGAAAAGAAGATGGTTCTGTAACAAGAAAGAGAGGCGAAATTTTGACAAGAGTGAAAGATTTCTACTCCAAATTATATGAAAGGGATGATACACGTACTCCAGGCATCATGAAAGGTACCAGAGTTCTTCCAGTCCTTCCAGCAGAAGTTGCACATGCAATCAAGAACATGAAGCGGGGAAAAGCTCCAGGAGAAGATGGAATTACTGTAGACATCATACAAGAAGCAAGTGGAGAAATCGAAACAGTACTCGCCCAAATTTTCACTTGATGCCTTAATGAAGGGAAAATTCCTGAGGATTGGAACAACGCTACAATGATCCTGCTACATAAAAAAGGTGACATTGAGGATCTCAGGAACTACAGACCTATCAGCCTCCTATCAGTGGTTTATAAAATCTTCACTAAAGTTCTTTCACACCGTTTGAAGGTAACACTGGACATGGCTCAACCGAGAGAACAAGCTGGATTCAGGAGTGGCTACAGCACAATAGATCATATCCACGTACTGAGAGAACTAATTGAAAGAGCGAGGGAATATGAACTTCCATTGTGCATCGCTTTTATCGATTAGGAAAAAGCCTTTGATTCGGTGAAACCATCAGCAGTTGCAATGGCTCTGAAATCCTGCGGTATTGAAGATGCATACATTATTATTAATAACATCTATGAAAATGAAAGTGCAAAGATTCTGCTATTTGAAAATACAACACACATAAAAATTGGAAAAGGAGTGAGACAAGGTGACACCATATCTCCGAAGCTCTTTAATGCCACATTGGAAAATGTCTTTCAATCACTGAACTGGGAAAACAAAGGCATAAAAGATTAATGGAGATTATCTAACCCACCTTCGTTTTGCTGATGACATAGTCATTTTTGCAACTACCCCATCAGAGCTACAGAGTATGATGCAGGAACTTGCTGACAAAAGTAAAGAAGTGGGATTAAAAATGAACTTTCAGAAGACAAAAGTGATGTTTAATGCTTTTACAAGAAATGAAGATTTATCGATTGATGGAGAAAAGCTGGAGATAACAGACACATACGTTTATCTTGGACAGCAGATATCAAGTGAGGGTCACATTGGTGAAGAAATTAATCGGCGTACAAAACTTGCCTGGAGAGCTTTTGGAAGAAACAGCATAATTTTCAAGAGCAATATGCCATTATGTCTTAAAAGAAAAGTGTTTGATCAATGCATCCTTCCAGTGCTTACATATGGTGCAGAGACGTGGACCTTAGCTAAAAGAGACATACAAAGGCTGCAGACAACTCAAAGCAGCATGGAGAGGTGCATGCTTGGTGTAACCAGGAGAGATAAGAAGAGGAACACGTGGATCCGAAAAATGACAAGAGTGGAAGACATCATGATCAGAGTTAAATCCCTGAAATGGCAATGGGCTGGACATACTACCAGAAGGACAGATCATCGATGGACAGCCGAAATTTTAGATTGGATTCCAAGGGACAGGAAAAGACCCAGAAGAAGACCACATGGAAGATGGGTGGATGAAATTCGAAAGTATGCGGGAGTGACATGGAGGAGACTGGCACAAGACAGACCGTTGTGGAGGAAACTTGGGGAGACCTTCGTCCAGCAGTGGATTGATAATGGTTGACAATGATGATGATGATATATATAGCTGAAAAAACAAATAGAAGCACCAAACACACACACACATACATAGTGTATATATATATATACACTATCGATAAAAACATACCACTGTAAACCACACTATGTGTTGATAATAACTATGTGCACATGGGAGAAGGGATTTTCTGTCAAACATTAGGTATCCCCATGGGCTCCAAGTACTCAAGTGTTTTGGCAAACCTTTATTTATATCAGTATGAAAGAAAGGCTGCTTTGTATTTTGACACCAACCATGGGAGGATATTTCACTATGTTGACGACATCATAGTTTTTGGACACGAAGACTTTGAAGAATTGTCATCCAAGATATATCCACCCAATTTGAACCTGATAAAAACTCAGAAACAAAATCAAATAGATTTTTTGGACATAGAAATAAATAGTCAAAAGGGTGGCTTTTGAACTACAGTTTTTGATAAAAGGAATACATATTCTTTTGCCATACATTTTTACATTAATTGGAATTCACATATTTCTACCTCAATATATCGAAACGTTATCATTTCACAGTTCCACAGGATTATGGATATTTGCAATAATTCAAATATGTTGACCGTTGAATTGAAGAATCTGTGGAGAAGACTTTGCAAGAATGAACTACTAATCAGGTTTATTACAAGATTATTCAAGCAACTACTTGCTGATTCCAGAGCAAAGAATTTCTTCGAAACTCATCAACAATTACATTTTCCAGACATTATTAATATAAGCCCTATAAATTTAATAACTTAGGTTGCTAAATGCCACTTGGTGGGCTGCTTGTGGCTAATTATTTACTAATCTACTTTATAGGTTTCTTACACAGCTTACACCTATTTGCATACTGTCATGATTGGACCACGTGATTGGGTTTTTTCGCTTTCTGTCAAATGGTCTTCGTATATAGGATTGGTCTTTATCTGTTGTTTCCCATGACCTTGGAAGCATCTCAGCGGGTCTTGGGTTATTCCGGCTTTTGCCGAGTTTCGAAAGGTCATGATCCACGAGCCGGTGTTCCCCTGATGAGATTGGCTAGAGAGGTTTGTTTTTTATTATAATGCTTTTTTGAGTCTCTTTGCATTAATAATGTTTTTTTTTTTTTGTGTGGTTTACAGTGGTATGTTTTTATCGATAGTATGAAGTGATTCATTCTGGATTAGCGCTTCTGTACGAATTCTACGTCTGTACATTGCATCATAACTAAATTCAGCTTGCATCAATTTTATTAGTATATATATATTTCATAACTGCTGCGTTGCGCGTTTTGATCTTCAGGTTATTTTGCAACTTTCGTTTTAAATTCTAAAGTTTTTCTTATGTTTTCGGCTTTGCTCTTTAGTATATATATATATATATATATATATATACTATATACCGGCAGCTGGAATGTACCTGGCCAAGGCAGCGGCCAGTGCGACATGAAGGCAGAGGGTGCTAAGAATCCCCGGAGGACCGGACTAGGCTGCCATCTGATGCTGACCTTGGCAACGTACAATGGACGCTCCCTATCTTCTGATTCAAGGCTTCTTGAATTGGAAGAGGAACTACAAAGGATCAAGTGGGACATCGTGGGGCTAAGTGAGGTAAGGAGAAAAGGAGAAGATCTCATCGAACTGAAAAGTGGACATCTCTTCTACTATCGTGGGACAGATACTGGCAGAACTAGTGGTGTTGGATTTATAATAAACAAGAAACTGAAGGATAAAGTTGTAGAAGTTGAAAGTTCCTCTGACAGAGCTGCACGGCTTGTTATCCAACTCTCGAAAAGGTACCAGGCTCAGATTATTCAAACTTATGCACCCACCACAAGTCATCCTGAAGAAGAAATTGAAGAATTTTATGAGGAAATTTGTCATCTAAATAATAAAGGTAAGCAGCACTTAAAAATAATTATGGGAGATTTCAATGCAAAAATAGGGCAACGGCAACAAAATGAAACTTCAGTAGGTAAATTCGGTCACAGCAACAGAAACCAGCGTGGAAATACTCTCGTTGAGTTTGCAGAGGCAGAAGGGTTTTTCATCTTGAACTCCTTCTTCAAGAAAAAGCCACACAGGAAATGGACATGGAGACATCCAAATGGGACGACAAGTGAAATTGATTTTATTATGTGTAACAAAAATTCGTCATAGAAGACTGCAGTGTGCTAAACAAGTTCAACACAGGTAGTGACCATAGATTGGTGAGATGTAAGATGCACCTCAACACTAAACTTGAACGTGGCAAGCTCATAAGACAAACAAAATCTATTGACATAACCAACCTTAAAAAACACCATAATACCTTCAAGTTGGAACTGAAGAACAGGTTCTCTGCTTTAGAAGGCCTAACATCGGAAGAAGTGGACATCTCTGAAGTTAACAGAAAAGTAACCAAAGCTCTTATGGAAACAGCAACAAAATTAGCTGGGTCTAAGAACAAGTTGCATGTAAATAAATTATCAGGAAAAACGAAAATGTTGATGCAAAAAAGAAGAGAGATGAGGACAACTAAAGAAGATGTGACTTCCAAAGTGGAATATATAGAGCTATGCAAGACAGTACGAAAAAGTATCACTGAAGACGTAAGAAAATTCAACTGTGAACTAGTGAGGAAAGCAATTGAAAACAACCAAAGCCTAAAGATAGCAAAGGGACATCTCAGTAAGGGAAGAAAACAGATTATGGCACTGAGAAAAGAAGATGGTTCTGTAACAAGAAATAGAGGCGAAATTTTGACAAGAGTGAAAGATTTCTACTCCAAATTATATGAAAGGGATGATACATGCACTCCAGACATCATGAAAGATACCAGTACCAGAGTTCTTCCAGTCCTCCCAGCAGAAGTTGCTCATGCAATAAAGAACATGAAGTGGGGGAAAGCTCCAGGAGAAGATGGAATTACTGTAGACATCATACAAGAAGCAAGTGGAGAAATCGAAACAGTGCTCGCCCAAATTTTCACTCGATGCCTTAATGAAGGAAAGATTCCTGAGGATTGGAACACCGCTACAATGATCCTGCTACATAAGAAAGGTGACATTGAGGATCTCGGAAACTACAGACCTATCAGCCTCCTATCAGTAGTCTATAAAATCTTCACTAAAGTTCTTTCACACCGCTTGAAGGTAACACTGGACATGGCTCAACCGAGAGAACAAGCTGGATTCAGGAGTGGCTACAGCACAATAGATCATATCCATGTGCTGAGAGAACTAATTGAAAGAGCGAGGGAATATGAACTTCCATTGTGCATGGCTTTTATCGATTATGAAAAAGCCTTTGATTCGGTGAAACCATCAGCAGTTACAATGGCTCTGAAAACCTGCGGTATTGAAGATGCATACATTAATATTATTAATAACATCTATGAAAATGCAAGTGCAAAGATTAGGCTGTTTGAAAATACAACACACATAAAAATTGGAAAGGGAGTGAGACAAGGGGACACCATATCTCCGAAGCTCTTTAATGCCACATTGGAGGGTGTTTTTCAGTCACTGAGCTGGGAAAACAAGGGGATAAAGATTAATGGAGATTATCTAACCCACCTTCGTTTTGCTGATGACGTAGTCATTTTTGCAACTAGCCCATCAGAGCTGCAGAGTATGATCCAGGAACTTGCTGACAAGAGTAAAGAAGTGGGATTAAAAATGAACTTTCAGAAGACAAAAGTGATGTTCAATGCTTTTACAAGAAATGAAGATTTATCGATTGATGGAGAAAAGCTGGAGATAACAGACACGTACGTTTATCTTGGACAGCAGATATCAAGTGAGGGTCACATTGATGAAGAAATTAATCGGCGTACAAAACTTGCCTGGAGAGCTTTTGGAAGAAACAGCATAATTTTCAAGAGCAATATGCCATTATGTCTTAAAAGAAAAGTGTTTGATCAATGCATCCTTCCAGTGCTTACGTATGGTGCAGAGACGTGGACCTTAACTAAAAGAGACATACAAAGGCTGCAGACAACTCAAAGAAGCATGGAGAGGTGCATACTTGGTGTAACCAGGAGAGATAAGAAGAGGAACTCGTGGATCCGAAAAATGACAAGAGTGGAAGACATCATGATCAGAGTTAAATCCCTGAAATGGCAATGGGCTGGACATACTGCCAGAAGGACAGATCATCGATGGACAGCCGAAATTTTAGATTGGATTCCAAGGGACAGGAAAAGACCCAGAAGAAGACCACATGGGAGATGGGTGGATGAAATTCGAAAGTATGCAGGGGTGACATGGAGGAGACTGGCACAAGACAGACCGTTGTGGAGGAAACTTGGGGAGACCTTCGTCCAGCAGTGGATTGATAATGGTTGACAATGATGATGATGATGATATATGGAATGTACCTGGCCAAGGGAGCGGCCAGTGCGACATGAAGGCAAAGGGTGCTAAGAATCCCCGGAGGACCGGACTAGGCTGCCATCTGATGCTGACCTTGGCTACGTATAACGGACGCTCCCTATCTTCTGATTCAAGGCTTCTTGAATTGGAAGAGGAACTACAAAGGATCAAGTGGGACATCGTCGGGCTAAGTGAGGTAAGGAGAAAAGGAGAAGATCTCATTGAACTGAAAAGTGGACATCTCTTCTACTATCGTGGGACAGATACTGGCAGAACTAGTGGTGTTGCATTTATAATAAACAAGAAACTGAAGGATAAAGTTGTAGAAGTTGAAAGTTCCTCTGACAGAGCTGCAGGACTCGTTATCCAACTCTCGAGAAGATACCAGGCTCAGATTATTCAAACTTATGCACCCACCACAAGTCATGCTGAAGAAGAAATTGAAGAATTTTATGAGGAAATTCGTGATCTAAATAATAAAGGTAAGCAGCACTTGAAGATAATTATGGGAGATTTCAATGCAAAAATAGGGCAACGGCAACAGAATGAAACTTCAGTAGGTAAATTCGGTCACGGCAACAGAAACCAGCGTGGAAATACTCTCGTAGAGTTTGCAGAGGCAGAAGAGTTTTTCATCTTGAACTCCTTTTTCAAGAAAAAGCCACACAGGAAATGGACATGGAGACATCCAAATGGGACGACAAGTGAAATTGATTTTATTATGTGTAACAAAAAATTCGTCATAGAAGACTGCAGTGTGCTAAACAAGTTCAACACAGGCAGTGACCATAGATTGGTGAGATGTAAGATGCACCTCAACACTAAACTCGAACGTAGCAAGCTCATAAGACAAACAAAATGTATTGACATAACCAACCTTAAAAAACACCATAATACCTTCAAATTGGAACTGAAGAACAGATTCTCTGCTTTAGAAGGCCTAACATCGGAAGAAGTGGATATTTCTGAAGTTAACAGAAAAGTAACCAAAGCTCTTATGGAAACAGCAACAAAATTAGCTGGGTCTAAGAACAAATTGCATGTGAACAAATTATCAGGAAAAACCAAAATGTTGATGCAAAAAAGAAGAGAGATGAGGACAACTAAAGAAGATGTGACTTCCAAAGTGGAATATATAGAGCTATGCAAGACAGTACGAAAAAGTATCACTGAAGACGTAAGGAAATTCAACTGTGAGCTAGTAAGGAAAGCAATTGAAAACAACCAAAGCCTAAAGATAGCAAAGGGACATCTCAGTAAGGGGAAAAAACAGATTATGGCACTGAGAAAAGAAGATGGTTCTGTAACAAGAAATAGAGGCGAAATTTTGACAAGAGTGAAAGATTTCTACTCCAAATTATATGAAAGGGATGATACATGTACTCCAGACATCATGAAAGGTACCAGTACCAGAGTTCTTCCAGTCCTTCCAGCAGAAGTTGCACATGCAATCAAGAACATGAAGCGGGCAAAAGCTCCAGGAGAAGATGGAATTACTGTAGACATCATACAAGAAGCAAGTGGAGAAATCGAAACAGTACTCGCCCAAATTTTCACTCGATGCCTTAATGAAGGGAAAATTCCTGAGGATTGGAACAACGCTACAATGATCTTGCTACATAAAAAAGGTGACATTGAGGATCTCAGGAACTACAGACCTATCAGCCTCCTATCAGTGGTTTATAAAATCTTCACTAAAGTTCTTTCACACCGCTTGAAGGTGACACTGGACATGGCTCAACCGAGAGAACAAGCTGGATTCAGGAGTGGCTACAGCACAATAGATCATATCCACGTACTGAGAGAACTAATTGAAAGAGCGAGGGAATATGAACTTCCATTGTGCATGGCTTTTATCGATTATGAAAAAGCCTTTGATTCGGTGAAACCATCAGCAGTTGCAATGGCTCTGAAATCCTGCGGTATTGAAGATGCATACATTAATATTATTAATAACATCTATGAAAATGCAAGTGCAAAGATTCGGCTGTTTGAAAATACAACACACATAAAAATTGGAAAAGGAGTGAGACAAGGTGACACCATATCTCCGAAGCTCTTTAATGCCACATTGGAAAATGTCTTTCAATCACTGAACTGGGAAAACAAAGGGATAAAGATTAATGGAGATTATCTAACCCACCTTCGTTTTGCTGATGACATAGTCATTTTTGCAACTACCCCATCAGGGCTACAGAGTATGATCCAGGAACTTGCTGACAAGAGTAAAGAAGTGGGATTAAAAATGAACTTTCAGAAGACAAAAGTGATGTACAATGCTTTTACAAGAAATGAAGATTTATCGATTGATGGAGAAAAGCTGGAGATAACAGACACGTACGTTTATCTTGGGCAGCAGATATCAAGTGAGGGTCACATTGGTGAAGAAATTAATCGGCGTACAAAACTTGCCTGGAGAGCTTTTGGAAGAAACAGCATAATTTTCAAGAGCAATATGCCATTATGTCTTAAAAGAAAAGTGTTTGATCAATGCATCCTTCCAGTGCTTACGTATGGTGCAGAGACGTGGACCTTAGCTAAAAGAGACATACAAAGGCTGCAGACAACTCAAAGCAGCATGGAGAGGTGCATGCTTGGTGTAACCAGGAGAGATAAGAAGAGGAACACATGGATCCGAAAAATGACAAGAGTGGAAGACATCATGATCAGAGTTAAATCCCTGAAATGGCAATGGGCTGGACATACTGCCAGAAGAACAGACCATCGATGGACAGCCGAAATTTTAGATTGGATTCCAAGGGACAGGAAAAGACCCAGAAGAAGACCACATGGAAGATGGGTGGATGAAATTCGAAAGTATGCGGGAGTGACATGGAGGAGACTGGCACAAGACAGACCGTTGTGGAAGAAACTTGGGGAGACCTTCGTCCAGCAGTGGATTGATAATGGTTGACAATGATGATGATGATGATGATGCCATATATCAAAGTATATCAAAATTAATTGCAAAAAATAAAAAATGAAAACAAAAGTTCCAGTTTTGCCCATTCAATTTGAGATCTCACTAAATACAGACTCGTTATGAGTGGGTTCTACTGTACTTTATGCTAAATGGTAACCTTTAACAAGATAACTGTAATTGTTCTTCAAAAAAATACACTTTTTAAAAATTTACATTTTATTAAACACAAAATATTTATTTTTCAAATCCAAGCTTGATTAAAAGAAAAAAAAAATCAGAATGAATTTTTTTCTACTCTACAAAAATTTTAAATTTAAGAAAAAATAATATAAATTAATATACCACAAAGATGGACAAGTACATAGATCTTTTCCTATTATACCAATGGATCAGCAAGCATTAATCAAGAGGAATATAAAATGATGTAATTTTATTGAATAAACTGAATTTGAATTCATTCTAAGTACATTTCTTCCACAAAAGAAATCACTTTGCTAAGCATAGTATAAAAATACATTTGAAATTTAAAGGAAATATTAACAATAGTTAATAATACAATTTTTAAACAACACAAATTTCAGAAGTCATTTCTGAGTACAACTCATATGGAAACCATCATACACGTATGGTATGCACGCATCCTAAAAAGAAGCCGATTTTCAGGGTTTCATATTTTATAAATTTCATGTCCTTCATTTAGTATGCAAATAATGATCAATGACACATATATAATCCAAATCAATGTCCACCTAAATACTTCCATGAACATGATAAAAAGAAATTTGAAGACATTTACAGAATTTCTAAATAAACACTGCATTTACAAGCTATTTTTATGTAAAAATCAAAATTTCCAGCTTTACAATGAATCCAAATAACCACCTTCTGAACATATATAAGTTGCTGTTCCAGCTTTCATTTTGTTTTCAATGCTACTTCAAATTAGCTCCCCTCCCCCAAAGAATGTTGTCTTCACAGTAAAAAAAAAAAAGTGGTAGTTGGTGCTGACATTAAGATAGTTGCAAATACGAATTGTTATTTCTAAAAGACATCCTACCAACCAGACTTTCATGTGCAAGATCTGAGATAGGCAATTGTCCCAATTTGGTATCGAGATCTTAAAGCAAACAATATGGTACACACACAGATAGGGCTACACAATTCGCAATTAGGCTTAAGCCAAAATATGTAAAACTAATCATAGTTAAAAGAATATTCACAATTTTTTAGATGTAATACACGGCTAGTGAAAATGTATAGCCACCAACCTAGAGCAGTGTTTCCCAAAGTGTGTTATGTGTACCCCTGGGGGCACAGGAAGAGTTTGTAGGGGGTACGCTGTGAATGAGGGATGAGCAAGTGTTGATTTACCCACACTTTACAGCGATAGCCGGCGCCACAATACAGACACGTTATATCAAGGCTGGCACCCGGTGCAACATAAGCAGTCTACTGCTGACTATTACAAGGCACATACACACCTGTTAGTTAAAGTGTTATACTGTTAATAGAAAAGGCTAGACATTATTTTGTGTTAATAAATAAGCCCCACAGATTCTGACAAGATTTTTTTTTTGGTCCTTAAAGTTCAAGGACATGGATTATCAGCCATCCCTTCGAATGCCCGACTTTTTTCACAATTGTGCAAAGAAATGGGAAGTAATCATACTCAACTTCTTTTCCATTCCAATGTTCGAGAGAAAGTTCTAAACCGATTATTTGAACTTCGAGAAGAAATAAAAGTTTTTCTTAATGAAAGCTTTGAGCTGAAAACCTGTTTTCACGACTGTAAATTAGCACACTTAGCAGATATATTTTCTTTTTAAATAGTCATTACAAGGCAAAGAAATTTCACTGATCATTACAAGGCAAAGAAATTTCACTGTTTCACGTTTAAGATAAAGTGAACGCTACCGTGGCAAAATTAAATTTGTGGAAAAGGAGAGTTGGTAATGGAGAAGTGGACTTGTTTCCCTCTCTTCACGAATTATTGACAAGTGCGGCTGGTAAAATTCATGCTGACACTCTGAAAAGTACAGCACAGCATTTAGAGAATTGACAAGCAGACCTGCAAAACTATTTTCCTGAATTAGACAAAGGTGTTGAATGGATAAGATATCCATTCAACATTAATACAACATCCATGCCAAAGGGTCTATCACAAGCAGAAGAGCAATTGTTGGAATTAGCTTCAGATGGATTCTTGAAAAATAAATATACGGAGTGCACTTTAACATCATTTGGTTGCAAATACAAAATCACACACGAGATTGACGATGAAGAAAAAAGCTGAACCTTTTAACTAGGTGAAAAATAAGAACATACTGTGAAATAGCAGGAATATAACATGGTATGAGCAAGACAGAATTGTTCACTGAAATTTATTTATATAAATATTGAACTGGAGCACATCCCTGAATTATATATTACATTTAACAACAACACAGGATAAATGGAAAATCACAGAGAAAATTACAATTACGGGCGAAATCTTTGCTGTCAGACTTCCGTTTTAGGAAAGTTTTCCTGCATTTTCAAGCTGTGATACAAATATTTATGGAATAAAATATTTAACATTACTGGGTAGTAGAAACAACACAAGAAAAAAAAAAGATTGTCTTACGGGAGAAACCTTCACTCCATTTAACTTCAGTTTCAGAAAGTTTTGAAAATCAGAATTCTGTCCTTTGACGAAAAACGACCCCCTCCACCTCCCCATCCCACCAATCCCTCCCAAATGTCTGTTCAGTTCTGCATCGATCCCAAGAACCATCGAAATGATGATGGGAAAGGTGGAATTCTTCGAATTCACTGAAGAATCTAGTGCTTGAAGATTACAGGAACATTTTTGCGCCGACCAATTTCCATTTTCAGATTTTTTTAAATTTTTTTTCCCAGCTGAAATGCAAAATATCGCGCGAAAAAGAAATCACGATTACAGGAAAAACTTTTACTCCATTTAACTTCAGTTTTCGAAAATTATGAAAAGCGAAATACCATCCCCAGACCAAAAACGATCCCACCTCCATTTAATCCTACAAAATTTCTCTCGTTTTGCATCGCTCTTGAGAATAACCATAATGATGACAAGAAGGAAAAAAAAAAAAAAAAAACTGAATTCTGCCAATCCGCGGAAGCATTTCATGTAGGCAAAATGTGTATCCAGCTTTAACAGAGAAAGTTCTTAAGTACATCTTGCCTTTTTCAACTTCATATCGCTGTAAAAATGCTTTTTCGATGCTTGTAGATTAAATAAAAAAAGGGAACAGGCTTTTGGATGTGGAATCGCATCTCAGGTTAAAATTTACATCCAGGGAACCAAATTTATTATGAACTGTCATCTCAACAGAAACAATGTCATCCTTCTCATTAACTAAAATGAACTTTGGAATTAAATGCTCCATGTCGCCATCTACTTTTAGAAAGTGTAACAAAAATTTAATCATATTATTTTTAATTTTTTTCTTTTCACTTTAATTCGTTAATTATTTAAAATGTTTTGGTAACACAGAAATTCTTTTTAAGTTTCCGTAAATTTTGAAAAACTTGTATAACCGTTACTTTCAACATACTGTTGTAATTATATACAAAATATTTTAGCATTGTAACCAACGGGCTTTACCTTTGCCTTAATTACACTTGTTCTGGCAGCATTAAAATGCATGTACCAAAATTGTTAATAAAGTATATACATTTTTTCCTAAAGGGGGAGGGGGAGTACTCAGTGTTACGAAAATTTTGGAAGGGGTACACAGATGTCGAAATTTTGGGAAACACTGGCCTAGAGTAACCAAGTAAACTGAAATGAGACTGACCTGCTGAATGCAGTGATACTGCGACTTGTGTTCCAAACCAATCTCTCTCTATTTTGAGATTTCCTTTTCTATGCTTTTTCTCAATTTTTATCACCTCCATGTATTGTTAACATTACAACAACATTTTTCAAATATTACATCACTTGTCCTTGCAGGGAAATATACCACTGCAAGGACAAGTTTATGCATTAGACTAAACATTTTTTGAGTTATTCAGCTACGGTTTTTTTTTTTTTTCCTTTATTGAAGGTTCAACGACCACGTGAGCAACTCTATGGGCTACAAGCAGTTGCCAATCCCTAATTTAGGGCCACTGGCTCCAGGGAAGGAACAAAGCCAGAGTTGTAAGACAAACACAACATCCATGCCTCACCGGGATTCAAATTCGGATTCTTCTCTGATGAATTAGTCATAAGCCAGCACTTAGACCAATGTGCTACCAGGACCGGCTGTGGCATGTTCAGTTCATTCCAAAAACCAACTATTTTGTTAGGTAAAACGGTTTGTGTTTAGAGTACGTCAAATTACACAATACTTGGGAAGACATGAAAACAAACACAAAACATTAATATGGCAAAATGTCACAATAACAACTTCTGTGAGAACTTGTGCTTGCAAGCCATAAAAACAAAAAGAAGAAAAGAAAGAAACAACAACCTCGGAACATGAAAACTCATCAGAATGCATCATCATATTGACAAACTGCAATGAAAGCAAATAAAACAACATTGAATGTACTGTACTGCAATATTAAAAGAGCAGGTAACACAAGAACATTTCTTAAATGAAGAGAATTATGTTTTCATTTTTTTTTTCAAACACGAACCATACACAACATACTTTACACAACTGTCTTATATTCAGTACCTTTACAAGCTTCAAATGGATATTGCATGATATTTATCCAAATAGCACATAGATAAGTATTCATAAATGAATAAAAAAAATACATAACTACAAAGTAAGCTAGTGATGAAAATAAATTTCAGCATTCATATTCAAACTTACCTTCACCTTATTTCAGAATTATTACTGCTTTGGCAGAGGAGTTTGAAGACATTTATACAAAACTACTCATTAACATTTATTGCTTTTTGTTCAATACTTCCTCAGTACAAGGATTTTCACAGTCACATTTTTCTTTCAAGCAAAGAATGCATTAAATTTTACTTTCTCGCTAGCCTTCTAAAAACTATTGAGAAGGGAGGTAGAGCTGGATGAACTAAAAGTACTAACAAATTTCTACTAGTTTCAAATAATTACAATGCATCATAAAATCAACAACATAGCCAACAAAACTGTACAACTTCCATTTATGTCAGTCATACATACAGATGTTGCAAATGTTAAATAAAGTGATGAATTACATACAATGGAAAATTATAACAATAGTTCAATTATTTCAGGCTCTATAATATCACTTGCATCGAGCTCTAAAATACAAGCTCTGCTCTGAGAATTAAACTTCTGTGCAAACAATGAAAATATATAAAACTCAATAAAACCAACTACCAACGGTTGTTTTTCATCTATAAGTACATTATTCTTCATACTTAGAAAGTCCATATATTCATGCTATCATCATCATCCATTATAAATCCACTGCTGGATGAAGATCTCCCCAGGTTTCTTCCTCAACTTTGTCTTGAGCCCCAAGATGATTCATGCTGCGCACGCATACACACACACACAGAGTGGAACCTCACTTATACATTTTTCAAGGGCCCAAGTGCAAAATGAACGCATAAATGAAACAGGACATGTTTCCATTCCTAGGTGGCAGCACATTCTGTTGCAACGTACAGCACGTTGTATGAAAAATGGGCATCTTTGTATTTTTTTTTTTTTTTGATTGAAGGTTTAACGACCACTGTGAGCAACTCAATGGGCTATAAGCAGTCGGGTGTCCCTAATTTAGGGTCACTGGTTCCAGGGAAGGAAGATAGCCAGTGCCGTAAGATACACACAACATCCATGCCTCACCGGGGTTCGAACCCGGACCCCTTTCAGACGAATGATCAAAGGTCATTGCTTAGACCACAGCACCACCAGGGCAGCTGTTTGTATTTTTTTTTTTTTTTTTGTAAATTCCTCTGCCTTTTTACCGAGCATTGAACCACCTCTTCTAAGGGAATATTAGCAATACGGCACTACTTGAAGCAGTGGCGTGCCCAGAATTTTTTTCAGGGGATTACAAATTTTAAAATGTATGCAACATTGGTGCAAAAATATTCAAATAAATATTGCTGGAAATTATTAATAGTCTTATTACCTATATTCTTATCACTACATGGTTGACCTGTTATGTTTTGCTATTTATCTGTGCAGAAACCAAGAACACTACACTGCTTACTGTTAAATGGTTAAAAGATGCAAGTAATTGTAGAACGAAATAAAAATTTACCTTCTATACTTGGGCAAGGCTAACCTGACTATGGAGTTAAAGTTACAGAGTGTGTACTTGCACTGCATAATATAGTTCCAGTTGAAAAGCCTGTGTTCGAGTTTGAAATGAGACCTAAAAAGGGCATGGATACATAGATGTTCTAAATGTTGTACGTACGTACAGTATAAAAATAAAAATCCCAATTTTGGTCGTGTTTCTAAAAAATACAAATATTCACATTTTGGTGACATCATTGTCACTTGTGTTTTGCTTCAGAGAGGCTATACAGTATACATGGAGGTTATTTACTGCGAGCAGGAGGAGCCTGAAGTAAATGGGGAGATAATGGTTTGGCGATTAAGCTTGCTCCTTTCTTCGTGGTTACTGTTTTAAAATATTCATTCAGAAATATGTAGATTGTCTGGTGGTCAGCAACGTTGAGAAGATGTGGGGGTTGAGGGGCGCACAAAGTTTCCCTTTGTCTTGCCTTAAGTCGCCCTTAGGGGGAAAGGGTCTGCAACACATGGCCCCCATTAGTGCGCGGAGAAATACTGATGCAAAAGAGATATCTTGTTGGTGAATCGGTTTCACAACATTAACAGGTTAGCTTTGCCGAGAGTATGGTGAAACATTCTTCATTTGTATAATGGCGCTTTTTTCATTATACAGTAAGATTAACAATCCCTGAAGCTGATGAGACTCATTTCGACAAAAAAAATTTTGATTCAACTCTTTATGTTTACTCAATTTTTTTTTATTCAACTCTCATGTTACTTTTACCTACTATTACATAAGTCCTATTTCCAGCCTTCTGGTTTTTTTTTTTGCTAGTTCATCTAAAATTTCTTTAGCTTTCCAGTGTGTATTCTCTATGAATGTGAAGTAATGTTAACCCATTGAGTCTCAGTTCTGATATGGTATTATGTAGACATGATTTTAAGAGATGAGGTGTTGAAAGCAAACGCTCACTTTCTGAAGTTGTCGCCGGTAGAGTACCTATAAGTTCGTGAAACAATATTTTTATATTGGGTAACACCTCAACATAGCACAGTTTTAAAGCATGTTAGGCATCTTTTTTTCCCCATTCTTTGCAGGCGATCCTACAGTACCACAGTTTCAATTCTGCAATTAGTTTTTCTTGTGAGCCATTCAAGCCACCTGTATAAAATTCAGTTAAAGTTTTAAAACTACCAATATCTTGAGAAGAACATGTTAATTAACACAGTAATCGGACATCGCTGAATTGGCTGTGTTAATTAACATTACGTATTTACCACGTATTATGAGAAGAATATTTCTTCAACTCTGAATCTTGAGAAGATGGTGGCACATTGGGATTTGTGGGGAAAAGTGACAGGAATCCTGATAAGACTAATTTGTGTGCGAGAAATCTATTTTCCAAGGCACTAATAAACACGTCTAAAAATGGTACATAAATTGAAATCCTGTAATAGTCTTCTGTGTTTTCTGCATTTATGTTACAGCATTAGTTTTGTTTTGATGTGATCCATGGTATTTTAATAAAAAACTCCTTGCTTTTCGGCGTTCTTTAGAGAAATCTGAAATAAGTTGTGGAACTTAAATTTGGCATTGCTTTGCCACCACAGAAATGTTTAATATACCCATGTATTAGCTTTTCATTGCAATGGGACATTCTGGTCCTTGGGTCCTTGTATCTTCCTCATCAGTTGTTGCCATGAGACAAAAACAATTAAAAAAAAAAAAAAAAAAAAAAACTTTTGCCTTTTAAAATAGTGTTTTTGAAATATCGAAAGGTTCTAATTTGGAGGGGGGTAGCACCCCAAACCCTTTCTTGGGCATGCAGAATGATATCCTATACTTTCATATTATTTCCAGTTTAACCACGAATTTTTTTTTTTTTTGACGTGGTTGAACATGAAGCCTTTGCATTGTCTTTGATATATTTAAGTTTTCGTAAATTATCGTCACAAGAGTCGAAAACTTAAATTTTTAATTTTGCAGTAACGTCTCCATTTGTGCCAGTTTGATTTCCGTCAATTTCTTTCAAAATCACCATTTTGTCTTTTAAAGGCAAGGCTTGAAGAGATTGGGGAGACATGGCTCCAATGCAAGCAAGCGAAGGCAAAAGATGGTCTCACAGAAAGAGTCTGATATGACAATGTTAAGTAGTAGCATGTGTCTGCTGGAAGTGCCAATTGAGCTGACCAATGGTAGCTCAGGAGGAAGGAACGCATTCCACACAGTGCAAGTCATAGGACAGGTGGATGACGGAAACCAGGAAAGCAAAACATGGAGGGGAGTGAAAGATTGAGAAATGGAATTCATAAGGTTTGAATTCTAAATCCATGACACCATACACCACAATTTAAATTATAAATCAGCAAAGTCCATTAATGCATAATTGAGAAAATTTAACATTAAGGGCAATTCAGAATTTTGGGACTGGAGACATTAAATATGAGAAAAACAAAGTGAGAAACGTATAAACAAGGTACTACTCTGTGTGTACGTGTGTGTGTAAACTGGTGTCTAACATGAAAGACAAATACCAATTCGAGAATATGCCCAAAACAAGACAACCGACTGTTACGATTTTTCAGAGGCATGTACAAGGTGAAACACTAAGTTGACATACCCAAGCAACATTGTGCTGGCTCCTATGGAAATATGAAAATGACTACCATGTTATTCAGCTAGCAGGCAAGCAACCTCAATAAACATTATTCTGAGTGGGGTGCTGCAATTGAAGCTTGAACTAGACTGTTAGTGGAATAAATAGCTTTGCACCATTGCAACTTTTTATGGTGGAGAGTGATTGGTACATTGGAAGTTGGGCAATCACACGCTGAGGTAGCAAGACAGCTAAATGTGTAGAGGCAAGTGATCTCCAATCTCTGGAGACAGTTCCAGGAAACCAGAACAATAACTAGAAAGTTGGGACAAGGAAACTCATGAGCAACATCAAGTCAAGACCACCTGTATTTGTCTATAACAGCTTGCTGCCACAGGGAGTAGACAGCTAGGCAACTCTTGCAGGAGCTTTCCTTTGATATGGGAACCGTGATATTAAGGCAAACAGTTCTCCAACGAGAGAGGTCTATATGAAAGAAGGCCAATGGTCTGCATCTCACTCGCCCCATCACACAGAAATGTCCATCTGAATTGGGCCCAAGAGCGTCACCCCTGAACCCCAGATCAATGGGCCTGTGTTTTTTTCAGTGACGATTTGTGGAGTACAGCCTAAACACAGATTCTCAACGTGTGTACATTTGAGAGAGGCGGGAATCCGAAATATTCCCTCCAACATTAGGGAAATTGACCACTATGGTAGTGGAGGCTCCTGGTTTGGGCTGGCATCATGTTGGATGGGTGCATGCAGCTGCATATGTTTTTAGGACGCACCCTGACTGTTGCATGCTACAGGGATGTCATCGCAGAACCCCATGTATGGCTTTCCAGGGGTGTTGTTAGCACTCAATTTCTTTTTATGGACGATAATGCTCATCCCCATAGAGCTGGGCTAGTTGAGAAATACCTGGAGAGTGAGAATATTCATAGGACTGAGTGGTCCATGAGATTTCCAGACCTGAACCTGAGAGAGCATGTCTGGTATGCCCTTGGAAGAGTAATTGCAAGCTGGCAGCTTCCTCCCAAGACTCCATTGCACCTTGGTGGAGGAGAGGCACTTACTAGCCCAAACTCTCATTCACAGTCTTGCAAACAGCATGAAGGCTTGTTGTGCGAGCTGTATCACTTTTGGGATAATCAAATCACATTCTCTATTAGCTTCTCAAATTCCGTTCCACTTACTGCATCACTTTTGGAGTGCCATACACACGGTTTTTCCTGATGCGTCTATAAGCATTCCTTTTCTGTTGTGTATTGCTGCATTATTCATAATTTTGTGTTTTCCACATTTATTTTGGACACCTGGGTATAAACACACAATTTCATTCTACAACAATGCCAAATCATAATATATAAAAAATGTAACTGGGTCTCAGTAATCTAAGATTGCATAATCATTTCGCTGATTACCTACAGCAAATACAAAGGAAGTGAGTTTAAGGCACTTAAACTGCACTTTATAGAACCTTATACAGCTTCACCCAAATTGTAGACATCACATCACAATTATAAATTTTTATTGTTAACCAGTAGGATGATCACAAAGTAATTATGTCAATAACATATTACACAATGTCAATTAATGGTTACCATATGTTCCTTGAAGACAACCATACCCATATATTTTTATAAACCTATAGATGTTCACATGATTCAAAAGGGGACTATTAACTTCTTTTACTTTTGTATGACCAAACTGAATTCCCACATCAACAGTTGTGTTACCACACTGTGGTCACATTGCATGGGTCGAAGAGGCATTAATAAATACCATACGCCAAGAATTTAGACATAATTTTCCATTGCTAATGGGAACACTGATGTGTCCCGTTTCTTCAGGCACAGGTGCACTGAACAACAGCAGGGCTCGTACGACATTTAGCAAATAAAATTCAAATGCCATTGAAGGTCTTTTGAAGGGATTCAAATCTCCGCCTCCATAGATTGTAAATCACTTTATATATAATATTAAATTACGTGAAGATATGTTGATGGAAGTTGTACATCTCAGTAAAAACTGCGCCAGGATCCCATACCAATGATCTGTTGTTTAACAATTTATTTTATTTGGTTATGACTTTTAGGTGATTTTATAAATGTTGCAAATTATACAAATGTAAAATTAAGAACTATAGTTGAATTTCGAAAGACAAATCCTTCTCTCCTTTAAAATTTTCAAGCTTCCACAATTCACCATCCTAGTATTGCAGAAGTGGGTCATTTCTCCCAAGAATGCTGCTATAAAGGAATGGGAAATAGAAAACGAAGCATTGAAAAGGCATAAAAACTTTACTTCCACGTTCCAGAATTGAAACAAAAGCAAATCTGCGAGCTTTTAGTGTGTCCTATTATTAACCGTGGAAATGATTTAACTTCCTCTCCAAAAAAATTGTTTGTTTGGGGGTTTAACAACTGCCATGAGCAACTCAATGGGTTATAAGCAGTCGCCCGTCCTTAATTTAGGGCTACTGGTTTCAGGGAAGGGTGAGAGCCAGTGCCATAAGACAAACTCAAGGTCAATGCATCATTGGGATTCAAACCCGGACCCATCTTGGATGAATGGTCAGAAGTGAACCTGGACATGGCTGCTTCACTTTCAAGCTCCAACTCTGTAATCTCAATGAAGCCATGCAGGCAAAGGTGGGGAGGGAGGGAGGGATGCCCTGTTAATTCATAATTGAACCAACTGTGATTTTCTTATATGATAACTAACCCTAAATGTATTTTGCATTCCAAAGTAAACGGGGCAATATATTAAAACATAATTCTTACTTGAAGCAACTACATGTGGGCAGCTGTGCATTTCTTCTGTATGCTATATGTAGGTGATGTCGGTATTGACTTACAGTGATTCACAAAGTTTGCCCTTAAATATAATTGCACATTTTGTAATCAAATGAATATATGTATAACAGGGAACAGCTCACTAAACACATTGCAGAGCCCTATCTCTTTTCTTAGTTTAGTGTGCAAATACTGCAATGTGGACATGACCACAAGAAAATCAAAAGGCACCTTTCAGAAACTGCAAAAGAACCTACTCTTTTCCACATAGCTAAAAGTTACTGTGTAGACTTTGTTACAAGTATGATGTCTATGCAGAAACTTGCACCACACCAAGGTATTATATAACTGGTGACACGCAATTACATCAACTCCCATATTTCAAAATGCAAGTTCACCTCTCTAATGATAAACTTTCACATAAATAAAAAACAAAAGTGATGGTGTTGAACAGCCAATGTTTTCACAGCATGAGACATTCATGATTTAATTAAATGAACATAAATTGAAAAGATCAATCACACTTCAGAGCTTTCAATGGCATACAAATCTCATTAGAAGTAATCATAATGAAGAACAGGCCAATGACAAACATAATAATTACACAACTAAGTCACAACTTAACAAAAATACTATAAACAGGAGCCACATTTAGCAGTAATATTGTTCTGATACAAAACTTCTATTTATTGACAGTGTGTAAATAAACCTATGCCTATGTAAAATTATCTATAGTTTGTAAACCTGCTGATTAGCTAAGAGATTCATGCAAAATGCTGTATTATAGATGTGGATATAAAAACTTTCAAACACTTAAAGTGCAAAAGAGATCTATTAATACCTAAATTTTTTACACACCACAACATATTTAGTTCTATAAAACCCGAATTCTTGTCTTATATTTGCTACAAGATGCTGTAATGCATTGTTCACTCATGCACCCAGCTTGTGAGACAGTCAGGCGTTCTGACATGGATAAGAACAATAAATTAATTACAGCATTTCTATTCCAAATATAACAAACTCGCACATCTATGATTTGATCGGGAGATTTACTCATTAATTTCTATAATTTAAATTGCTATAATTATTTTTTTCTCAGGCATTAGATGACAATATTCCCTTTTGCATAAAAATGTCTTAATTGAACATATTAGTTGCTGTTAGACTTAAAAAAAAATTCACACTTTGATCAATTTAAGATCAATTAAAAAGTTTGCTTTGACTAAACTTTTCACTCGTCCCCAACAAGAACAGCAAGAATTAGAACTTAACTGTGTTGAGGATATGGGATTGCGGCAAAACACTTTGTTTCCCTTCCCTTTTTGAATAGCAAATCTGATTAAGATTTTTAATCTTGCCCATTTTTAGCTGCCCTTAGGCCAAGGCAGCTGTGCATCTAATTTTTTATGTAGTATAAATGGGAAAGAACAGACACCACTACATATTCACTACAAAATTTAAAGGTGTCCAGATCACATGAATTTTATTGTTTAAAATTGCTGTCCTTGGAATTCAAACAATCACTGCATGATGTAACTCCCAAATGAAGTCTACTTCTCTTGAAATTCAGGTAGTTGCCACAAACTCTACACACTTAATAATAAGCATGGAGGAGGTAGGTGTTACATAGGTCAAAGGTATATTCCTTTCCCTCCTCTCTAATACCTACACAGTGGACTAAAACTAGAGAACATGCAATTCGAGTAATTACAAATACTGAAGGAAAGAAAATGTGCTATTAGACAAAACAAGGAGTGAAACAAATGACAAAATAACAAACACAATGCATAAAAACTTGTTACTTTTGTTGGCAATTTCAAAAGTGGGATTCAGATTTTTTATGAATGGCTTACCAAATTTAGGAAGTGTTATCTGTGTGACTCACAATATGATTTCCTTGCATATATGAAGGTTACAGTCCAATTACAGATGTCTTAAAAAATCAGTAACATGATGAAACACTAGATCCCATAGAAACTTAAATGAATCTCACTTAACAAGGATGTTTTACTAAAATAAATTCAGTAAGGAATGCAATTAGAAGACAAAACATTTAGCAAATTTCTCTGTACAATAAACATATTTAACGGTAAAATCTCCAATTCAACGTTCTAAGCAGTATGCAAAGCAGAATACTTTTAAGATCTGTACCTAGATTTTATTAGGTAACAACAAAAGTATTTGCAGTTTTTTGAGGGAGCAAAAGAAACACCTTGTAATGATTTAATTTGTGGAGAGATGGTGTTCCTCCTGCAGTATATCGTCAGCTGAGTATACTGTTTGGTAGTGGAAAGGCATGCGATTACAATGGCGGTATGAGTGGAGATTATTCATAGGCATTTATTATACGAAATTAAACTTAGTTCAATCTGCTGCAGAAATCACTTGTTGCATTCGCTTAGCATTTAGGGCAGATGCTGTGAAGGAACGCATAACTTGGAATTAGTTTTGAAAGTTGAGACAGAAATGAATCCTTCAAGAAAAGGCCCAGATTGGTCATCCTGTAAGCCAGAAGCCCTGAAAGTTGCTAAAGAGCAGGACAGTAGCCAAACAGGCCAGGAACTAGCCAAACAGGCCAGGAACTAGCCAAACAGGCCAGGAACTAGCCTAGTCATTTGGTATTAGTGATGAAACCGTCCAAAGACATCTGCATGCAATAGGTAAGGCATACAAATTGTCTAAATGGGTCCCCCATGAATTATCTGCAATGAACAAACAGCAACACGTCTTATCTTGTCTTGAATTGCTGTCTTGCTATGACAAGGAACCATTTTTGGATAATGTACTCACCTGTGATGAGAAGTGGGTCCAGTACAGCAACCCCAAATGTTCCAGACATTGGTTGTCCACCAGTGACTCAATTCCTCACACATCAACCAGCATTACATCAACATAAAGTTATGCTGTGTGTATGGTGGACAGCCCATGGTGTTGTTCATTATGAGCTCTTGCATCACGGCCAAATGATCATAGCTGCAGTGTACTATGAACAACTGAACCGTGTGCAAGAGGACCTGAAAAAGAAGAAAGCAGCAATGGTAAACAGAAAGGGAGTTCTGCTCCTTCAAGATAATGCTTGTGCTCACTCTGCTTTGTTGACCAGAAACACTATCAAAGAACTTGGGCGGGAGCTTTTATGTCATCCAGCTTACTCATCAGATACCTATCACTTGTTTCTTTCACTCGACAATCATTTGCGTGGACAAACTTAACTTCACCAACTTCGATGAGTTGCACGCTGCCCTCCAAAACTTTTTCCCTTCCCATGACCCGGCATTTCATCACAGAGATACATTTAAGTTGCTAACACGGCAAAACGTTGTTGATGCTCATGGTAATTATTTTGATGAATAAATTGCTTTTATACTACTTATGTGTTAAACTTTATCTCAGTCTCCAAAAATGGAAAATACTTTTGTGGTTACCTGATATATTGTTAAGTCTCAAAAGCATATGCTAGACAAATGATGTGAAATGAAAATGAGACAAAAACACAAATACTTTGAGATATTACAGATGCCTGTTGATGAGCATTTGAAAACATTTACATGGATTCCCTAGCTTTTGGAATCCATGAAACATTTTACATGGCTTCCCTAGCTTTTGTGCTCATTCCTTAAGCTCTGCACTTAGCTGAATGTTATACATTTCTCAAGTTCAATAGTGAAGGTATAGAAATTTCAGAGTGAAGATTTGTTTTCTACAACCATATGCATACAGATAAATAAATACACTGAAGAATTCTACTTTTGAAATTCATTTCACAGCAATATGTACCAGAAGTTATAACTCTCCTTTAATTACCTTTACATCATATTCTACTTTTCAAACCATTGATTTTCTATACTTGAATGACAATTTTAGTTCTTATAAAATGTCTCTGAACATCATTTCCTTAACTCGCCATTAACTGCACGACATCCTGGAATAAATGCACGGCATCCTGGAAGTAACCTGTAATGATGAGCATCTTCACAGTGATTCCAGAATGTAGATTTTGTACAGACAGCCACACACACACAATCAGATTTAAAAAAAAAAAAAAAAAACAACACCAAGTGGCCCCCAAAAAAGTAAACAAGCACTTCTGCAGACATGCATATTTTAAAAATCAGTTTCTTTTCAAAGTGATGCTAATGAATAGTAATCTATAAATTAGCAGTGGAAGTGAGACGTGAACATTAATGAGAATCAGAAAACATATTTGTCAAAAGAGGGTGAATCGAAAACTCACAATCATGCCTCCCAAAAGGCTATCTACTGTTTTATAGCACCTGAAGCAAATTTGCTCCTGTAGGCCCCATGCTAATGACTCCAACAACCCATAAGTACATGTGTGTAGACATAGAACAAGAATTTCTGACAATGTGAGAGGAACATTTGTTTAAATATTCAATGAGTCTACCAGATGGGTCTTGAGATAACTCTATATCTCCCAGACATTTCTGTAGCAACTCACGAGGTTGAAACATTACTTGCCCTAGGTCTGTTCATTGTTTATTAGAAAATAAGTGATCAACAATATAACATACTTTTAAGGCCATCCTATACAAACTGGATAAAAAAATCATAGGATGATACAGGACTCTTCAATGGTTTCACTTCACAGATACACATAGAACTGTGACTAATGGATCTTACAAAATATTTTAGAAGTGGAAACACACAAACTACACAAGCTCTCAGAAAGTGTGCCCTCAGAACTACATTGATGCAAGAACACAACTATGGAAATTGATACAGTTGATGCAAATTATTGTAGGGTACTGTAAGTACAATTAGATAATCTGATACATTTGTATAATGAAAATACCATGTTTGTAAAGAAAAAAAAAATCATCCAGAGACATAGACGAGGGATCTTTAAGCCATTCTACCCAGAACAAGAAAAATATCATCATATTAACTGTGGTTCTGTTTTGTACATTTCTGTGCTAGTTGTAGAAACTATTATTGAATGGTAGCTGCTTTTATACCACACATCTAATATCAAGCTTTCAAATTCCTAGACATCTCATTTTTATAATTAGCTCTCTTGTCTCTCTTACTACATTCAGCACAATTCAGGGACATATGCAGATATTTCAGCCTGTTTAAATATGTACAGCATATTTCTGATTGATTAAATGCTACTATTATGGATTTTACAATAAACAAGCATCATTCAAGCAACCAGATTTTTTTTCCAATCCTAGGAAACAACTCTTTAAAACTCTTTGCCACCAGTAGCCTTTCTATTAGCACAATACTACCCTTTTATATTTTTCTCACTCACCACAACCTTTGTGTTACTTCCATAGTTTTTTTGTAATATTTTACAATTTCAATTCAAGAAAGCCCTCCATATTGTTTTATAAAGTCTAGTCCTTAAATGGATAGGCATACAAGAAAAAATTCTTGATGAATGTTTCACTTAAAATATAAAATCACCTGTTTTCTTCATAAGATGGTAACTCAGAGAATATTTTTTTCTGTTACTTAAGAAAATACACAGAATAAGAAGCAGTTCAGTTTATGAGCTACTGAGGCTTCATTAATTCATCATACAGTGGCTGGTATCACTTAAGACAATGTTTATGTTTACAAGGCAATAACTCAGCTACTAATGCACATTTATTAAGGATAGTACACAATAGCATTGAGTAGCATCTCCTTTGTAAGTACAAATATAATGTATTGTATATAATGTACATATAGCATATAAGATGTCATAATGATACCTGTATAGCTGAAGGCAAATAAAATTTGCAAATTCCAAAAGCTGTACATAACCAGTTGTTAACTACAGAACAATTTTTTAGTAACAAATAATTACATAAAATAAAAATTATGAAATCATGATTAAAAAACCTAACAGAACACTGATAGCTGCTGCATACTTCATGATTTTTTTGTTAGGACAACATGCGTTACACTAGTATTTCTTTGCATTACATTAATTGCCAAATTCAAGTCTTATTTTAGGCAGTCTTTTTAATGCTACCCATAAAAAGTCAACTTTAAAATTAGTTTTCTTTCTTTTCAGAATCTGTCCTTGTTTCCTTTCCTGTTGAACCCTGTTCTTGACTGGTTTCATCATCATCAGAATAATCAGTTGGCTCTTCACCTGGTCTTAGAAGACGGCCAACATAATGATATTTTTCTGAAATAGTAAGGATTTTTAAGTACTCAGACACACACTAAGATTTATACATTTCTGCACGTAGTTATATAGGTCGAGCATCTCTTATCTGAAATGCTTGGGGCCCTAAGTATTTTGGATTACTTCAATTTTTGATCGTATACCCATATAATGAGATAGCTTGGGGATGGGACCAAGTCTAAAACACTAAATCCATTTATATTTTGTATACAGCCATAAAATGCAGCCTGATGGTAGTTTTATACAATATTTTTAATAATTTTGTGCATGAAACAGTTTGTTTACACTGTTCCATCAAAAAAAAAAAAAAAAAAAAAGAGCCCAAATACCTTTCAGTGCCCGACTCCCAGCAGCTACAGCCGCCCTCACACCCATCTCCGCACCACCATCACTACCTAGGCCACTCAGGTGGACAGTGATTTTTTTTTGTTTTAATATAAGTACAAAATAAAGTTATATCTGCTTACTAAGAAGATAAATGTGTCACCAAACACTAGAACTACATCTGGTCTGAGAAACTTGAGGGAGAGGGTAGATAATCATGAGAAGAAACATAAGTGGTTGAGGAACCAGGTGCTCTAGGAATGAGGAAACCTTGCGCTTGATGGCTTTTTAAAATATTTCTTAGTGTCATCTGCCTTATTAACAAGGGTTTTTGTAGTAGCAGTTTCTCTTCAATTTTATAAACTGACACAATTTCATGTTTCTGTTATGAGTGCACACTGTTCTACTCCTTCAATAAGTCCAATCACACATTTTCACCATGTTGTCTATGGACACTTTTTTGCTACATTAACAATATTATCTTTACTACCATTACCCTGATCACCTGTATTCAGAACCATTTCAGCTGTTTCAATATCAATCATTGAATGAAAAGAAATTCTAGATTGGCATTAAAGAATTCTCTCTTGACACCTTCTTCCAGATTACTGACGGATTCCAAAGGTATCCCTTTTGCGTATGTCTGATTTTTTTTTCTCACTTCAAAATCAGCACCTTGTTTATCATCATCACTGAACATAGTTGCAGGTCAGAGTTTGTGCCATGCACAATTCTCTTTAGTCACCTCGTTTCAAGTGCTGGAACTGCATATACTGCATTCTTTAGGATAAAGTCCTTTCTGAAAACTTCCACACCCGTGCGTCTGTTCACTGATGACATGCATGCTGTTCAAGAAACTGTTTTCATATATACCCTTCATTGATCTAAGGATACATTGGTCACATGGCTGAATTAATGGAGTCACATTTGGGGGAAAGTACACGGCATGAACTTTATTATTGATGAGAAGTTCAGCTGAAGAATAAGCAGAAAGTTGTCCAGGAATAACAAAATCTTGCAGGTGTCATCCAGTTCAGCTTCCCTGCAGTGGGCATAAGCAGCTGGTACAAAATGTTGGTGAAGCCACAAAGAAAAGATGTTCCTGGTGATTCATGCCTTTTTGTTAGCATAATAATGGACTGGTTAAAAATTCACTCCTTTAAAACTAAGAGGACACATACTTTTGCTAACAGAGCAGCAAGTTTACCCTTATGCATGCCTGCTCCATTAGCACATCCCAGTGCTAATGCAGCTGGGATGATGCATTAGCACATCCCAGGGGCCTTTAACATCATTTACTCCTGTAAGGGCTTCCTCATCAGCTGTAGTCAGTGTTTTCCTTTCCTGGGGCAATAATGCCAAAATAGTGACACTTAATCAGCATTGTGAACCTATTCTAGCATCAGGTTTTCATGAGGGATGACCTTGGCAAACTCATCAACAAATTTCTTATAACTAAGCACTCCACAAACAGGATAAAAATTATTAGATTAAAAAAAAAAAGCAATGGGAAGGTGTTCAGGGGTAATGACAGGACTTTCTAAACCACAAAAATTCAACGGAAACGTCCATTGCATTTATTTTTTATTTATTTTTTAGATAGAAACAATCAGAGATGCAAAATGATACTCTCCAGTGTGCATCTATACACTTTGGTCCCTTCATTGAAACAGTTTTAAAAATTTTATCACCTTACCCACATCGAAGTTTTTGAGGTAAATAAGAAATTTTATTTTTTGAAGTTTAGTAACCCTAAAATCCAAGTTAACATTGGTATGTGAATTTGAAATTTATCGTGGAAACAAAGTAGTTCTAACTCCAAATAAACCGAAGCTTATGGCTGGCTTCATTTACACATCAAAAATATAAATTTTTCATTTTTTTTAATTTAGCTGCTTAAAACAGTTTGCAAATTTAAAATATTTTTCAACTTACTTGCTGTTTTAGAAAGATGGCAATGCTACCTTCAAAATGTCATTTGAATTAGTTTATGGGTCATTCCACATGAAGACAGATAAACTTGTTGCACCACAGACAGATTTTTTTTTTTTTTTTTTTAATTTTTATCATAGTGCGTAATGTGAGCACAATGGGCAATGGTAGTGATTTGAGAGACGTTCAAAAAGGAATGGTCATCGGCTACCGCGCAAAGGGTGGAAGCATCTTAGAAAGACAGACTTTGTGGGCTGTTCGTGAGATGCTGTAGTAAAGGTGTACCAAGAATGGACTGCTGGCACACCGAGTACCTTCCTATGTCATAACTGTGTAGCCTCGAAAGGCCATCGACCCCAGAGAAAAATGTCTCCTTTGTCAACTGGTAAAGGGCAATAGACACATAACAGTGCAGCAATTGACCTCGCAAATGAAAGCTGGAGCACCCAGGTACACACATCCCAGATAACACTAGTCAACATTTTTAAACTTTTGTTTTCATAACATGGGTGAAATAAGGTGCTTTTAACTAATTTTGGGGTGCTGAATTCAAACATGACTGTACAAACTCTCCATCACATACAGTGTTTGTGTATGAACATTTGCTATATTTCCAGATACATACAAAGGCTATATATAAGGGTAGGGTTTGGGAGGTTCAACCCCCTTAGGTATGGGGGTAAAAAGAAAAGAAAAAGCATACTACATTACATCTATCCAACGATCTTATATACAGAAATTGTAGTTACTACTATCATTTCATGAAAACCTCTAGGTGAGCTTATGGTTGTAATAGTAGCATTTCAATTCCCATGTCTCACATTCAGCAGACCATTCTGTCCCTAGTGGTGCAGCAAACTCACTAAACCTGACCAGGGTTGCCAGGTTCTCAGCAAGTGTACCCGCCAAAAATTGGACGGTAACCAGCCCAAAACTAGGCAAAAAAATATGGGGGGGGGGGAGTCTGCCTATTTTCCGTCACGTTTCTATTATTAGCCAAAGCTGATAGAAAGATTTCGTATAACTGGAAAATTTTTTCAGCTGGCTTATACGTACATACAGCTAACAAGAAAAGACTTGGACACCAAAATATCAGTGTCAAGTAGAGATGTGTTGTTCGTGAACATATCTGCAGTGTTCAAAATAAAAACGTTCATTCACTTCAGTAAAAGTCAAAATGTACAGTTTGCAAATTTTAGCGATTTTCTAAGCAAATTTCAAGCATAATTTCTATCTAAAATTTTTAAAACTGCTGGCCATTTCGAGGTCGAAATGTAAAATGAAAAAAATTAGTGATGCCATGTGTGAAAGAAAGTCTACTACATTTCGGTTATGAAAGAAACAATTTCTGGTATAATTCAATAGAAACCTTTATTTTGTATCTAAATTTTAAGTCCCATGAGCTATCTGTGAGAATAGTTCTGACGTTAGTAAAACTGCGCACATTAGAAAAGAACACTGAATTTTTTTCTCGATATAAATTCCTTATCTGTTTAGTAAAAATCTCAGGTCCCTACAGTGTTGTTCACAAAAGCATATGACAAACTGTTAACGTTAACTATTATATTGGTTAAGAATTCATTCTGAACTGGACATTTTTCTTTCCTTCAGTAACTGCATGACGAAGTGAAAAATTAAAAATGGAGAAAAATGTTAGCTTTTGCAAACTTTAAATTCTTCTCTTTGCCTTGAGTTATGCATATGAACGCTGCGTTTTGATTCGCTCCGCGTCTCTTCAATGACATCAAATGAAAGAGCCAATGGGAGTGCAGATCGGTAATAGACCAAACCGAAGAGGTATTTAAGAACCTTGCATTCAGCAAGAATATTAGAATATAATTAGTTACTGGAAACTTATGGTTACGGCGAAAGCAGTCCTGTGGCCAGGTTCCATACAGCTCACAATTGTTTTATGAACTTAACTTTCTCTTTTTTTAGAAAAAAAGTGAGTGGAGGGTGAGAACCTTTTCCAGCCAGTAAAATAGCCAGACAGCAAGCCTTCTAAGCCCAAAACCTGTCAAGCCGCCAACGGCAAATTTTTACCCGCCAAACTAAAAATTCAGTAGCCCAATTTGGCAGAAAAACCGCCAACCTGGCAATCCTGAACCTCACTCAAGGAGATTAGAAGAAAAGAGGGAGTGAAAGCAGCTGGGCATTGCAGGTCTCTAGTGGAGAGTGTTCAGTGACATCACTTTCTGCATATTTTTCATTAGCGTAGCTAGGAGCAGGTTCGGTTGGGGAACGCAATGCACCCATACCAGCCACAAATAATGGTACCCCACAACTAGTCAGTGTAGAAAGTAGCTTTAGGCTTTACAGTAGTATATGCTTTAGAAATTTGCATTGTATATTTGTATGTATACCGAACCGATTAAATGGTAAGTGTTTTACAATTAATTGGAAAAGCAAAATTGCTATATAAGAATAATGAAGATAATAAAACAAACATCGTTAACAACTTTTATGAGGAATAAAAAAGTAAAAGAAGATTTAGATTCTGTTCCAGTTGGTAATGCAAACATAAATAAACAAAATGAATTTCAAAATGAATCAGTGTCATCAAGTTTCATTATAACTAGTGTGAATAATGTGAAATTGAAATCTATGGAAAAAAATGAACACAACATAAACACTCTGGGCAGTGAAAACTGTGCTAATTACAATGAAATGTGTCACAAGCTTGACATAGGCAGTTTCTTAGGAGGAGTTATTTTGGATGATTTCACAAAAGAACAAGTACTTAAAATTAGCCCATGGATGCCCCTTCTGAGGACTATGTTTTCCCTGTTTCAGCTAAGAGAAAACTAACTTTTCAATTAAAGTGGCTCAAAGTGTATCCATGGTTAGTTTATTCAAATTAATTATGTGGAGCATTGTGCAAAATTTATGTATTATTTGGTCCTCAAGTTGGAGGCAGAGAGATCAAGCACTTGGTACGCTGGTAACAACAGTTTATGTAAAGTGGAAGAATGCAAAAGAATATTTTGGAAAACATGAGAAAACTAAATATCACATTGATACTAGTATGCAAGCAGATAATTTTTTAAGTTTTGCAAGCAGAAAACGAGCTAATGTAGTGCATCAGATAGATTCAGCAAGAAAACGTCAGGTAATGGAAAATAGAGCAAAGTTAATTCCAATAGTGGAAACAATGATTTTATGTGGTCGCCAAGAGCTTCCTTTAAGAGGCACAAATGATTCAGGTCCTATTTATCTCCAAGAACCAGACTACAATGATGGCCACTTTAGGGCTCTTTTGCAATACTGTGCCAAAGTTGAGGATACAGTATTTTTAAATCATTTATCTGCATCATCTGGCTCCAAAAGTATCTATACTAGTCCAATGATTCAAAATAAAATCATTGAAATTTGTGGGGAAATAATACAAGATGCAATTGTTTCTCGAATAAACAATGTTAAGTGTTTCTCATTATTAGCCGATGAGAAACGGGACATATCCAGGAAAGAATAGCTTGCAATTTGTGTTCGATATGTTGACATTAAAGAAACTATCATTCACGAAGATTTCTTATGTTTTACTTCTGTAATTGATGTAACCGCCGTAGGTTTGGCTGAAACTCTCATGTCCACATTAACACAGCTTGTTGTAGATTTGAACAACATGGTTGGACACGGCCATGACAGGGCTGCCGTAATGAGTGGCAAGCACAGAGGTGTGCATACATTAGTATCGGAAAAGTACCCAAAAGCCCAATTCGTGCATTGCAGTGCCCATGCTTTGAATTTAGTTATTGCACACTCTTGCAAATTATACATCATTAGAAATTGTATTGGCACCTTTAAAACAGTAGTAAACTATTTTCGTATGGCATCACAAAGAAGCAATATTCTAGAGCAGTGGTTCCCAACCTGTGCTCCGCGTGCACTTTCCAGGGGCTCCACAGCCGCTCCAGGAAAATAAAATAAATAAATATTGAACGAAATTAAAGAATAAGAAACAAAAAGTAGAATCAAAATAAGAAAACTAGAAATTACATTCTAAACAGAAATTTGCCAAGTTGAATTTCGCACCTCCTCTAGCAGACGATGCTTGGTTGTCTGCGTTCTGCTGCCACTAGCTCTAAAATTATTGTAGCGCGAGACGGACAGACGATGAGGCTGAGTGGGGCGCCAGCCTGTCATGTTTTAATGGCCCTTCCTGGAACTGAATGACATAGTGATTCTTGGAACTGCATATTCGAGAAGTTTCTCGCTCATTCTCGACCCTTCGAGAATTCCTGGAATCCGATCGAAGCTTCTCGAAACTTAGCCCTATATAAATAGAGGCTGGCTAGTCAATTTAGAGTCACTTCACAGTGAATTTTCACAGCGATAACATTGTGATTTCTTAGCGATTCTTCTGCGAGTTTTCTGTGCGTTTGACCTCTTTGCAAGTGTTTAGTTGTGTAATTAGTAAGTGTTCATTAATAAAGTGTTGTGTTTTGTTCTACTCGTACGTTCGAACCCCGAATTAAAGTATTTGTATTTTGTTATGAAATTTTTATTTGCTTTATTTTGTATTCTGGGTTATGAAAGATAAAGTTGGTTATTCTCATATCCCTACTACATTATGCACGTATTTCTCGATGTAACAAGAATTAAAAAAAAAAAAAAACGTGTTTTCCATACATTATGTTTTCAGGTAGAACCATTTAATGGTGGTTTTAACAGCTGTAACTTTTTACACGTTATATTTCCTTTGAGTGGAAAGCAATTTCTCGGTTTGAAATTATTAATATTCGCTGCGAATATATATCGCGGTAATCGAATGCGATTCAAGGAAAAATCTTTCACGTACCTCTCGGTTGTAGTTGGTCGATGTTCAAATCTTTGCACTGTTGTTCTCATCAGGTTCTTGGGTGTAGGCTTTTTTTGACTAACTTCAAAAAGTCCGCACGTTTCTTGAATAGGATATACTTTTTAGTTGAACTACGGAAGGCACATGAAAACAAAGATGTGAAAATTACGTTGGAAAACTTGAAAAACGAGAAAATGAATCACTAGTAAAAATATTCGCATGAGGAATTTCAATCGCCAAAAAACTTCGTCAGACTTTTTGAATGTATTGTCCGATGCATTTCGGCAGATCTGTCTGCCATCTTCTGGGACCTCTGGTTGTCCGTTCTCTGCAGTTTACGTTGAATATGCGACGTGCTCAGTTTGGGAATCTTTGTGTGTTATACGTCATCGGATGTGTTGCGTTGCCACTCCTGTGATTTGAAGACTCTGGAATTTTATTTTATTATTTTTTTTTAAATGTTTGCATTGTTTCTGTTCTGTTTGCCTTCCCATTTTTTGTTTTCTTCTATCAGTATCTTCCATGGAATTGGCATTTCCACTCCACTACTAATGTTGCAGTTGGTTTTTTCGATTACGAATGCTTTGGTGAAACGGATGGTCTTTTCGGTTGGTTGTTTGCAGATAATTTCAATATTTTCAAATTCTGGCATTGTGTTATTTTTTATGCAATATTATACAAGTGCTGTTTTTTCCTCCTTTTTTTCCCAGTTCTTCATATGTTGTGTCAATCTTGTTTTTAATTTGTTTCTTGTGCTTCCTATGTATTTCTCTCTATTGTTGTTGTTGGTTGGCTTAATTCGAATGCTATATACTCCTGCACTGTCCAATAGTTTTGTTTTTTTGTTATTGATTATTATATTCTTGATTATTATATTCTTGTAGTCTTTTACTGAAATTCCAATATCTAGATGTTTTTTGCATTCCTTTTTGATTACATTTGTAACCTGTTTTATGTATTGAATTTACCACAATATTTTATATTTTTGCTTGGTTTTATTTTTAGGATGTTTATACATGTAAATTACTTTTTTGACATCTGAGGTGGTATATCCAAATTTTTTGGCTGCTGTTATTATCCATTGAAGTTCTTTTTCCTTGAAAAAGCTATTGCTGGAATGTGTGAAGGCTCTATGCACTAAACTTCTGATTGCCGATATTTTATTTGCCTTTGGATGGTATGAGTTTGCAGGTATAAGTATTGGCACGTAGGTGGGGTTTCTATACACATGGTATTTTGCAGGATGTTTGAGTTTTTATTATTGTAATATCTAAGAAATTAATGGTATTTTCATTTTCTGATTCCCATTGTAAAGTTGATACTTGGATATTTTTCACAGAAATCTTTTTTCAGCTTGTCTAATTCTAAAGAACTGGCATTCCAAAAGAGCAGTGTGTCGTCGACGTATCTTCCGTAGAAAAGCACTTTGTCTTTATATTTGTTAAGGACTTCTATTTTCTGTAATACGACCTCTGCAAATAAAAAAGATAGTGGGGAGCCCATTGGTGCTCCGAACTTCTGTCTGTATGTTCTACTGTTAAATTGAAAGAAGAAGTTGTGATATATTATATATGTTAATAGGTCTATTACTTCTTTAACTTCCAATTTTTGGAAAGGATTTTTGTATAGTCTTTCTGCTATGATGTCAATAGCTGTCAAGGCAGGAATACTCTGAAACATTGAAACAACATCCAAGCTGGTCATGATTGGTGGGTTGGAGTCAAATTGGATTGTCTTTATTTTATTTATTAAGTCAAATGAACTATGTAAGGTATAATTATTTTTCATACATATTGGTGCAAGTATTTTATATAAATACTTTTCTAGGTTGATTAGTGGAGCATTAGTTTTGGAAACTATGACACGTACTGATTCTTCTGGTTTGTGGGTTTTTAAGCTTTCCGAAAACCTTTGGGATACCTGGTTGAATTGGTGGATAAACCGAAGTCAGTCTTTGAGCTAAACAACTGTGATTTTTTAATTGTGACAGTTTTGTCAAAAGTTTATTTGTTGGATCTCTTTGGACTTCTACTATATTTAGTTCTTGCATTGCCGATATCATTTTTTCATTATAAGCTGTATTATCTAGGATATGTACTTGTTTGGTCTTATCTGCTTCAACAATTTTTAAGTTGGGGTTGTTTCTTAAAGCTAACAGTTCTTTTCTTTCATATTTATACATATTATCACCAGAATCCTTACAAGACGAAGCCTTATATCTTTTAATTGAATCCATTAGTTTAAATCTGATGGAGTTTTGCTTCAAGGTCTCGAAATTTGACACAATTTGTTCTAATTGTGGGATGTATTTCTCTGTGGTTTCTAACATTGCTGGAGGAGCAAATTCAATGCCTCTATTTAGTACCCATTGTTGGATTGGTGTTAATTCTTCAGATGAGTTGTTTATATATTCTGGTTGGGATACATGAAAATTTCTTTGTTTTGCTTCTTTTTTGCTTTTTTCTTCTAATAATTTCTCTAATTTGGAAAATAATCTCTGTGAATCTCTTCTCTCTTGTTTTTCAAGAGATATTGTCAAGTGTTTGCTTGATGAAAAAGCTGTTAAGTTAGTCTCCAACATTCCTTTGTCAAATAACACCGTTGCTACACGAATCAGCGATATGGCTGATGACGTGAAAGAGACACTTCTCAGTCGCATCAGGTGTACCAAATTCACACTACAAATGGATTAATCGACTGATGTCGCCGGGTTGGCGGTTTTAATGGCATTTGTTCATTATGTTTATTTACAAAGCTATCAGGAAGACCTTCTTCCTTGCAGACCACTACCAACCAACACATCAGGGGGTGCAATATTTAATCTTTTGGATGAATTCTTATCATCAAATGAAATACCGTGGGAAAACTGTGCAGATATATGCACTGATGGCGCAAAGGCAATGATGATGGGTCACAATGCTGGAGCCACTACCAAAATTAAAGATAAGGCAAAAAAATCTAAACAGCAGCCATTGCATTCTTCATAGACACACGCTAGCCTCAAGAAAAATTCCTTCTGAGCATATGATAGTGTTGAATGATGCCATAAAAATAATAAACTATATAAAATCGTGACTTCTTAAAAGCAGGCTCTTCAAACTAATGTGTGAAGATATGGGAAGCCACCATGAGTCCTTCCTGCTACAACCTGAAGTAAGGTGGTTGTCTCGCGGAAAAGCGTTGACACGTTTGATGGAACAGCATGCAGAGGTAGCAGCATTTTTAATGGGCCATAACGCTCATTGGCAACGGTGTTAAATGATGAAGACTGGATGTGCAAACTGGCGTATTTGGCCGACATATTTAGCAAAATGAACGAAATGAATCCATCATTGTAAGGAAAAACTGCCACAGTTTTTGATGCAAATGCAAAAGTGCCCTTTTTAAGAGGAAACTTATGTATTGGTTGGAGTGCATGGAAAAGGAAGATATCGATTGCTTCCCTCTTACAAAAAGCTTCTAGAATGAAAATAACATCAAGATTCCAGAAAAAATACAGAAAAATATTCAGGCACATCTCGAAGCTCTCTTTGAAAGACTCGTTTGAACATTATTTACCGACAGCTCAAGAGAAGGTGCTTGATGATTTTAAATGGGTACTGAATGTGTTCAGCGTGAACAAAAAACCACTCAGCTTAAACTCAGCAGAATAAGAGGTTCTCATAGATTTGACATTTCACAGCGAACTAAAAATCGCGTTTCAAAACCAAAGTCTACCGGAGTTTTGGCTGCATTTACAAGATGAATTCATAATCTTGTCTGAGAAAGCAAAATTAGTATTGCTGCCTTTCTCAACTCTGTGAAGCGGGATTCTCCACCTACACAGGTACCAAAACAAAATACAGAAGCTGCTTAAATGCAGAACCAGACATCCGCCTGCAATTATCATCAATTGAACCTAAAATAATAAAATTGTGCAAAAAAAAAAAAAAAAAAAATGCAACGACAGGTGTCTCATTTACGTTATTTTAAGCTGCGTCTTAATTTAGAGGCCTACTGTTGCACTGTAGTTAGTAAAATCAAATAGAAATTGTCTTCTATAATGAATAATAAAAATTCCGAATAACAAGTAATGAACGAATATGTATTTGAATTGAATTAGATGTAATGATTAAATTGGAGGAACCGAGTTTATTGTATGGACCTTATTTTGTTGCTCTCACCAATAATGTAAAATCTGTTGTAACGCAAATGGTTTGATTTATTGAACTTTGGAAGAGCTTTTATGTATGGCCACGTTTTGACATTATCATGTGTATTGTCGTAGTTGAGAATAAATTGAGATATTATGGTAAATTTCAAAGTTTTTAAAATATAATTTCATTGCATGGACATTGCGCAATTGTTTAGTTTAGATATCTCTTTACTTTACATTCCCTTACTATCCATCCCCCCTCCCTCGTAACACTACTCCTAAACACCATTAACTTGTAAGACATAGGGTAGGCCTAAGGGGCTCCTCCATAGAAATTTATTCTAAAAAGGGCTCCGCGAGTCAAAAAGGTTGGGAACTGCTGTTCTACAGAAAATTGCCAAAGAAAATGAAGATCTATCTCATAAAACAGTCCTAGGTCTGTGCAAAACCAGATGGACTGAAAAGAATGACTCAGTATCTCGTTTTGCTCAATTGTATTCTGTGATAGTACAAGCTCTGCATGAACTTGAAGATCTCGGAGCTAAAGAAACCTCTAATCAGGCTTATCAATTATTATGCAGTATAACTAGTGCAGGATTTGTAGTTGCCTTGCTAACTTTAAATAGGGTATTTTCTTATAGTGCAAATCTTTGAACAAATCTTCAAAAAGTAAATTTAGATTTAGTACAATGTTGATTTAATCATTAATTTTGTACAAAAAAAATGCGTAGTAGCAGTGAAGTCGTTCAATAAAATATACAGGGTGTCACACTCTCTACCGAACCCGGCATTTTTTTAATAATATCAACATCAATGAAGATATTGCAATGGAATTTGAAGTGGACTTACCTCATTTCGTGCGAAAGGTGATGACATCACAACATGTGCTGGAAGGGGCCACCATTTAAGTCCAGACAGCATTGAACCCGGCGCACCATATTGTGGAAAGTCCTTGCCGGTACGTCCGCCGTCACTGCCTGAATTTCTTCTGTGATGTTTGCTTTCAAGGCATCTATGGTTTGTGATTTCTTTTGGTAAACTCTTCCTTTTAGATATTTCCATAAAAAGTAATCAGGAGGCGTCAGATCGGGCGAGCACGGTGGCCATAGACCCTTTGAAATGTAGTCGCTGAAAAAGGACTGAATTTCGGCTATACTGGTGTGTGATGTTGCTCCATCATGCTGGTAATATCCAATGAAGAGTTCTTCAGCATCCAATTGATTTACAAAGGTGTTGAAGATTTCCATATATGCAGCTGTTGTGATAATTCTATCGAAGAAGATGGGATCAATTATGCGGCGACGGGTCACCAAACACCAATTTTCTGTGAATGAAAGGGTTCTTCATGTATCGCATTGGGATTTCCACTGGCCCAAATACGGGAATTTTGAGAATTGACGTATCCGGAAAGGTGAAACTATGCCTTGTCCGAGAAGCACAGGTAGTCCAGAATGCCCAGATTTTCCTGAAGAAATATCTGAAACTATCGACAGTATGTCACTTGTTTCACGTGGTCATGCTCTTTCAGTTCGAGGAACACTGAGATACGGTACGCATGAAGCTTCGCTTTTTCACAGCATGTTGACAAGTGCTTTTGGGCAACCCTGTTTCCTGTGACAGTTGGCAAAGTGACTTCCTGGGAGACACTAGTTGGCCCTTTACATTATGGATCGTTTCCTCGGACATTTGTAGAAGACCTCTTGCATGTTCCCTTGGTTTCCAATTTCTTCGACAATGTCCAAATGGTAGACTTGCTCGGCGGATTTCTGCCTGCAAACCTCTCCAAAAATTGCTGTTGATAAGATTTTATCGATTCTGTAAGTTTCGTACGACAACAGTAAGTAAAAATATCTGGTAGTTTGTATTTCTTTTTGGAGCTAACCTCTGAATCTCAGAGAACAGCCTAGTGATATGTATGTATGTATGTATGATGCAAACAAACATTCGCTCCATCGGAGTATACTGATACATTTTCACATGTACGCGAACAGCCATGAACACGAGCACTCACTATCAACAACCGCATTGTGTAGACACACTCAGCAAAATGACATAAAGCAGCAGAAAGTCACATCTGGGTGGCTGGCAGACTGCTCCTCAGTGGCTCCACACTTAGGAATGTGTCTGCCACTAAGGAGCACTATGGCTGGCCGGCAGACAGCGTCGGGTTCAATGCTGTCTGGATGCAAATAGTGGTCACTTCCAGCACATGTTGTGATGTCATCACATTTCGCACGAAATGAGGTAGACATCACATTTCGTTGCAATATCTTCATTGGTGTTAATATTATTAAAGAAATGCCGGGTTCGGTAGCGAGTGGGACACCCTGTACCTGTTAGCAGAACGCATGCTGCACAATGTTGGAAGCCAAATGATGAAGAGTTGGGCGACAAAGCGTGAAAACGCCCCAGCAAGCGATGCAAATGAATACTATTGTCGGAATTTATGTTCACCATTTCTTGATCACTTCTTAACTGAACTAAAGGATTATTTTCAGAACATAACAAAGTAATAGCTAAACTGCAACTGCTACTTCCTCTCAAATGTAAAATTCCAAAGTCAGAAATACATGGTTCATATGATTTTTCAATCGCAAAATTCCGGGACATACGATCCAAACGCTCTTACTTAAAATATAATGAAACCATAGGTATGTTCAACCTGTAACCTACAACAAACAACTTCATACATGCTTGGGCAAACTTAATACAGAATGCTAAAAATGATGTCTTCTGCAGCTAATCAGAAACTTAGAATCACAGATAAATACTGAAATACCAAAACTGTCACTGAAAATGTGACCAGGTTTAATATCTACTAAACTTTTATATATAGTAAACTACACTGATTTTTTTACTTTGGCTTTAGTTAAATTATTGAAGCAAATTACAGAATAAAAAAACCCCCATAAAACTCAAAAATACATAGGTATGTCACATTACTCTAGAAATGATTTTATATACCACACAATCCATACATAAAATATTATTTATATTTAATTATTTTGAAATAATGTTTACATTGGACATTTCAGGGTTAGGAAAGGTGAAATATTTGGAACTTTTTCAAAGGATCAAAGGGATTGTTATTTCTTAAACACATAATCATGGGAGCAAGTATTTACATTACATTTTATTTAGGGAAGGGATTTTCAACATAATATTGATGCTGTAGCTATGTTTTAAATTTGTACTCGCCAGCAAACATAGTTTTAGTATGCACAAAAATCTCCAACGTGAAATGAAAGAGAATAAAGAGGAAAACCTTAAATCCAAGGGCTGTGTACATTCATAGTGAGCAAGGCAAATTTAACTGGGCATGATTAGAAAACTAATTATAGAAGATGCAAAGTCATTCGTTTGCTCAGAAAATACTAAGAAACAACTGGATTTAAGTTTCTGATATTAGAAAGCAATCTGATTTTATGGCAAATTTTTATATAAAGCATTCATTAGCAAATTTCAGTAAATGTGAAAACAACCACAAAAAATTAAAAAATAATAAGCTAATTATAAAACATCAGCTACTTCCACCAGTGGTTGTTATGAAAATTAACAAATGGCACAAAACACATTTCCCATAGTAGAAGGAAGGTATTGGAGACAAAAAGATTTTCAAATCGAATAGTTAAAAGAAAAGATACTGAAGAAAACACAATATAATTCTATGCCTTTTAGTGGAAGAATTTTGCTAGCATAATGGAAAAGTTGAAAACAGGTGAAAAGTATTCTTCATAGCAAAACCTATGCTAAGGAAAAAGAACTTTTCAGATACCTCTCCCAGAAGCAGAGATAGCAAGAAAAATATTTTGACCTTTACAACCCCGGAGGGGGGGGGGGGGTGTATATTATTTGAAGAGCATCCTCTTGTTGTAGCAAAAATCTTTTTGGCCCTCCAACTTTATTATAGCAAATGGCATACAGTAAAAAAACGAATTCCTCAATAGGGTTTTTAGAGGCAGAGATACACTGCAAACGGAAGCACACAAACACCACCTAGTGGCACAATTGCGAACCACAAACCTCCTCAAATACAAGCCTAGAGTGTTCCATAAGGTAAATGGTATCTGGTGTTAAAAGAAGGGCATTTAGAAGTACAGATATTGTGAAAAATAGATTAAATATTTGCACCCCCTAGCAGTGAAATTGTGCATTATTTTAGGAAGAAAATACATACAAGGAGTTTTCATAGTTAGTAGCATCTGATCAAAAGAGAATATTTTTCAATTGGCTTTTTAGCCCAGCAGATATTGCTGTAAACGGAAACATGAACTTACACCCTCTAGTGGCGCACTTGTGCGTTAAGAAATATTTGAAATTATATGAGAAACATTTCACACCCAAAATGTTCTCCAACAAAGAAATAATTTTTCAAATCGGACTCCTAGAAACAGAGATATGACAAAAATAAGATATATGTGTATGCCCCCTGGTGGAAAAATTATGCACTATTTTAAGCAGGAGGTATTCTCAAGAAGTTTTCAGAGGTGAGTGGTATCAGCCCATGGAGGAATTTTTTCAATTGAGTTTCCAGCTCAGATTTTGTTGCAAATACATCAGAAACAAAAATTAACACTTTAACCCTTGGTGGCCAAACCATTCTTTACCAAAAATGAGAAATTATATACAAAGCATTTCCCTCAAGAGCTGTATCTGATGTAGGAAGAATTTTTCAAATCAAACTTTTAGAAGCGGAGGTATTAGGAAAATCGCGATTTACCCCTAGCGGAAAATTAATGCATTATTTGAAAAAGGGAGTGTAACTAAAAGTCTTCGATATAAATGTCATCAAAAGGAAAAATAATTTTTTCAATTGGATATTTAGAAGCAAATATATGAAGGGAAATACATTTTAAATTTGATACGATATCCATTTGCGCTCTCTAGCGGCAAAGTTGTGCATCAGAAAAAAACCGGAACACATGCATCATCATTCTCACATTTTAAGCTTTCCAATACAAAAAGAATTTTACAAATCGAACTAATAATTGCAGAGATATGGTCTCCCCGGTAGAACAGACAGTGATAATATACGCATGATGCAAAAGGTGTTAATAACGCAGCTTCAGTCCTCCTAACAGACAAGAAAACCCACAGCCCCCCCCGCATTTTGCAGGGTGTGGGGACGGAAATTTGTCAAACATAAAGTTATGTCAGTAGAAAAAATGGATAAAATTCCGGGACATGCAACAGAATTTTAGGACATTTCCAGGACAAAACGGAATTCTAGGACCATTCCAAGAATTTCAGGACACGTTCGAACCATGGAAATATTTCAGCAAACTTATGAAATTTATGACGAAAACTTTGAAAGATTTAAAGGAGAATTTGAAATGTGGCAGTGTAAATGGAATTCGCTGTCTGAAGATGGCAAGCTAGAAAAAGTGGTAAAGACCCTCACATATTATGACAATATGTTTTTCCCAATTATAAAAAGATTTTTGAAGATTCTTGCTACCTTGCCCTGTTCTACTGCAAACCCAGAAAGATGCTTTTCAATGTTAAGATGCCTTAAAAGCTGGCTCAGGAATTCAATGGTTGCTGAACGTTTAACAGGTTTAGCACTGACGAGTGTTCATTGTAGTGTACCTTTAAATGTTGAGGATGTTGTCACTAAATTTTCTTTGAAAAATAGGAATAAGAATTTTGTTATTTAAAGCAGAATTTGACATGTTGCAGTGCAAACGGAATTTTCTGAAATTAGAGTACTACACTGACTACAAGTATGTATTAGTCTCATGTATAATAATAAAAAAAAAAAATCCGAAAATTCTGGGCACCGTTATAGTAAACAATTACCTATATTTGGTCAAAAAGTCAGTCAGTCTCACACACACACACACACACAATAAAAATAAATGAAATACAAAAACTTATGCAGAATTACTGATTTCATCATACTTAATCAAGACCTCCCCCTTTACTTAGCCATATCTATGACCTTGGATACATATATACAATGCAAGATGTGCACATTACAGCTTCACATTGTAATATGTTACAGCATTCATATGTCTTGTTAGCTATAGAATTAGTGTTACAAAGTATAAATACCATATTCATATACCTCTCCTCAAACGTTCAGATATGTTGGTGAAACCTTTTTCCTTGTTCATCGCTCACTGCTCCTAAGTTGTCAGGAAAGAAGTCCAGATGCGAATCAAGGAAATGTATTTTTAAGCACACCCAGTACCTAAGGTTGTTATAGTTCTTGAGGAGGTTGTGAATCAGCTGTTTGTAGTTGCCCTCTTAGTGGTTACCCACAAATCATTTGACCACATGTGAAAGATTGCCATGCAGTGAGCTCCATGCTGTTCAGCTTTTCAGTAAAAACAGAACCATGCAGTAGTTTCTGTATCTGAGGACCAACTAAGATGCCTTCTTTGAGTTTTGCATCACTTAATTGCGGAAATGTCTGCTTTAAGTGCAAGAAACCTGGGCCAGATTTGTCTTTACAAAGTTTTTAATCATTCCCAGTTTGATATGAAGTAGAGGAAGAAGCACATCAGAGGGATTAACTAGGGGCTTGTGACAAATGTTACTCTCTCTCCAGGAATGAAAACATCTCGTTTAGGTTTGTCTGTCCGTTCGTAGTGTTCTGCTATGGCCCTACTGTCCCACATACAAAGAAAACAAAATTTGGTGAAGCCTGAGCAAGAGTGATATAACTTTCAGATCACTGCATATTGACTACCTATAAACTAGTCATATTGTATTACAGTGAGAATTTTGTCCATGCTTTCATAAGCCTCCTTCATTCCTACAACACATGTATTACTGGAATGGAAGGCTTCTGGGTTTTTTTTTTTTTTTTTTTTTTTGGACAAAAGAACAGCTTTTAAACTAACCTTGGATAAGTCAATAAATAGACTCCATTCCATAGGATTGAGAGATATTGCTAATTCTGTCATTAGCCACGGAATATCTTAACAAAAACACATACCATCCTGTATTTCATAGAAAGAACATAGACCCACATTTTTATTTCTGAACCCAGACACACGTGTACTCTTCGCCAGCAGGTTCCACTTTTGCAGTCAAGAACCTAAAAAGTTCAGCTTGTTGTGTGGAAAGATGTAGGTTTCAAACGAGATAATTCAGTTCATTTTGCTCAATCAAGTGTGGCTTGTCTAAGTGTTTAGGAGTATATGTAGGATCTGGATCTTCATGTGCATCCATATCTTTATTGAATGGATTTGAATCTATCTATTCATAGTTCAATGGAGGTTTTGGTATAGAAAGATCTTCTCTATGTGGAACAGGCCTTAAGGCTGATGGCAAATTTGGATACTGTATTTTACTTTTATTCTTCTTTCAAAATCCACTCACTTTGGTTAAACAAAAATAACAATCTTCCATGTGATCAGTTGGTTCAGGCCAAAATCATCGGAACTGCGAAAGGCATAGATTTCAGCTTACCTTTCAACCATTCACCTAGGCCAACAAAGCAGGAAATGCAGCAGACATGTGGAGCACATGATTTATTCTGATCTCCAACATGACATCCAAAGTACAAATAGTAGGCTTTCCTCAGTCTTTGTCAATGGACAACTATGCAACTTTATAATACAGGGTGTCTGAGAATTATTGGACACATTACAAAATTATGTACAAAAAAAAACTATGAGCATTGTCTGTTTTTCTATGTCACATATATTTAACATGGTTTCTATATTTTTGTTTTGCAGAATTGTTATTCCCAGAATCTGATAGATGGCGCTAGGTGTGGCCTGATGAGGAATGTATGAGAAATGCGCAATCAGTAGTCATGTCATCCGTACAGCAGAAGTCGATGTGTGTGTCATGGCTTGCGGAATTTAAAGTCTGTCATTAAAGTTAAAAGACTGTACAGTTTAGAGTATGGTTGTAATCCTCAGTCAACGAATTCAATTAAGTGGTGGATGAAACAGTTCAAAGAAACTGGCAATGTGGAACATCGTGGCGGAGCCGGTTGACCAAGTTAATGAAAATTTCCGACGAAGCCCCAGGAAATCCGTTCGTAAAGCAAGCAGAGAACTGTGCATTCCGAAATAGACAGTTCACGATATCTTGCATAATAAATTAAAGTTTCATGCTTATAAAATTCAAATAGTGCAAAAGATGCATGTAAATTAGCACACTCTGCGATACGATTTCGCTGTGGATATGCTGAATCAAGTGGAAAACGATGAAAACTTTCTCAGTACTATAATTTCTAGTGATGAATCCACATTTCATGTATCAGGTATTGTGAATCGTCACAACTGTAGGATATGGGGCAGTGAACTGCCTCATGCTGCTATTGAACTGGAACGTGATTCTCCAAAAGTTAATGTGTGGTGCGCCCTATCAAAAAGAGAAGTGATTGGCCCTTTCTTCTTCTGTGAAAAAACCATAAATGGTGACATTTACTTGGATATGCTAGAAAATTTCACTATACCCCAGATCAAAAGATATGACATCGTTTTCCAACAAGACTGTTTGCCTGTGCATTGGTCAACGTGTGTATGTAAGTGCCTAAATGAGCATTTACTCAACAGATGGATTGGGCGTGGTGGTCCCATTCCGTGGCCTCCTCGCTCTCCAGATCTAACTGCATTGGATTATTTCATGTGGGGATATGTGAAGGATCGTGTCTATCAGAAGTCTTGTACTGATTTGCAGGAACTGAAGCAGTGTATCACAGCTGCTATTAAATCCACAACTCCTCAGATGCTTGCCAATACATGGCATGAAATCGAGTATTGCTTGGACGTACTACGAGCAACCAAGGGATCTCACATTGAAGTTTATTAACTTGTGTAGTTACATTGTAAGTTAGTACAGTCAGTTTCTTTCTATCTGTTTAATGTTTTGTTTTATATAATTTTGTAATGTGTCCAATAATTCTCGGACGCCCTGTATACTGTCCACTGACATAGCAAAACTTATCCGGGACATTAATACAACCACGACGATCTCCTTTCTCCATTTCGCCAACTTTTGCTTATAAGCATGCAGCATGTGTTTCTCCTTCAATGTAAAAAATAGCAAAGGTGGTTTTGGTTGTGATTACATATTATCTACCTGTGAAAAAATCAGTGTTGCCCACCCATAACATGTCCGGTGGCAAAATATGACAATAAAATCATCTAGTGTCTTTTTACATGCTTACAAGCGCTAATGTGGAACAATAGTACATATTTAATGCCCCATAACAAAAAAAATGTAATGTGGTGGCCATTTTTTAAGGTCAGATCTAAAATCAGCACCCAAAAATTAGTTAAAAACAGCAACATTTCATCATGTTATAAAAACCTTGTAGACCAGTGCAACAGTACAGCGAACCCTGTTACGCATGGGTCTCCGGAGTTGACGCTGCGTCAATGCGCCCATGTTATCCCAGGTCCATTGACAAAGACACCTGCAGTTTGCATGGGACTACCATCATTGGACAGGGGGAAAAGGTTGCCTTCTTCAACGAATGAAGGTTTGTACTCCACAAAAGTAACGGGCGGTGGTGGATACAGCGGCAGACACACAAGAACCAACACCTGCACATGCTTGTCAGTCAAGTACAGGCCGGCGGTGGGAGTGTACATGTTTGGGGGATGTTTTCCTGGTATGACTTGGGACAGCTAGTACCAATGGTTACCTGTCCATTCTCACTGACCACATGCATCCCTTCATGTTGGACTTTTACCCTGGTGGTGATGTCACCACCTACCAACAGGACAATGCACCCTGCCATGTTGCTAAAGGGATGCACAACTGGTTCCAGGAACACAGCAGCAATGTCCCCGTTCTCCCTTGGCCAGCAAAATCGCCCGACTTCAATCCTCTAGAGCACTTGTGCAACTATTTGGATTAACAGGTCCAACGTGCCGACCCACAACCACGTCATCTCTGGAACCTCTGTGCTCTGCTGCAGTCCAAATGGGCACGTGTGCCTCGGGCAGCCTTCTAGGGCCTCACTGTGTCCATGCCACGCCGTCTCGCCACTGGGTCATTCCACGCGAAATAGTCAGATTTTGAATTAATTTTCCAACAACACATCTCCGATTCTTACGATTTTTTTTTAATGGGTAGCTAGTCCCAACTTATAAGAACCCTAAAAAATTCATTTTTTTTTATTTTCGATAGGTTAGAAGATATAATTTTTGAATTTTGGTGCATGACAGACATATTTTGCGTAAAAACGCAAATATCTCCGTTATTTAGAATAAAAAGAAATACATAAATCATCATTTTTAATTTTTGCCAAGGAATCCATTGGTGCAATGCACGCATTTCTATCTGCTTTAGTTTTTGAGCTATGAGCAATGAGAGAGCTTTTCTTCAATGCTTATAAAGGCAATGTAGTACAGCACTTAGAAAGCTGCAGTTATTATTCTATAAAATGAAGAAGAAAAAAACAACCTTGGGCTTTTGCCTGAGCGCTGAGAAAATAATTTTTAAACATGGTGCATGGCCAGTGCATTGCCACGGTGACAGCGCAATCGGTGCAGCGCCAGAAGAAGAACAGCATTCCTCCCACACGCAAGAAGCGATCCCACCCATCACCCCCACCGCACGGACGCACGTATTGTTGAACTCACGTTTTGAAGCAAATGAATTCTTTATTTTAAAACGCACGATTAGTTCATGAACAATGTTTATATTTCGATGTCTCACAACGGCGTGATCAACTTCCATGTCAGTTTTTGATTATATTTAATCAAATCAGACAAGAGGAAGTTGAGCTTCCATGGAACGTCCCCCACCCCCTGATAAATTTTATGATAATCGCCAAATTCGTTAACATCTAAAGGTTTTACATCGATGCAAAACCAAAATTATTGGGGGGGGGGGGGGGTTGCTGCCAATGCTTTCGCTATAGACGAGAGATCGTGGAGAAATTTCTTTGGCTAATGTTGGGGAACATCTTGTATTTTTTTTAATCAGCTTTTTTTTTTTTTTTATTCTAGCGAATATGCATGTATACATGGATAAAAAGTTCTGTCGTGCTCTTAGTGTTTTAGGTTTATCATGCCGGCAATGAAATGAATCCTCTCTCCTTTTTAGATGTTGTTTGTAGAGGGTTACTGCAAATGACCCGACGTTCCAGACCTTTTGCGCACTTTGTCTGATCAACATCCCGCAAATTTATTGCTCCTTGCAAAGATATCGTTAAGTATAAACTTGTCGCCCCGGTGGTGCAGTGGTCTAAGCGATGGCTTATGAATAATCATTCGTCCAAGATGGGTCCAGATTCGAATCCCGGTGAGGCATGGATGTTGTGTTTGTCTTACGGCGTTTACTCTCTCCCTTCCCTGGAACCAGTGGCCCCGAATTAGGGACGGGAGACTGCTTATAGCCCACTGAGTTATTCACGGTGGTCGTTAAACCTCCAATATAAAAAAAAAAAAAAAAAAAGTATAAACTTGCCATTTGCCGCAGGATGAAAATGATGTTGACAAAAAAGTGTTAGGAGAATTTTATATGCGCACGAAAAATCTCCGATTATTTTCTGTGAAGGTAATACGATACTTTTTCTGTTGAGTGGAAACCAAATATGACCCACGAGAAAATTTAATGTTCATGTCACCATTATAAACCAATCAGTTCTAAATTTTGGCTTTTTGAAGTTTATGAATTGTAGCCTCTTAAATAAAAAAGCAAAATGGCATTGCACATGGCTGTTAGTTTTTGTACTTATGGGAAGGAAGAGGAGGGGGGGGAGTCCTCTGAATGAATTTCTAAGAGAGCAGCAGAAACGCATTTTGGAATTATAGTTTAAAATGATGAGAGAGAGAGAGAGAGAAATTTCTCTCTCTCTCTTTTGTACTTATGGGAAGGAAGAGGGGGGGGGGAGTCTTGCCATAGAGATTCGTATCCGTGGTTCCCATTCTACATACGTTGAATAAATACTACATACAGTATTAACTTTAAAACTTTTTCAGACTAGGAATAACATTATCGGTGTCAAGTAAAGTGCACATGAATGAAATTTTTTTGCCAAAATTTCTGCCAAACACTTCAAAATGTGTGCCTCCTCTTCAATCATGTTTAGCCCCCCCCCCAATGACCCACCCAGTTCTGAGAGCGGCTAGCGTCGCTACTGCCCTGCATTTGTTAATTTATTTGCCATTACAGAATAACATTTTCTGTTTGCCACAGATGTAGAACTATTTATTTTTCTTAGAGACGATTTACTCTTTTTATCTGTGTTATGGCCGACACGCTTGCTTCTAGTTTGTTTGTTTTTTCTCTTTTAAAGACAGGATAGTCCCAGACCTTGAACTCTCCTCAGATCCTAATTTATGACCTCTGGCAAACAGAGGTTTTTAGCTCACCGCAAGTGGAAAAGCTCCGTAGTGTATTTTCTCAGATCACTTTTATTCTCTTGCAATTTGAAAGTTGCTGCCTAGTTTTTCAGCGTCATTGTGATTGTGGCGTAATGCGTTAAAAAAAAAAAAAACAAAAAAAAACTAATTCTTAATTCAAGAGACAGCTAAACTAACTTGACAATATGAGGACGATAACTGCATTGCTACTGATAGAGAGAAACAGAAGCTCATAAAACAGAGCGGACAAATTACGATCACTAAATAGTTAACACTAGTACCATACTTGTTTTTCATAAATTCGTAATCAATAATTGCGATACATTGGGTATTACATTAACGAAAACGTACTCATACGTTTGAGGTCTGTTAATGTTTCCCATTATTTCTAAATTTATTGGCATGATTAATAACAAATAATAATAACGGAAATAAATCCAGTTGCTACCACTCTGACACTGGGATGTGATTAGGAGGCATAAAATTTTTCGTTCAGTGTAACCATCAAACTGTATTTCCTTATTTTTGGGAGACCCCATGAACAGTTACAGTTTTCCTCATTTTAAGGTACTGGGGTGCATTTTGTTTCATATGAACTCTTGAGAGTTCCGTGAGCTCCCACCTGATGCGTAATCTTTAAATAGGCAACTGGAAAAAAAAAAAAAAGGCAAAATGACAACTGCGAGATATACTCGTTCATTTAAATACCAGGTCTACCAGAAAATAATAGATAACATTTTTTCTAACCCGACACTGAGCCTTGCTAACATCATCTGTGATCGTCAAAGTATCTGCCGTTAACTAAAACGCAGTACATATCCCCTCTACTTCGCAAGAATAGGCACTGAGATATATAGCCCCTATTACCTTATTTCTCAATCTCAAGCTGTCATTCCTTGATCATTTTCACTTACGGCAGGCGTGGATAACTAGACAATTTATTAATTCCTCAAATAGAACTATTTCATGTCTAAAAATTCTGTCGGATAATGCGTGAGCTGTAGATATCATTAATCAATTTTACAAAAACTGTATTCAACGTTAATTGCATAATTTATAAGCGTCAGTACTGTATATTGGTAAGCTATACAAGGAGAAAAAGTTTATATTAGTTCTTCTCGTCATTGAATGGCTAAGAATACCAATATATTTTTGACATCTATTGCATAATTTATATGCGTTATTTGTGTGTAACTTTTTTTTCACGGTATAACTCATATTGGTAAGCTGTACGGAGAAAATGGTTTATATTAGTTTTCCTCATCGTCGAATGGCTAAGAATGTGGTGGATTGCATCTGACGATTTGGCGTGAAATGACCCTTTAGTAATATTTTACAGTTATATTATTTGAAATGCCTTTAAACATAACATTAATTCACTATCCTTCCTCCTTCAAACATCACTTCAAATGATCGTGCGATCTGACCAACGCGTGCAATGGTATCTTGATCTGCGGACCATCGAAAGGCCAACGCTATTCGCCACGCGCAGTTTCACAGTGGCAAAATACGAGCCGTGCACCATACTTAAACATTCTTTTCTCGGCGCGCACACGAAAGCCCAAGGTTTTTTTTTTTCTTTATTTGCTAGACTAAACTTTTCTTTAAAAACGAAAAACAATTGCGATCTTTTAAGTGCTGTACTACATTGCTTTTTTAAGTTTTGAAGAAAGGCTTTTACGTTGCACGTAACTCAAAAACTAAAGAAGATAGAAATTTGGGGGAAATAACGAAGGAGTGGTGATTTTGGTACTTTTTCTTATCCAAACAACAGAGATATTTGCTTTTTTACGCGATTAAGGCCCGCCATGCGCCAGAATTCGAAAATTAATATCTTCTGATCTATGGGAAATAAAAAAAATGAAACTTTCGGGATTTTCATACATTGGGGTGATCTATTCATGAAAAAAAAAAAAAAAAAATCGTAAGAATCGGAGATGGTGTGGTGGATAGCATCTGATGATTTGGCGTGGAATGACCCCACTGTCATCTGGGCCAAGGGTGGTTATTCCCATTATTACATAAGTGGTCGTATTCTGATACGACTGTGTACAGGGTGAGCGTTCTAGTAAATGACCAGTTAATAGTCACATCATGAATATTTCCTGATCGCTGTATGAAATTTAATCACAGTCAAATAGAACTTTCTGTAGAAAGCATTTAGAAGGGTTATAGAATACTACTAGCATGTTGGTTTCTTTCTAGCGGTAGAGAGAAAGAAAGTCAGAATAAAGAAGACAACTTTTCTTACCTTGAACCCCAGAGAATGACCATTTCTTTCCAGTGATTGACTACTCTGACACCAATAAATGACCACAGGCAGAACTTATTTAAATGTGTAGCTTAAACCAATGGAAATTGTAATTTTCTTGTCCTTTAACAAGGGTTCCCTATAAAGTCAGCCTGAGAGTAATTTCTTCTAGTTTAACCTCTATTAAAATGTGAAAATGTTACTGATAATGTTCATTCAAATTAAATTTAGAAGGAACAACTTTGGAAAGAGGAAAATCAAGCTACCTATAAACAAAAACTAAGTTTGATTCAGATTTAAAACAAATATAATTTATTAGTATTTAAGCAAAACTACAAACAGTATAAATAATTTCAAATTATAATTATATTTGTAATTAAAAACAGTTTAAATAATTTCAAATTATAATTATATTTGTAATTAAAAACAGTTTAAATAATTTCGAATTATAATTATATTTGTTAATTCCAAGTTCCTGTATACTCTATCAGGAACTTGGAATTAATAACAAATATAATTTGGGATTGTTTAAAATTCAATACACCGAATACATATTTTATCCCGTTCATTACAGGCTAGGTCAGTAATTATCCATTTCAGGAACTTTGAAAACACAAGACCCTTTTGCAACTGTCTCAGGCTCTTTTAATGCACTCTATTATATCGCTATGGCTGTATCATATTTGATCTACTTTTTTGGCCATTTCCATTTGTCTTGGTTGGCCTTCGCCATTACTTTTACTTTGGATTCAGTATTATCTTTTGTCACCACTATTCCTGGATAATATTTCCTCTCATATTTTACAATAACAATGATTTTTATTGAAATGGATGTTATGGACATCACTTCTGGCAGAGCGAATTGCAAACAGCTCAAAATCAAGACTCCCTTTGTCTGCATCAGAAGCAAGTGGCATTGCATCTGAATGTCTCAGTTTCACTCTCCCAATTTTTGCATTTGCTTATACTGTATTTTTTTTTTCTTTTCCTCTCTTTCTCATTTACATTGTTGCTTTGCACTTTCTTTCTCTTCCCTTTCTCTTGATTTCTTGTCATAGTATTTTTTCCATTTTTCCGAAGTCGCAGCGACAGGAATTTTTTCAGTTTTTCTTTTCTTCTTGCCAATATCTTTTTCATTTCCATGTTTTGGCCAGTGTAAGGGATTACTCCGCCAAACATTAGTGACACCTTTTGATCTAAATGATATATGTGGAACAGCCACAGTGCTTGTAAGATGGTCCGGAAGGTGCATTAGTATAATTATCAGACTCGTGAAGAACTGTCTTTTAAATCAGGTAAGTACATCAGTGTGGGGGATTAGACCACAGCTGAAGGTTCTAGTTGGTCATTCAAACTAAGGATTCTGGAACAAAACCCAGCGAGTTGGGGTCTTTTCGCCAATGTCACACAGAACTAGCTGGCACCTCTCCAAGATTCACAGAGGCCCTAGTTGCTGTTGTGTGTGCCATTGTTACCACGGAGCACCCCGAGGAGGCAAACCCATCGCTCACTATGACCGCCTGCTCAAAAAAGCGTGAAGCTGCTAAGCTGGTTCGCCAGAGTAAGGCAAAAGATAGGAAGGAGAAGATGGAAAGGCATGAACTGGCTTTTGGGAAAGATAGGAAGTCTTTCTGGAAGTACATGAGACTCAGAAAAAATAGGGGAAACAAAGTTGTAAGTTGTGTGAAGAATGAGATCAGGGAAATGATATGGGAGCTCAATGAGTTATGTGAAAGATGGGGTGAATATTTCTGTGAGTTATTAGATCAGGAAAGCAAAGATGATTCTGAGACAGATGCAGATGATGTAACAGTGAGGGATGGAAGCACAAGAGGGATCTCAAAAGAAGTGTGTAAAGCTCTAAAAATCTCTTCAGAATGGTAAGGCTCCGGGAGTTGATGGCATAACTGCCGAGATGTTGAATTATGGTGGCGACTCGGTAATTGACTGGTTAACTGAAATTTGCCAGTTGTGCTGGGAGTTAGAAATGGTCCCTCAGGATTGGAAGGATGCTATTATTGTTCCCTTGTATAAGGGAAAAGGTGATCAGACTGAATGCAAACTATCATCGTATTAGCCTACTAAGTGTGCCAGGGAAAGTATTTGGTAAGGTTGTTATTGAAAAAGTACGAGGTGTTACATCAGAGAAAGTGTGGGATGTTCAGAGTGGTTTTATGCCTGGTAAAGGCTGCACTAACCAGATTTTTGCATTACGCACAATGATTGTAAAGTATATGACTGTTCGTAAGAAAGGTTTTGCTGCCTTCATAGATTTAGAGAAAGCTTACGACCGAGTAAATAGGACACTTTTGTGGAAGGTATTGAATGAATATGGTGTTACTGGGAATCTACTTAATAGTGTAAAAGCCATGTATGCTGGTAGTAGAACTTATGTACGAGTGAATGGTGTTTTATCAAAATGGTTTTCTATTGGTGCAGGAGTCAGACGAGGTTGTGTAATGTCACCATGGCTGTTTAATATATTTATGGACGTGTGCATGCGTGATGCCAAAATAGATGATAGTGGTTTATGTCTTGGTGATATCCGTGTGTGCAGATTGCTGTATGCTGACGACACTGTCCTGTTGGCAGAGTGCAAAAGTGATTTGCAGAGTATGTTGTCTCGGATGTAGGAAGTTTGCATGAAATTTAAACTGAGTATAAATAAGGGAAAAACCAAAGTTATGGTGTTTGAGAAAGGAACTGGTAGCACTGAATGTAATGTAAGTATAAATGGCACTGTGATTGACCAGATAAGTGAGTTTGTGTATTTAGGAAGCATGTTTGACAGAGAGAACAAATTAGACAGTGAAATTAGTAGGTGAGTAAATTCTTCAATGAAACTCATGGCTGCTTCGGGAGGTTTTCACAGTAATGATAGGTTTTCAAGACAGTCCTGCATGGCTGTATATGAAAGTGTAATTGTTCCTACTCTGATGTATGGCAGTGAAACCTGGGTACTGCAGAAAAAACATAGGAGTTGTTTGTGTGCTGGAGAAATGTGTTATTTACGGGGGTGGGGGTGGCAAGACACGGTCTGATTGTGTGAGGAATGAAGATGTGTTGCAGTAATGTGAAGTGAAGCAAAATGTTGTTAGCAAGGTGGAGACCAATATGCTTCAGTGGTTTGGCCATGTTAAAAGAATGAGTGATGAGATGGTTACTAAGAAAATCTTTTTTAGCCCAAGTGGCAGGAAGGAAAGGCAGAGGAAGGTCAAGGAAGACATGGGTGGATTAGATTCAGGAATGTCTGCATGAGAAAAAGATTATGAGTATGAAGTATAAAAGATCTTGTGTACGGCGTGTAATGGATATCAGTGAAGCCCGAGTAGTATGTTAAGATTGCTGTAAATGGAGAAGTTTGATACGACAACAGTAAGTAAAAATATCTGGTAGTTTGTATTTCTTTTTGGAGCTAACCTCTGAATCTCAGAGAACAGCTTAGTGAGTGATATCAAGAACTGCGAGGAGATATCATCTGAATTCATCCTTTAATGTGATTCCCATTATTTTCACTATTCTGTACATTAATACTTTCTTGATAGGTATTATCTTCTATTGAAGCAGAAATGTTGACTGGCCTGTCTTCTGTCATGCTTAGAACTGTTAACGTGAATTTTGAATTTTATTGTCTTCCACAGAGAAAACAATACTTTTCAGTTACTGGTTCCATTCTGGCTTGTATCTGCTTCACCAAAAGGACTCCAGTATATCTAGAGGTATATCCTTCTCTATCAGTCTGAGTGCAGAAATGTATTCTGTATTTTCATGTGTATTGGGCTCTTGTACTTGACTAAATAACTCCTTTTGTCTAGTTGAAATGCATTTAATATAGTTGACCCTATCAGGATCGAAAGGGAATAATCCACACACTTCAAAACCTCTTGATGATATCAGCACAGAGTCGGACTGGCCTTATACCCAGGCTGGGGTACGCTACCCGGGCCCCTGCACTCCCAGATTTGTAAGCTGTTGAAATCATTCACTCCTGGTGAAAAATCATTAGTGTTTTTGATAAGTTGTATACGAAATCCCCAGAAAAAATAGAAAGATTAAGAAATCATCTATGTTTCTTATTTCTTAATTAATCTTTCTTCAATATTTCAGATTGAGTTCTCCGATTCTAGTATTTTTTCATTAGTGTTACGTTTTTCATTTTAATTTTTTTTTTTTTTTTTTTTGGCAGCGCGAGTGCCACTGTATGCGCATGAACCGGGGGGGGAGGGGATAAGGATTACAGTAGTTTTAAAGGCTTTCTTTTGGGACAGGCACAGGGTCGTCTCATCAAATACGGAGGCCCTGGACCTGAATGTTTTTTTTTGGGGGGGGGGGTCTTTTTCACACTGGCCATTCAATTTTTCATTTTAACATTTTTTTACCAATATTTTTTTTTGTTTCAGAATACAATTTTGTTTATGGCGATGCAAGATACAATAAAAAAAAGTATGCTGATAAACAAGTAGACTCTTCTCAAAAGAAAAAAAAAAGGGTGTGTGTGTGCTGAAATTTAAAACAGCAATCGAAACTAAAATTAACACAAGTTTAAGTGCAGAGTAAAAAAGTATCGCATTGAAAAGTCTTGAAATTTCCTCGTGCGAAGTCTTTAAAGAAACTCTTTAACGAAATTTAGAGAGACTGAGTCTTTAAAGAAATTTCATAAAGAAATTTTGTCTTACATTAGTTTTTATTTCCTTTATAAGTGGCGAAGTCTTTAATGATGTCGGAATTGTCAAGTTTTTGTGTTACTTCAGTTCAATGGATCCAAAAAAAAAAAAAAGTTTAAAATAAATAAACTTATTTTTAATGTTTGCGACTCTAAATTTCTGAAATTTTTATTGTAATAAGTTAATAAATAAAACGCCGCATTGTTGGAATCAAAACTCGCTGTTTTCCTATGGCAAAGTCTGGAGGGCGCTGGCTGTTCAATTTTTCACCACAGTGGCATGTGGCATTCACGTCACCTACTATACCTACACCCTCTGGGCTCTGTCCAATCGGATTGCAGGAAACCTTATTTGTCCTCCATTCTGTCCCTGGCAGGATCGCCGGTGATGCAGCAGGTGCAGGAACTTGTTTATACCAATTTGTCACTGTTTCTTTGTGATTGTGTTTCGGTGTTTGTGTACAGAGATTGGAAGATTGATTTTGCTTATTAAAGAACTAATTTAACTAATTTTAACAAGCTTCCACCAGTGCCATCAAGCGTCATGGATACAACAAATACCGCCTCCGATATTGTTTCTTCAATGAAAAAAACTCAGAAAATATGGTAAGTGAAATCCCTTCGGCCATAGTGTCCTAGTATTAAAAGTTAACACATCTGTTCTGTACATTACCCTACCCTACATTCAGCTAAAACTAAAGGACAAGGTTCGCTGGTAACGTTCTTATCCAAAACAACAGTCAACAAACTTATTTCTAGTTGTGCTCGTTAAGTGAAGCAAATGATTGTGGAAGAAGTTAATGAAGTGAAAGCATTCAGTCTTGAGGTTGACTCACGTCAGGATGTTGGCGTTATACATCAAGTGGCGATTTGCTTACGATACGTGAAAGGATAATAAGCATGTTGCCTATAAGAAGAGTCACTGGTGCAGGTTACTACAATCTTATAAAATCAGAATTGGTGAACTTAGGCCTAAATATGCAACATATGATTAGTGCATCATTTTACGGCGCCGCAAATATGGCTGGGCAATATAAGGGTCTCCAGGCCACACTAAAGCAGGAAGTGCTGGACTTAATATCCACGCATTGTTATGCACATGTCCTTAATCTTGTCATAATTGAATCAACAGCGAGCTGTATGCAAGCAAAGAATTTATTTGGTCTGTTGGAGTCAGTGTGAGTTTTTATCCATGAATCTTACAACTGTACTTCAGTCTGGATTGAGACACTAGCGGCAATGACAAATGGGGAAAGAGAAGCTGAGAAAACTCCACAATATAGGAAAGACAAGATGGTGGTCGAAGGACAAAGCCTTGGATACTATTCTTGATAAAACACTGTATGCTGTGCTGAACAAAACTCTTCATGAGATCTCTACCAGCAAGGAATTTGAGTCAAAGGTGGCATTCGAAGCAAAATCGCTTCTGGACTCATTTTTAAAGTTTGAAACCATTCTCGTCACATTTGTTTTCAAAGACCTTTTTTCCATCACAACTCCAGTTAGCAAGTACCTACAGACTCCGAAAATGGACTATCTTAAAGCTTGGTACTTGATAAAGGGCTTGCAGAAAACAATATTAAAGAATGTAGAAGAATTTAAGCATGTCTTTCAAAAAGCAAGGGCGTTTGCATTAGAATTGAGCAAGAGTTTGAAACTGACGCTACTTTGACAGAGGAAATTAGTGTGGAAACAGAGTTGCCTTCGCGAAGAATTGCAAAGAAAAAGAAACAATTTGATGAGTTATGCGAAGATGAGTCAGTGCTAATCACCGATCCTAAGGCAAAGTTTTGCATACAAGTTTACAAAGTTGTCATGAACACAGCGATGGTAAAAATAATCGATAAATTTAACAGCAATGAAGGCCTCATGAAAGATGCAGCCTTTCTGGATCCACGAAACTTTGAAAACGTAGTCACTAAGGGAGTTCCTGAGAGTACACTACATGCAATTGCTAAGTTGAGCAAAATTGACAGGAGTGCTGGCAGAGAAACTTAAATCGTTTTCAGCGAATTATGAGGATCTGTCCCAAACACTTGGTGACACATATGAACGGGACTGCGAATATGATATTGATATGGAGACGAATGAAGATGATGCACTTGAGGATAATAACCAGGAAGAGAGAGTCATGACTTGCTTATAGATGGGACATAATTGTAGAAATTGTGTGCCTTGTGCTTGCAATCTGTTGTCTCAGTATAATTAACACATTAGTGCATACTGCAATCTCTATGTTGCATATTGCACTTTGGTGGCGGTTGCATTTACACAAGTAACGTGCGAAAGGACATTTTCTGCTTTAAAGCGTATAAAGATCAGGCTTTGTGCACTGTTTGGACAAAAACTCTTAGAAGTATTTGTAATCTTGAACACTGAAACAGATATTATTAATGACATTGATGTTGTGTTTCACGATAAAGTTATAAATGAGTTTGCTGCGTCGTCAAGAAATTTAACAAAGTTGTTGATTGATTAGTCAAGTTTCAATAAAATTCACCAGGTGTGATAACACGTAATAACGAGTTCTATATATTTTATAATTTAATCATTAAATTACAATTTACATCACAATTTTAACTTATCAATGTGAATATCAGAATATGTAAGAATCTTTGCTGCGTATGCCCCAAGCCCTAATTACATACCTTTTTTTCATCTAACAATTATAATTTTAAAATGTGCTAAAACATAAGAAAACCGTATTGAATTTTTAAATAAATTTCCCCTTCAACTGCTGGGATTGGCAATAACTGCTCCAGGCTCCCTTGCATGTTTCGTACATTTTGCGGGCCCCCTCGCGTCAATATGCCACCCGGGCCCTTTATACCCAGTCCGACCCTGTATCAGCTTTCAATGTTTTTTGATAAGCTTCGCTGAACAAAATAGCAAAATGAACTTTTGAAGCAGGTCTTGAAGTTCCTTGTTTGTGCTTCCTGACAACGTTTCTCCACTCGCTTTTCAGAGGTTGAAAAATTGCTACATCACAAGGCTGTAGAATGTGTGTTGCATTAGGTAGAAGGCAAAATACCATAATTTGCTTTTCTACACAAAATTTGTACAGCTCCTCATTTATATGGGACTTATGTCCATCTAGAAGTAAAAGTACGGAGAGAATTTGTTTAGCAATAAGCCATGGATAAAACACATTTGTAATATACTCGAAAAATGTTGCACTTATCCATCCAGATTCGCTTCTCCCAACTGCATATCCGTCGGGGACAGAGTCGGCAACATCTCTAGGAACTCTCTGGTAAGGATAAACAATTATTGGATCTACTGCCGAACCATCTGTTGAATAATTACAGAGTACTGTGATACATTTTTTCTCTTTACTAAATGCTATACATCTTTGGCCCTAGAAGTTTGCCTGTTTTAGGACAAAATTCCATCTCTGTCTCATCTGCATTGGATATGCAGCTTAGATCTTTAAGCAAATCATTAGCTCCTACTTCTGCCAAAAAACCCACTCAGTTCCCTAAACCACTCCCGTATCATTTCTTCTGTAACAGCAGTCTGCGGTTTCGATATTATTTCTGTATTTCTTCTAGCTACAAGTAGGATTTCGTTTCAGGAATAACTCTAGCCATTTCCTCCTTGGCAAATTGTTTTGAAATGGATTACTTCATTGAGTTTCTACTATAACCTTTTGGTTGGCATCCTTCCCCTCATCAGGATGCATAGGGAAACCTAGCTTGGCTTTCCCAATTATCCGCTTTACCAAGCGGTCTTCTTTCGTCAGAATTCAAGGTGGCACCATTCTCCTCTTTATGGGTACCTTACCATGCAGTTTATTTCTGAGAGTTCGTTTGGGAATATTGTCAGTTTTACTAGCTTTATTGGCACTCATGGTGCCACTTCAGCTTCAGACAAATCATCATCTGTATAGCGGAAGCGATATAGATGATTCTTCCCCTCTCCACAATCTTCCATGTTGGAATATAATCTATATAAACGAGATGAATAATAACCTAGAACTTCATCATTAATATGCAGTTATTAGTGCATAACCAATAAATGACTACTGTCACATAGTAAATGACAGTCACACAATTTATGTTTGTACTTTACTGGTAGCAGTACCCTTTTAGGTGATTTAGTAGTACAAAAAAATATTCACATTATTTATGAGGTGGTAACTATACTTGGTAATAGAGCACAAGACAGAATCTTTTCTAACACCACTGAATGACCGAAATGGTCATTCACTGGTACCATACAGTGGCGCAGCCAGGAGGGGGTTGGGGTGGGGATCTTTAGGTATCATCTCCTGGTGTAAAGAACATTCCTCATTCTAACATAAAAACGTCAGATATTGGTTTGTTTACAAGGCAAGTTTAATTGATGCAACCAAAAAACAACTACCGTAATTTTTGTCATATAATCCGCGGATTATCTGCTAAAGAAGTTAAAAATATAGGTTCTGTGGATTATACGCAGATTTTAAAAAAAAATTACGACCCTCCGATTTAAAAAAAAATCTGCAGTGTAATTGTGCAGGGAAGGTGGTATAATTGGAATAGGAACTCTCTCTGAAGAATTTTCCTCAGTTCATGAGTTTGTACGGAGCGGGGAGGAATGTAGTAACGAAAGATCGGGAAAGTTGTGGGGAGGGAAGGCAGGGGTCATTTTGTTATCGTTGAGGACTGCTCTGACTGTCATGCCGTTTCTGTTTTTGGCAAAAAGCCAAAGAAGTACGCGCAGCGCTTGCTGCACGGACATATGCGTTCCCCCTTTCGGATCTCATGTGCGCTGCCTTGTGTTTAGTTCGTCTTTCGCCATTTTGACCTTCGTTGCTGCTGTTTTCCTTCATTGCTATTCATGATGTCTTTGTAAAAGAAACGTTTCTGTTACACTGCTGAATTTAAACTTAAAGTGGTGGACAGAATTGAGGATATGATCGTATCACTGCGCAATAGTTTTGAGGTCAGAACACAGTCGTGCAGTAACATGCGGAAAGCCTCTGTGCCGCAGTTTAAAACGTAAACAAATCGGTCGGTAAATTCCGCGGGAGAATTCACAGAAGTTTTTTTATTGGCCCACGTATAAGCCGATCCCTTAAGTCTGAAAGCAGGAATTCCTCCCAAAACTTTCGACTTATACGCGAGTGCATACAGTATTTCTACGACTTGTTCTGTATCAGCCTTACGTCATTGGCAAGGTGTAATGTAATGCAATACTCTGGAGCTGCATTGGCGTGATCTATGGATGCCACACCCTTTATCTGCCCGGAGATAAAAATATAAAACAGTAACCTTTAAAAATGAATTTCTTCATTTAATAAAATAGTTTCTTTTTTCTCTTACTTCTTCGGACTCATGGGTCATTATGTGACCGACTTTTCTGTCAGAAATTCCACTTCCGGTTCAACATCTATGATGTGCGGATTATACGACGAAAATTACGGTAACTGGAGAAGGATTTTGGAAACCTAATGATGCCTATTCATTTCCAAAGTGTCTGAAAAGTAACAGGCGCTTCCAGTACTCGTGGTTTTTGCACTTTAACTAGTTAGAGTATAGTGAAGTTGAAAAGGGGGCCTTTTGTAAATATTGTGTATTGTTTGCTCCCGAATCAGCAGGTGCCCAAAAAACCCGCTTGCAAAGCTTGATTAGCAAGCCTTACAATAAATACAAAAATGCCATGGAAGATTTTGCAAAGCATGCACAGACAAATTATCACAAAAATTCTGTAGAGAGCTATTCTAACTTTATAAAGTTGTGTTCAAGGTAAAAAAACTAATGTAATCAACCAGATTGATACAAATCGTAGAAATGAAGTTAAAAAAAAAACCCAGAGATTTTAACGTCGATAATTAAAACAATCTTTTGTGGGCGCCAAGAACTGGCACTATGAGGACATCGGGATTATGGGCCAATTGAAGATTTGCTGGAAGCGAACGAGGGAAATTTCAAAGAGGCTTAAGGTTTTGAATGGATTCTGGAGATGTCTTGAAAAACCACCTAAAAACAGCGTCCGCAAACGCTACATATATTAGTTGGCACACGCAGAATTTTATTATTGAAGAAATCGGGCAATATATTGGGTTGTCGGAAAAGTCATGACGTATTTTGGCACCCGATGGCGGTTGGGCGGTTTTGGAAGTACTAGAGGCATGCGCAGCTCTGTTATCACTAAGGCATTCAACAGGTGCCAGTTCTAGCTGCAGTCTAAAAGGAATAGTGAGCTATTTGGTTGATTTGCAGAGATTTGACATCGAGTTGAAGATGGAAGGCCAAACTGTGCATTTTAGCCATATTTTACTGTTTTACTTCCGTAATGGGAAGAACGCGTGTCAAGCTTGTGAAAAGTTGCGTAAAGTGTACGGTGATAATGCTCTACAAGAACGTCAGTGCCAGCGGTGGTTCGCAACATTCCGTGCTGGTGATTTTGACCTCAACGATGCTCCTCGGTCCGGGAGGCCAACAGAGGTTGACGGCGACCAAATCAAGGCATTGATAGAGTCAAACCCACGTTACACGACACGAGAGATTGCAGACACATTGCACATTCATCAATCATGCATTCACGACCACCTGAAGAAGCTGGGATACGTAAGCAAGCTCAATTGACGGCGCGTATAAACATCTGCGATATGCTCATTAAACGCGAGGAAAACGATACTTTTTTTAAGAGACTGATAACTGGTGATGAAAAGTGGATTGTGTACAACAATGTGCTGTACAAACGGTGTTGGTCCCGACGTGCTGCTTCGCCTCAAACGACATCCAAAGCAGACATTCATCAGCAGAGGGTTCTGGTCTCATTGTGGTAGGATTTTAAAGGTGTCTTGTTTTTCGAGCTCCTACCACGGAACCAAACAATCAATTTGAATGTGTGCTGTCGGCAATTGGACAGTTTGAATGAATCCATCATCCAGAAATGACCAGAGCTCGTTCATCATAAAGGTGGTGTGTTCCATCACGACACTGCGAGACCACACACAAGTTTGATCACCCGCCAAAAATTATTGGAGCTTGGGTGGGATGTGTTGCCATACCCAGCATACTCGCCTGACCTTGCGCCATCAGATTTCCACTTGTTTTGCTATCTTCAACAGTCCTTGCGTGGTATAACGTTCAGTTCGGATGAGGTTGTAAATCAGCACCTTGTACAGTTTTTCGCCACGAAAAACAGGTCCTTCTATGAACGAAGCATTTTACAGCTCACTGAAAGATGGCAAAAGGTTATCGAACAAAACTGGCATTATATCATTGATTGATCTTTGTTCTTTCTATCAATAAATTACCTTTGCAAAATATGGCTAAAATACGTCATGACTTTTCCGACAACCCAATTTTACAGAAGGGATTGTTAAAGAAGTTGCAGAAGCTAAATATTTCAGTATTTTAGTAGATGAAACCCCAGATTGTTCTATTGAACAGCAAATGAGCATTACAATTCGATATATTTTAAATGGAAAATTGCTTGAAAACTTTCTTGCTTTCGTAAGTATTAGTGATTGTACTGCGAAGAATATTTTGAAAATTATTTTAGAGACTTTGGATGCTACAGGAATTGATAAATTGTATATGCGTGGTCAAGGTTATGATGGTTGCACTCTAATGAGCTGGCATATAAAAGGTGTTCAAACCCTTATTAAAAAGAAATGTCCATTGGCAATCTTTACCCACTGTGCAAGCCATATTTTAAATCTTGTTGTGAATTATGCCTATAATGTTTTGACCATTAAAAATGCCTTAGGAACTGTAGGAGAAATATGTTCTTTTTTTTTGTGCATCGGCAAAGCGACTAACTTTATTGCAAGAATGTATTAATGAAACGTGTCCCACAAGTTCACATTCAAGGTTAAAATCTCTCTGTGCAACTTTATGGATACAAAGACTGAAGCTGTATCTTTATTTCTTGAACTATTCCCAGCTGTTCTCTTGGCACTTGAAAAGATGTCAGCTGAAGAAATGGCCAATAACATTAAAAAAAAACATCTCTCCTTTCCTCAGTTTGCAACAGGCAATTTGTTATTGCTCTTTTGTGTATGCGCCGGGTTAGCTCCTTGTTGCTCCCCATTTCTAAGCTGCTACAATTACAAAGTTTAGAGCTCATTCAGGCTGTAAAATTAGTGAAGGATACGAAAGAATGTTTTGCAGACATACGCGAAAATGCCGAAGAAGAATTTTCTTCTGTATTTGAGAAAGTTTTAAATTTGGGTAAGGAGCACGATTTTGAAACCAGAATACAAAGATTGGTTAGGAGACAAGGAAACAGATAATTATCCTGCGGAAACTGCAGAAAATCATTATAGAAGACCCTTGTTCATTCCATACTTGGACCAACTGATATATGAGCTGGAAAAGAGGTTCAACGGTAGTGTGGCTACTGCCGCAAAACTGCAGTATCTTTTGCCATTTTTCTGCATTCAAGCTTCTTTTGCCAACATATCTGATGCTGTAAAACTGTATTCATCTAATTTGTGCAACGATGAATCTATCGTAAAAAGAGAATTCGAATTTGGAAAAAGAAATGGGGCAAAGTTTCAGGGTATCAGCGACCAAGCACAGCTTTAGAAACATTAGCAACTGTTTCAGAATTATTTGTATTATTTCCAAGCATAGCTAAAATGTTGAATACCTTCTCTGTCCTATCCATCACCACAGCTGAAAGACCTTTCAGCACTTTACGCGCTAAAATCATATATGCGCTCCACCATGGGTTAGAACCGCTTATCGGGCTTAGCATCAATATCCGTTTACGCGAAACAGAAACATTGAGCACACCATTAACAAGCTCGCAATAAGGAAGAATCACAGACTAAATTTTGTATTTTCATTTTGATTTCAAGTTTAAATGTGAATGTCGAACTCAAATGTATCTCCATACTCCATCTCTCTCTATATATTCGTACAGTGTGAGAATGAGTCAAAGTGAAACTCGTACACCCAAATGCCAATGATTGTTGGCTCAATACAAGTTTTTAAAAACTTTTGACAGTGTTTACTTCAATATTTTCTAATAATCATACTACTTAAATACAGTGTAGTGTATTAGATTCACAAGTTAATTAGTAAACAACCTATCCAAATAAATTCAATTTTAACGCATATTTCTGTAGTTACACTTACATCTCTACTTATGTGAAACTCACAGTACATAATTTCTGTTGTTTCATGAGTGCACTTGTATCCTAGAAAAAGAAGTATTTAATAATTAATGAAACATTGAATGATTTGTGGCTTATTTATATAACAAATACAACATGGATAAGGATAACCCAAGGTGCGTTTCATGCTGTTCGCATTTGGGCTGGCATAACTGACCTGATTACGGCTAATGTGCCCTTCTGATAGTAAGCCCCCCGCCCCCCACACACTCATCCTGGCTGTGCTACTGGTATCATATCAGAGAATTACTCAAGTATGTGACCACCACCACTACTACTACTGCATGCATTTGAGGTTATGTAAGTTTTCTTTTTATGAAAAATATATTTATGACTTTTAATTTCCACAACAATTATAATAAAAGTAAGAAGGAACTACTATAATACATGATTAATCGCACAAGGCTTACCTTATTGTGGAGTATGAACAGAACAATCTCACTGCACCCATATGTACACCACCATCTTGGATTCTGTATCACATAATTATATTCAGCCAATCACAAACCTTACAAAGAGACTACGCTGCTTCTCTTATTTGTGCAACTTAAATGGCTAAGAGGCCTGTGGAGCTCATTTTAAGCATTTTAAGTGGAAATTGGTCATTTACAGGATCCGGTCATTCACTAGTACATTCACCCTACATCTGTTTAAAGTTTGACAAGCCATATTGCAATCATTTTTACAAACTTATAGTTAAAAAACAAATAATGAAGAAAAACAAAAAAGAGAACTATTAATATTTTAACAGTCAAAGCTAAAACTAATGGATTTACACCATGTATATGATGCACAAACAATTTTATAGTCATTGTTTTCTTCGGAGCATTCCAAAATCTTTCCAATCCACCAATTAATTCCATATGCACATGCAACATACTTTTCATTGTGGAGTGCCAGTAAGTAGTCTGATGGTTTCTTTGAATCCTATAGTAGCAACGATTGTTGTGGAGGAACCTGATACTCTGGAAACCAATAATTGGGTTTTGTTTATAGGTACAAAGCTGTGATTAGACCTTGTTCCTGTGATCGTATCTGCAATTTCATACCTCACTGCTAACTAACATTTGGAAATTTCAATTTGAGATTTTGCAACAAAAAAGTTTTGATTCCTTTAATAGATTCCTTTGCAAATTTATAAATATAAGTCAAATGCATTCAATATTGCATCTTTATATGGACACTGAAGGCTTGCTCTGGTGGCCATACATTTTATGGTGCCATCTATACCACCACAAGCACCTTCTCCATGACAGGAGGCAAAAAAATGTCACTCAGCCTTCACACCATGGTCTTCTTCATGCCAACAGGATTGACAAAGTTTTTATAATTTTTATAATGGGCTGACGATCCATCACTGAAATACTTTATGTATTTAATTTGTGGCACTTGCATAATTAAATGCTTAACAATTACCTTTAGGAAAGTTCAAAATGTTGTAGTGTCATGAATCAAATGGTCACTCATTACACACATTGAAATAGATTTCACAGTATCACCAATAGCATTCTTTACATAGGAAGGGATGAAACTCAGTACAAACAGTAAAAAAATTTGAAAAAGTAACCAACTGACACTTTTTGAGCTTTTAAATGTCTAAAAACTAGCTAAGGATATGACAAAATGAAGTGCAATGACTCAACTGATCAATTCATTTGTTCATGTACATGATGGTCACAATATTATAGTAATCAAATGATAATACATATATTTTATTAATGGCCTCCTCATCATCCCTTATAGCCATCAGATCCACCCACTTTATTTTTTAAACTACTTTATACTTATATACATGGTTCATACACTTTTTCAATCACAAAATTCCAGGACTTATGGATTTTTTTTTCCAGGACATACGATCCACACGCTTTTACTTAAAATATAATGAAACCATAGGTCTGTTCAACCTGTAACCTACAACAAACAACTTCTTACATGCTTGGGCAAACATAATGCAGAATGTTAAAAATGTTTGCTGCAGCTAATCAGAAACTTAGAATCACAGATAAATACTGAAATACCAAAACTGTCGAAAATGTGACCAGGTTTAAGATCTACTAAACTTTTGCATACTATACTACACTGATTTTGAGAAACTTTTATTTTTCTACTTTGGCTTTAGTTTAATTATTGAAGCAAATTACAGAATATAAAAAAACAAACCCCATAAAACTCAAAACTACATAAGTATGTGGCATTACTCTTAAAATGCTTTCATATACCATACAATCAATAAATAAAATAGTATTTATATTTAATTATTTTGAAATAATGCTTACATTGGAAATTTAAGGGCAAGGGAAGATGAAATATTTGGAACTTTTTCAAAGGACCAAAGGGATTGTTATTTCTTAAACACATAATCATGGGAGCAAGTATTTGTGTTACATTTTATTCAGGGAAGGAATTTTCAACATAATATTGATGCTGTAGCTAAGTTTTTAATTTGTACTCACCAACAAACAAAGTATGCACAAAAATTTCCATCATGAAATGAAAGAGAATAACTGGGAAACCTTAAATCTAAGGGCTGGGTACAACTGCATTCATAAGTGATCAAGGCAATTTAACTGGGCATGATAGAAAACTAATTATAGAATTCAGGTTAAAACATCTATAGCAGAACCATAGTTCTTAAATTTACGTGCACACAATTATAAGAATTACAAGGTTGCTTACCTTTTTTTTTTTTTTAAATGATTAGTTTGCTCAGAAAATACTAAGAAACAACTAGATTTAAGTTTCTGATATTAGAAAGCAATTTAATTTTATGGCAAATTTTTATATAAAGCATTTATTAGCAAATTTCAGTAAAGGTCAAAATAACCCATAAAAAAAAATATTCAAGTACTTATAAAACATCAGCTACTTACTTCAACCAGTGGCTAAAAAGTATGTTGCAAAAATTAACGAATGGCGCAAAAAATGATTCCCATAGCAGAAGGAAGGTATCAGAGACAAAAAGATTTTCAAATCAAACAGTTACAAGAAGAGATAGAGAAGGAAACATGATATAACTGCATGCCTTTTAGTGGAAGAATTTTGCGCAGTGGAAAAGTTGAAACAGGCTAAAAGTATTCCTCATAGCGAAAGCTTTGCTACGGAAAAAACTTTTGAAATACATCTCCCAGAAGCAGAGATAGCAAGAAAAACGTTTTTACCTTTACAACCCCTACGGAAAAAGTTGTACACATTATTTGAAGAGGAGCTTCTTATTAAAGCAGAAATCTTATTCACTCTCCATCTTTATTATAGCGAATGGCATAGAGTAAAAAAAAAGAAATTTCTCAATAGTTTTTTTAGAGGCAGAGATAGACAGCAAATGGAAGTACATAAACACCACCTAGCAGCAGAATTGTAAACCACAAACCTTTTCAAATACAAACCTAAAGTGTTCCATAAGGTAAATACTACCTGTTGTTAAAATAATTTTTTTAATCAGACATTTAGAAGTACAGATATTGAGAAAAAAATATTAAATATTTGCGCTCCCTAGCGGCGAAATTGTGCATTATTTTGGGAAGAAAATACACACAAGGAGTTTTCATAGTTGTTAGTATCTGGTCGAAACAGAATATTTTTCAATCGGGTTATTAGTCCCATAGATATTGCTGTAAACGGAAACATGAAGTTATGCCCTCTAGTGGCACACTTGTGCGTTAAGGAATATTTGAAATTATATGAGAAACATTTTTTACCAAAAATGTTTTCCAACAAAGAAAGAATTTTTCAAATCGTACTCCAAGAAATAGAGATATGGACAAAAGTAAGATATGGGTCATTCCACGTGAAATCATCAGATTTTGAATTAATTTTCCACCAACACATCTCAGATTCTTACGATTTTTTTTAATGGATAGCTATCCATTAAGCTATCCACTCCCAACTTATAAAAACCCTGAAAGTTTCAATTTTTTATTTCTGATAGGTTAGAAGATATAAGTTTTTGAATTTTGGTGCATGGCAGACATATTTTGCGTAAAAACGCAAATATCTCCGTTATTTAGAATAAAAAGAAATACATAAATCATCATTCATTCTTAATTTTTACCAAGGAATCCATTGGTGCAATGCACGTGTTTCTATCTGCTTTAGTTTTTGAGTTATGAGCAATGAGAGAGCCTTTCTTCAGTGCTTAAAAAGTCAATGTAGTACAGCACTTAGAAAAAGCTGCAGTTATTATTCTTTGCAAAGAAAGGTTTAATCTATCAAATGAAGAAAAAAAAACCTCAGGCTTTTGACTGAGCGCCGAGAAAAGAATTTTTAAACATGGTGCATGGCCAGTGCATTGCCACGATGACAGCGCAATCGGCGAAGCACGCTACCTCGTGGCCATGGCTGTGCGGACACTTGGTACCGGAAGAAGAACGGCATTGCTCCCGCACACAAGAAGCGACCGACCGACCGACCGACCGACCGCCCGCCCGCCCGCCGCCGCCGCCGCCGCCGCCGCCCCCCCCCCACATCGCGCGGACGCATGTATTGTTGAACTCACGTTTTGAAGGAATTCTTTATTTAAAAAAAAAAGCATGATTAGTTCATGAACGATATTTATATTTCGATGTCTCACAACGCTGTGATCAACTTCCATGTCAGTTTTCGATTATATTTAATCAAATCAGACAAGAGGAAGTTGAGCTTCCGTGGAACGCATTTTTTTTTTCCTCCCCGATAACGAATTTGGCGATTATCATAAAATTTAACATCTACAGGTTTAACAGTGTTCGCGAGATTTTCCCGCATTTTGTGTCATCATCTGAATCATTTCTTGAAATCGATGCCAAACCAAAATTATTTGGGGGGGGGAGATTGTTGCCAATGCTTTCACTCTAGACGAGAGATCGTGGTGAAATTTCTTCGGCTAATTTTGGGAAGCGTCTTGTATTTTTTTTTAATCAGCTTTTTTTTTTTTTTTATTCTGGCGTGTATGTATGTATACATGGATAAAAAGTTCCGTCGTGCTTAGTTTTCAGATTTATCATGCCGACGATGAAATGAAGCCTCTCTCCTTTTTAGATGTTGTTTGTAGAGGGTTACTGCAAATGACCTGACGCTCCAGACCTTTTGCGCACTTTGTCTGATCAACATCCCGCAAATTTATTGCTCCTCGTAAAGATATCCTTAAGTATAAACTTGCCGCCCCGGTGGCGCAGTGGTCTAAGCGATGACTTATGAATATGATCATTCGTCCAAATTGGGTCCGGATTCGAATCCCGGTGAGGCATGGATGTTGTGTTTGTCTAACGGCGCTGGTTCTCTCCCTTTCCTGGAACCAGTGGCCCCAAATTAGGGACGGGCGACTGCTTATAGCCCACTGAGTTGCTCATGGTGGTCGTTAAGCCTCCAGTAATAATAAAAAAAAGTATAAACTTGCCATTCGCCGCAGGATGAAAAATGATGTTGACAAAAAAAGTGTTAGGAAAATTTTATATGCGCACGCAAAACCTCCGATTATTTTCTGTGAAGGTAATATACTTTTTCTGTAGCGTGGAAACTAAATATGACCCACGAGAAAATGTAATGTTCGTGTCACCGATGTAAACCAATCAGTTCTAAACTTTCGGCAGTTTATGAATTGTAGCCTCTTAAATAAAAAAGCAAAATGGCATTCCACATGGCTGTTAGTTTTTGTACTTATGGGAGGGAAATCGGGGGGGGGGGGTGTCCTCTGAACGAATTTCTAAGAGAGCAGCAGAAACACGCGTTTTGGAATTATAGTTGAAAACGATCAGAGAGAGATTCCTTGTCAGGTTACAAACTGAACTTCTTCATAAATAGCCTTATGAAAGAGAGAGACCGAAGGTAAGCTAAAATTGCGAATAGTAACTTGCCATAGAGATTCGTATCCATGGTTCCCATACTACATACGTTGAATAAATACTACGTACAGTATTCACTTGAAAACTTTTTTTAGACTAGGGATAACATTATCAGCGTCTAGTAAAGTGCACATGAACGGAATTTTTTGCCAAAATTTCTGCCAAACACTTCAAAGTGTGTGCCTCCTCTCCCATCACGTTTAGCCCCCTCCCCTTCCTTAATGGCCCACCCAGTTCTGAGCAGCTAGCCTCGCCACTGCCCTGCGTTTATGAAATTATTTGCCATTATGGTATGACGTTTTCCGTTCGCCACAGATGTAGAACTGTTTACTTTTCTTAGAGACGATTTTACTCATTTTATCCGTGCTATGGCCGACACGCTTGCTTCTAGTTTTTTTTTTTTTTCTCTCTCTTTTAAAGACAGGATAGCGCCAGACCTCGAATCCCTCAGATCCTAATTTACGACCTCTGGCAAACAGAGAACGAATTTCTAAGAGAGAGCACCGCAAGTGGAAAAGCTCAGCAGTGTATTTTCTCAGATCTCTTTTATTCTCTTGTGATTTGAAAGTTGCTGCCTAGTTTTTCAGCGTCTTTGTGCATTGTTATTGTGGCATAATGCGTTAAACAAAAAAAAAAAAAACTAATTCTAAATTCAAGAGGCAGGTAAAGTAACTTGTCAATATGAGGACGACAACTGCGTTGCTACTGATAAAGAGAAACAGAAGCTCATAAAACAGAGCGGACAAATTACGATCGCTAAATAGTAACACGAGTTCCATACTTGTTTTTCATAAATTTGTAATCAATAATTGCGATACATTGGGTATTACATTAACGAAAACGTACTTATACGTTCGAGGTCTGTTAATGTTTCTCATTATTTCTAAATTTATTGGCACGATTAATAAAAAATAATAATAACGGAAATAAATCCAATTGCTACCACTCTGACACCGGGATGTGATCATAGGAGGCATAAAATTTTTCGTTCAGTGTAACCGTCAAGCTGTATTTTCCTATTTTTGGGCTACAGCACGAACAGTTAAACTGTGTTTTTCTTATTTTAGGGTGCTGTGGTGCGTTTTGTTTCATATGAGCTTTTGAGAGTTTCGTGAGCTCCCACCTGACGCGTAATCTTTAAATAAGCAACTGAAATAATAAAAAAAAACAAAAAAAAAAAACAGGCAAGATGACAACTGCGAGATATACTCGTTCATTTAAATACCAGAACTACCAGAAAATAATCGATAACAATTTTTCTAACCCGACACTGAGCCTTGCTAACGTCATCTGTGATCGTCAAGTATCTGACGTTAACTAAAATGCAGTATATATCTCCTCTATCTCGCAAGAATAGGCACCGAGATATATATCCCCGATTACTTTATTTCTCAAGCTGTCATTCCTTGATCATTTTCTCTTACTGCAGGCGTGGACAACTAGACAATTTATTAATTCCTGAAATAGAACTATTTCATATCTAAAAATTCTGTCGGATATTGCGTGAGCTGTAGAAATCATTAATCAATATTCCAAAAACTGTTTTCAACGTCAATTGCATAATTTATAAGCGTCAGTACTGTATATCGTTAAGCTATATGGGGAGAAAAAAGTTTATATTAGTTCTCGTGTTTGGTAAGAATACCCAGGGCTCGACAAATCCCGGGCGCCAGGTCGCCCAGGCGCCTAAAATTCGGGCCGTGGCACCTAATTTTCCTCTTACTTGAAATTTCGTAATTTGCAGTAAATACTGTAATTTCTGTTGTATAATCCATAGATTATCTATTAAAAAGTTATAAATTTAGGTACGCGGACACCGCTAAAGGGAAACAAAAAACAATGCAGCATTTAAAAAAGTCCGCGAGGTAATTGTCAGGAGGGTGCTGTTGTTGGGAAAGTACTGAAAATGCGGTAACAGAAAAAATGTAACGTAACAGCGAAATAAAAGACCACGAGGAGATTGTAAGAATGAATATATATATATATATTTATTTATTTGTACTTTAGAAGCATTTTGACAGAAAATATGATGCAAGGAAGGCGTTGTTACTATTCCCGCGTGCGGAAGCCTACGTGGTGTGAGAATCCGCTACTCTCAGGAATCCTGCAAAGCTATTCCGTAGCATGTAACCTTTCTGCAAATCGCATTGCCTAGTTTTGGTACGCTAATTGTGTTAGTTAATTCTTTTTTACTTTCAGTATTTAGTTAAAATATATCCAGAAATAAGACAATGCTATGGACTGTCCGCAATTTCAACGGATTTTTTAAGTGTAACTAATGAACTACTGTAATGCTGCAACAGCTAGCGATTTTAGTTCTTATTTACTTAAAAGTAGCACAGAAGTACTTCAAAATGACAGTTACTTTTTCAATAAGACGATCATTTCTTTCTTACACCTTTGGATTTTTGAGGCAGTCCTGTGAATCGCAGTTTTCTGTCGGAAATTACTATTCACGATTAACATGATAGGTGCGGATTATACGACTGTCGTACATGCCAATTATTACGGAATGTCTAGTTTTTACGGATTTTGTTGTCTGACTACGGAACTCACGCTCAAAACTACGGATTCTACGAATTTTCATTTTGTTTAAAAACAAATTGGGGGGGGAGGTGATTTTCCGTCTGGGTACGGTATTTTGTTTCAAAGCTTTCGAA